>CM033797.1:10540744-11140744 GCA_019656835.1 Rhododendron ovatum
AGGCGCTTCGGCAGCAGATAACAATGGGTTACTCGCTATAACTCAAGACGAAGCCACCCGAAATGACTGCGATCAGACCGGAAGCTTACTCGGGGATGGGAAAGGCAATAAGAGTTCAATCAGGGGCTAATCTACCTTTTCCGCCCGAGTTAAGACAAAGGAATGGTCTCACTCAGGGGGAATGGGCCTTCATTAAACAAAGAAACTGAGCGATTGACATCGAATAAGAGTCCATCCACGGCATGAGAGGAGTGATCAAATTATATTATATGAGGGGTCCCCGGACCTATCCTTTCTTTTTTCTCAAAAAAGTCTGTGGTTACAACCCACTAATGAGACTCGGGAGAGAACCGACCCACTGGTCTTGATCCCATTCTATACGCACGCAATTTGTTTAGTAAGAAGGTAAGAAGAAGCGGGCTAAAGCCAGAAAAGGGGGACAAGATTCATCGATTAGGTGGCAGCAAGGTTTGTGACTCTTTGATCTATCGGTTGACTCTGTCTTTTTAACATCCTTGATTTGTTTCCAGGAGCGGAGATGGAATGAAATAAGCAATCAAGTCCGTCTGGACTCCGATCGAGAAAGCCCTATACTCGACCTACTTCCATCTTAAAGCATTGAAAGAAAGGCAGGCAGCTTTGCCGAGTTTCAGAGGTGACGGAGGTCAAAAAAGGAGTTCAATCGCTCTCACATAAATACGGAGTTCCGCCGTAAACAAAAAGTTGAGATTAGTTCTCAAAGTCGATTGATTGAGGGATGAAACCCAGTTGCTTAGGTTAGGACTCCCATTCGATTCGATCTCTCATCAGTCATTGAATCGGGAACGGCGGAAAGAGACGATCAGGGATTATGGATCTAAGTCTGAGCCTGACACCTCTATTATTACATCAAACAACAATTGAGTTGGGATCAAAGAATGAAGGGATTGTTCCCCGTATGTATTGTGTTCAACGAATGAAATCCTTCTTCAGCTTGAAAGACATCTCAGGAAAGAGCTACTTAAACTTAAGAAATTGATTTAGAACCCTTCATACTCGAGAATAAGGTCAAGGAAGAAGATGAGTGAGCTTCAAAGCACTCAACAAAGCGCGAGGAGCCCACTCACTATTATCATTGCCGCTTTCTTTAAGGCATCGGCGAACACTATGTAAGCAGCATCAAAGGAACTGAGACTTTTCATGCTGCTTTCAAAAACCCTTGATTAAGAGGTTGAGGGGGCCTCCGATCCTCTTTCGTGTGCAACGTTTAAGAGTGGAATCCTCTAACTTGATTGGCTTGACGCTCCTATGACAGTCCTAGTTGGAACTAGGACCCCCCCCTTCGCTATCTATCGTAAGTGATTGTCCCAGGCGAGGAACTGCTTGTATGAGACCTGATTCTCGCGCAGCAAGACCTTTTGTGAGTGCCCTTCCTTTTGGGCTTGAGGCTCATCTCACGATGTTCGTCTTGTCTGATTGTTTTTGTCTTGGTACGCTCCCCCTTGTTAAAGAAGTCCTCTATCTGCACACTAACCTGGGAGACTTTCACCCTGTTTTTCCCTTGATGCTTCTAAGCCGCTTTTAATTGGCCTGTGCCCGTTGATGAATAATCAATCCAGCCGTCACGTCAGCCGAGAAGACGGACTTGCTGGTATCGTCAAATAGAGTATCAAAGGCTTATTCCGCTCTAGTGGCAGGTTTCTCTTTTCATGAAGTAGCCCCTCATTCACCTCGTACACTGAGTCAAGCGACTTCTCCTTTTCTGTCATGAAGAGGAAGAACAAGAGTCTGGTTGCGCTTAGGGACGACTTCCCCTACCACTGTGAAATAGCGCCCTCTTCTCTTAGTATAGTAAGCTGGCGGGCTTCTCCCAAGAGAATGCCTTCACTCCACTCCCCCTTCAGACGCCTATGGAGAACTAAGCTACTATGACAGATGCCCCTCTTGCTGGAAGGTATTGTTTGTACGTCATTCTCTGTTTTGCTTGCACATAAGGATCTGTTCTTACCTAGGGAGAAAGCCATGGCTTCCAGGGTTGGATTACTTGGGCCAGGGAAATGGTTCTAAATACTGCAAAAATAGTTGCATCCATCGTCTGCTGACAAGGAGCTAGCTAGGAGATCCTGACCCGTGAGGGGCCCTTTTAAAGATCTCGCAACAGGGAATGTGTTGCCCAGAATCTTATCAACGTACATTATGAAATCTCATATTCGGGATCCGTCCGGAGGAGATTGACCCTTCCCCAAGTCAGTCCGGTTAGGCATGCTCTGATCCATCTTTCTGTCCAATTCGATTCTAGACATATAACTCCGAAAAAAGGGAGAATACCTCATCGGCTTTCTTTTCATGCGGAATGTTCTGCTTTGAGTTTGCGTTAAATGGTGTCAGGGAACCTGTTCCAAACTAGTTTCGCTTCCCTCTTTTTAATCAGCTCACCGATTCGTCATAAAAGACCGATGGAAAACACCTGAATTGTAGATTCAGACTCTACAGTCAGTATAGTATAGCACGCGGAAAGGGGTTCCACCACTTCCCCTGGCCATAAAAAGAGTGTCGCATAATATGCCGGTATTTCTCTATCCTATCTAATGGAGGAAGTCAGTCGTGAATCTCGGTCTTATGACTGGGCATTCCCTTCCTTCCTGTATTGGGAGTTCTCTAAGGCAGGATGCTTCCCCTGCGCTACATTCCTTACTTTAGGAAGGAATGGGCTCCTGTCTTCCCTTCCCTTTCTATTATGCAGTTTCTAGCTAGCAGCTATGTAGCTAGTTTCTTTGTCGTTTTCATTCCTATCCGACTAGCTAGCTTGCCTTTAGGGTTGGACCATCTTCCCTATGGATCTAGTTTGTTCCAGGTAATAAGCTGCATACCTTAAGTGCCCTGTCTTCAAGTGAGTTTGCTTCCCCTTCGCTGGAGACTGGGCTAAAAGCATTGCTCTCAAAGTCAGTAATGGTCCCAGGGCATCTTTAGTAGACGCACATCTTATTCAAGAACGGATTTTCTAATAAAATAGGTTGTAGCATAATAGGTTGTTGGAGACCCCAAGAAAGGGTTGTTCACCCTTTTGACTATCTAATAGAGGAATTGAGTCGTGAATCTCGTTCTTCTTCCTGTTGATTCACTTCCTTCGAGTCTGCCTATCTATTAGGTTTTCAATCCTATCCCTCCGTCTGTCCTGATATTGATTCCGGTACCCCCCTGTGTTAGTCCTTCTCTTGCCCAAGAAGAAGGAATTACCTTCCCCCAATCAGCCGTATTCTTCTATCCTATGGACCGACTTCCTTTGATAGGGCTGTAGCTTCTTGTCCCACGAGTCTACCCTCGGGTGATCTCTGGGTTCGCCGTCCTTTCCCTTCTATCTAGTTAGCTAGGTAGCTGGGTAGTTCCCATTAGCTAGGAAAAAGAATTCCTCCGTCCCTTTGAGTATCCCTTAGTTCTAGTTCTATAGCAGACGCAGACGTGAGGACGCATACGTTATCTTCAGAAGAAGCCTTTCAAGGGCTAGCTCTCTCTTTGGCAAGATCGTTCATTTCTTCCTAAAGTTAGGACTTTCTACCAATCTGGGTATCCTGGGTCACTATTCAAAGATTCCATCTTTCCACCCGTCACGTCCCTTGCTTCTCTATAAACAGAGGAAAGGCAAAAGCAGGGGGCTACTTACTCAAAGAAGAGGGAAGCTACAACCTCATAAGAGGGAAGAAAGAGAGATTCTGCATGCCCCTAGCTGATCGATATAATCCATTCAGCAACGCGTGCTCTAAACCTACAGAAACCAATGCGACAGGCTACTCTCTTCATACAAGAGATTCTACGGAGCTAGCCATGCCAAGAAGAAAGCTAAGAGCATACAGAGGCAGCAGCAATGCATAGAATCGGTTGCAGCTCGCTCTTCGTCTAGAAGCACTATTCGGAGCTACATGACTCAGGGATCCAGAAAGTCCAGTGGCTACATCTAGCTATCTGAAGCTAACTTGTCCTTATACCACTAGAATAGATAAAGGAAGTTTGCAACACTACAGGTAATATATAAAATCTGACCCTTGTGCCTAGCAACAGGAAGACTAAGGCTAGCTATCCGCCTTCTCTCCCTACGGGCCTTCCATTAGTGCACTAGCAGGGAAATAGATAGGTTCACGATCCCCACCTGGGAAGCACTCACTACGCTACATAGACTTCTTTATGTTAGGCCTTACGGGCAGCATTACCGGGCTTACGCTCCTCGCTTTATGGGACCCAATCCCTACCCCGGATATGGCGTCTTGGGGACCTATTACAAGAAAGGAAGATCGGCAAAGTGGATCGCGAAAGGAAAGTTCCTACTTCGCACAAGCAGCATGACGAAGCTAAAATACTCGGGACTGGTTCTTATTCACCAGTTCCTACTTCTTCACGGGGTTCACTATCATAGCAAGTAACCAGGTTCTACTTACACCGGTCTACTTACGCGCACAAAGACAAGACGTGCAGGTCGTCTTTTTACTCGCAGGGCAGTTCCATCTAGTCTCCATCAGAGCATCAAGTATATCGCCAAGAACCATCTGGTCACAGTACATGCAGAAGAGGACCTCACACTCCTTCGGTCCTCGGCAATACCATTCCTAGATGTGGAAAACAATATCCCGCCAGATGCTCATCATGCTTTCGAACTGGTACCCGCTACCTTTGTTCCAAAACATGCATTCCCCTCCAAACCACAGCTCTCTAGCAGCAATCTAATGGTCGCCAAGATCATGTTCGAAAATGGTTTTGAACCTGGAAAAGGGATAGGTAATCGCACATATGAGACTGATTGCTTAACATAAGGCTTGCTGCTACCTTCCTGATATGCTTAAAACAGTCAGACAGTCATGCCAGCTTTCCTCTGAAACCTTCCACCAGACATCAAATTGTACTTCGATCCATCTCTGCTTTGCCCGCTACTAGCCCCGTCCCTATTCTCTTGAGAGAAAAATGAACCCTCTAATATATTCTTTGAAGGAGACTCATTCTGCTTATCAGAACCAGCATCTATAATTACTTCAACCCTTCGTTTTACACCACAACATCGGAAATGCTTATCTCCTTCCTTACTATGTTGGTATAAACATCTTGCATATCAGATAGTTCTACAGCCGAAGTAGCTCCTCCACAAATCTTTCCTCAATAAAGGCCATGCCTTCTGATCAGCCAACGCATTTTATGTCCTGCTTGATGTGATCCATATACTCCATCCAGGACTTGAATCAAGAAATTGGGAAGGGTAGCCAAGATCGGCCTATCCTACAGCCTATCGAGAGTACCTCACTAATCAATCCCTTTGTTTCTTTCGGTGACCCAAGGACCACCACAAGGCCCTATGAAAGAAAGATCCATAGTAGTCCATTTATTACCAGAAAGTGCTTTACGACAGCATTCGATCGGATGGACTTTCGCCCCTCTTCACCCAGCTCTTTCAGGAGTAGCAAGGCTGTCAATGAAAGGTATCCAGAAAGCACAGTAACTGCTATGAGATAGGAGCCCTCTCACCTAATACCCGCTACTAAGGATTGAAAGTAGCACAATCCGCTATAGGGGCAGAACTACAGATCTACGAATAGCCGCGGGCAAGCAAGTAGCTAGCTTCCACCTTACTTAACAGCAAGGCGCGAAAGCACCCTGCAAACAAGGGAGTTCTTCCTTAGAAGGGCTTTCATTAATAGAAGGTTCCCGCTCGGACCCGTAACAATTAGGTCCTTGGCTAACTTCATCTATTCTAACAAGAACAACTTCATCTGGGACAGAAGCTGGAATTGGAATCATTTCCTCTTTCTTTGGTCTTTGCCCTTTGTAGGACCATTGTTGGCATCTGATTCCTACTAGACTAGTGATCCTGCTTGACACGAAAGATGTCTGATTTTCTTAAACAGCCTTCTCATCGATCTTTCTCATTCTCCTGCCTTCAGGTAAGTACCTAACTAAGCGCATCTATCTACGAGAAAGTCCCGGTTAGAATGCGAAGTATCTCAGTGCTCCAGTATTGAATGAAAGGAATGAGAAATTAGGGTTAGGAGGCGAGGAAGAAAGAGTATAGTAGGGGATTAGAACGCACGGGATTCGTTTAAGGCGTAATCCGAATCCAAGAAGAATGGATAGCTCGTGGCATAGATAATGGATAGCTCTGGCCTGCTTTCTTTTCATTTCTATCAAGGACTATAACATTGGTCCCTGCAAGTCCCTTGCATGAAAAAAGATTCTTAAAATGAATAATATATGTGTGGGCAAAACTCCCCATAATTCTAAGTTATTAACATCTTTTGGTCCCGCATTTAAAATAAAATGATGGCTACATATATACATATACATATACATATGCAAACTTAATTAGATCATTTTATTTTAAGTACGGGACCAAAAGATGGCGATCTTTGTTCGGTGGTGGTACAGTCCGGCGGTAGTGAGGTGGATGCGGCTCCCATGTTTGTCTACTCTAGTTGTTTTATGTGTCGAAGTCTGATCGGCGGCCATCTGAACTCTCAATCGGGCGAGGGGCTGGTATCTCGTTGCTCTGGTGTGGCACTGTTGCTGATGAAGATTGGGTTTTCTGATATATGATGTTTATGTTGCAGGGGATTGTTTGGGTTTGCTCTTGTTGTTGGTTGTGGTCTGGCCCTCAGTCCCTGCCTACTCCAGCATTCACTATCGTAGGCCGGTTCCCGCCATTGGCCTCTACATCTGGGAGAGGCCGGCTCGGCTTAACGGCGAGGCTGGGCTCCGGTGATTTGTGCGGTGGTGGATGCCGGTTTAGTTAGGGTTCTGGGGTTTGGTTAGGGTGGGCCGGCCCAGGTTTGGGCCGGATTTAGGCGTTTGGGCTTTTTTGATTTATTTGGGTGCTGGGTTATGCTGTATTGTCTTATTTTGTTATGATCCCTGATAGACCTTTGGGTGTTTTGGGCTATGCCTTTGTGGTGTATTTTCTGACTCTTTGTTGGATCCCCTTTCTCTTTCCCCATGTTTTAATAAAATTTCATCTTTTGCCGATCAATATATATATACCAAGTAGCAACATATAAGCGTAAATAATTTTTGCTATCAATATAGAAAAGGAAATTTATAGAAATGGTCCTCCTAGTTTTATCCAAGTCTCATTTTCGTCCTCCAAGTATCAATTGCAATTCTTTTGACCTTCAAGTTTGTTTTCGTACCAAGTTGATCTAATTGATAACGTCTGTCAACCAAACTGGATGGAAAAAATCAGATTGAGAACAGACGTCATCAATTGGACCAACTTGGAATGAACTGCAACGTCCAAACTGCCATCAATTTATTTTTTTCCGTCTAGCTTGACTGATAGAAGTTATCAAATGGACCAATTCGGTACGAAAACCAAACTTGAAGGTTAAAAGAGTTGTAATTGATAATTGAAGGATGACAATGGGACTCGAATGAAATTAGGAAAATGTGAAATGGTTTATAAGAAAACGTCCACTAGCTATTGTATAACCCGAGATTAACCTATTGAGCCACATGATTAGACTAAGAGTTAGCAGGTCAGTTTGAGCGGATCGTTACAATTGGTATCAGAGCACAACCTTGGTCTACATTGTGAGGGCTATCTCTAGAATCTGGTACGAGTACACTGATTATGCTCTACAAAACTAAGTGTCACACCATAGCTAGCAAGAGAAGGTTGCTGGGCCAATGCAACGGGGATGTTGTAGCCAAGGTGGGGAGTTTTCAAGGTCCCACATCGGCCACTTGAGAAAATGTGAAATGGTTTATAAGGAGACACCGACCAGCTACTGTGTGTATAACCAAGGGCGGAGCCAGGAATTTTGATTAGTGTGGTCAAAAATTAGATTCACTGGAGCAAACATCCCTATCATCCATATCGTCTTCAAGTTTATATTCTACTAATTTCCATTATATACCCGCCATATCTGGTAAGAAGCAAAACCATCCATATATGTCAAATTTGTTTTACTTACAATGTTTAGGTAGCATAATTGAACATCTCTCTGAACAATATGCAATTGGATTTTGTTGTGTAAAATGATTTGAAACCACTTTCAGTCAAGAGGTTAGTTAATTTTATAATTTAACTTGGCGCCCTTGGGTTTTCTCCTTGGTTGGCATCTTGCCAATCAAGGGATTGGGTCTCGGATGGGCACTTGTTGTCTTTTCCCTATCCTTTTATGTCATTATAATCGCTTTCAAAGATTAATAAATTTTATCGCCATTCAAAGAAAAACTTGGCGCCCTTCTACAATATTATGGAAGCATGAAAATTTCCCTCACGTGCTATTTTACTAGTTGCCCTTCTACTTAATAAACAACATGGGTGGGGTCTAGGAATGGAAATTTTACTATTTCTGCTGGTTATGATATAATTAACAAAAATGACATGGATTTAAAGGGTTGGAAGTGGTATTGGAAAATAAATATGCCTGAAAAACTCAAAATTTTTATCTGGCTTATCCTTCACAATAGTCTTTCAACAAATCATCTTCGTGTCAGGAGAGGTATGGCAACCTCGGACTTATGTCCAAGGTGCAATACTTGCTCCGAAAACATCACTCACTTGTTTAGAGAATGCAACAAAGCTAAGGAGCTTTGGAGTTGCATTCCCTCTGGCCACTTAATGAGAGGGAACATGGATACTTCGAATTTGAGTGGATATCCCTTAATAGGCGAAGCAACAGAGAGGTGGGAATTGGAAATGGTATCCCATAGCATATTGTTTTTGTCACTACTCTTTGGCATATTTGGAAGGATAGAAATAAGAAAAGTTTTGAAAGTATTAACATACTTCCTTCCGTCAATGCCAGGATAATTATTTTCTATTACCAGGAAATTGTTCAAGCATTCAAGTCCCCTCTCCTTAGCGTTCGTCATATTGCATGCCTAAACTCTTAGTCCAAACCATTTGCAGGTGACATCAAACTTAACACGGATGGGTGCTAGTACGAGGCTAATGGAAGAGGAGGAATTGGAGGACATTTCAGAGATCATAATGGCGATTGGATCATGGGTTACTATGGCAAGGGTACTTTCACTTTGAGTTTGGAAGCTGAGATATGGAGTGTACATAAGGGCTTGGAAATTATCTTAGAGAGGAAATTAGAAAACGTGAAGATAGAATCGGACTCCCTCAATGCTGTGAACTTGATGAATGGAGGCAATTCAAGACTCCACCCCCAAAGCGTGATGATAAATGAAGCTCACCCATCTCATGGCTCAGACCAACACCACAATTGGCCATACTTACCGATCAGCCAACCAATGCACAAATTATCTTGCTCGATGGGGAGCTGAACAAGATGAAAATCCTGTATTCCTTATGGAAATGCCCATTGCCATGAGAGAGTTTGTTCTTAGAGATAGCCTGAATATTAGGCAAGTTTTAGACTAGGTTTAGTTGTTAGCTTCCGTCCTTGCAGGTTATGTTTATTGTGTTGGTACTCTCGATGTGGTACTTTGCTTCATAAGTCTTTATGAATTTTCATTTGACCGGGAAAACAAAGAAGGCATAGTAGGCAGATGTTCGGCAGAAACACATACTATTCCCATACATAGTATGATTATATTAAAAAAAATCATCTCCAAAACTTCAAAATGAATAAGGAATGTGACATATTGAGAGGAAATTTTGTAATTTATTCCCTTTTTTCTTCAACATTTTGTACTTTATTTATGGGAGAGAATCTTGAAGCATGAATATCGACGTTGATAGAATCCTACAACTTAACGTGATCCAACCAGGTTACGCGCATTGTGGTTTTGTAGGACTCATCCAACCATTCACTGGCCGGGGATCAATTAAAGTTAATTGGGACAAATCTACGTTTTTAGACTTTAGAGTTACTTAATTATCCATGTTTACATAATTAAGCTGGATTCTGATCATGCCTAAGTCATGGCAATTACATGCACGTGCATTGTTAATTTCCAAGATTAGATTCCATTCTCTATTATCAGACATTATCTATGGCTCCATTGAAATTATTTTAATTGAAACAACATTAATATTGGAAAACAAAAAGAAGTTTGGGAAAAAGATTCTAAAGCATACGATTCGGGACTCCGATTCCATGTAGTTATTAACCCTTATGAAGTAGTAGTATATTTCAATACATAAGCCCCACTTTTATATAGAAAAAATATTGGATTAGGAGGCCATATATCTTAATTTTCATTGCCACTTTAATTATTGTTTTGTTGAGACACATGATCCAGGTTAATTAAGAGCACAGTCAATTTCTCAAGGAAGTACGGGTACTAGACAGTCTAGACCAGTAGCTAAAATTCGTTATTGCTCACTCCTCAAGGTGAGATCCCAAACACTTAGAGCATTTCCGAAAGTCAGTATTGTTAGAATAATTAAATTAACATCTTGAAAGAGGAGTGCTAGTCTTTATGGTAGAGGTGCTCAGCTCCTGTTATAACTACTAACTTTGTAATTATATAATATCTATTAACATCCTATCGTCTAGTCAAAAACAAAAACAAAAAAATTAAGGAACTCATGACTTCCTATCTCCTGACACTTAAGTGCATTCTTGATGCTGTTGGGTCAAAAGCCTCTTGGCAAAAATATTGCGAATGATTCCATTCAAAGTGGTTGTTTTAGAGTCAAAATCACAAACCGAACCTTGTGTCATTTCTCTAAATTACTTTGAACCGGAACCAAACTGTTTGGGGGAAAAAAACAGACCAAGCTGTAGTAGGGTACTGATTAGGCTTGATAATCCCTTTGAATTATTATTTTTTGTCTTCATTCAACAAAAAGATTTGTTAGTTTTACGTTAATTTTTTGTAAATTATAGGTTCATGTGTTGACGAGGGAAAGTACAAATTATATTCAAAACTGGACTAACATTTTTTTGAATAAAGAGAACAAATAATCCTTAACCATTATAAAGACAAAACAAGTTGACCAGTATTGATCCATTGGCTATTTTGAGTTGGCCTTGTTCCTTTTGGGGTCTTGAAAATCCTGTGCATGATCTCCAATAATTTTTCTACAATAATTTTTATATTTATCTCTATCCATACATTACTCTAAAAAATCTTTCCCAAAATCCAAAACGAACAGGGACGATCGGAACCTCAGACCCCATGAATCATGAACCGATAGAAGGTACCCCAAGAACATTCTTTTACCCGTATATTTTTTTTTCCTGGTCATATCAGTACAATCTTAACCATATATTCCCACCTTAATTGGGTTTATTTAAGTATCTGCCTTGCTTTGCATCGTTCTCATATATATGACTATCACTTGTTTGGGACATAACCGGTAAGGGTTCGGATTCTCTTGAAAACGTGTTTGCGCCACCCCCCACCCCCCAAACCCGAACACACACACACACTCTTCATGTAATTGGCATTTCATGTGATAGGTTGTTTGTAGTGGCTCCGGAACTGAGGCTCAGACAGTCCACCGAGCGAGCATGAGGATGCCCGCCCGCCATTCGGTATGAGGATCTGGAGACCATAGCACCATCCTCAGAATGTCGCTCGGTAAGGGGAGTCCGGCCCGGGCTCTGTCGCTGCCTAAGGGCGCGGAGTATTCCCAACCCCGAGGCCGCTTGAAGGAATACGGTTACGCCGGGAGGGCTCCATGCAGTTACGCCATGAGAATAATCATTGGGGTCTGACCTGGCCATGTGTCGTCACATATGACGTCACTTGAGACGATTACCCGAGCATACCCTCCATGCGCTAGCTCAGAGGCCAAGCAAAGGAAGGTCTATAAATACGACGGGACTCTAACCTAAAGAGGTAGGTCATTCTACTATAACCCTAGACCTATACACTTCTTTCTACATCTAACTTGATCATCGGAGGGTCACTGGGCTACCATAACCCTAGTGACTTGCTGTAGGTCAAGCCGCGGGCGCACGGAGTGGCGGAAGAAGGAACCGAAACCAACCCACGGTCAAGATCCCAATAAATCAAACTCCTACAATTAACGACTCCGCTGGGGATCTAGCCGTCTTCTCAGCATCTCAATCCTTCTTTTTCCCAAACTCCGTTCAACAAGTTGACCAGTATTGATCCGTTGGCTATTTTGAGTTGGCCTTGTTCGTTTGAATTGGGGCCGGTCTCGAAAACCTTGTGCACGACCTCCAATAATTTTTCTACAATATTTTCTATATCTATATCTATCTCTATCCACATATTACTCTAAAAAATCTTCCCCAAAATCCAAACCAAACAGAGGCGATTGGAACCTCAGACCCTATGAATCATCAACCGATAGAAGGTACCCAAGAACATTCTTTTACCCGGATAATATTTTTCCTGGTCATATCAGTACAATATTAAACCATATATTCCCACCTTAATTGGGTTTATTTAAGTATATGCCTTACTTTGCATCTTTCTCATATGACTAGCTATATATCCCTTGTTTGGGACATAACCGGTAAGGATTCGGATTCTCTTCTTGTAAATGGCATTTCATGTGATAGGTTGTTGTCTTGTTGATCTGATTGAATTATGGTACTGGAGGCATCATTGATCCATGCACGATAAAAATGCCCAAAGTAATTTGGCAGTTCAATGGCAAAATTCTAATCTCAACAACTTTTCACCATTATTGATTTGAAGAGGCCTAAAAAACAGGGGCGGACCCGCGCGAGAACCATAAGCGTGGGATCAAATACCTAAACAATATTTCAAAAAATTGACAGGTGCTACATGACTTGTAGTTGATTCTTGGGACAATTTTTTGATATCTATAGGAAAATTCGCCAATCAGCGGGATCAAGTGACTCCACCTGTTGTAATGTCTCGCACTGTGCTAACAAACAAGCTAGGCTCATCAATTAGTTTCCCAAAAAAAAAAAAAAAGGCTCACACTCTGCGGTTATTAATTACCGTGTTTTGTTCATAAAAAATTACGAAATTATATATATTTCAGAATTGATGAATGTCTATCATGTTATTGAAAAAATAATTGTACAAGAGATAAATAAAAATGATTTTCACACTCCATTTTTTAATGCATGCAGCCATGCACTCCTGTTCTTGTCTTTGAGTGCAATAATTACATAAAAAAACATTCACTAAAAGACAAGAAATATAGTGCATATATTAAAATGGAGAGTGTGAAGATCATTGCCCAATATAAATTTACGAACACTTGAAATTTTCTGTCAAACGACAATATATATATATATATATATATATTTAAACTGGGGTGACAAATTTTCCACATATAAAATTTTTTTCTGGTGTTACGAGAATCGACTAAATTCAAGAAGTTTGAGTAGTTCCTGAATGTTTTTCAGCATCAAATTAGTATAGTATATTGTGTGACGTCTTGAGCTTATAGAAGGTTCGATCGGTTAATTAGTTCTGTATTTTGTTGAGCATTTTTTCAAAATGCCAATTAATATTAAATGGATCACAAGTTAATTAATCTTCCACTGTTAATTACAAGTACTGGTTTTGATTCGATTCTCTAGCTCGTGATGTGTTCAGAATCAAAATCTGCCGTTCAGATCTGGATAAGATAAGAAAAATTAGGAGGCATTATGCTATTATTCCTTACAATTAATTATATGTCATCAAACGACTTTCAGTGGCATTTTCTGAATGTGCTTTCTTTTTCTTTGAGAGGGATTAAGAAGATAACAATTATTTTTAATTAGCTGTGCACAGGGCCTTTTTTCTCCCGCCTCGGGTCCCACAAAGATGATCGGAGCCGCTCATTTTGTTCAAAATATGTCGTTTAAGGTCTTGTAAAAAATGAGCTTCGTTCGATATCGTTTGAGGCGTTAACAAAACACCCAAAATCACTTCAGAATTTGGGCCTAAATTCTGAAGTGATTTTGGGTGTTTTATTAACGCCTCTAACGATATTGAACGAACTCATTTTTTTCAGAGACCTTAAAAATTCTGAAGTGATTTTGGGTGTTTGGGCCTAAATTCTGAAGTGATTTTGGGTGTTTTGTTAACGCCTCTAACGATATCGAACGAAACTCATTTTTTACAGAGACCTTAAACGACTAAATTCTGAAGTGATTTTGGGTGTTTTGTTAACACCTCTAACGATATCGAACGAAGCTCATTTTTTACAGAGACCTTAAACGACATATTTTGAACAAAATGAGCGGCTCCGATCATCTTTGTGCGACCCGAAGCGAAAGAAAAAAGGCTCTGTGTAGCTGCTGTGCACAGCATGCTGTGTGCACGTAGCTTTTCTGATTTTTAATTAGCCTTGCCTCGGTGCTTTTATGCCTAAACTAGATTTGGAATACTTTTTGCATTTGATTTGTTGGGAGAGGAGGGACACATCAACTGACCTCACGTGCATGTTCTTCACCACACATTTGGTCGACATCGACTTGACACGCTTCAAACACGTATCGAATAGGCAATGACGGAGCCATTAAGGGGTTGGGTGGGGCCAAGCTCCCCTCCCCCATTTTGGTGTTTTTTTTATTTATAGTTTTCCATGTCAAGTTTATTTTTTAACAAAACAAATTAATCTTATTCGACTAATACAAATGTAGGAGAAAGTGGATGAAGTTGGTGGGATTTAAACCATCAACTAGTGTAAGGAGTATGGTGTGTTCATCACTTGACTGTCACTCAATTTGCCACAAGAGAAGTGGAATAACACTTTCACAGTCATTTAAAAAAAACAAAAAATTAAATACCACATCTTGTGGGTTTTAATAGTTAAAACTCTTTTTAAGAATACTTAATTAAATTTTGAACTCTATACTTAATCAATATTCAGAAGTTCATTTTTTGTCGGTTTTTTTCTCCTCTTAATTCGCATTTCCCGAATTGAGATCCTGGCTCAACCATTGCAAATAGGTCCAATATGCATGCAAGAAAAACTTCAATAAATTTACAGCCAGGGGGAGCTATAAATTTCGTATATATTTTTTGGATAAGCAAAAAAAATTTCTATATATTGTGGCACTCAATACAATCGACTTCATATTATGTGATATGAGAATACAAAGATCTATTAATACAAAGAGTATATTTTTTGAATGAAAACTTATCTCTTTGTTGGCCCCTTCGATTCGAAATCCTAACTCACCACTGTTTACATTACCGCTTTTGACCACTCCACCACTGATTTCCCCTTTCCGGGCTGAGGTGGAGACACGCTAGGCCGACCCTTCCCTTTCGAGCCTCTATAACCTTGGTCAGTTGAGGGATGAGGATGCAAGCTTTTGTATATTCATATTGATAATAGCCGGTTTATTGACACACATTACTCTTCTTCCTTTTTTTTATTAACATGGTAGAAAACTTTCATTGATAAAAATAAATAAATAAATAAACATAGCAGCACATCAAAGAGGATGCTTATTGTTCCACAAAAGTTTTAATACGAATACCAGAACCTCGCAAACTCAGAGTTGCCAAAATATGTGTAATATTTTGTCACATCACGATTTTCTAACAATTTCCATGATTGTTCATTTCTGAAGTACATTTTTATGATACATTGGATTTTATATCTTCATACGTTACAAAAATTCTCATTCCTGTATGTATTTAAATTTTGCATCAACTATATATGGTTTTTAATTACTACTTTCAATTAACTTGTCTCTTCTGCATGTATTCGTGTTTATATATATGTTTATGCAAATGAAGTGTGATCACGTCATCTTCTCTCTCTTAATTCCATGGAATGTTCCTTAATTTTCTAGCTCCCTCATTATCATACAAGTTGATGGAGTAGTTAAGTGATCTGATCTGATCGACTATCCTTGTAGGCCGTTGCATTCTTATCATATCTCCGATAAAAAGTGTGGCACTAGCTAGTTGCGAAATTCGCAGCAATTTTCTTTCTTTCCAAAAAAGCAGCTCGATCGTATAAGGGCCTACTAAACTCTAGTTGTCTTGGTATAGGCATATCCTTGTTTTACTATGTGGCTGTGATTAGCTTCCTTTTTCACCGCAAAAGTGTGAGCGAAAAAATTCTAATGCATGCGTTAATAAAAGTGTGGTGTATCAAGAATTATTGCGTCCTACGATTGTAGGACTCTGGATGCATTTACCTATATCTAACTTCTAACAAGGACAAATGTGCGTGATCGATCCAAAGGGCAAGATCACAACATATATGATTTGTGGTTTGTCTCAATGAAGTGGACTTCAATATCTCCCAATCATGTGAGAAAAGTATAGAACTAAATTAAGAACTAAATCAACTTTATTATACCGGAATAACACAGCTGGATTACAAGGCTATTAAAAGGTGCTGATAAAAGGGATTTTTCTGGAAATAAAAGTAGTAGTACAAAGTACTTGAAATGTAAAGATAAGTTGATAAAAGAAGCGCCGGGTTTTGAGCGGTGTTGAAACTCTCTTTTGTCTCGAATTCTTCTATTTATAGGACAAGGGTCCTTACTGCTCCAGGACAAGATGGAATTTCTTGCTTTCCTCCTACGCCGCCATGTGTCTCCAAGGTAGCGGTTAATTGGAAGTTATTTGCAGTCATGAGTTGCTCTCTCCACCCACTACCTTGCTTCATGCTCTTGAAGGACTTGGCCGGCTATAAAAATGAAAAGTAGGACCGGACTTGCATTTTCTCTAGTGAAAGGGGATTGCCTTTGAAAATTACTCTACCAACAAGCCCATATCCCCCTTTTCGTGGGAGTCTCCTAGATTAACCGACTCCCACAAAGCATGGGGCCTCCTTCTTTTTTGGATAATTGTGAAAAAAGCCCAAACCCTTTGCTTTACTCGGAATCCAATTAATCTGGCATTGTCTCAAATCACAAAATTAAGGGAAAATGACGGCCAATGACGTGTTTTGATAATTAATATCCGTCAAAGACACTTTTGTGGAGGCTTCGGTTATGACCTCGGTAGATAGGCTCCCGGTAACCGAGGACTCATGGTGTGATCCATGGTCACGTACGGGCGAGCCCTTGAAGTTACTCTTACTCTCACCGGCTTGGTATTAGCCCTCCGGTTAATACTCGGTTCGTGACCAAGATATGCCTGTTGAGATCACTTGAAGGAATGTAACCTAGCAAGGGGACCAAAAGTGCCACGTGGCAGACAGGACCACCATGGCCATGTGCTTCGTAACCGCCTTATCCAGTGCGTCACTTATGACGTCACCGAGGCGGTTACCTAAGCGTGACTCCTACGCGCTTCCTTGGAGGCCAAGTAAACATAGGTCTATAAATACAAAGGATTCTAACCTAAAGAGGTACGCCATCTTTACCCTAACCCTAGACCTAAACTCTCTCCTTACATCTAACTTGATCGTCGGAGGGTCACTGGGCTTTCCAAGCCCTAGTGACTGGTTGCAGGCCCAGGCGGACGACGGAGCAACGGAAGAGGAGTATTGTGCCAGGCAAAGATCCCTCCAAACCTGAACCCCTACAATTGGCGACTCTGCTGGGGATCTAGCCATCAATCCAACATCCTCACTTTCCTTCTGCTCCATTCGACGATTCCTGGTTCAAAAATGGTCGAAATCGATGACGCTCACCACGGAGGAACCACCCACGGGCTTGGTTCCCTCGTGGATCACAGCCCGGCCTCCGGCGGAGCAGCCGCCCTGGGAAAAACTCACGTATCAATAGGAATCGGCGCCGGAGGACCAGAAGCAGGCCCATCCTCCGAGCTTCATTCCTACGTCCGCCACCTCGAGCGGAAGATCGATGACCTTACGACTGCCATGGAGCGCGACCGTCACGTGAGGGATGAATTGGCAGAGATTAAACATCTCCTCCAAATCTCTCCATCTCATTCCTCCGGAAGCCGCGGCGGAAGAAAGGACCGTCGCACATCCCCTCGCAGTCATGAAGTCGGCCACCTGCTAGAGCATAGATCTCGCCCTTCCGCCAAAGATCGTCTCGAGTCACCCAGAGCAGCAGACACTCGAGCCCCAAGAGACGCATCGCACAGAGACCGTTCCCGCTCCCCCGTGCAACTTCGAAGGAGACCATCGGCCTTCGAAAGGCTCGGTGCTGGGAGCGTCTCTGCCTCCTCCACTCACTCGGTCCAGGTGGGCAAGCAGGCCGGGAATCTACCCCTAGCCTCACAAGGGCTCCCAGGGGAGATGACGGCCTTGTAGAGATCCAGACCAAGGGATACCGCGAACGCCTAAAGGGCCCCGGAGCCAGAAGCCCCATCACAAACCCTGCCGGGGCACACAGCAGGAGCCCAATCACCGAGCGCCTCGAGCCCTCTGCTCGGGATAGCTACCGCCACCACCGCCAGGACCGCTTTCCCAGGAAATCGGTTAGTACTGCCCCTGATAAAAAGGAATATGAACGATTGGACAAACTTGTCCCCAAGAAGCGTACAGCGACGAGCGTCCAGACGGTCCCGACCGTTCGATCCGACCTCATCGCGACGCACGACTTGCACGACTCACGACCTCTCCCTTTACAAGAGAGATCGACTCGGTTACCCCACCCAAAGGATTCACCCAACCCAAGTTTGCCAAGTACGACGGCAAGACCGAGGCGTACACCCACTTGGTTCAATATAAACGTCATGTCTTGTTTCTTCGGAATGAACCCTCGGACGACGCCTTCTTATGCAAAGTGTTTCCTGCGAGCCTCGGTAACCTAGGTCTCACCTGGTTCAATCAACTCCCGGCTCGGTCAATCTCCTCATTTGACTCCCTCTGCGACGCCTTCATGGCTCGATTTGTAACAAGCAACAAACATGAGAAGGAGATCGACTCCCTCCTAGCCCTCCGCAAGAGAAACGATGAAACGCTTCGGCATACGCCGGTCGTTACTGGGAGCTGTTCAATGAAATAGAGGGCTGCGACGGCGTCATCTCTGCCCGAGGATTCAAGCTCGGTCTGACCTCCCAAGATGAGCAAGTTATGACGACCTCGCTCGCCATAAGCCAAACTCAATGAAGGACCTCATGACTCGTATCGAAGGGTGGTGCCAGCTCATTGAATCGAAGGCAGAGAGAGGTATCGGGAAGCCGACAAGTTCAAAGCAACAAACTCCTCGGTCTCCACACCGGTTCCCCCACCTGTCTCAACTCCAAAGAAGCAGGTTAATACAATCAAGCAGTCACCGAGAAGAGGACCGAAGCCCAGCGATTTCAACGCTGAAAAAACCGTCTTCACCATACCAATCTACCGAATCATTGACCAAGTAAAGGATCAGCCCTTTTTCTCCTTCCCAAATCAAAAGATGGGAACGAAAACGGCAAATCAAGAATCCCATTGTGCGTTGCAGCTACCACAGCGAACAAGGTCATTTCACCACAGCATGCAAGCCCTTCAAGGCATACTTGGAGCAACTTGTTGCTGCTGGCCACCTCGGCAACTTCATTGATCAAGAAAAGACAGCGGCTCGGGCACAAAGGACCGAAGCAAATACCGAGGAAGAAGTTCGGACAATCCATGTCATTCACGGTCCCTTAAACCCCGAAGCCGCCCGCATCATCCGAGCTGACCTAACGAAGCTTCCTCCTCCAAGCAGGTCATGTTGGTCGGTCCCGAACCAAAGCGCCCAGAACAGACGGTTCCAAATGGACGATAACGTTTACCGAGAAGGATCTCGACCGCATCCAGCTCCCCCACAACGACGCCCTCGTGGTCACGCTACGCATCGGAACTTTCAACGTCCGACGCGTCCTCGTGGACCAGGGCAGCTCGGCTGAAGTAATGTACTACTTCTGTTCAAGGAGCTGAAGATACCCGACACCGACCTCCATCCCTCCGAAGTTCCTCTTATCGGCTTCAACGGAGCTCCTGTCTGGCCCATCGGTACGATCACTCTTCCTGTTCGTGCCGGTTCAGTAACTCTGGAAATGGAATTTGTAGTAGTGGACGTCCCGAGCCCATACAACGCCATTGTCGGACGCACCTGGTTGCATAGGCTCAAGGCAATTGCCTCCACCTATCACCAAGTGGTCCGTTTCATTGGCATTCATGGGCAACAGGAAGACTTGTACGGAGATCAAACAGCGGCCAAGAAATGCTACATCAACGCCGTCCGAAGTAACAACAGACCTCTCGGATTAACCTCATTGAAGTCCCCGAAGCCCAATCTTGGAAGACGTCGGTAGATTGCCCGACGACAAAACTGTTGAGGACGTGGCCACGATTCCAATAAACGATGACGGTTCCCGTTTTTTCCTTGTCGGTTCCTCACTTTGTGAAACCGAGCGGAATGAAACGGTAGCTTTCCTCAACATAACATCGAAGTATTCGCCTGGACTCCATACGAGATGCCTGGAATCGACCCCTCCTTCATTTGCCACGAGCTCAACATCGACCGAGCCAAACGCCCGGTCTTGCAAAGCACGGCGGTCCCCCCCATCATTCCGAAGCAGTTATTGAAGAAGTAAACCGACTCCTGAACGCAGGGGCAATCAGGGAAGTTCAGTACCCTAAGTGGTTGGCCAACACCGTTGTGTCAAGAAAAGAACGGTAAGTGGCGAGTATGCGTTGACTACTCAAACCTCAACGACGCCTGCCCAAAGGATTTCTTTCCACTCCCCCGTATCGACCAGCTCGTCGACGCCACCTCCGGTCACGAGCGTCTTAGCTTCTTGGATGCTTACCGGGCTACCACCAGATCGCCATGAGTGAAGGCGATGTTGAGAACACGGCTTTCATTACCCCCCATGGCATCTTCGGGTACCTGGTTATGCCCTTCGGTCTAAAGAACGCCGGGGCTACTTTTCAGAGAATGATTACCAAGATGTTCGAAGCACTGCTCGGCGACACTATGCTGGCCTACATCGACGACATGGTGGTTAAAAGTTTGCGTGCCGGTGATCATCTTGCCCACCTCACCGAAGTCTTTGAGATACTAAAGAAACACAAGCTCCGCCTCAATGCCGAGAAGTGCGTCTTCGGTGTTAGCTCCGGGAAATTCCTTGGCCACCTCGTCTCCCAACGCGGTATTGAGGCCGACCCTTCCCAGATCCTTGCTATCACTCAGCTCTCGGCCCCCACAACAAGAAGGATGTTCAACGTTTGACCGGCATGGCCGCAGCCTTAAACCGATTTATAAGCCGCTCCTCGGATAAATGCCAGCCATTTTTCACACTTCTGAAAGGCAGCCGACGGAGCTTCAACTGGACAGAAGACTGCGACCGAGCCCTACAACAACTCAAGGAGTACATTTCCAAAGCTCCCCTCCTCGTCACTCCTCGGGACCAAGAGGACCTGTTCCTCTACCTTGCTGTCTCTCAGCACGCCGTCAGCTCGGTCCTCGTTCGACAGGAGAATCGGGATCATCAACCAATCTACTATTCAAGCAAGACAATGACTCCAGCCGAGACGCGTTACCTACCATTAGAAAAGCTCGTCCTTGCCCTTGTCTCAGCATCCAGGAAGCTTGCTCCCTACTTCCAGTCTCACCGTATCATCGTCCTTACTGAGTTCCCCCTCAAGTCTCTCCTGCGGAAGGCCGACCTTTCTAACCGAATCTCACAGTGGGCCGTTGAGCTTGCAAATTTGAAATCACTTTCAGCCTCGGACAGCTATCAAAGCTCAGGTGCTAGCCGACTTCATCGCCGAGCTCACACCAACCAACACAAACGCTTCGGTTCCCACCAAGCACCGAGGCATCACTTCAGGCCAACCCTAGCACAGCATGGCAGCTCTTCCATGGAGATGTTTGGAAAATGTACGTCGATGGCGCTTCCAACAGCCGAGGCGCCGGTGCTGGCATCGTCCTCCTCTCACCCTCCGGTGTTCTTCACGAAAGCTCAGTCTCTATTAACTTCCCAGCCTCCAACAACGAGGCTGAATATGAAGCATTAATCACCGGACTCAAAACTGCCGAAGCCATTGGCATGAAGAACTGGTGGTTTACAGTGATTCCCAATTAGTGGTCAACCAGCTCTCGAAGAATACGAAGCTCGGGACGACCGCATGCGCACCTACCTCAGCGCCGCAGTCCAGCTCATTCAACGCTTCAAAGCAATCAGAGTCGAGCACATCTCCCGGGAACAGAACGCCCACGCCGACGCCTTGCAGGACTTGCTTCGGCATGCTCATCCTCGGAACACCGTTCTATTTCCTTTGATTCCATTGACAAGCCCAGCTTCGAACTGAAGAATTAAACAAGGAGATACTCAACATAGAGCTCGGCCCAAGCTGGATGGACGAAATTGTCCTTTACCTAAGAGATGATCTCTCCCAGCTGACAAAAAGGAAGCCCACCGACTCCGAAACAAAGCCGCTCTCTTCTGGCTCAATCCCAACGGCAAGCTTTACCGAAGATCATTACCGGACCATACTTATTGGTTGCACACCCCCATCAAGTCCCGGGGATCATTGAAGAGCTTCATGCTGGCGACAGCGGCTGCCACTCCGGTGGACGGTCCTTGGCCCACCGAGCCCTCACTCAGGGGTATTGGTGGCCAACAATGAAGAAGGATTCAGAAGAGTTTGTCAAGCGTTGCAAGAAGTGTCAGATGTTCGCTCCCATTATCCATCAACCGGCCCGGGACCTCAGCCCCCTCACCAGCCCCTGGCCCTTTCTCCCAATGGGGCATGGATATCGTTGGAAAGCTCCCAGTCGCTCCAGGTGGATTCAAGTTCCTCCTAACTGCAACTGATTACTTCTCGAAATGGGTCGAAGCCGAGCCCCTTGTCACCATCGAAGAAACAGACGTCATCCGCTTTGTATGGCGAAACATCATCTCGTTTCGGTGTACCGTTCGCCATAATCACAGACAATGGCAGACAGTTTACAGGAAGAAGTACCGAGCCTTGCTTGACGAATATGGTATAAATGGGACACTTCCACCCCGGCTTACCCCCAAGGTAACGGTCAGGCCGAGGCTGCAAACAAAGCTATTTCATCCGGGCTCAAGCGAAGACTCGAGTCACGACGGGGAAAATGGGCCGAAGAGCTACCTAGGGTCCTCTGGGGCTACCGCACTACTCCTCGGCGCTCCACTGGTCGCACGCCTTTCTCTTTAGCATTCGGCATGGAAGCGGTTATCCCTCTCCAAGTCGGACTCCCAACCATGCGCACTGAAAATTTGAAGAGTCGGTCAATGATGGCAGCATTGCCTTGGACCTTGATCTAGCCGAAGAAGAGCGAGAAAATGCAAGAATCAAGCTCGCCTCCTACCAACAGGAGGTCGCAAAGGGTTACAACCGGAGTGTCCGCCTCAGGTCTTTTAAGCCCGACGACCTTGTCTGGAAGAAGGTGGTGGAGAAATCCAAGAAGAGAAAGCTCATGCCCAATTGGGAGGGTCCCTACCGAGTCCTCAAACACCTCGGATCAGGAAACTACAAGTTAGAAAAGTTGGATGGTTCCCCCATTGCCAAGACATGGAATGCTAACAACTTGAAGAAATTTTACGGTTAAAGCTCGGTTACAGAAGCCTTCTCAGTCTTTATGTTACGTTTTCTTTTAACAAAAATGGGAGCAATTTGCTTATGTATTAGCAGCACTTCAAGTATTGAATGAGAATCCCTTCTATTGGCACTATTCGTACAAATTTGAGTTTGGCTGTTTACATTACTGACTCGGTCCGTTCTCGCCCGGACCGTTTTATACCGACTTCAGGGATATTGCTCTACCGTAGGTGTTACCCTCGGGCATAATTCCCACCAAGTCATCATGGCCTTTGGTCATCTGGATTTCTGTCCACTCGCTTTAAGGATACTCGGCTTTTCCCCGAGCCCCTTAAACCGACCCGCCAGAAGATTCCCACTGCTCGGACTCGCTGTGTTACGAACCTATGGCGCAAGCCGTACCCCTTCGTACCCTCGGCCTACGTCCCCTAGCAGCAATACGATCTCGTTCGCTCGATTAGACTCAAATCCATTAAACGAACGGCATACAAACCCAAAAGTCATTAACTGCTCTGATTCGGTCCTACCGACCCTCTTTAGAGCAGGGGCTGCGGATCTAAATCACTTTCTTGATTAAATCTTTTCTTGATTGACAAAATGCTTCGGTTGATGCTTCGGTCACACTTATTTTTACAAACTTAAGTTTCACCAAAGCAGGGGCATCATAACCTAGGGAGCAAGCCAATCATTCAAAGCATTCCAAAGATTAACATTCAAGAAAAGAGCATTCACAGAACTATGGGTTTGAACAAAGCTACTGCTTTAATATAAAACATTTACAAACACTGGAATGGCAAACTCCAAATGTTCGGAGCCATCCAGTCAACCGACTATTCAAAAGAAAAGAAGAAAAGAAGTGTTTATCCATCAAAAGCAAGGGAGCTAGGGTCTGATGCCTAGAGAGCGCTCAGGGCTCTGGGTTCGGCACCGGTTCACTTTCCTCCTCTGGTAGCACGAGCTCTTCAGGAGGTGGTTCAGGCACGGTCCGGAGCTCGGAACCTTCTGGCAAGGTAAGCTTGCTGATCAAGGCTTCGTGCCCGTACCGAAGCCCGTCTAAGAACCGATCTCTGTAGAGCTCGGCCTCAATCTCCCGGACCTGCTTCTTATATTCTACTCCGGCTGCGTCCCAGCCTTCATCGTAGCCCTTGTTCCTTGCAAACTCCACCTCCCGGGCCCCGGTAGCTCTCAGAGTGTTAGCTCTTCTTCGGCTTTCGTAGCCCTCTCCTCGGCAGCCACTCGCTCCCGGTCACACCTTTGGAAGTCGGACAGATAAAGGTCACAAGTTTCCCTTGCCACCTTTAAATCATCCTCCTTCTGAGCAAGGGTCTTCTTCAGCAGCTCCACTTCCTGCTCCTGCTCCTTGAACCGGCCGTTCACCACAAGCGCCCGAGCACCGGCCTGCAAGACAAAAAAAACAGAAATCATCAATCGACCCCAACATTCAAGAACGGAGTCAAAAGTGAAACTTACGGTAAAGAGGGCCTGCGCAATCTCCGCGGTCAAGTCCTCGGTCAAACCGTCGACGGCACGGGCATCCCTTGGAAGTATGCTTCCCCTTAGCATCCCGAATGCAACGCCAAGGTTCTTCACAGTATCAGCATGATGAATCTGCCGACCGGTGAAATGACGGAACTCTGGCGCCCATGGGAGCTCCCTGGGGTTGACCCATTCGCCCCCCTCCTCCCCGGTATTCCCGGCTCCCCCGGTTTGTTCCTCCTCCTCGGGGATAAGGATGGTCTCTGGTCCCCTCCTCGGACATCCCCTCGGCTCTCGACCCGTTGTCTCTTCTCCGGGGGCTCCTGAGGGGAGGCCGGAGGTGCCGCCGAAGTCCCAGCACCGGGGTGCCGACAGAAGAGCCGCGCCCTCGCCCCCTCGGCCTTTGACGCCTCAAATTTATCACCTCACGGGTGCCTCGGCCAGACATTTCGCCGCTCAGACCTGTCCTTTCAGGCGTTTCTCGGTCAATCTCCTCGCGGATGACTCCCCGGGGTGCGGACGCGCTCTCCTCCGCTTCGGGCTCCCTCTCTGCCCTTCTCTCCCCTCTCCCGCTCTTCCCTCACGTACTCCAACCCTGGCTCCTCGGCCGCGTCCTCGGCCCGCTCTTGGAACACCTTGCTGCCTCGGCTTCTTCTTTAAGAAACCGGTGTAAGAGGCAACGTAACCGAGCAGATCAGGGGCGTAGCGGCTGGTTATTGGAATAGCAAAGGCGGCTGAAATCTGCGCCCGAACCGCTCTCTCCCGAAGCGTCTGGACAACGCCCTCACCTGCATGAATAAGATTACTCGGTCAATAAATGCAGAATATCATAAACGAATGTATCAGATGCATTGAAGTCAAAACTTTTACCGACCAGGGGATCCTTTGTCAAATCGAACCGTGGTGGTGGTGTCTACTCTCTCCCCGGGACCGAACATGAAATTCCCGGTCACCGAGACGTATACGCTCGCCCATTCCTCCGAGTCGGGTAAATGGTCGATCAAAAACTGTCATACCCCGTTCGGCAGGACAGGTAATACCTCTCATGTTCGCGGTTGACGCCCAACAGGTATACCCCAAATAACTCCTCTAGCCCGAAGGTCAGTATACTGCCTTCTCAATTCGATAATGCTGGTTATGATTCGGTACGAATTCACCGTGAGCTGGGAGGAGGTCAGATTCAGAGTCCGAAGGACTCGTCGAACGAATTGGTGGAGGGGAAATCTGATTCCCCCTTCGGTTATTGCCATTAAGGGAAAGATCAGCGCCCCCTCTCGGTGTGGGAGATCCCTCGGGTCATTGTTCGGCAGAAGGCGGACCTCTACGTCTGGCGGAATGCTATAAACCCGCTTGAACTCGGCATAGGCAGCCGAAGTGCCATCAAAATATTGGTTTTGGTAAGGACAGGGCCTCATGGGCCTCCTCCGTCCACGAACCTCTTCCGGGGCGTCGGCGAACGGCCCGGGCCCATGGTCAGAAGTGCTGGGGATCTCCGTCATACTTGGGTCGAAGGTAGTTATCGTCGGCGGGGCTCTTGAAGGATCGTAGGGTTCGATGAGGTCTACCGGGTTTCGGTTTAAAATGTGCGAGCGGACTTCTTCAAAGAATTCCTCGAATGTGGCAGAAGAAATCGAGCTGCTGGAACTGTCCGAGGAGAGTTCAATGACCATTCGCTCCTTCCTAGCAAAGACAAGAATGTGTAAAAACCCGTTAGCTATATGCTCAGGGAAGTTCGTCGGTTAAATTGGTCATCTCTCCTCGGAATTCGTTTTCTCTATTCTGCCGAGGCCTTACCTTCGGTCATGTCCTCGGGGTCTGAAGCTATTCCTATAGTCTCAAGTTGATATAGGACCTCGGGAAGAATTTAGGGCTCGGGAAGAATGTGGGCTTCGGACAAACTAGAACAGCGCTGGAGAATCCCAGCGCCGCCGCAGACCAGAGGTGGCGGAAAGAAGTCTATGACTAATGCAAGATAAAAACGCGTAAAAACCTCGAAGAAATTATCAGAACTTGAGCATCAATGAAAAGATCAACGTACCACTGTTTCGTGGAAGATCTGCGGCTGAACTGCGTAAAATCACGGTTGAAAGTTGAGACAGGCGGCGGCGGCGGTTCGTCTTCAGAAGCGAGGAAAAGTAATCGATGAACCGCTGGCTCTCCTATTTATACTGAAAGAGATGGAGACCCGCGCGGGAAACGTAGCGTCGAATACCGAGCCGTCAGATGTCTGACACGTGTATCCATCGAACGGTCAGAATTCAGGGGTCTGCACCGAGGACAGGCGCCGAACGAACGAACCATTGGTATATGACGCGTGTCACCGAAGCAACGTTTCGTACCAATCAACTGACAGGGCACGTGCCGAGACAGCTTTACCATCCTGAGACCTCGGCGATTGCTGACACGTGGCTCTCCCTACGACGTAGGATGAGTGGAATTTACCAGGAGAGCACTCTCACCAAGGCTTAATATTTCCCAGAGGAGTATCAAGACCCTGAAGCAGGGATGCAAAGCTCCAGGGGCTTGAGGGGCTATTGTGGAGGCTTCGGTTATGACCTCGGTAATAGGCTCCCGGTAACCGAGGACTCATGGTGTGATCCATGGTCACGTACAGGCGAGCCCTTGAAGTTACTCTTACTCTCACCGGCATGGTATTACCCTCCTGTAAGTACTTCGGTTCGTACCGAGATATGCTCTGTTGAGATCTCTGAAGGAATGTAACCTAGCGGGGACCAAAGTGCCACGTGGCAGACAGGACCACCATGGCCATGTGCTTCGTAACCGCCTTATCCAGTGCGTCACTTATGACGTCACCGAGGCGGTTACCTAAGCGTGACTCCTACGCGCTTCCTTGGAGGCCAAGTAAACATAGGTCTATAAATACGAAAGGATTCTAACCTAAAGAGGTACGCCATCTTTACCCTAACCCTAGACCTAAACTTCTCTCCTTACATCTAACTTGATCGTCAGAGGGTCACTGGGCTTTTCCAAGCCCTAGTGACTGGTTGCAGGACCCCAGGCGGACGAGCGGAGCAACGGAAGAGGAGTATTGTGCCAGGCAAAGATCTCTCCAAACCTGAACCCCTACAACTTTCAACATTAACAAATGTTCTTAGCTCGTCATTGACGAGTATTAATTATCAAAACATGTCTTGGGCCATCATTTTCCCCAAAATTAATGTGGTCCACTGGTTTGTAATCCGAGAAGCTTATATAAATCGGCCCAGTTTAATTAAAACTAGAAACTAAGCACACATGATATGTGTGCAAGTCAAATTTTGTGCCTACATTTTATATGTTTCCAAGTGCCGGTAATTTTACGTTTGTTCATTACTCAGACTCCTATTAATTTCTACTATAAGGTGAAGAATACAATATAGATTGTTAGGATAGATTATTACATACTAGAGGTCGGGGCACAAGTTGAATTTTGTAGATTTCATCATAATTCAATCAAACAATAAACAATAAGTTATCGGGCATTAGTGCATATTCTGTCAGTGAATATTATGTCAGAATTAATTCAACTTGCAGACGCATCCCATGTGCCCTTGTCTCTAGTATAGTGACTAAATTATGTGTCATCGCTTGGGGCACACACAATGCATGTGCAAGTGTTGATGAAGAAAATATACGTTGGTTACATTTTTTTTTTTTGTGAACTTCTGTTTTTGAACAGGGAAGTTTTATCGTAGCTCGGTATGAAAATACCATACAATATTAACCACTTTATGTAATTATGTATTCTAATTTAATTATCCACAAATCAAAAAAAACATGAACTGCCCAGTTGAAGTCCCAAATTATTCTTTCATTGGACTTCGTGGCAATCCAATACAAACTCCATGCTATCTCCAATTTAAAAATACAAATTTTTGAACGGCAAAATTAAACACACTGTTCAAAGAAATAAGCATATCAAAATGCAGAAACCTATTATAATACCCAAATAAATTCGCAATTACGGGGAAATTACTTCTAATTAGCAAGGTTATTTCAATATCCTTCCGCTGATAGTTGATTTTGGTACGTCCGAAAGGTGGTAGAGAAGGTATTTTCCTAACATGGATCAGATCATCAAAAGAAAAGAGTTACACGAAAAAGTGTTCTCCCTTTATATATTAGAATAATAGATAGATATAGAAAGCGAGGCACACGGGATGTTTGTGCAAGTGATCAAACAAACATATATACCCTTGTATGACCTAATTAACCAAAATAATTGTACTTGCAACAATGTTCAGGCTCTTTAAGACGGCATGGGCACAAAACAAAATATATAAAGCGAGAACCAATAACAACACATTAAGAGTTGAAGACCGAAAAGTAAACATCAAATTTAGTAGAACCTTGTTAGCGAAGAGTGAAACATGTAGTTTCCTTGTATGATTTCATAACACCATTCATATAAAAGGGTCAAACTGATTTTTTACATATATACAATACTCTGCGACCCTACAAAATGAACGGTTCAGATTATTGCGATAAAATGTCGATGGGGTCCACAAATGTCGGGGTACAAACTTGGAGTTTACACCCCCTCAGTAAACAAATTAATCTCATGTGTATATATTTTAAATCTTGCTATTGATTCTTGATGGTTTAAATTTGATTCTAACAAGCTAATCGATGGGGGCATCCGCAGCGGATTCGGTGGTGATCCTTCAGCCTAGAGCGGGAACCAGCTTCAGCTAGGTGCAGATTTGGTCCACTCACTTTCACGAATGTGTTCGATGGGTTCAACTCGGTGCTGATGATTTGTTGCCGCTTTTCTTGTTTTCTTGTTTTGTTTTGTTTTCTTTGTTATTGTAGTTGTAATATTTTCATTTTAATATAACTAGGCTTATCTTTTGCTGAAAATAGGACCGACTCATAAATTTTGGAGGCCAGAAGCGAATCTCTTGAATGGGGCCTCCCTATATTTTTCATACAAAAGTTGGTCTACAAAGAGTTATATATATTAAAAAAAATCATTACAAAAGATTTACCATTACAAAATATAAGCATATAATTATCCCAAAAAAATACAACCATTACAATAACTCAAAATCCAACATTTGAAAATTAGACTTCTCATACTTTTTGCTGCAAACGTACTAATTAGTCTCCATAGTCAAGTTGTTTTACCAATTGGAACACGTATTTTTTTAAACCGTTTATATATTAAAAAAATAGTTAAAAAATTAAGTGTTCCAATTTTTAATTTGTTTGAACCGGTGCGAAAATTTTATTTTTCTGATCATTTTATCTTAAATTGTTATAATAGATTTTTGGCTCTAAAGCCTTTCAATGAACACCCTAAGAAAGCCCTAAAACTAAATAAGGAGTCTTCGAGTGCTCGTTGAAAGACCTTAGAGCCAAAAATTCATTACGACCATCTAGGATAAAATAATCAAAAAATAAGATCTTCGCACCGGTTCAACCGGATTGAAAATTAGAGCACTTAATTTTTTAATCATATTTTTCCGTTAGTTTCATTAACGGTGTTAACGATTTTACCAATTTGGAACGTAAAACAAACTACAGGGACGAAATCGAGACAATTGAAACTAGAGGGACGAAATTGAGACAACCGTAAAAATAGAGGGACGACAATTGAAAATTTGCCCTAAAAAAAACTTACTTGATAGAGGTGGAGAGTTTGAGGTGGTAAAAGAGGGTTCTCAAGGTATGTCGTATGAAAGTATTTTTCGTCCACTATCGTCGGTCGTCGTGTCCCTTCCCTTCAAGTCATCAGACGTCAAGTGTTTCTTTTTTTTCTTTTTTGATCGCCTCTAGCGTTTCTTAGTATAATGTCGTAATGGGTTATGGCCTAAGGGAGTTGATAATAAGTGTTTCTAATTAGTAATTCCACCATTTAGGTTTATTTTGTGGCTATTAAATTTTAATTTGGCCTATTTTGTATAAAGGAAGCTTAGGGCAAATTTTTTGGCCCAGAAATAAATAAATATATGTGTGTGTGTGTACAGTCAACTTCCCATAAGGATCACTTTAACTTAATAAAATGCAGACCCCCCCCCCCCCCCCCCCCCCCCCCCCCTCCTTTCCGATCGAATTTCGATGATCCGAGCCACTCAATGTGTTCAAAATGTGATTTTAAGGGTACACGCGAGAAATCAGCAAAAAAATGACCTGGAAAGTCTTCATCCGAGCAATTTTTGTTTATTTTTTGTCGAACAGTTTAAACAAAAACTGCTCGGATGAAGCCCTTCCCGGTCTTTTTTTTTTTGCCGATTTTTTCGCGGATACCCTTAAAATCACGTTCTGTACATATTGAGCGGCTCGAATCATTGAAATTCGATCGAAAAATGAGAGAAATTAGGAGGTTCTTATTTTAGTTAAAATAAAGACCTTTTCATTTTAAAATGACATGCGTTTGTGCTTGACCGATTCTCTAGTCCTAAATTAGTGGATTGCCCCAAGCGTAAGGTGGAGACCGGCGTAGTACAATATCCGGTAAGACTTGAGTCAAATCCACAGAGACGGTGATGTGTACTGACGTAAAAACTCGGGTTGTTATAATTAAAACTGGCTTTTAGGTAGCCATCCCTTGTCGTTTCGATTGAAATTAACTAAAACCTAGAAATTAATTGTATTTTCAAATAATTAAAAGAAATGTACGGTCATAGAGTTCATAGCACTCGCAACTGGCCCGAACTCATTGCTCCAATCGTTGTTCTTTAAAACGTTTGATTTTAGACTGAAAAAGATATCTCTTAAGATGCCAACTCTTATGGTCGCCGTTTACCCATGCGCAACAGAGAATGAGTTTTGGACCCTCATTTTCCTGTTCACATGGGCTCCGACAATGCTCAGGTTCGTCCACTGGAAGTATTTTTCCAATATAAAAATGTTTATTTGCATTGTTTGAAAATAGGAGCAGTACTCAAACTGGTCACGGCGTGCTAATCACCCTGCGACCCTACCCTGACAACTAGTCACTCATTATCAAGCAAAAATTGAAAAAAATCCTAATTTGAAACATGCTTCTATTGCTTGGGATATAAAATAAACACAAGATCTAAGTTAAACAAAAACTAACAAACAACTTTGATAAAAAGCGAAAATCAATACGAGTTACCAGAGTACAAACAATTGAACAAAACTTTAAATAACATGAAGGGAAGAAAACTGAAAGAAAACTAAACAATAATCAAACCAAAGAATCGTGATGCCAGCCCCCCTTCGTCGTTTCTCGTTTTTTCCGTGGACATCTGCTCTAGCTTTATAAGCTGCTGATATTATCCTCCCCGAAAACCCTTCGTAACATATACTGTAAGTAATTTGGGCCCATCCATAGTTGTTTTGTGAGCCCAATTGTTAGTCAAACCAATTAATGTAAAACATTTACTTTAGGCCCACCAAATACACGTGTGAGTTGGAGTATTTCATGCAACCCGTTTCACTTCTAACACAACTGTGTTATGGAGGAAAAATTATATGGCGCAATTCACACTTCGAACGGCAACTAATGTAATAAACTTCCAAACACCTACAATACACAAACCAAGCATTAAGCTTTGATTAACAATATAAATAGACTTAACAAAGATAAATTAGGGGGCGCTAATGTGAGTATTTATGCGCCTATCAGCATGTGTGTGTGTATATATACAATTATTTTCCGGTCCACATCTCTTACAGTCCACACATCAGCATGTGTGTGTGATTTTAAGGGTACCCATAAGAAATCAGCAAAAGAAATGATCAGAAAGGGTTTGATCCGAGCAATTTTTTACTGAACCGTTTAATAAAAAACTGTTGGAATCAAGCCCTTCACGATTATTTTTTTTTTTTGCTAATTTCACGCGCGTACCGTTAAAATCATATTCTGATCACATTGAACGACTCGGATCATTGAAAATTGATTGGAAAATGGAAAGGTCAAGACCGTAAGGCGTTCAAACTTGAAAAGAACTATATATATATATATATATATATATATATATATATATATATATATATATATATACACACACACACACACACACACACACACACACACACACTACGGATCCAGTGAGGGATTCCTTACCAGTCTACCGTGCGGACCTCCCCTTTCCCGATCGAATTGTGACGATCCGAGCCGCTCAATATGTTCAAAACGTGATTTTAAGGGTACCCGCGAGAAATCGGCAAAAAAAATGATCGGGAAGGGCTTGATCCGAGCAGTTTTTTCTGAACCGTTCAATAAAAAACTGCTCAGATCAAATCCTTTCCGATCATTTTTTTTTGTTGATTTCTCACAGAAACCTTTAAAATCACGTTCTGATCACTTAGAGCGGCTCGGATCGTCCCAATTCGATCGGGAAATGAAAGTCCCGCACGGTAAGTCCGTGCGGGATCCCTTAAGGGAACCGGACTATATATATATATACACACACACACACACACACATACATACGGGACGGTTCAAGGGACACCTTAAAAAAACACCGAAAAAAACACCTATAATCTCAATCTCATAGTTTTCGATCAAATTTTTATGCTCCGAACCGTTCAATGTGTGTAGAATATAATTTTTTAAGGGTGCCCACGTGAAATTAGTAAAAAAAATGACCGAAAAATGTTTGACTTGAGCAATTTTTATTTGAACCGTTCAATAAAAACTGTTCGAAAATGTTCAGATCAATCCCTTCCCAGTCATTTTTTTTGTTGATTTCTAACGGGTACCCTTAAAATCATATTTTGATCACATTGAACGGCTCAGATCATCAAAATTTGATCGAAAACTATGACGTATTTTTTTAGGTATTTTTTTGGGTGTCTCTGGAACCGCCCCGATATATAAATAAATAAATATAAATAAATAAATAAATATATATATATATATATATATATATAGACGGAACGGTTCCGGAGACAATTAAAAAAATCCTCCAAATCTTAATCTCATAGTTTCTGATCAAATTTTGATGATCCGAACCACTCAATGTGTTTTAGAACGTGATTTTAAGGGTGTCCGCGAGAAACTAGCAAAAAAACTAACCGGAAAGGGCTTGATTTGAGCAGTTTTTTATTGAATTGTTCAATAAAGTTCAACAAAAAATTATTCGGATGAAGCCCTTTCTGGTCTTTTTTTTTTGCTGATTTCACGCGGACACTCTTAAAATCACGTTATGATTACATTGAGCGGCTCGGATCATCAAAATTCGATCGGAAACTTGGGGGCGGAGGGGAGGGGGTTTAAGGGTTTTTTTAAGTGTCCCTAGAACCGCCCCGATATATATATATATATATATATATATATATATATATATATATATATATATATATATATATATATATATATATATATATATATATATATACTAGTGTTAACCCGTGCCTACGGCACTACGCATTCTGGTTGGAAGAAGAGGATGACAGTTGTGTGATTTAGATGAAAACCATGGACACTTAACCGGGAAGTGGGAGGATGCACTACAACCTTTGGATCAAATGAATCTAAGCCGTTACAACAATTTATCCCCACAACCTTCTGTTTTATAATAGAGATATCGAGGCGATTCCGGTGACACCCAAAAAAATACTTAAAAAAATACATCATAGTTTCCAATCAAATTTTGATGATCCGAGCCGCTCAATATAATCAAAACATGATTTTAAAGGTACTTGCGAAAAATCAGCCAAAAAAAAAGATCGGGAAGGGCTTGATCCGAACAATTTTGAACAATTTTTTATTGAACGGTTTAAATAAAAACTGCTCAAATCAAGTATTTTCCGGTCATTTTTTTGGTTAATTTCTCGCAGGCACCCTTAAAATCACATTCTGCACACATTGAACAGTTCGGATCACAAAATTTGATCGAAAACTATGAGATTAAGATTTTAGATGTTTTTTTAGGTATTTTTTTGAGTGTCCCTTGAATTACCTCGTATATATATATATAAGAGCCGGTTCCTTCCACACAATTTAACACAAATAATAACACTCCATCTCAGCCATTGAAATCAATGGCTAAGATTATAACTTAACTCACCTTCGCTCTCCTCCTACTAATGCCAACTCTCCTTCTCCTGGTAAAAAGTAACGTCGTTCTCCTCACCTCTATGCTCTCTCACCGTCATGCCTGTTCTTCTTCGTCAAGCCACACCACCACCACCGTCGTCCGCCCCCACCGTCCAAGGAGGTGCTTGCTTCTCCATACTCACCCTCACATGCCTCGTGCACGTGGCTGCTCCGCTGAACAACTTCTCAGTGTTGCCTTCACCCAATTGTTGTGATTCGAGAGTCAGGACCTTCTTCGTGGGGAAAAAATGGGTTTCAATGAGCCTAAAGCTTCTGATGGTCAAGGAATCTTAGAGAAATTTCCTTCGCCATTGATGTCGTCATATCGTGATTCTCGATCACCATGGGCGATGGTGCGAGTTTAAGAATTAGTTTTTTTTTTCTTTTCTGAATCAAAGATGTTTCAGAATCATTTTTATCTGTATTTAGTTGATATTGGCGCATAGTGAGTTTGTTTAGGGTGTTTTGGGTGAATTTGTTTCAGCTAGTTTTGGGATTGATGTGATGGATGTCATGGGCACCAAGTGTTTGATGTTATTCCCCAAAAGTGTTTTTGCTGTTATGAATTTCAGCTTTTTATTTTGAGAGTTCTATTCACAAAAAAAATTTAAAACGATAATGTAACATTAGATATTTTGGAATCCTATCCTTCATCAACTTACTATCACAAACCACTAAGCTTGTATTCTTGGTGAAACTGAACTTGGAATCCTTGATTTAAATTCGATTAGATAGAGCCCAAGAGTTGAGCATTAGTAGTACGGAGAAGTAAGTCTCGTCGTCGGAGAAGGAAGCACCCTGTCGGACGGTGACGGCAATGAAGAAGAACAGGCATGGGGAAGAAGAGAACTGAGGTGAGGAGAATGGCGTTAATCTTTTTAGTGGGAGGAGAGAGAAGGTGGGTTAAGTTTTAATCTCAACCATTGAAATCATTGGCTGAGATGGAGTGTCATTATTTGTGTTAAATTTTGTGTGGGAGGAACTGGCCCCATATATAGAAATTTTCAAGTCAGGGATCCATGATTTTCTTACAGTCAGGACCTCATTGTTTCCGATTGAATTTCGATGATCTGAACCATTCAATGTGTTTCAAACATAGCTTTAAGAATACCCTCTAGAAATCGGCAAAATATATGACCGGAAAGGGCTTAATCTAAGCAATTTTTCATAAAATGCATTTTTATGAAAAATTGCTCATATCAAGCGTTTTTTGTCATATTTTTAGCCGATTTCTTGCGGTACCCTTAAAAACAAGTTTTAAATACATTGAACGGTTTTGATCATCAAAATTTGATTGGAAAAGTGGACTTCCACACGAGATCCGGACTGTAAGAAAAATCAGTGATCCCTGACTTGAAAAGAACTAGTGTGTGTGTGTACTTCAAGTAAGGGCGCCCTTACCATATTAAGTTAATGATGTCCATTTGCCAATTAATTTGCGATGATCTGAGCCACTCAACATGTTCAGAACGTGATTTTAAGGGTACCCGCGAGAAATCAGCAAAAAAAAAAACCAGAAAGGGTTTGATCCGAGCAGTTTTTGTTTGTTTTTTATCGAACGATTCAAATAAAAACTGCTCAAATCAAGCCCTTTTCCAGTGATTTTTTTGCTAATTTCTTACAGTTACCTTTAAAATCATATTCTGAACACATTAACAGGCTTCGATCATCGAAATTTGATCAGAAAAGATGAGAAAAGAAAACGTCCGCGTTTTATTTAAAATGAGGACGCATTTACCAGAAGGAGACTAAGAAGAACATGAGAGACAGAGTACAGACACAGACACAATACAGTATTGAAGAACATGGGAGACAGAGTACTATCAGATTGTTGGAAATTGGAATATACCTAAAATCCCAATAATTATTGATTACAAAGATTCATCTATAACAGTATCTCCATTCAAACTAACAAATGAGAGAGAATGGTATTCTATAAAGAGATAGTAGAAATTAGGAAACTTTTATAAAGAGATAATTAGATATTAATTTGTTCAACTACTTGTCCTAATAAATTAAGTAAAACCTAAAGTTAATATATATACACACACGGGGCGGTTAAAAAAACCCTTTAAATCTTAATCTCATAATTTTCGATCAAATTTTGATGATCCGAGCCGCTCAATGTGTTCAGAATATGATTTTAAGGGTGCCCGCAAAAAATTGGCAAAAAAACTAACCAGGAAGGGCTTGATTTGAGCAGTTTTTTATTGAACTGTTCAATAAAGTTCAATAAAAAACTATTCGGATGAAGCCATTCCCGGTCAATTTTTTTTTGCTGATTTCTCACAGCCACCCTTAAAATCAAGTTCTGATTACATTGAGCGGCTCGGATCATCAAAATTCGACCGGGAACTTAGGGGGATTTTTTTAAGTGTCTCCGGACTGCCCCAATATATATATATATATATATGGGTCTTAGAATTTTGGGAGCCCTCACGTTTAGTCATTTTTTTGGGCTCGAAACCCATACTTTTCCCTCCTATCTTCTAAGCCAACTCGTGGCTGAAAAAGAAGAAGAATAATTTACTATGTCACGCCCTGAAAGCAAATGACCAGAGCAATCAAATCTAAGGATACCAATGAGGAGTTTAGTAAAACCAATCAAACAATTTCATATACAAAATGAATAAAACAAAAGATCCAATCGTAGACGAGGAATAAAATAATTTTTTTACGTGTACATAATTTCATATTAAAAATAAATCACTACAAGAAAAATGAAAATTGGTGACGAAAAAGTGGCGACGAAATTCAATTTCGTCACTAAATGAGTATATTTGGCGACGAAAAAATAAATTCGTCACCAATTATACCTGTTTAGCGACGAAATACATTTTTTGTCACTGGAAGCTTAAAAAGGGGGACGAAATTATTTTTCGTCGCCAAAAATAATCATTTGATGACAAAAAATATATATTTCGTCACCAAATGCTTAACTTTGGTGACGAATTATTTTTCGTCACCATTTTAACGCTTTCAATGACAAAAAATAGATTTCGTCGTCAAATGGGTACCTTTCGTGACGAAATTTATGAATTGCGCTTTGTCATGATTAAATGTATTTCGGACATAACTCTTTACTAAAAACTCTGATTGAAATAATTCAAATTGGGTTTGAATATAACTCAATTGCCTACAATATTCATGTTTATCAAAATTACTAATTTTAATGTTTAAAGTTTCAAAGTTACATTCAAAATATATTTTCATGTTAAACATATGTATTAGATATTAGATAATTCAACTATTTATTGAAAAATGTGTGTGGTGCAGTTGGTCGAAACTTGCGCGGAAAACTCAGGAGACTTGGGTTCAAAACACAGCAGGAGAAAGAAAGAATGATTTTTTTCCCCATATGAAAACATCTTTTGCAACAAAAAATTTCGTCACCGATATGACCCATCAGTGACGAATTTTTTCGTCGCCAAAAGGAATAATTTATGACAAAAAATTTCGACATCAAAAGGCATTATAGGTGACAAAAAATAGATTTTGTCGCCAGGTAGGAATCCTCAACAACCTTTAGTCGACAAAATTTTTTTCGTCACTTATATTCTTTGTGACGAAAAACATATAATTTGTGACGATTTTCATTTGTCACCCAATTGAATTTTTCTTGTAGTGAATATTGTTTGAAAGATTTCATCGAGTACATTCCAAATTTATTTTTTTTGTAAAATTAAATTTGCAGAACAAAAGTTATAAGTGCTTAAACTTTTAGCTATGAGCTATATATTTATGTATGTATATGTATGGGCAAGTATAAGTACGTGTAAACATTTGACAACTCTAGAGAGAGAAAGGAAAAGTTATAATTAAATTTGGAGGTTTTGAAACAATGTCCCACTACTCATCAAATGCCAAATGTTAATCTGTTTCTCAAATCACTAAAAAGAACTGATAGGTCCCACAATATTAGTCAATGATACATGATGAGTTGGGACATTACCATATAACATTCCATCCGTATTGGATAATTTTTTCTAATGCTAACAAAGCGCGTGGATGATGAAAAAGAGGCTTGTGTAGGTAATGCTTGACAATGGGTGAGTCTAAATAGGTACGCAGAGACAAATTGGAGTCGGCTAGTCAGAACTCCATTAACAATTAGGTGCCTTGTGGCGTTTCTCATGATCGCCTATTGGCTTCTAAGAACATCTCCAATAGGAGATGTCAATTCCTACGTGGACATGTTAACGGTAACAATTGACAGCAAAATTCAATCTAACCTACAGTCTTCTTTGATGCCAAAATCCACGTGGCTTTGAAGGGAATGACAAAGTTGTCAAAGTTGACAACTACCCTCCTCCATACCAAATTTCAAAAAATGACCGTTTGAATTGATATAATGATTGACATTAAGGGTTGGAGAGAAATAACTTGATGTGAAATAAAAATAATTTGGCATAAGGGTTGGAAAGGAAGGCTTTGATGTCAAATTGGAGATGCCAAAATGCCATGTAAACCTTCAAAAAACGTTTGACATCTCCAATATGAAGTCATGGGTTGGAGATGCTTTAAGAATGACGTCCCTGCATGATGCTTTGAGTCCATGTAGACAGACTCCGCATCACCGACACCCACTAGGCACCCATATGGAGCCATGTAGATAATTATTCCCCGGGTCGAACTAGATCAATTGATATTGGTCTATCCCGGTCACAGGCCTTATGGGCGCCATTCCATGGGCTAGGGCTTACAAACTCCAACCCTCATACCCATACCGACTTTCATCTTTTCTTTTCTTTTCTTTTCTTTTTTCTCTCCCAACTCTTAAATCTAACTCTCTCTAAGAGTTTCAACACTTTAGGGTTTTCATGGACGAGGGGCGGCTCAACGCGCCCCCCACCCGTTCCTCTCTCTCTCTCTCTCTCTCTCTCTCTCTCTCTCTCTCTCTCACAGATCTATCCTCCATGATTTCATTGAGCCTCAACGTTGACAGAGCCGCTCGTCGCTAGAGCAGTCCGCATGTGTACTCTTCTATTCGATCTTTCTCACCGTGTGTTGTTCTTTCCGATTGTCTTGTAATTCCATCGACGTTATCAGGCCGGCCTCGTTTCTGTCGTTCTGGGCGTCGCATAAGTTCGCGCCCTGACGAGGGCACAGTTTCTTGGGACGGAGGTAGCAGTTGATGGTATTGTACAATGGGGTGTGGCTATTGTGGTGATCAAGGTCCCATCCCATGGTCTTTGTTGTGTCTCGGCCGCCCTTGTAGCAGCGGTGGCAGCGGTAATGAGGGTCTTATAGGAGTTTTTGGGCGGCTGGACTTAGGGGTGCGGATCTGTTGTTTTCTTATAGATTTTGCTTTTGGTATTGTTTACTATTTTTTGTTGGTATTCTTCTATTGTATGGGACTTTCTCTCACTCCTTATGGATTTTTTTGTGGTGGGTTTTCTACGTCGACTTGATGACTTTTCCTAGTCGGAGACAAGTTTTGTCTGTGTGAAGTCTCGAATGTTCATTTGTGAGCTTAGGCCTTCTTTGTGGTTGCTCTCCTCCCTCTTTGGGGGTGGCTATCCATTCTCAATGTATGATTTTCATATTAGTAAAAGCACCTCTAAACTTTGACAAAAAAGAAGAGTCCACAATCACCACATGTATCAAGTAATTCATAATCGGATATCTTCCACACATATTAGTAATAATTCTGTGTCGGTTCTATTTTTTACGTTCATGGTTGGAAGGATAAGCCCCCAATATATAATTCCATGTCTCATTACACTACAAGAAATTACACAATTCCCGACTAAATAATATTTAGTCGACAATAATTAAACAATTAGCGACTAATTACTATTTGGTCGGCAACTGGTAAAAATATCACCGACTAATTATTTTTGGTCGCTGAAACACTATTTTTCCCGCAATGGAAGAAATTTCGCGCGAGATCGGGAAATTTTTAAAATTTTAGTCAGGAATTGATAGAAATAATTTTGACTAAACTAAATTTTGTCAGTAATCATTTTTTGGCCGACTAAAAGTTAATTTAGTCGGGAAATATAATTTTTTCAAATTTATTAAAATAGAAACTAAATTACATTTTCCAACCAAATATATTTTAGTTGGGTAATATCATTTAACCAAAATTAAAAAATCAAATGCATTTCACAACTAATATATTTAGTCATGGAATATCAACTTTTTCCCCTTTTTAAAAATTTCAAAGAAAGGAAATATTTGTTCCAACTACATTGATGACAATGCAACCTTTCCGATCACTACTGCTCATTTTTGTTTCCTTCTTAATCATAAGATCCTCGTAAAATTTTGGCTCAATCGGGCCAAGAAAGCCCCTTTATCAACACAGAAATTCTTAAATGTAAAGAATTTTGTTGTCCGATTAAGTGTCTATCCATATGCGGTTACCTTTATTCTTGGTATGAATGTTCAAATTCATATACGTCAAAGATGGATAATTTGGATCGTGAAAAAATACCTCAACCGGGGCTCGGTTAGTTAACCATAACACTTAAACGTCTCCAAACGCATTAAATGTCTTTCGATAATGTGGTCGCCAATACTAAATGATCTCTGTTTATAGTGACAATGCTATAATAAGTAAGACGTGAAATCATAACGGTTCAGATCGATCATTATAAAAAATAATTCAGCAGTTACCTTAACTATATATATGTTTGATGTGTTTGATAGTTAACTAATTCGTATGTTGTACTTGTTATTGCAATAGCCACAAGATCATGAGACAATCTTGACGATCAAGATCATTGATTTTCTTGCACTTGTTGAATTTATTCATTCTCGTGAATTTGCGGCTCGATCAGATTTAGAATATCCCTTTATTGAGACGTGAATTCAATAGAAAAATAGTATTTTTTGTTCGATCAATTGTTGAACTGAAAACAATCAACTGTAATACTAGTAAGAATAATCTAACTGATAATATTAGAGAAGATAAATGGTTCTGATCGCGCAAAAAAATCTCAAGCGGAGCTCGGATGGTGTGTTATAAGACTTTAATGTTTTTGGATGCGGTAGTCATTCCGACTCAAAAAATTATTCCAGACTAAATATTTAGTCAGCCAAGAAAAAAATCACTGACTAATTTATTTTTGGTCCGGAATGATAAAAAAAAATTTCGCCAATCTAAAATTTTCACAAAAAAAATGGCGGGATTTAGGTAATTTCGACTAATTCTTTAGTCGGCAAGTCTTTTATAATACAAAACGGCGTCATTGCACCTTATCAAACCCATCCAATATACACTTCCCCCATCTCCCTCACATCGTCTATCAATTCATCCCCCTCCCAATCGACCCTCTGACCCTCTATCCAGCCGTGGTCGCTCAACCCCTCTCTCCAGCCGCCGTCTCCACTGTTTAGCACCGCCGCCGCTGCCACACCCCCGACGAAAAACCCCTCTCTCCTCCGATTGTGGTCTCAGATCCTCCTGCTTCTGTCAATCGAACCCCCCGACGAAAACCCCTTTCCTCTGACTTTGCATCTCCAGCCATGGTCGAGCCACTGTGTCTCTCTCTTGCTCGCTCCTGCTAGGTACTCTCTCTCTCTCTCTCTCTCTCTCTCTCTCTCTCTCTCTCTCTCTCTCTCTCTCTCGATACAATCTAGGTTTTTAATGCTCCAAATGAACAAATCGATTTGGATTTTTAGTGCTCCAAACAAAAAAATCAATTTGGGTTTTCTGGGTTTTCCAATTTGGCGGTTGGGTTTACAATTCTAGTTTCTTATTAGAAAGTGGGAGTATGGTTGAAGTTTTGACGATGGCTGTACAGAAATGTACAATAGTTTTTTTTATCTGATGTGGATGTGTGAAATTGATTTTGTGATTTTGATTCCTTTTTAAAGGAATTTTGGGATTTGAGTAGACAGCTTGAGAGTTGCTTATCAAAAAATAAATAAATGACCTTGAGAGTTAGCAGTTTAATTAAGTTATAGTAATTGTTTTAGGATAGATGCCTCTCTTCATGCTGAAGATTTCTGTGAAATCGGTTTGTGTGAGTTCCTGTAACTAGGTTGATCTTGTCCTATGACCTTCCGATTGTATATCTACATGGTCCAAACTTTACTCTAACTTAAATTGCTCCTGTAGATGTACAAGCTATTGGATTAGTCAGCATTGTAAATGGTACTGATATGGCTGTATTCATATGTGATACTTTGACACACAACAACACGTCATTAGTAGTTTAACCATAATGAATTTCTAATTACAACTTCATGAAGTGAGTTGCTCATTCTCATTGGTACACATGCTTAGGAAGGAAAGTCACTCTTCTAATGATTTTGATACTCGCTTCTTCAGATCAACAGTGCTGCACGTGTGAACGTTGCACCATTGGGTCATGTTTGAATATAACCAGTTAAGGGGGCGTTTCCGATATACTTTTTTTACTTCAGGCTAATTACAATAGTCAAGTTGTTTCCGCTAAATGGTATTTTAGTTGATGTGTATAAGGAGAATGACCTGCCTAGAAATTCGTGAAAATATTGGTTTTAGTCCATTTAGTTTAGTAGAAACATGGCACACAAGCGTAGGAAGGAAAACCCCATTATAAGGGGTTTTGATACTTACAGCTTACTACTTGAGATGGATAGTGCTATACATGAAAATGGTGCAAGTGAAGGTTGCTCGATTAGAATTTTTTTATCACTATTGCTGAACACTTTGCAGTCCAATTGAAAGTACTGTTATCTCAGTCATATGAACAATGAAAGCCTATATTTTGGAGGAAAAGTAAAGCATAGCATTGGGGCCACTAGTTATGAAATATTTGTAGAGGTGTTTGTCTTGTGGTTGTGGCTTACTTGGGGAAGCATGCACAATATCCTCTATACTACTCTTTTTTGCTAATACGGCTCAAAAGTTTGCTGATACATATGTGTGTTCTTGAGCTTTGTATCTAGCATGAAAATTTGGTGTAACACATCGAACATCTATCACCATTATATCTACCTCATTCTTCTGTGGTAAAATGAGAACATTGTTGAATCAGGATCTCCTCAATGTGAATGCAAGTGAGATACATTTCAGGGCCATGCATCAAAATTTGAGTTTCAAGCTGAATTCAATTTAGTAATGAATGAGTGTGAACTGTTAGACCAATAAATTCAAAACCTAGAAGAAATGTTTTACAGCTCTTCTAACCACGACTTGTTCTAGTTATTGGTTGATTGTTTCATTGTTTAATTTTACGGAAACTAATGACATTGGTGACCTAAAGTCATTGAATGGACTTTAGGGGTGACTATCTTGAAATGATTAAAAGGATTTTGGTGGAGTTAACTACCTGGTCTTACAACTTATTTTGCCTTGTTTCTGTTCAGTACCATGTTTATGCATGTAAGATTTTCCTTCTTTTTTAGTTGTTTAATTTGTATTGTTGGCATACCATTATGCAATCAGAATCATATCCCACTGAGGGGCTTCAATACTTTGTGCTTGTTGATGCTATGCTTTACTGCTATTCTCTATATCATGTTAAAGCTGCTGCTGACCTGTATTGTGGCTGCCTATTATGCCTGCTGTTGCTGTTTTGCTGATGCTGCTGGTGTTTTCCTACGGGTGCTGCTGTCTTGCTGCTATTCTCTGTTATGGCAATTATTTTTCATGTCAAGATGGCATGTTTGCTTGTCCTTGTCATGTTGTCTCTGTATCTTGTCTTTGTATATTTTCTTCTTAGTGTAGAATAAAGTAATATCTGCAGTTTGTTGTTCTTGTCATGTTATCTCTATATCTTGCTATTTTCTATTACCGAAGTTTGTTCTTTCATCTGGCTTTATATTTGCATTTTACATCATCTAACCACATTGGTCACATGCTGAGCAGACAAAAGCTCTCTTTTGAGTTGACACGGTGCAACTATTAACAAAGCTAAAGAGAGAGATGTGTTGGGGCTCATTTGCTATTTGAAACTCTGCTTCTCATAAACAACTCCAAGTACAATCCTCTACTGAGACGTGTTAGCGCCCATTTGCTATTTGAAATTCATTTGTGGTAATTCCCAACTTTAAATCACGAATTTTAAGAGCTGTTTTGCGAATGTGATAAGGCGTAGCATGTAAAGAGAGACGAATGATATTTGCATGTTTTGTTTAAGCTAAATTTTATGAAGTTTTGAGGAATTGTGTTTGCTTGGGCTCTTTTGGTTACACTTCCTCTTCCTTTTGCAAGTTTGTTTATAATGCTTTGCAAATTCCTTTAGTATCAACTACATGCAGTTTTTGTTTGATTGGAAACACAAGTTAGATGAAGAATTCTAGTAGTTTTTCTTTTTGCCTCTATACCTGTAGGCTATATTTACGAGCATTATTAAGCATTTAATCACCTTTTTGCATGTTTTACTTGCCAATATTGCTCATTTTCAATCTATTCTATTTTCAGATCATCATAATAGCGCATATAAGATTATTATTTTTTTGAATCTTAACACTATTATCACTGGAGTTGCATGCTTCCAAACCACCATGTTTCATTTCTCTATCATGAACATTGACTTGTATAACCTTTAAAATTATTTACAGGTCATAAGAAATGGATAAGGATTGGATGGCGATAAAAAATAAGTAGTCAAAGTAGTATAAACAAGGGGTGGAATCTTTCACAGAATTTGCAATGGCGAATTCAGGAGCACAAGCTGAGATTCGGTGTCCATGTATTGATTGTTTAAATAGCAAAACACTTAGCAGTGAAGTTGTTAGGATCCATTTAATACTAAAAGGAATCGACTCTTCTTATAAGACTTAGGTGTACCATGGGGAACCTGTTCCTGCACGCCAGCCAATATAACGACTATCACGAACACAATGAAGGTGTTGGGGCTGAAATAGGAGGGGAGGTCCCCAAGGGTGACAACCAATTGCGTGATATGTTGGAACAGTCATTTGTTGGTGGCATCTTAGATGAGGATGTCGATGGATTGCCTAATCTTGAGAGGGAAGATTTGCGAAATTTTGATAAGCTGTTCAATGCTGCTCAATGTAAAGCTTATCCTGGTTGTGCAAAGATAGTGTTAACATTCGTTGTTAAGATGCTTCATGTGAAAGTGTCTAAGAAGTTAGGCAATAAGACATTTGACATGATATAAAGATTATTAAAGAGATGCTACATGTAGACCGTGAGATTGAGAATACTATTTCTTGGAATATTTATGATGCTAAGAAATTCTTGAGGGATTTGGGTTTGGGATATATTCCTATTCATGCATGCAAATATAACTATGCACTATTTTAGAAGGAAAATGCAAATTTAGAAAATTGCCCTACATGTAACGAGCCTAGGTACAAAGTGAACGATGGAACGGTAAAAAGATACCCCACAAGATATTGCGGTACTTACCATTGACTCCAAGACTACAAAGGCTATATTATTATGAGAAAACAGCTCCTGATATGAGATGGCATAAAGACAAACGTGTAGATGATGACGAATTGCATCATCTGGCTGATGATCAGGAATGGAAGGACTTCGATGAACATTTTTCCGATTTTGCTACTGAACCGCGAAATGTGAGGCTCGGAATGGCTACTGATGGTTTCAATCCTTTTGGAAATATGTGTACATCATATAGTATGTGGCCTGTTATCATGCTGCCTTACAATCTCCCACCTTAGAAGTGCATGAAAAAGCCATTTTGCTTCATGTTGTTTATTATTCCTGGCCCATCAACAATTGGAAGAGATATTGATATTTACTTGTGCCCGCTAGTTAATGAGTTGAAGGTGTTGTGGAAGGATGGTGTGTGAACTTATGATGCCTCCACTGGACAGTATTGTACAATGCGTGCATGTTTTTTGTGGACCATCCATGACTTACCTGCATATGCCATAATGTCTGGGTGATCTACAAAGGGTTATTTAGCTTGTCCCATTTACAACGAGGACAACTCATTGGTTAGATTAAGGAGTAAGATTGGATATTTGGGTCCTCGTCACTATCTACCCGAGCACCATATTTGGCAAAAGAGCAAGCTCTTTAATGGTAAATTTTAGCGAAAAGGAGCGTAAGGCAGCTCAAACAAAATGTTTTTCTTCCCCCAATTCAAATTGTTCTCATACGCATCCCTTTTTCTTTTCCTACTCTTGTTTGGATGTTTTCCAAACGGCAAGTATGTATCTAAATTAATTTGTTGTAATACTTCTTCGCCAGACAACTCCAAAGGTACCAAGGTTCCGCTGGTACTTCCTATTCCGACTTACATAATCTCAATCCTATACACATAGGGAAGAACATATGTGAGAATTTGGTGGGGACATCTTTGGGCATAAATGGAAAGAACAAGGATACGAAAAAAGCGTGGAAGGATATGAAGGATCAGAAAATAATAAAGGAGTTGTACCTAAAGAGGCATGCAAATGGGACATTTGAGAAGCCCCCAGCCATGTACACATTGTCCCCGGAAGAGAGAGAAGGCTTTTGCAATTTCTTAAAATCTATCAAGTACCCTGATGGCTATGCAACAAACATCTACAAATGCGTGAACACTCATCGTGGTAAACTATCAGGCCTCAAAAGTCACGATTGCCATGTCCTTTTGCAACGAATTCTCTCAATTGGGATGCGTGACTATTTGAACAAGGAAATTGGGACCGCGCTGTTTGAGTTTGGTAACTTCTACCAACAGTCGTGCTCAAGAACAGTGAGGCTGAGCGATTTGGATAAACTTCAAGATAACATTGTACTTGTACTTTGCAAGCTTGAAAAGATTTTTCCTCCCGCTTTCTTTGACGTTATGGTACACTTCGCTATTCACTTGCCTTGCGAGGTTAGGCTTGGAGGGCCAGTGCAATATCGATGGATGTACCCGATTGAGAGGTATGGCGAGACCAATCTACTAACTATGTCATTTATTTATAGTCGTATTTATGAGTTATGACACATTAAAGTGGTATTTTTTTTATAGATTACTTGGAGTTCTGAAACGATTTATAACTAATAAAGCTTGTCCCGTAGGTTCAATTGTGGAGGCTTTCATATCCAAAGAATGTACAACTTTTTGTTCTATGTATCTCGATGGAATTGAGATAGTGTTTAACCGCGTAGAAAGGAATGATGATGGTGGTGAGCGCACACTGGGGTTAGCGGCACTCAATCAAAATGTTCGTCCCTTCGGTCAAATCCAAAGAGCACCTAATGTATCTGTTAACCAACGAGACATGGCTCATTGGTTTGTCTTATACAATAGCCCTGAAGTCGATCTTTATCGAGAGTACGCATTTACTTAAATGTATTCTAAATTGAGTTGATGTTTTATCATTAGTATTAATCTTACATGTTAACTAGGATACACAAGACTTTGCTGGAGGGTGACAATACCGTTGATATTGCAAAAAGACAACACAAAGAATTTCCCCAATGGTTCAAAAGGCACGTAAGGCATAGAACATTGAATTAGTCATGTTTCAAATTAAGCTATGTTTTTTATCCAATGTAGCATAATGCGAACTTTTTTTAATGTAGATGAATGAATTGCAGAACCAAGGGTCTCCAGAAGCAACTAATGAGCTGTGGTCATTGGCCAATAGACCTGATGCATTAATAAACACATATTCAGGGTGCATTTCTAATGTCGTTCGATTTCATACTATTGAACATGACAATCGACATACAAGTCAGAATAATGGGGTAATCGTGGAAGGGGAGCATGAACAACAGATAGTAGAATTTTATAGCTTTTTAACCTAAGTATGGGAGTTGGACTACTTGTTCAATCATCGAGTTGTTTTTGTGTCAGTGTGAATGGTACAATACTAGTAGCAGTAGAACTATGCGAGTTGATGCGCATTGCAATGATACAAGGACTTGATGGTATAAAGATGACTCATTCCTTTTACCAACTAAGGTCCAGCAAGTATTCTACATTAAAGATACCAAGTTTGGTGAAAATTGGAAAGTAATAGAACGAATTCAACATCAAGGAATCTGGAATGTCCCAAAGATGGATAGTTTGGAAACCGGCAGTGCTCCCAATGAAGTTTTCCAACAAGACACAACTACTGAGGTTCCAGAAATTGTCGCCGAATTTCCCAATGTTATCTTTTTTCGAAGAAATGACATTGAACCTGCAATTATTAGCGAGGATATGGTTTTACAATCTGAGGGTGTAGATGAAGATGAAGAAGAAGAAGATTATGATATAGATCCTGACAAAGAACATTATGTTTCAAGATTTGATGTTTTTGTACTCATGGTGGTAAACTAAGTAATGTCTTTTATACTTGTCTATGGTGTGTCTTTTAATCCTGACAAAGAGGCGGGTGTGTCTTTTGTACTTGTCTATGGTATCTAAGGAGTCTAATTATGTGTATATTCATGCTTAGGGGATAATATAGATGAAAGAATTCTTATTACTTTAGTCCATAAGCAACATCAATTTTTTTTTATTAGCCATAAGCAACATCATTTAGTAAGGAATATTTTATTATTATTGATTATCTGTCACTTGCTATACATGTCTTATTATAGTTCACTTCTTTTATATCCTTGTTTCTAATGGAGTAGTATTTCACCGTTTGACAGATTGCATCATGGATCCTGGATCAAGAAAGAATAATGCATCTTTCAACTCGAGTATCACATCGCGTAAAATTGCAGAAATGCGACTTGGTATAAAAGCTACACCTACTCCGCAGCCAGAAACTACAACATTTGTTCCTCCTATTATGGCATCTACTCTTTCGAGTGTTGCATCTCCTTCTACCCATACAAGTGCTGCAGGTAAGTACATCTCTCTCTGACAATCCTAAAAGTACATTTACATATGTTCATCCAGCTAGTTTTTAGCTTCGTTTTGCAATCCAACGATCCAGTAAACTAGGAGTTCTTTGAATTTTTTAAAAATCTGAACATAATTAATTATCTCATAGTATTTATTGTGGTCTAGGAAATTGAAAGCACATCATTTTAAAATTTTGAACATCCCTTGGCTTGTTTACGCTTTTCTTGGGGGCATGTCCCTAGTTGTCTATTGCATCACGTTTGTTCCACCAATTGCTGTTTGCCTACTTTCCTACTGTTGTCCAGTTGGAGCTGACTATTATGACTACTGCCTGTTATGGCACGTCTATTGCTATTCTGCTGCAGTTGTTCTGAAAGTTTTTAGATAATTTTTTGATATGGCTATTGTCTTTAATCCAAGTTGGTGTAGAGTGAATTAGGTTCCAAGTTTGTGTATTCTACAGTTGTAAACTATTGTTTCATATGGCTGCTTCTAATGTTCTGATGGGTGCAGTCCAGAAACTACTGATCTGTTCTGTTGTTCTATTGTGTATCATATGGTTACAACTATGGTCTATACAGCATATCATATTAATGTTGTATTGCTGTATTGCTGTCATGTATTGTTGTATTGCTGTCTTGCTACTGTGTTGCTGTTGTATTGCATCTGTTTTATTGTTGTATCTCTAATTGTTGAGCTATTTTTTTGCCACTATCTTGCAAGTTCTGCTGCTTTTTTACTGTTAGATTAGATGGAAGATTGATGGCAGATTGAGCAGCTTGCTTAGTTGCTAATGTGCAATGGTATCTCTGATATTGGGTCTTGTATCTAGGATCCTACCACCATCCATACTAGTTAAGGAACAAAGAAAAAATAGAAAGAAAAGGCATTATATGATCAGTCAAACATTCTGTTGTGAACATTCTTCGTGTATCTCTCACTTCTTGTATACTATTTCTGCATCTCAATTGCAACTGCACCTTCAAGAACGCAATGACGTGTGCAGGGGCCTACACTTGGAAAACGAGTTAGAAGGTTGATTGATGGCAAGGATGGACGAGGCTCCCAGTTTATGTGACACAGGAAATGAGAGCTTTTTTGCGAGCAAAATGCAACTAAAGTGGCGAACGAATTGGGGTCACAAATTAGGAGGATGTGTCACCCTACTGTTGACAATTTTTGCCACTCGTGGACAAGTGTTCCTTTAGTGCTGTAAGCGCCATAATACAAGCCATACGGGTAAGAATGTCAAACTGTGGATAGTGATTATTTCTGGCGAATAATGAAATATCGTAAGGGATTAATTCCACTTATTATATGCTTCTAGGACAAATTTGAAGTCACCGAAGGTAACGTTGAGTTCACTCCGTTAGTTGAGGAAGTTTTTAAGCACAAAGCCGGCTTACTCTATAAAGACTAAAAATGAAGAATGAGTGATCATTACGAAAAGACAAAGGATCATTATGAAAAGATCAAGGAAGATGGCAAAAACCCATATCAGCTTCCTTTTACCAAAGACATAAGCCTGGATGCTTGGAAGTTTATGATTGATCATATATTCAACGATCTAGATTGGAAGGTTATTCAGATATTTGTATGAGTTACATTTTCAATTCTATGCTTATATCTAACAAGTTCTTTTTTTCAGCCCCGTAAAATAGCTGGCAAAAAAATAGAAATGCTCCAATAGATGGTTACTCTGTGGCTTCTCATGGTCATACTTTGGGTTCTCGATCATTTGCTGATGCAATCACCATTGAGGTGATATTTTTTGTGCATTGTTAAGACCTTTAAATACCATCAAATATTAAACAGAGTTGGAAAATAATTCAGAATTTGGGCATATGATGGAGCTTCATCAATGTGGTTACTGTGATGTAGATATATTCATTGTGTGTGTTTTTTTTTTTTTTTTATCTGTAGACATTGTGGTAGACATACATCCATACCAATGAGAGCATGTCATAGCTCCACAATGAGAGCATGTCACAGTTCTCTCACCAAAGCTTCAAAGTTCTGGAAAAAAATTCATTCTAAAAAGTCAAGGGCGGTCCATGAAATCATTAAGTTAAGCAATTGTCATCAATATTAATGGTGCCAGATGAAATCAATCTCAATTTAAATACGAGTGGTTACCACCGTATTTTTGGTTGTTTGACAATTAGGATATGAGCCCTCAAATTCTTAATCTTTGACTTTGTCCAGCAGGAAATTATTTAAAACCTGCTAATTCACAGTAGGGGAATAAGCTATAGCTTTTCCTTGCTTTGAAGGTTCATAGGAACTTATGTCATGCAATCCACTTTGGTTACTCTTAGCTTTTAAGTTTTATCTGCTAGATCTCAATAACAAAAACTGCAAAGAAGAAAAGTGCGAGAGGCTTTCAAAATTTTCAACATATTTTGTAGGAACTGTGTATGACGGGAGATTGCTGCCACATGAAAGGAAAAGACACACTTAGTGTGAAAAATGGCCCTGTAAATTCTGTTTGCACTGGATGTGAGGTGGATTGATGTTTTTTATGTGATGTTGATGTGGTGCTGCCATTTACTGCTTTTTGACCATGTTTTAAAGATGCACACTACTAAGCCCTTATAGATTTGTTCGTTAAGTCTGTTAAATTTTGACAGAGCATGATGCCTCATAGTAGCTTATATGCTATCCTTGGTGACCTAGGATAGGAATATATGTGATTTGAGCACACATGCTTGAATCTGATTGTGCCTCAATGTACTCCGGTATAAGGCCCTAGCCCACAATCTGCAGTAAGTGAATATGTATGATGTAAAGCACTTCCTCAGTCAGTATTTGAATATGGTTATTTGAATATGTTAGGCAGACAAGCCTAATGGAAATGTGCCAGATTTGTGTGAGAAATACCAAGCATCACATACATTGAAAAATGGCGGATGGATCAATCCTCAATGTGAGGAGATACATGTATGCATCTAATATATGTAGACATTTTATTTTTTCTTTTTCAATTAGTCTATTCCTTATATTTTTCGTTATTTATTTTCTTCTTTTTGCAAACGATAGACGAGGATGGTGGCCAAGCGAGACGAGACATCTCAATCAGAATGTCTGCTGACGGACGAAGAACTTTCAAGGATTTGTCTTGGGGAAGCAAAGTATTACGTAAGGGGATTTGGGGTTGGCCCGAGGCCTTCATCCTTCTCTTCCCAATCCAGCTCCAACTCAGCACGACAAGAGCTGCAGAAAGTCCAATCCGAGATGGAGTTACTTCGTGGTGAGCGATGAAGAGAACGGGAGGAGTATGAAAGGCGGTGGAAAAAGGAGCAAAACCGGCGTGACGAGGAGCAAAGACAATGGGAAGAGTAGCAAAGGCAAAGAGATAAGAAGCTAAGGCTAAGAGATGAGCAAGGCAACATGAATTTGATGAACTCAAAGCCATGATGATGAGGCAAATGCATGGACAAGACAATGTGTGATCGAGGTGATAGTGGGAAATATTTGGTACATAATTTCCTCTTTGCTATGAATTAATGGGTTAACTTTTAATGGGTTGCATATCAATTGTCATATAGGGTTCGGCTCCTATGGATGTTGTGAAATTGTGTTAGATATTTAAATATTTTAAGTTGGCTACTATTGGATTCTAAGCCATTGCACAAAACTGCACAGCCCACGCGAATAATACTTCAACAACACCATTGCCAATAGCCCAATGCAGAACTTGCAAGCCTGCTTTGATCTCCACGATAGCTGCCAAAGTCGAATCCATCACTACCACCTGATGCACCACACCCTGCCAGCCACTGCCTTCCCTTACCCAAGCTGCTACACCACGAAGTGAATCTGCACTCCAAGTTCCATCAGTGACAGAAACACAAGGGCTTAAAAAATCAATTGTTGCACCATGTTTCACAAACTTGGAAAAGGAAGTCTTTAAAGACTTATCCCTAGCACCAGATTAGCTGCACATGGCTCATTCACATCCATTCTTTCATCATCCTTTCTGACCTGTAACAACTTCTAAGGCCATTTCTAAATAAAACATCATTTCTAATGCACCAAATTAACATGAGGACTAACTCCCCTATTATTCCTTTATTAGGAGCCTTTTTAAGCCAAACAGAAAACCATTCCACAAAGGATACAGGGGAGCCCACTTCAAAGTCGAAACCCACACTGGAAAAACAAATGTTCAATCGTCTCTGGCAGCTCTGTACATAGTGGACAACTTAGATTGATATCAATCTTTCTTCTCAACAAAGCATCCTTAACCATCAAAATGTAATGTATCACCTTCCAAATGAATAGCTGAAACTTCTGACAAAGACCTAAACCCCAACCTTTACCCCACAAATCAAAGCGAAACTTCTCATTCCTCAACGCAGCCTCTCTTTTAGTACTTACAATTTATTCTTGCTAACAAGTAACAAGGTGTTCCCACGCCTTGGGATGTAAGACGATCTTGCAAAAGAGTCTTCAATTTGGCCCATATGAACCTGAAAATGTAGGGGTAATTGTCTTCGCAAGCCCACCAGTACCATAGTATTCTTCATTTCTTCTCAATAAAGAGAACCTATGTAGCACGGATGTATACACGAGACATGGACACGACACGACACCGACACCCCAACACGCAAATTTTCAAAAAATAGGGGACACGGCACGTTGGGAGACACGTTTTATATATATATATATATATATATATATATATATATATATATATATATATATATATATATTCACCTTACCTTTCTTAATACCAACCGAAGGTAGGTCAAAATTCACTTTATTGTTATTGGTATTGTTAAATTGCTCCTGTCATGCTTGACATCTTCACTGGTTGTCACTAAACCATCTATAAGCCCGAAGAACTCTAAGGCTCATTTTGTCAAACAGTTTGTGTGTGAAATTATGGTCTACAGAGTTATCGAAATTGGTGGTCGATGTCTTTGGAAGGGGGAAGGGGGTAAGTGTTTGCAATCAAAGGAAGGAGGAAAGTTGAATACATGCCTTACCTGTCTTGGCCTCTGTTGGAATGCACTTGAGTTGTGTCCATTATGTTTTTGTAGTTGGAGCCTTGGTTGTCGGCTGGCGGAGTTAGGCGGTTGAGGAGAACGGGCTGACAGAAGGAGGTTGTAATGCTTTTTTTTGTTAGGCTAGGGGAGGCGTTGTTGTTTTGTATTATTTACGTTGGAGTATTGCATTGTGTCGGTTGGGAATGGGCATGGGGTTTGTATTGTTAATGTTGGAGTGTTGCTTTGTGTTGGTTGGGAAGGGGCATGGGGTGGGCAAGTGCAAGGGTTTTTTTTTGGGAACATAAGAGTAAAAAACATCTTCGTACATTTAAAAAAAATAGTATAGATGAGCATGACAATATTTTGATATAATAAAACAAACATTTGGTTACTTATGGTGGAAGAATAAAATAGCAAGATTAATGTATGTAGTTGTTGAACTTACAAATTAGATGGCTCTCTTCATTCGTATATACCCATACTCCAGAAAGAGTAATGCTACACACACAGATTTTGTGCACATATTTTGTGCACAGATTTGTTTTGGGGCCCACTACGGGTCCCACACAAATAATCCGAGCCGTTCATTAAATGTAAAACATTTTTTCAAGGGCCTCCGCTAAAAATCAGCTCAATCCGATACCTATAAGTTCTTGATTTAATCATCTAACTTTTCATTATCCTGAAATTCGAATGAAAAGTTAAATGATTGAATCGAGCATCTGTAAGTATCGGATTGAGCTAATTTTACGCGGAGGGCCTTGAAAAAATGTTTTACATTTAATGAACGGCTCGGATTATTTGTGTGGGACCCGTAGTGGGCCCCACAACAAATCTGTGCACAAAATCTGTGTGTGTAGCATTACTGCTCCAGAAATGTTGTTGTATGTGCATGTATCAATATCATGATGTTAGGTTTCTTTTCTTCCTTTGATGTACCCTTGTCATTTATTACCTATACCATGTGTCTTATTATTGTGTTTTGTTCTTTCCACAGATATTGGAGTATCTGGCATCTCGTTAAGGACTATATATAAAGAAATTGGATTTTTGCCGTGGATTCTACCATAATCTAGTTTTCTCGCTTTTGAACTTTTCTATTATTTTGCGCTCTAGGGCTTGGATATGATATGTTTGATGCTATATACACTTTTCATGGTACGATTTTTTGTTATTTTGTACTCTGCGAACTAGGATACTGTTTATTAAGTATTTGGTGAACACCATTTATTTATGGAAGTTATGAATGAATCGTTCTTGAATTTCAACACTTGATTACAGTAGATTGGTGAATAGATGTTGCTTAATTTAATTTATTGTGAATCACCAAAAAAAAAAATCTAAGCAGATTTTAGAATTAGTATTACAATATGTGATATTATATTTCCCGACTAAATACTTAGTTGGTAAAAGCTGTAATATGTTAACAATAAATGTTACATTCGCCGACTACTATAGTTAGTCGGTAAATATTCAATCGGTAATGTTAGTCGGTAAAAATTCAATCAATTACCGACTAAATATACTAAATATTTAGTCGGTAAATGTTAAATACATTACCGACTAATTATTTAGTCGGTAATTGATTAAATATTTACCGACTAAATATTTAGTCAGTAATTTATTTAACATTTATCGACTAAATAATTTTTCCGACTAAATAATTTGTCAATAATAATTAAAATTAGCCGACTAAATAATTAGTTGGGAAAAGATAACATATGCCGACTAAATATGTTTTAGTTGGTAATTTCCTTTACCGACCGCAATTCCCCAACTAAATCCCCGACCAAAGTTTTTAGTCGGAAAATACTATTGCCGACTAAATTCCTACCTTTTGCCAACTAAATTGTTAGTCGGTAATGGTGTAATTTCTTGTAGTGTTAGATCCTCTCCAAATAACTTGCATGTGCATCTCTCACTCTCTTTACCAAGTGCGAATTTAATATGCTCTCTCTCTCTCTCTCTCTCTCTCTCTCTCTCTCTCTCTCTCTCTCTCTCTCTCTCACATTTTTATTTTTATTTTAAAATTTTAAATGTTAGAATATTTATGACTTTTATTACAAATATTTTTTTTTTATATTTTTGAAATCTACTCATAGAGATATACCTAATGATACCAACTACTTTTCTCAACTAAAAGTAAACATGAAATACATGATTATACTAAACCACCTAGCTCCAATACTTCAACCACCAGGTGGAGTATCTAGACTCAATCAAACTAAACCACCTCCCAAAAGTCTTCGTAAAAAAAAGCGCATAAATACATACGCCAATGGTTTGTCGGAATCCAGGAACAATCCGTTCCACTTCCTTAAAATAAGTAGTACTTATTTTTTGAATTAAATGTAATTTGTTGTAAGAAAATGACATGTCTGGTAAAACAGGAATAAGTACTTTTTTATATAAGAGAGAGAGAGAGAGAGAGAGAGAGAGTGAGAATCTGTCAAAAATGGTACTCCAATACAAACTCCACTCATGGTAGATTAGTGTCATCCACATAAAAATATTACTAAAAGCACCAATTCCATAAATAGAAAATGACAAATTCATCATTCAAATAGTTATCTTTTATTTAATTAGGCTGATGGGAAGAAAAGGGCTACATAGATGGTTGAGATCACAAGCCAGTTACATTCATATATACTAGCATCGATCATACAAGCTGGGAAAAGAGAAAAGGACTTAATTAGAAGCTTTCATAGAGAATCTGCTGATATATAGATGCTCGATCTCCTTCCTTATTTCTTTTTTGCTGCTGGCTTGCTACCTGATGTCTGAAAAAGGAATAAATTTCACTCACATAAATAGTAGTAAACATTTATAACTTGACTCGGTCACCCAAAAAGGGGGGGAAAAAAATTGTAACTTGTCTTTAAGATGTAATCTAATGGAAAATTACTACAATACACATCCCCCAAATGTTTAATCTAGACAAATGAATTATCTTATCGAGATTGATTTTAGTCTGGTACCCACATGACTCAAAAGATAATTAATTATCCTAGTAAGGTTTTAATAAGTGGCCGCTACACAACATCTTGCCACTAAGAATCACTTTTTTTCGGCCTTTTGATGCCATTGCTCTAGTACGCATTGATATACTCATATACCAATAATGCAATATGTTTCACAAGCATGTCAACCGGCCAATTCTATACGTATCATTTTTTTTTTTTTTTGATCGGCAAAAGATAAATTTTATTAAAAATGGGGAAAAGGAAAAGGGATCCAACAAACTGTTGGAAAAACACCACAAACTGTTGGCAAAGCCCAAACCACCGAAAGGTCTATCAGGATCCACAACATATAATACATTAAAATCCAACCCGACACCCAAATAAAACCCCGACACCCAATTCTATACGTATCATTACTCATTAGTATTCCTTTTTTGGCCTGGTTCGCGGCCAATACATGACCATTACTATCTCTTTAATATTCTAACATCAAAAATAATTTTATAAAAGTTTACTACTGCGTGATAAACCCGATTTTTCCTACGTATGATTGGATACTTATGCTATTGTTACGATTACTTCGCAATTTAAAACCTTGTAACCCCCAGCACTACAACTGACAAACTCATCCGTGATAAGTATCTCAAAAGCATGTCGCAAAGACAGAAGAATTCTATAAATCGCTTGATATCGTGTTCAGACTAAGTTAACCCAAAAATTAAAAAAAAAATTTCTATGCATGTAAGTACGTACCCTCTTCTTAGGCTCCTGAGCCTTTTTGGGGGCCTGACTGGAGGCTGGAGCTTTCGTAGGCTCCTTCTTGGCCTGCCCAGCTGGGTTTGAACCAGCTGCAGGTTTCTCAGCCTTGAGTGATGCCATAATATTAGTACTCTTCGTCACAAACAAGAGGAGTTAAAGCTTCTCTAACTTGTTGGCCTCAAGTATATATCAAAAAACTCATTGAAACACCATCAATTTATAGATAAAAAAAAAATAGCAATGGAACAAGAGAAACAACGTATACAATTCGGGGATTCGAAGGGACTGGCAAATCAATGCGCGGGAATAGGATACCTGTAAGTGCTGGAATGAAAACCACTTTGAAAAGATTGTTCTGAATCAGATGCTATGCTTGGTGATATTGCTAAACAATGTTTTTGATGCTTTCTTTTAAGGCATGCCCAGATGTTCTCAAGCTGTTAAGCCATAATATGATGTTGGAGTTTTAGGACCGTTCATAGATACTTCCCTTTAGTAAAATTTTTTGAGTTCAAATTCTATCCACCTTGGGCTTTCCACCACCACCATTTTTCGGGCCAGACCTAATATTTTAGAGGTCGAAAGCAAATTTTCAAATGAGACCTAGTTCTTTTTAACAAAAGAATTCAATATAGGTGGATAATATAAGGTAAAAAGTTTTTTTTTTGGCTGCAAAGGTAAAAAGATTAAATATAGCTTCATAATTTTGGTCCTCAATAGTTTTTTAGACCTAAATTGCGTATTCGAATTGTAACAATTCTATCTTCCCCTGACATAACAAGCTACTTTAGTAAGATTTTAAAAAAAAAAAAAATTATACCATCAAAAAAATTTGAATCAAACATAACAAAATACAAGTCATACACTGTGCTTTTCCTTACGGTTATTTAGTTTTTTTATTAATATTTGTTGACTGAAAATAAATCATTTTGATTCATCTTTAGTTACTTGCGTTTAATTGACTCGTATTTGTGACATTTAAGGTGCACAAAACCATTTATAAACCAAATTCAAATTTTGAGCTACCAATAAAGGTTATTTTTTTCATGCATTTACTACTCTGTGGATTCTACGTAATGAACGGACCGAACAGTTCAGATTAGTGCAAGAATTTGAACTCATTTTTTTAGGCCGGGGATTAACTTGAACCTTGATTGTTTAAGAGGACATTGTGGACCAAGCAAGCCAAAGATCCTGCTGCTAGTGCACTGGGCAGAGAGAGGACGGGAAGTTCGTCTCGTACAATTAGTCGAAGTATGTGTCAACTCAACCGAACACACTGAGTTATTAAAAAATCAGGGACAGAAAATGAAGAGCAGGCCAAACCCATGCAGTGCAGTTAGCATGTGGCATGCCTTCCCCAGTGAAGATGGAGGTTCGAGCCCCACTAATGTATATAATATTGAAATTAAAAAAAATAAAGAGCAGGGGTAAAAGAACAGTAGTGCTACCCACACAGACATTTCCACACAAATCTCGCATATATAGATTATTGCGTGGGGTCCATTTCGGGTCTCATACAAACAATCCGATTCGTTCATTAAATGTGAAATATTTTTTCTAGGGACCCGGGTAAAAATCATCTCAATCCAATACCTATAGATGATCGATCCAATCATCTAAATTTTCATTCAGATTTTAGAATAATGATAAATTAGATTATTGGATCATGTACTTACAGGGATCGTATTGAGTTGATTTTTCGGAGGAGGCCTTGAAAACATATTTACATTAAATGAACGGATTGGATTATATTTATGGGACTCGAAGTGGACCCCACACAATGATCTCTGCGTGATCTATGTGAAAAAAGTCTGTGTAAACAGCTGGCATTTTTCCTAAAAGAATCTACTTCCTTTTTCAATTGACTTCTAGATAGTTCTTACATGATAGTATTTCACGTACAGAAATGGGCCTTGGCTTCACAATTTTTTTCCAAAATGGGTCCAACTACATAACAACATAAAATAGCTCCAATACAAAACAATTTTGTAGCCCAATTACGAAAAGGGACACAGGGTACTTAACCGTTTCAGAAACTTTCTTAAAAAAGAAGTATTTATTTTTAATTTTTCAAGCTTAAAAATAATGTGTTTACGAAAATAATTTTTTTGCACCGTATAAAAGATTTTATCGAGATTTTTCAAATAAGATCCATATTGCATATTTTTAAATTTCAGCAAGCTCATTATTTTTAAGTTTGAAAATTGCAAAAAAAAAATAGTTATTTCAAAATAAGTACTACTTATTTGGGTTTCTGGAATGGGAATTTATGAAGACGGAGTGTCTCCAGTTTACCAGTGGACCACACGGAGTGCAGTTTGGCTGTTTTTCGACTTTATTAATTTCAATTTCACTTTCATGATTGGACACATTCACGTGTAGACTCCTCGAACCGAACAATCACGTAAAAAATAATGTTGATCAAATATAAGTCAATACTTGATCGAAATACATTCATTTTGAAAACAATGCGTTTTTAGAGTTGAAATCCATTGTGTCCAACTCATTTTTTTTGGACTCCAATCATGTATTTATTGGTATCTGATCAACGGACTAGGGGGAGCTGTTGTCCCTTTCAAGGGGCAGCATGCTGTCCCGGCCGAGAGGGTCCCGCTCCGGTCTTGCTCCGATGATCGAAAACGTTCATTTCGTAGAGTTCGTCGAGTTGAACAAATACGCAAAAAATTAGTTTGATCTGATATCATTAAGTGTCTGATCGGAACACAAATAACTTTCCAATAATGGGTTCTAGTAGATTTGATCCAGTGTTTCGGATCCATTCTTTTAGGTTTCGATTAGGCACTTAATAATATCCGATCGAGCTGATTTTTTACATATTTGTTCAACTCAAAAAGCTTTACGAAGTGAACGTTTTCGATCATTGAAGCGAGACCGGAGCACGGCCCCCTAGATCGAGACAGCAGGTTATTGTCTCTTTAAGAAACAGCAGCTCCCCCAACTCCCTGATTAACATCGTCTCTTACCTGATTGTACAAGATGAACGAATCCAATCATGAAAAGTGGAACCAACATGAAGTCACAAACTGCTGGACTGCAGTCCAATAGTATACTGGCTTTAATGATTGTATGCAGTTGTTATTGGATGTTGGACCACCCCCACTGACTTGGGCCATATCGTTGCGGCGTTGATAAAAGTTTGACTCGCTACGGTGCCATTTATTTATTCTTTTATGTTGCTTCATGGGTTCCAAAGCTGTTTTGGACCAAAATGAGCAACTGAAGTCTGCCGACAAAATTAGTTCGCCAATTTACCATATACTTTAACAAGTGATTTTGAAATTTTTTACAATATCAGTCCCACCTGTCGGGTAGAACGACACTTATTTCTATTAATTAAAATGATAGCAATGATGGTTCCAAAGAATTCGCCAACCCAGCGAAAATGCTCTCAGAGCAAATCCACATATTGGTGCCAAAATAACATTGCCAAAATAATTGGTTCACGAGTTCTGCAGTTCCATTTCAGTGTAGCCACATTTTTTCCCTTTTCAAGCATATTTCCCACACTTTGATCTGACTTCTCATTATTGAAGAGGATTTACAAGATTACGAAATTTTACTCCAGAAATTGGGCGCTACTTTTAGTTTTTTTGTCCATTTTGACACACAATTTTGATGTATCAAGTACAAGCGACCGCTTGTGTTACAAGTACTGAATTCGACTACATATTGACGGATATAACATATCCAGGATACGATATATCTTACCCGTATAGCAAAATACCCTATGATTTGTTGAACAAGACATACAGGACCATGTACGTAGGTGTTCGACTTCAACATGGTTACGTGACCTCCAGCCATCCGGCGAGATATTCGTGCTCATGGATCTGCACCTACTGATCTGTACCGTTAAATAACTCAAGAACATGGTGTTCCTTTTTCTCTTCTCCATGTTAAACCATATATTCACGCAACCGACTTTCGATTTAAGGTATTTTAAGAATGGATCGCTCAAGTTCAGTTTTGGTAGTTGGTCCTAGATCACGCTCTTCACAGGAGTACTAAATAATACGTAGATTCTTTTTCAAAAACAAAAACTTACGTACTGTGGGGTCCTATGAACTGAAGATGCTCTAGTTTACACTATATGTATCTTTTTAGCTGGGTTTTAGCTCATGATTAGTTGATCTGTAAACGTGTTTAGGTCACTCAAGAAAATGTTTTCTTATTTGGCATAATTCCTAATAATTACGTCCACATGGGTCCATACAATCATCGATCATTTCCACAAAATTCAACCAAGTTTGACTGTAAGGGGTTCTGTGCGACAGTGTGATCGAGGATTTATAGCACCAGTCGCAACGTAGCGTATCGGCCTCTACACAAGGGATTCTCGTTTCTCTGACACTATTATACAAGCGCTATCTATCAAAAAATTCACACCCATATCAGCTGATTTTCGCTACGTGTTTCACTGCCACTACATGACAGCTACGGTCACTTCATGTGCTCCTCCGGTGCCGAAAATAAATCCAAAAATTTCACAATCATTATATCCGGTTCCCGCTACGTATCACTCGATATATACTTCCTACCAATTTTTAAAACCTTGGTTCTGTGTCCTATGTGGTCAATTTTTTTGTTAGATGGTAGAACAAGATCCTCAACTGATGTTTGTTAACGGATGTAATGTTTGAAAATTCAGTCAAAATTAGATGCATTTTTTCTGCACTAGTGTGGAGCACACTCTCTCGGGGAGACAAGAAGTTTAGGCCTAATTAGATCAGTTTTTTTGACATTTTGGATCTGCTAGCTTGTTTTTCACTTTTAGCCATAAAAGTTACTGTATGTGCGTCCTGTCAATGCTAAAGAGTACGCACTAGGTATGAAAATAAGTCCATTACCTCGGTTTCTCAATTTGAAAAGGAGATCGCAAGAAATATTGACTATGTTAGCATAATTACTACTTTAGCCATAAAAACTGCAAGAAAAATGATATTTAAGTTATACTTTTACGTTCTCGTAATGATCAATACTTCGAAAATTTCTATCTACCTTTTTACGTACTATATGTTTTGCTTTTCATTTTTAGATTGATTAAGGGTTTATTTTGTTTGTTGGCCTCAAGCCTTCAAAAGGTAAGATCGATGCTCCATATTGAATTTTTTGTCCATTGCCCTGGACTTTTTTCAACTGTTGAAGCATCTTTCAGAAATAAAAACGATAATTAGATAAATTGATAAAAATGAGGACCAAAGTTGGAGTAATAAACTTTGGGGGTAATTAACAGCACAATGGGTACTCCTAGTCCTTGGAAGATTATAGACTAAAGAAAAGATAGAGCCCAAAAACCACGAACCTTCCAATTCTGTGCATGTTTACATGCATGGATTTCTAATTAATGTACGAAGTACATACCCATGTCATTTTTATTTTTATTTTTTTGTTATTTTTGATAACTCCAGTGTCCAGACACCATATGGTGAACCATGCGTTCGACATATTTATTTGGCCATCTCTTGATAAGCATATGTTTCATTGAGATTGCGCATAAAATGCTAGATCGCCCCTAGTAAAATGCTATTTTACCCTGAACAAAAGAACAGAAAATGCTTCGAAAATAGACTCTCTCTTTTCGTGTCCGTGTCCTTTTAACATGAACACAAGACTAATCTATACAAATTACCCCCAAAAAAAGACTGATCTATACATTTAAGAACCATTCATGCACCAGAATCTATACTGTCTCTAAGTAGTGTTTGTTAGAGTAATAGGTTGTTGACACTGATCAACCAGTAGGCATGCAAAATTGGAACAGAGTCTCTTGGTCTATCATTATTATATAACATGTCCGTAGATGTGTAGATGTGTTCTATTTTTCGATTATAATTATTTGTCTACTTGAGAGATCTTTTAATTGATGAGTAACATTTATTACTACGAAAGCACAGTATTAGCTTAACTTGCTAGAAGCTACTCCCTCTATCCCATTTTGTTTGTCCTTTTTTGATATTCATATCAGTTTTCAATCGTTTATATCTTCCAGTATGAATCTCTAAAAATATTCAATATATATGGATTTTATTTGATAGTTCTCGATTAAAGTTTATAATTTAAAGTTTTCAAAATTACGAAATACAGTAATAGATTGGAACATATAAGCGTTTAAAGAATGGCACGAATAACAAAAATAGATAAACAATTAAAATGGACCATATGGATTAAAATAATGTCAAATAAGGCACAATAAAAGTGTCACAGAGGGAGTAGTACTTCACAAAAATATACGCACGCTATTGATGTTAAAATACTATTAATGCATACGCACGCTAGGGCAATGAGGGCTGCTTTCCCCCCCCCCCTGACAACCCACCCCTCCCGGCCCCACACCCCATTTCCCATATTACCCCTTCCCCTCCCCCCTATTCTCCTGCTTCTCCCTCCTCTCATTTACTTCTTTTTTTTTGCCTCCCTTCTCTCCTGCTTCCCCACTCCGCTCATTTACTTTTCTTTTTTTTTTTTTTTTTTCCTCTTTATTTTCTTTTTGTTTCTTTACGGCTGGATTTTTTTTTTTTTCGTTTTTTTTCTCTTTATTTCCTTTTATTTTCTTCCACTTTGAATTTTTTTTATTTTTCAATTATTTTCTTTATTTGTTTTTTTTCCCATTTACCTCCCTTCTTATTTTTTTTTGGTTAACTCAAATTCTATTTTCAATTAAGATTACAATTAGTGTTCGGGAACTAATTACAAAATGTATTTTGCAAACGACATACTAATCCAAAATATAAATGTTATATTTAGGATTACTTTTTTTAACTATAGTACAATTTAATAAATTTATTAACCATTATTTAGCATAAATCCTCTTAACTGATTCAGTAGTATGTTGCTTCAAATCACGTCTCTGCCTCATAAGATTGCAAATGGCTGGTTTCTATTTTTTTTATAACTAAAACGGAAACGTTTTAGGGGTTTCGTAGGGGCTACTGTACCAATGAGGGCAGTTGAGCCCCCGGGTCCCCCTACTTTTTAATTTATTTTTTTATTTAATTACTTATACCTTATTTATTTAATTTCTATAAATACACTATTTGTATATTTAAAAATATAATTCAAGAATTAAGTGCTTTAATTTTCAATTCAGTTAAATCATAGCAAAGATCGTTTTTTTATTATTTTATTTTAAATGGTCATAATGAATTTTTTGGTTTAAGGCCTTTCAATAAATACCCTAAGACTCATTATTTAGTTTTAAAACTCTCTTAGGGTGTCCATTGAAAGGCCTTGGAGCCAAAAATTTATTAGGACCATTTAGGATGAAATGATCAGAAAAATAACAACTTTGCACCGGTTCAAACGGATTGAAAATTGAAACACTTATTTTAGTAACTATATTTTTTAATCTATAAAGGACAAAAAAATAAAAATAAAATAGTTGGATAAACATGATCAATTGAAATTTTTTTTTCTCTCAATTACTTTACAAAAGCCTAAAATTAGACTTGAACCTATTATTAAAGAGAAAAAAAAATTCAAAGTGGAAAGAAAGAAAAGGAAATAAATTAAAAAAAACGAAACTGAAAATAAAATGAAAAAAAAACGAAACTGAAAATAAAATGAAAAAAAAAAAACGAAACTGAAACTGAAAAGAAAAGAAAAAAAAAAGAAAGAAAGAAAAGGGAGAGAGAGAGAGAGAGAGGGGGGGGCGGGGGCGGGGTAGAATGGGGAAATGGAGGTGGGGCCGGGGGCGGGGGTGTGTCAGGAGGGGGGGGATTAGCAATTTACTAGGGCAATAATTTATTTTTCTTTACATAAACAAATACAAAGAGCAATGATAAGAGTACATCAATAAAGTCTATCATACAAGGTCTAGTGAACTGTCAATAAGCTAAATAAAAGCACACTCCTTAATACATTTTTTAATGCATTTTGACACACGTACATTTTTCATACATTTCAATAGACTTTTTAGATCTTAACGACAACTTTTTTTTTTTTTTTGCCACGGGGGTATTAAAGTTAGCACGGGAGACCAGAAGCTATCCACAGCCTTGGTTCCCTAAAGGGGGGTTAGTGGAGGTGTTAGAGTTAGCACGGGAGATCAAAAGCTATCCATAGCCCTAGTTTCCTAAAGGGCCTGCCCTCTGTGGGGCTCGAACCCAAGACGTTCCACAAAGGGGAGGCAATGACTGATCAACTGCACTAAACAGTGGTTGTTGGTGAGCTATTTTTTGCATTTTCCATTATACAAAACCCCATGGTGGGTAATGGGGGCTCATTGATAAATGTGTAATTGGCACACTGGTTGAGTTGGGAGTAGTGGGGCTTCTTGGTTTGGTCCAGTTTGGTATGGCCTTCACCTTCCCTTAACTGTTTCCAATGCTACTGATATTATTAGTCAAAGTCTATCCCTTTCTCTTGAAAATTTATTTGGTGGTCTTGGCGTACCGACACGTGGTGCCTTAACGCTTCCCAAAACCATATGTACATTTCTACCGGTTCAAGTGTATGAACCCAACGAAGGTGGGTGGCGCCACTTGCGGTCAGGACCACTAAATAATTACTCCTTTCTTTCCCCATCCCCATACTCTCTCCTGATTTCCTTGACCAAAGGCCTCCACGGCTCCACCCCAAGTTAGGCCATACCCTCCACAAAGCTTGTCCCTTCATATTCTATTATTCCCCTTTCCCCCCACTTCAGACCAGTTCTGTTGTTGTATAATCTCTCTCTCTCTCTCTCTCTCTCTCTCTCTCTCTCTCTCATGTGTCTACACGCTTCCTATCTCATTTTTTCATGTCGTTAGGTAGGTCTGCTCACCTTCCTTTCGTCAGGGCTTTCTCTTTTCCAGCCCCACAGTCGTATAGAGCTGAAAATAAAATAAAAAAGTTACAACCCAAAAAATCAGCTCATACAAGCACTATATAGAATAGAACTTGACCGAATCACTCAGACTCTATCCTTTGTTCTCATTCCTATCTCTCTGATACCCATCTTCTTAGGAGTCTAATTCCTCTCCTCTTCATTTGCTTTGGCTGTTTCTCAGATGAGGGCAATCACAGCAAAATCCCCTCATGACTCTTCCTTCTCATTCTCTAGGAGGTACTTCAGTTGGAAGAGGAAGGTGGAAGACGAAGATGACAATGATGAGGAAATCCTAACTTTCAGCTCCTCCTCCCATGCTTGTGATCAGGAGGAGCTAAAAGTTCACCAGCTCGACTTCCCAGTGCCAGCGCTAACTACTGTAGCGAAGGCACCGGTGAAGAAGAAGAAACTGGCTAAGTTGCGATGGGCTCTTGCCGTTTTTGGCAGCAAGAACCGATCTCAACGCCACGCTGCGGGTCTGGGCACCCGAGTGGTGGGGACCCTGTTTGGTTACAGGAGGGGGCACGTCCATTTCGCGTTCCAGGAGGATCCCAAGTTGAATCCCGCCTTTCTTGTCGAAATTGCGATGCCCACGAGTGTTCTCGTTAGGGAAATGGCATCCGGGCTAGTCCGAATCGCGCTTGAGTGCGAGAAGAAGAAAACAGAGAAGAAAGTGGGGAAATTACTTGAGGAGCCCATCTGGAGGGCATATTGCAATGGGAAGAAATGTGGGTACGCAATGAGGCATGACTGTGGGCCCGATGAGTGGAAGGTGTTGAATGCGGTCGGGCCGGTTTCGATGGGCGCCGGAGTGTTGCCGGGTTGTGGCGATGGGTCCGGGTCCGGGTCAGAGGGCGAGCTCATGTACATGAGAGCTAAGTTTGAGAGAGTTGTGGGGTCAAAAGATTCGGAAGCTTTCTACATGATGAACCCTGATGGCCATGGGGGTCCTGAACTCAGCGTTTACTTGATTAGGGTTTAGTTCTGGTCACTTGCCATGTCCAATTTGAGCTTCAAGTTTTGATGTTTTCATCAATAAAAGGTTCATTCTCTCCATAAAAGCTATGCCTTTCTTTTCTTTAAAATGCCTTTGTTTTCATTAATGGTGAATGGGAAACTCCTTGTTCGTTTTTTTTTTTTTTTTTTTTTTTGAGTCTGTCTTTTTTTTTTTTTTTTGAATTTGGGCGGTGAAGAGGGAAAGATCAATATAGCATGTTTCATTGATAGAGATGGTGTTCGGTGTACTACACATATCGTTCTACAAGTCTCCTTTAATAAGTTAACCGTGCCCATTTCTTAGGATTGTTAATTTGTTTTATAAATGACAGTATTCAACATAAATTTTAGTAACCCGATGATTTTGCTTTTTTTTTTTTTTTGGGTAACTCGATTGCCGACCGGTCTTTGCATGGTCATATAAAAGTTACTTCGGTATGATAAATCAAAACGCACTAGCTAACTCAATCGCAAAAGGAACAACAAGATATATAAGATGTGCTGCCATATTATTCTTATGAATTAACTATTCAAGCATGCATTAGAAAACTTAACAATCATGATTCAACTTTTCATTATTCTCACAATCAACTTTATCATATACAAAATAGATATTTCAATTAAAAGTACACTATTTAGAGCTCTTCCACTGGCCTGGCTACCTGACCTTTGGTGATGCATATGGGACTTGTGATCACATTGGCCTAGGGACAATATTCCCACCCATCACTTCCCCTTAAACATTAACCAGTTGGAATTATGCACATTAAAAGGTTATTCTCTTTCCACACAAAAAAAAAAAAAAAATACAACTAATAGCATTAGTCATCATGCATAGAGATGGCATCATAGGAGCATCTCCATCAAACTTTTAGGACTAATTATATCTCCTTTTTTTCCCCTCACTTTTACCACCATTTATGCAGCAATAACTTACCTCGATCTTAGTATTGCTTGTAACTACCAAGACTCTCTTCTAGGGTGGAAAAAAAAATGATTATGAAGTGCTGTTGAATCACAACGTGGCCTCCACCACTCAACATTCATGCGAGGAAAAAAAATTCAATCCGCTAGAGCACCGCCACATGATGTCACATGCTCCTCTATCAAAACACATGACTTTGTTGGATAGCAGTTTGGGTGGGATTTCCATCGGCTTTTGTTGTTATCTCTGATATGGTGTTTGCGCCACCCTAAGGCGACTTAGTTTTTAAATTTCTAACAACCACTGGTGTCGAATTTTATTGTCGGTGTGGATAGAGTTCTTGAGACTCACGTTTAAGATTTAAACATAAATTCGCCTCTTTGTGTATATTGGATATCGTTAGTGTTTAAGGTTTGGTTGTAGCTCTTTATCTCTGTTTTTGGATGAAAATCTATGTGAGTGCCGGACCGCTTTTAAAAAATGCAATTTGGGCTTCTCTTCAAAAAAAATATTTTAATAAAAGATTCATGTCTGTGCTTGAATCAGAGATGCAGGCGAAGAGGAAAACGAAAAGAAATGTTTTTTAAAGTCCAAGTGCTCCATTCCAAACTCGATTTAACTCGGACCTGAAGCCTACATACATTCGGCACTTTGGGTCCAGTTGAGCTGGCCCTGATTTGGCCCAAAACCTATCCACTCTACGGCCCAATTTTACATTACCTAAAATTAATAACCAAACAAGTCTCGGTGGCCCTAGATAGTGATCGTGTGCTCTTATTATAATTACAATGAAATTGCTTAGGGGATTATATGCCAAGGGAAAGACATAGTCCACCAAAAGTGACCCTATTTTTCATTTTTGCTTTAAACTTCGAAAAGTCAGGACCGGCTCTGGTACTCACATCAACTTTTCAAATTCAAGAATCTTAAAATTAGCTCCCAAAATTTTTAGATTAACACGCACAAATTTTTCTTGGAAAATGATCATCAATATTCCTCGGCCTTCAAAGTTAAGTGAGAAGGTAAAAATATTAACAAAATTTCGATTAAAAAAGCAAACCCCACGTGAGGAAGTTTCTATATCGATAGCACCCGTTTTTTCTGCAACAAATTTGCATCTGCCCATTTGCCGATAACCTTGCTAAATCCTAATTAGAGCAATACCTTCCTATAATCTATATGAGTCATGCTACAGACACATATTAAAGTACACAGATTCAGACACGGATGTATTAGAAAACGCCTAATTCACGTGGGTTTAAAACGATATATGTGGTGTTCCTACATATTGGACATTTCAAACACATCTACACATGTGCAAATCTATGCACCTTGGTCTTAATTTGTTCATAGCATTTTTGAATCTCTTTGTAACGGATGTGCTAAAAGGTTTGTAAAGAAGTCGGTCTATTACCAACCCAGATTTGACAAAATACCATTTCGTCATCCCTATCCGGCCCATTCTAGCACCCGTGGTATTGCCAAAGGATCCGGCTTCTCTATAGCCAACTGCAGACAAGTGTGTGCAGTTCAATATGGACCATTCATATTGACAATTAGTGGTTCAGATCTATCGTTGAATACTTTTATTGGTAAAACTATATTCGTACCGATGAGCATATCAAAACAAATCTTGACCATTAAAAAAACTATCCGACGGTTGCAATTACTTACCTCTATAGTCCAAACCCTGACTGCAGACAAAACATTTCCATAGCCAAATGATGTACAGTAAAATATTGATCCCAGCCGGAGTTATGGGTCTTTCATTTTTAATCAATTTTTCATTAAATTAAATTTTGATCTTATTATATGCCCCCAAGTCTTGGCCTAATTTTAGAAAAGACTATGATAGAAATCTCATTCTTGATGACATATTGAACCAAGAATCACGTTTTTAAACTAGGCAGAAACTTGATTCCCGCTCTATCATAATAATTCCGAGTTCCTGGCTCTGTCCATAATACGTACCAATTAATGTTCCAATGTTATTCATTTTTAAATAAATATTTCCCAAATAAGATTATTGATCCAGTTATAGTGTAAACATTTTAATGGCTACTTCAATGCTTGAATTACAATGAATATGAAGTCTAATAATTTAATTATCATTAATCATCCTCAGATTACAGGCATCTAGTTATAAAGATGATTTTGAACCACTTTTCAGTCAATTGTATTAGATTAATTGACTAACCGTCCATCTTTCCTACTTCCTAGCACAATAATGCAAGAACAACAAAACAGTTGTTGCCTTTTTTACCCTTTCCAAAAGTCAAATGTCATACGGATATGCGCGCGCAGAGAGAGAGAGAGAGGGTGCCACTGAAATATTGGATCAAAATAAATTAAACAACTTAAATATAGACAAGGCACAACAAAATTCTATTGCTATGTTCTCCAATAATTCAACAGATCGTATGCAAAACTTCCTTATACTTGTAAAAGAATCTACAACACTGCAACAAACCATTTTTTCTATATGATATCCTCACCTTATGATCTCATGAGGCTACTTACTCGATCAAAAAATAATTACTACCAACCCTTTGGAGAGAAAATTAGGAAAGATGGAGATGGAAAAATTAAGAACTATAGAATTCTGTATATGTAGTAGACCTTTTAATTCTCAATTTTTCGGTGAAGAGTCGGCAACTTCATTGTGCCTCTGTGATGGACCAGAAGGAGAGATAGGGGTCCCTTTTGGCAACATGTTGAACACCAAACCTTGACGAAAATACCCTTCACCGTTTAGTCGCCGTAAATGCTCTGATACCTTTATCAGGCCGCCTTCCAGAACCATCGTGCCGCCCGGTCGAGTCGCGGCGCAAGAGCTGATGAGAATGAGGAAGAGAAAGAGAAATATCGGTTTAGAAGAAGCCATATGCATGTGAGAGTATATCTGTAGGGTTTATGGAAAAAGTATATAGGCGTTTTGGCTCGAGAGGGGTTTATATACTTGTGTGTACATGGGGAGACAAGAAACAAAGGTTAGCGTTATGCGGTTATGAGGATGTAAAAGGTGGAGAGAGAGAGAGAGAGAGAGAGAGAGAGAAGTGAGATGCACGCCAAAGACTATTGAATTTTTCAACGGTATAGGAAAATACAATGGAAATTCATATGGGTGCCGGCTTAAACTTCCCTTGTATATCTGTTTGTTTGCAACTGGACATAGTGGACATGAAGTTTCTCGTAAAATGCTCAAAAACAGGTTTCCTCTACAAATGTTACGCGTCGAAAACAAGATTAATTGTGTACCCAAATAAGATAGTCCGGATACTCTGAATTCAAAAAATTAATAATAATAAAGCTTCTACTTTTTCATAATAATTAATTTAACGATTTGATAAAATTGAAATTCGAAAATCAAAGCCGAAAGTTGAAAATTTTGATATAAAAAACTGAATGCTGAATTTTTTAATGTCAAAAGCTATTTGATAAACATTAAGACCATGTTCATTTTGGGATTGGGATTTGGGTTTTGGGATTTTGGATAATTAGTGAAAAAAAATAGATAGAGAAATGAGAGTAATAATTTAGAGAAATTTTATTGAGGACCATGCACAAAGAGGAAATCTCAAATTCCAAAACGAACATAGTCTAAGAGCCACATATATATAGTTTGAAGGGGTGGTGGTACGACAACGATAGAAGGATAGTGGTGGAGATCTAAGTGTGGTGTATGCATTTGGTGGTGTGGTGAAAAAAATTTCAATGCTTCTCGCGCACCGACACTTGGTGTCCTAGGACCCAAGCCCCTTCTCCATCATATATTTGGGGGGATCAAAGATAAAGTGTGTGGATCCCATCACAATGTGTGATAGAGAATGGATTTGGGGCTCAGGGGCACAGAGCGCTTGGTATGGTGATCATAGTGGTGAAGGTGATCGTCATGTTGTGGTGCGGTGGAGAAGTGGTTGTGCTAATGGTGGCAGGTGATAAGCCCTAAATAGTGTAAATAATGGGGCTTATCTATCCCGTTTTTCTACTCTTGCAAGCGCTTTTTACTTGTTTCTATTTGATTTTGCGCGAAAGTTGTGTTTTTGTTGGAAAGTAGGTAATCGGAGCGAAAAGGACGTTTCCAAGGCTCCCAATAATCTCCGGAGGAATCCGGAAGCATTCGAGTACATGTGGCACATTAGGAATCACTCTCCGAGTCTCAAACGAAGTGATCAAAGTATGAAAGGAAGGTTCGGAGCTCTCAAAAACCGAAAAAAAGAAAAAAACAGCCAAAACCAGCCAGAGAAACATGGGGTATCAATACCCCCAACACTGGGTATCAATACCAGGAAGCATGCTGTCCAGAGAGGACAGAGGTATCGATACCTCTTTTAGAGGTATCAATACCCTGTGTCTGCGCGCGAACTTTTTAATGGCATTTTTGTAATTATTTTATAAATGGGGTATATATATCAACTTAAGCCCGATTTTAGGGCATTCAATACCTGCATTTCTCTCTCAACCTCCATTAAAGCTTTTGCTCCCACCTCTCTCCTCATTCATGCTTTGAGGAGGGATTTTAGGTACGATCCGTTTGATTTCGAAGCATTTCGCCTTCATTAAAGTTGTAAGAAATCTTCTCCTCTTCGAGGATCTTGTGTTTATTTCGCATTTAATCCATGTTTAGTATTTTCCTTATCTTTACCCTTGCTCATTACATGTCTCCTTTCATTATGTGTGAGTAGTGTAGCAAGGCTAGGTTGTGGGATGGTTAGCATCCCGTAGCCATGGGTATTTGTTGTTCTTCTTTTGTAAATCTTCATTTTCTAGCTTAAGCATGTACTAGGATTCATTTTTTGTATCAAAACTTAGAGGTGTTAATCTCTTTGATCAAATGTAGGCAAGGGTTACACTTCTTGTCACATTTGATGCTTGGAGCTATGTCCCTCCATGTGTTTGTTAAATGTCTCAAAAGAACCTTAGACATGCTTAGCACCCTTGTAAAAAGAGAAGAATAATATTACCTTTGTGTTATAGGTGTTGATTATCCCTAAACCTAGCCTTTAGTTTAAATCTCCAGTTAAAAAGCCGTAGTTAGGTTAAGTAGCCATTCACCTAAAATTCTCAGTTGGCCGTCTCAACGCCAAAGTTTGGTTGGCGGTCCTAACGCCAAAATTCTCTACGCAAGCTAATCTCTTAACTAAGTTATGGATGCGCTCCCTGTGGATTCAACCCCGGACTTCCAGGTATTATTATGCTTTCAACCGACCTAGCCTTACGCTTGAGGTATTCTTATTGCAACACACATTAAGGTCGCAAGCATTTTTGGCGCCGTTGCTGGGGAGCGCTTTCTTTTATAGCTTATTTTGGAGGTTCGCCAAACCATTGTAAGTATCCCGTTTCATTTTACTTTGTGTGATTTATACTTAACCTAGTGGATACCTCTAACTTGAGTCTCTCAAACGTGAGGTTTAACGAAACTAGGGTAAGTACAAATCACCTTTTCTTTTATTTTTTTTTTTTCTTTATCGAGGCGGCGGCATAGCCCCTCGAAGCTGTTGTTAGGAGGTGGCGGCAAAGCCCCTCTTGTCTGTTTGCTTTATCCTTGTTGTCCATTAATTCTCGAGAAGGGTTTTAAATTGTATGCGTGGTGGTCATCGTGGTGCCTTTCGGAACCCAAATTCTAAAAGGTTTCATAGATCTTTTTCTCCTCCTCGACCCAAAACACCTCGCCGGGTTCAGGCAAGGACACCATCACCCGTAAGAACTCCTTTTTCTGTAAGAACCCCTCCTCGAGAAAGAATGGCCGGAAACGGTGAAGGCGAGATGCCGCCGGTTGTGCCCGAAAGGACTATGAGCGACTATTTGAATCCGGCCCGTACTATTCCGCGGCCCATTATAGTCCTTCCGGCCGCAACCGATGCAAATACTTTCACCGTTAAAATGCATCACATTAACATGATGCCATCTTTTTATGGCAAAGATAAAGAATGTCCGTACACTCATATGCGGGCATTCGAGGAGTTGGTTTCAACAATAGTGTCCACGCCCGCTCAACTTGAGTCCGCAAAGCTAAAACTTTTCCCATTTTCTGTGAAAGATAAAGCCAAGATTTGGTTGAATAACATGAGGCCCCAATCCTTGGCGAATTGGGCGGATTTATCCAAAGTTTTTTACACGAAATTTTTCCCTCCACATCTCACAAAAGAACTCATGAATCAAATTCAAACTTTCAAGCAAAAAGAGGGAGAATCATTTTATCAATATTGGGAGAGGTACAAGAATTTGCTAAACTCCATTCCACATCATGGCTTACCGGTTTTTCAAAGAGTCGAGTATTTGCTAAAAGGATGCTTTCCAAGCACCCGACTTCTTATGGATAGCATGTGTGTGGGTGGAGTTATGGCCAAAACTCCTGATGCGGCGTGGGACTATTTTGAGGAATTATCTAAAAAAACTCAAAACTGGGATTGCTCGGACCCTTCTGACAAGAACGTGGTTAATCCGGTTCCGAGCAATTCCGGTAAATTTCAATTGAATGAGCAAAATGAGCTAGCCTACAAGGTCGCCCAGCTTTCCCGCCAAATTGAAACTTTACAACTCAACAAAGTTGCTGGGGTGGCCTCTGTGGCCAAGGCGGAGGAAATTTGTGTGTTGTGTGAAATTGCAGGTCATGCTACGGGAGATTGCCAAATGCTCCCTGCCGTTAAGGATATTCTTCAAGGAACCGGGCAAGCGGAGGTCAATGCCGTTAATCAACGGTTCGACCCTTATTCTCAAACTTTCAATCCGGGGTAGAAAATGCATCCTAATTTCTGGTGGAGCGATTCTCAACCTCCCGGACCTCCACAAGTTTCACCACCTCAACAACACCAAGCATTCCGGCCTTCTCAATCTCAAGGAGCGCCGAGGTTTTCCCAAAATCAACAACCTCCGGGGTTTGCACCGCCGGGACCTCCTCATGGGCCGAATCAATTTCAACCTCCAAAGCGATCTTGGGAGGATATTATGTCATCTTTCATGCAAAGTCAAACGTCACTCAACGAGCAAACCACTCAAACGCTCGAGGAAATCAAGCATCAAATGACGAAGTTGACTAATACGGTGGGGATGCTCCAACAAGAAAAGGGGAAGCTTCCGACTCAACCCCAAGCAAATCCGCAAGGAACCAATTATGTGGCGAGCTCTTCGGTGCTTAGTCCCGAGCAAGCCAAGTCTATTACAACATTATGGAGTGGCAAGGAGATTGATAAGGCCATTCCTCCTAAGCCTATTAAGCCACGGGTTACACCTATTGTATTGCAAGCACCGGATGTTCTTATCGACTCACCAACCTCGGAGCCTTCTCCCGTTGGTGAGCAACCGGCAAAATCTCAAAAGGAAGAACCCAAAGGCCCCGTCTCTCAAATTCCGGCTCCTTTTCTCCAAAGATTGAAGTCACCGGCCCATGCCAATACCAACTCCGAGATCTATGAGCTTTTCAAGTAAGTGAGAATCAATATCCCGTTGGTGGATGCCGTCAAGCAAATTCCCATGTATGCCAAGTTTCTCAAAGACTTATGCACTCAAGAGCGTAAGTTGAATGTTCACAATAAGGTATTGTTGACAGAGCAAGTGAGTTCAATCATCCAAACCAATGTGGCTCCAAAGTATAAAGATCCGGGGTGTCCAACTATTTCCATCACAATCGGAGGAACAAAAATCGAGAAAGCCCTCCTTGACTTGGGGGCTAGTGTGAACTTGCTTCCATAGTCTATTTATGAGCAACTTGGGTTGGGGGAGATGAGGCCAACGTCGGTGACCCTTCAATTGGCTGATAGAAGTATTCGTGTCCCACGCGGGATGGTGGAGGATGTACTTGTACAAGTGGATAATTTTATCTATCCCGTGGACTTTATCGTGTTGGATACTTGCCATGTCCCCTCCTCACAAGTATCAACGTCAACTCCGGTCATTCTTGGGCGTCCATTCCTAGCCACGGCCGATGCCGTTATCCATTGCCGAAGTGGTTTGCTCAACCTTATTTTTGGCAACATGAAGATGGAGGTGAACGTGTTTAATATTGCGAGCCAAATGGGGGATGACGAGTGTATCCATGAAGTCAACCTTATCGATTCTTTGGTCCAAGAGCATGTGGACACTACCTTATGTAAGGATCCGTTGGAGCTATGCCTTACCGCCGAAGAGGCGAATTTTCTTGACTCACCGGAGGTGGAGTATTTTTGTTCATTGCTTGACATGGAAGAGGTTTATGGGACGGATTCATGGTCTCCGAAATTTGAAGAGTTGCCTCCTCAGTGCAAGACCGTCCCCTCGAGCATTCAACCACCAAAGCTTGAGTTGAAGGTCCTTCCGGAAACATTGAAATATGCATTTTTAGGCAAGAATGAAAACTACCCGGTGGTGATCTCCTCCTCTCTCAACAACTCGCAAGAATCCCAACTCCTTGAAATTCTAAAGCGGCATACCAAAGCCATTGGTTGGTCTATTGCGGATATTAAAGGGATAGATGCTTCAATTTGTTCCCACCACATTGCCCTCGAAGATGACGTCAAACCTTCTCGCCAACCCCAACGTCGGTTGAATCCTATAATGAAAGATGTGGTAAAGGCGGAGGTTTTGAAACTCTTAGATGTGGGAATTATCTATCCAATCGCTGACAGTAAATGGGTTAGTCCTATCCAAGTAGTTTCCAAGAAATCCGGTGTCACAGTGGTACCCAACGCCGACAATGAATTGGTCCCTACTCGAGTCACTACCGGATGGCGTGTGTGTATCGATTATCGGAAGCTTAATGCTAGCACTCGAAAGGACCATTTTCCTCTTCCTTTCATTGATCAAATCTTGGAGCGGGTAGCGGGACATGCTTATTATTGCTTTTTGGACGGATACTCGGGATATAATCAAATTGAAGTCGCCTTGCCCGATCAAGAGAAAACGACTTTCACGTGTCTGTTTGGAACGTTTGCTTATCGACGCATGCCATTCGGCTTGTGTAATGCGCCCGGAACCTTTTCACGGTGTATGATGGGCATATTTAGCGATATGATTGAGAAGATCGTCGAGGTATTTATGGATGATTTCTCGGTGTTCGGTGATTCATTTGACGCTTGCTTGGAAAATTTAGAGATGGTTTTGGCGAGGTGTGAGGAGAAAAACTTGGTGCTCAATTGGGAGAAATGCCATTTCATGGTAACTCATGGTATCGTTTTGGGCCACATTGTATCATCAAAGGGGATCGAAGTCGACAAGGCCAAGATTGATCTTATTGCCACCCTCCCGACCCCTAAATGTGTCAAGGACATCCGCTCTTTTCTCGGGCATGCCGGTTTCTACCGGCGCTTTATTAAAGACTTTAGTGCAATATCTCGGCCCTTGTGCCATCTCCTTTCCAAGGACACACCGTTTGAGTGGACTCTAGCTTGTGAAGAAGCATTCAATAAGTTGAAATCAAGTCTCACTTCTCCTCCTATTGTACAAACACCGGATTGGAATTTGCCCTTTGAACTCATGTGCGATGCTAGTGATTATGCGGTTGGGGCGGTTCTCGGGCAAAGGAAAGACAAAAATCCATACGTCATCTATTATGCAAGCAAGACTCTAAACGAAACTCAAATGAACTATTCCACCACGGAAAAAGAGTTGTTTGCCGTCGTCTTTGCCTTAGACAAATTCCGGTCATATTTGGTGGGATCTCCCATTACTGTTTACACCGATCATGCCGCTTTGAAATACCTCTTCACGAAGCAAGATGCAAAAGCTCGGCTCATTCGGTGGATCTTATTGCTTCAAGAGTTCAATATCACGATCAAAGATAAGAAGGGGGTGGAGAATGTGGTGGCGGATCACTTGTCTCGCCTTGAGTTCGAGGACCCTTCTTCAAAGCTCCCAATTGTTGACATGTTTCCTGATGAGCAATTGTTCGGAATCTCTATTAGCCCTTGGTACGCCGATATTGTCAACTACCTTGTAATCGGGCAACTTCTTAGCCATTGGAGTGCACAGGATAGGCGGCGGTTTCTCATTGAGGTGAAAAGATTCGTCTTTGATGACCCTTATCTTTTTAAATTTTGTGAGGACCTTATTATCCGACGGAGTGTTCCGGAGGAGGATCAACAAGGGATATTGCGATTTTGTCATTCTAAGGAGTGCGGTGGCCATTTTTCCCATACCAAGACTATTGCCAAGGTGCTACAATGTGGCTTTTATTGGCCAACACTTCACAAGGATGCCTATGCCTTTTGTCGAACATGTGAAGCTTGCCAGAAATTGGGTGCGGTGACTCGGAGGAATATGATGCCCCTCACCAATATCCTTATCGTGGAAGTGTTTGATTGTTGGGGGATTGATTTCATGGGGCCGTTTCCGGAATCTTATGGTTTTCTCTATATCCTCCTTGCGGTGAATTATGTTTCAAAATGGGTGGAGGCCATCCCTACAAAGACAAGCGATCACAAGGTGGTGCTAGAATTTCTCAAGGAGAACATTTTGTCAAGGTTCGGAACGCCGAAAGCCATTATTAGTGATCAAGGCTCTCATTTCTGTAATTGGCCTTTCGAAGCGCTCATGAAGAAATATGGGATCACGCACAAGGTGTCCACCGCATACCACCCTCAAACCAATGGCCAAGTCGAGCTTGTAAACCGTGAGGTAAAGCACATTTTAGAGAAAACCGTTAATCCAAATCGCAAGGATTGGTCACTCCGTTTGACCGATGCCTTGTGGGCTTATCGTACTGCATATAAGACCGTTTTAGGCGCTTCGCCTTATCGGCTTGTATACAGTAAGGCATGCCACCTTCCGGTAGAGTTGGAGTATAAGACCTATTGGGCCATCAAAGCTTTAAATTTTCGATTGCCCGCCGCTGGCGCGCATCGCGAACTCCAACTTACTGAATTGGAAGAAATCAGGAGGGATGCATACGATAATACGGACATTTACAAATCTAAGGTGAAGGATTTCCATGATAAGAACATCCAACGGAAAAATTTTGAAGTCGGTCAAAAAGTTCTTCTTTACAATTCAAAACTTCATATTTTTTCGGGCAAATTGCGGTCTCGTTGGGTTGGACCATATATTGTGCAAACCGTTTTCCCTCACGGGGCAATTGAAGTGGTGAACCCTTTAAATGGGAATGTTTTCAAAGTTAATGGCCAACGGCTCAAGCCCTTTTTGGAAAATTTTGCAAGTAATGAGGTAACGGAGGATTTAGTCGCTCCGGTGTACGTTGATGAACCATTGGTTTGAAAAAGTTCTGCAAAAATGTTTTCACGGGGAGCTTTGCGTACTTCTGGACTTAACTGTTTGGAAGGCCCGGCCTCTTCGGGGGTACCCATCATTGACTTGGGTTTATAGCTTCGCACGCCGCTATTCAAATAAGGTTCGTGTACCCAGCTCCGGTTAGTAAGGGCAATCTTTTGTGGTCCGGTATAGCCACCTGTGCTTCGCCTAAGATGTTGTGTATATTGCTTTGCAGCACCTTAAGCGAAGCATGGGGAGAAAAGTAGTACCCGTTTAATCACGTGACAATTCGATGGTTTTAAATACTTGTCGATAATAATATTTTTTGTGCCGGGCTATCATGAGCCGGCGGTACTAATGTCTTTTGTCTCTTGGAAGCGGTTCCGTTGATATGGCGGCCTTGACGCAAAATCCTCCAACTTGGTCGAGGTATCGGGTGGTTGACATTCCACCCTGTCGGTACATTTTTGTTCTCCCTCTCCTTATTTCCCGTCTTTTTGCATCGAGGGCGCTGCTCATTTTAAGTTGGGGGGAGGGAATTATAGTTACTTTGCGTTTTCGATTTTGCATAGAAATTTTTTTGTGCAATCTTCCCATGTTGTAGTAAATTTGCTTTTAAGATACGTTGCATATGCTCGTTTTGTATTCGTAAGTGGCAAAAGCACCGGTTTGAATGAACCAATTTTTTTGTAAATAACCAACTCATTCCATTAGCATGTACATGTAGTATGAGGATTGAATTGCGCTAAGTGCATTTGAGTCGGTTAAATGCGTGGAGTGGAGGTTCAATTTTTATTGTATCCCATGCTTTTTGAACATCGTACCCGTAGTTTAGTTAAATAACTTTTCTTGTACATACTAGAATACCTTTGATTTCGGTTATGCATTTTAATGGAGTTCTAGGCGTACTTGGAATATGATACAAGGCATTCTTTTTATGATTAAACCACATATTGTCACCGTTGCACCATTTTTGAACCAAGTCCGAGTCCTTTCTTTTTGTTAAACCTAAGAAACCGGATGCTTGGAGGCTTGTACGGAGTGGGGGTGGAGTTTACTTTCAGTTATGGGTATATTTTGAGGAGTTTGGAACATGCTCAGGGAGAATATGTAGGTGGAATGGCTGTTGGAAAAAGAAAAAGCAGATTCTGAGGCCAGTGGACCATGAGGGATTGATACCTCAAATTGGGATATCAATACCCCGTGAAGCCGAAATCCAGAGAAGCAGCCGGTATCAAAACCGAGGTTCGGGGTATCAATACCCCGCTACAGTACACGGAAATTCTAAAAATTTTTGGCCACCTATTTAAACCCCTCACCCATTATCTCTCTCTTTCTCACGACATTTCCAGAAAAAAAACCCAACTCCTTAGCTCCATCTTTCACTCTTTCACTCATATCTCACCCAAATCTCCACCAAAACCCAAATTTCTTCCACCAAACTTTAAGAAAACTCAAAACCTCCAAGATCCAAGGTCCAATTTCGTGGGTTTCTTCTCAAATCAAGGTAACTCACTTTCACCTCTCTCTCTCTCTAGTCCGAAATCTCACTCCTTTCCCTCTCCCTACGTTTTTTCCTCTCCCTCTCAGTACAAACCCACAAAGCCACAACAAATCACCTCTAAACCGCTTAACATGGCCAGAATTTCGTTCGAGCTCGACCTTTTCACCCCAAGCCCGAAATTTCATGTTTTCATTTCGTGGGTGCTTCTGTGTTTAGTGGGGGTTGGGCTGATGTCGATGGTGGTGGCCGGAATGGCCAAAGGAAAGCAAAAAGGCACGGCCAAGCGAAAAAAGAGAGGAGGCTCTTCGCGAGCCAGTGAAATTGAGGAGGAAGAGGAGGATGTGGAGCAGGGCAAGGCGGCTGATTGGGTTTAGAATATGCCCGACAGAGGGTTCAAAAGCGAGCGTCAAGTCGACATGCCAAGCATCAACATTGAGCGCTTCAGGCTTCAACACATTGAACATCGAGGTTTGCATTTCTGGTTTGAGCCTCTTAAAGGTTTTAATAAGGAATGTGTGATTAGATTTTATCAGAACATGGTGGTAGATGATAATCAAACAAACATTAAGTCCAAAGTGGGGAAAGTGACTGTAGAAGTAAACCCCGCTGTGATTGCTAAGTATTTGGAATACACCCGTCCCCCTCTGGAGACGGTAACCTACCCTGATATGGTGATGCTTAACCTCAATAAAGTAATCAATGCCGTTTATGCCGATCCTAGCCTTTACAAGGGGGCCTTTGTGCCGGGGTTCTTTAAAGAAGATTGTCGTTTCATTAATAAGGTTCTCCACGCCAACCTATATCCAAGAGGGTCCGACCATAAACCGGGGCGCAGAGGGGCAGAATTGATCCATGCTTTCATGAGCCCGAACCATGTTATTGATATTGCCCGTTTCATTTTCTTCCAAATCATCAACTTCCAAGCCGACAATCAAGACTCGTCTCGCATGTCGTTTCCTTGCATGATAACCGCATTGTGCAAAAATCAAGGAGTGACCGGGCAAATGTATACCTCCTTAGAATTTGGAAAGCCGGGTCCCCTTGACATCTTGTCTTGGAACAAAAGCAAAAGTAAATCCCAGTCTCACAAATTGTCGAAAAAGGAGAAGGGCAAGTTGGCTGTAATGACTGAGATGCCCGGGCCCAAGGAAAAACAAGACTCGTGGATCAAGAAAATCTTTTGCATGGCTGTGTGGTTGGTGAAAGAAAACAAGAAGATAAAAAGGGAAAGGAAATTGGACCGGATGGTGATCGCGAGGCAGGCGCATAAAGTGGATTGGCTAGTCCAACAATGTCCTTCGGCGAGGGAGCATGTCGCTCCACCAGAAGTTGAATCTGAGGATAGCGATGAGGATGAGGATGAGGATGAGGAAGGCAAGGAGCTGGATCTGGGCATGTTCCGAGGGGAGGATACGGAGATGGATTTTGGTCCAGGTGCAAGTGGTGGACAAGGTGGTGAGCAGTAGTTAGTATTAGAAGGTGTGGTATTAGTAGTAGTAATAGTAGTATGTTTGCTTTTATTTATCGAGTCAGTGGTTGAGTCAGTAGTGTCTTTGTTTTTTCAAATTTTATGTTTTTCTTTTGGTAGTTCTGTTTATGTTGGTTGATAGAATGATGAGCAGGGTAGTCGTAGGTTATGGTTTCCGATCATGGGGTAGTTGTTCCCAAGCTAGCATAGACCGGCAACCATTTTGTCTAACCTATTCTTTTTGACCCGTCACTCATTAAAAGCTAATTAAAGTCCTTAGTTGATTTCGAGTACGCCTATGTTTTCCATGCTATGCATTCCCGAAAGCTTGTGGTACTTAGCTATGTTTTGTTGTGATTTTCTTTTTAGTATTCTGTGCATATTGAACTCTCACCTCTTTGCAAGCAAATTCATTTAGTGATATGCGTAACTTTTTGTTTCAGTTATTGCATAAACCCTTTGTGCTTGATCATGGGATACATTCTACTTCGATCTAGTGATTTCTTTGTTGAGCGTTACCCTCGGGAGCATTGGAACCGAGGCTCGTTGTGTTTAACTTACTAACATGCTGTCTTTAATAAAGTTTGTGAATCATGGTGCATGGCATGTTTGCGGAGTGAGTTGTGACCCCTTTTTGGGAGAAAATTTTTAGACTTTTGCCGTTTCGGAAAGCATTGAGCATATGTTTTGTACCTTATCTTAGTTGGGAAGATTGTATAGGATTTTAGATAGTTTCTTTTGTCGTTTACTCGGGACGAGTACAGTCCAAGTTGGGGGGTGTGATAAGCCCTAAATAGTGTAAATAATGGGGCTTTTCTATCCCGTTTTTCTACTCTTGCAAGCGCTTTTTACTTGTTTCTATTTGATTTTGCGCGAAAGTTGTGTTTTTTTTGGAAAGTAGGTAATCGGAGCGAAAAGGACGTTTCCAAGGCTCCCAATAATCCCCGGAGGAATCCGGAAGCATTCGAGTACATGTGGCACATTAGGAATCGCTTCTCAAGTCTCAAACGAAGTGATCAAAGTATGAAAGAAAGGTTCGGGGCTCTCAAAGACTGGAAAAAAGAAGAAAACAGCCAAAACCAGCCAGAGAAACATGGGGTATCAATACCCCCAACACTGGGTATCAATACCAGGAAGCATGCTGTCCAGAGAGGACAGAGATATCGATACCTCTTTTAGGGGTATCAATACCCGGTGTCTGCGCGCGAACTTTTTAATGGCATTTTTGTAATTATTTTGTAAAAGGGGTATATATATCAACTTAAGCCCGATTTTAGGGCATTCAATACCTGCATTTCTCTCTCAACCTCCATTAAAGCTTTTGCTCCCACCTCTCTCCTCATTCATGCTTTGAGGAGGGATTTTAGGTACGATCCGTTTGATTTCGAAGCATTTCGCCTTCATTAAAGTTGTAAGAAATCTTCTCCTCTTCGAGGATCTTGTGTTTATTTCGCATTTAATCCATGTTTAGTATTTTCCTTATCTTTACCCTTGCTCATTACATGTCTCCTTTCATTATGTGTGAGTAGTGTAGCAAGGCTAGGTTGTGGGATGGTTAGCATCCCGTAGCCATGGGTATTTGTTGTTCTTCTTTTGTAAATCTTCATTTTCTAGCTTAAGCATGTACTAGGATTCATTTTATGTATCAAAACTTAGAGGTGTTAATCTCTTTGATCAAATGTAGGCAAGGGTTACACTTCTTGTCACATTTGATGCTTGGAGCTATGTCCCTCCATGTGTTTGTTTAAATGTCTCAAAAGAACCTTAGACATGCTTAGCACCCTTGTAAAAAGAGAAGAATAAGATTACCTTTGTGTTATGGGTGTTGATTATCCCTAAACCTAGCCTTTAGTTTAAATCTCCAGTTAAAAAGCCGTAGTTAGGTTAAGTAGCCATTCACCTAAAATTCTCAGTTGGCCGTCTCAACGCCAAAGTTTGGTTGGCAGTCCTAACGCCAAAATTCTCTACGCAAGCTAATCTCTGAACTAAGTTATGGATGCGCTCCCTGTGGATTCGACCCCGGACTTCCGGGTATTATTATGCTTTCAACCGACCTAGCCCTACGCTTGGGGTATTCTTATTGCAACACACATTAAGGTCGCAAGCAGCAGGATGATGGTGGCAGCAGTGGCGGTGGAGATAGCAGCAGGGTGGGTCTGGTGATGACAACGGCGATTGGTGGTTTAGTTGATATTAAGTGGTAGGAAAATTACATTCAAAAAGTTACAAAAATGAAAAACTAAATCAATCATGTGAAGTCCGTAATAGAGTAATTAAATTAAGCTCAATACAAAACAACTTAGAAGACAAGGCGAACGATGAAAAAGTAAACTAAGTTAGGGTGCGTTCTATTAACATAAATAAGGACTAGTCCTGTTTAGGGAATTGTGGAATTTGAGTCAATACTTGTGTGTTGCACTTGAAATTGGTGTCAATAGCAATTTGTCAAGGGAAATAAGGACTAGTCCGGTTTAGGGAATTGTGGAAATTGAGTCAATACTTGTGTGTTGCACTTGAAATTGGCGTCACTAGCAATTTGTCAAGGGAAATAAGGACTAGTCCTGTTTAGGGAATTGTGGAATTTGAGTCAATACTTGTGCGTTGCACTTGAAATTGGTGTCAATAGCAATTTGTCAAGGGTTATTTGCTTCTCGGCCATCACGTACGTGGCTGTATGGTATCGGGAAAATATTGAATAATTAGGTCTCATTCTACTAACACTTTTTTTACTACTACTATTAGAAAAAATGCATATTTTGTCTTTATTAAAAAAATTACATTTGTTAATTTTGCGCCAATTTTTTAAAATTATTTATTCGTCTCGACAAGATGAATCAAAAAAATTAAAAAATTTACTTTATCCAAATATTTTGAAAATTAACCACTTTTAAGTAAAAATTGAAGTTGACTTGTTTTGGGTAACAGCCTAACGCTCAAGTAAAAAAAAGTTTACTTTTACTCTTGACAATGATATGCACGATCCTAGTGGCTAACAGCCTAACACTCGCCTTTTAGGCTTTTGCTAAATAAAATTTTGAAAAACATAGCCAAGATCCCCCACGAATAACAAATATCTCATTCTTGACCATTCAACCATATCCCAGTTACCTATTGGCCAGATTCTGTGGAGTGGAAAAGTTATTGCCAGTGGAACTACTATGACAACTGGTTATCTAATTTGCAAGCGTACATATTTTCGACATGGTCTTACCTTATCAATGTTTGCTGGTGTATTCTTTGTGTTATCGCCGCACTTTCTTTCGATATTGTCATGTTGTCGGTGCTCTCTTTTGTGTGATATAAAGTCTTTATTAATCTTATTTTGATAGTTGCACTTAGTGAATTAATCGTAACGTTGTTTTTATTGATATATTTCCTATAACTCCCACCCCGGGAAAAGAAAAACCATATCCCACTTCAAATTTTTTAACGCGAATAAATAATTAGATGACTGAGAACCCATCCTCTTTTGTCAAGCGTATCTCTATAATATACAGCTTCATGAACCAAAAAATATTAGTATTTGCATAATTGGATGATGACTAAAAAAATATTATTCTGTATAATTGGATAATCTCATTAACGGTCCGGACTAAAAAGAGTAAAAGGGTCCACGTCACAACTTTAAACGCGGACTTTGTTTTACTAATGGCTGGCTGGTGCCAATTTTCGGAAGAAAATCTTGCGTTTGAAAGGTCAAGTACTTCTAGGAATGATGTCGTAGCTAGCTAGCTAGCCCGAAAAGTGGGAAAACTATACGCTGATTGACCGAATGAGACAGACATTACACGGATTTAAGTGGTAAATTAAGGTGGCGGTGACCCGGTGGTCCACAAGTTAAGATTTGACTGTATTACTATTAAGTAGAGGTCACGAGTTCAATGCGTGCTATCGACACTCCCTCCGAACGCCCTCCCGACTCAAGTCTTTATTAGACCCGTTTGGATTCCCCCCTGTGGATCACTCTGGCTTCAAGTGAGGCAGCGCGCACCTTTGCGCTCCGATCGCCACTTGTGGACTCACTACACGTTCGTTGGCTTTATGGTCATGCCTAGAGACAGGTCCCCACGCGTAGTCTCCGCCTTCATTCCCCTTTCCTCGTTAGCAGTTAGCAGGAAAAAAAAGTCCTAATTACAAACATAACGCAAAGACCGGCCGGTGATGAAGGAATACAAGGATGTTGGCCAAATGAAGTTACTATCACTTTGAGCGCAGACCAGTAAGAGGGGTGAGATTCTAGGTAGATTCACATCACGTTGACTCTTGTGAGAGATCTAATGGCGGAATCAGGCATGGACTAATCGTGTGAGGTAGGAATTTTCCGCGGTCAAGCACACATAGCTTCTAGATGATATCCAATGGAAAACATTTTCAGTGCATGTTCGAACACGTACAGATTCAGATGTAGACCTCACATAATACATGTGAAACCCACACACATCAGATAACTTGAACATATTCTTCCTAAATTTTTCTTTTGGTTTTTTTATACGTATTATGTGAATTTTTGTTAGATTCACGTTATGTCTTGGATTAGTCATTCGTCTCGATGAGAGAACCCTTTGTTATTAGAGCCCTTCGTCGTTGCCCCGCGGCGGGGAAGGCTAGAAGAATACCACTTGCTTGTTGGTTTGTCTAAAAAAAACAAACTACTCTATACCTATATTGCATTTGGAGGCCTTGTTCTTTTGCTTATATTTTTTTTGTCTTTAGTATATTTTTTATGTGAATCTTTTTCAACATCGATCCATATTTTTAAATTTTTCTGAATTCTTTCATCGAGACGAATGATTAATCATGAAAAAACTTTAAACAACACAATGCGAAAATTAAATAATACCGAAAAAAATACAAAAGCAATATTTGAATGAGAACGGGGCTGAATGTGTATTACTGAACTTGTAATACACGGGTAGATTTATTGCTGTTCTCTTAAGCATATGGTGAGCCACACGCCCTGTTATGGAGGAAAGGGGAGTCAGGCCACTGACTGATGACTAGGCCCCGTCCCAGTTCCTGAAAAAATGATTTTCAGAAAAAAAGGTAATTTCAAGTTCAAAAATTATGTGTTTACGCAAATAATATTCCTACTAATATAGATCTGGTTTGATAGATCTCATTGAGATCTTTTAAACGGTGCAAAAAAAATTAAAAAATTATTTTTCATTTTCATTATATTTAAACTTGAAGTTACTTTCTTTTTGAAAAAGAAGATTTAAAAAGAAAGCAGAACAACTGGCCCCTCTGCTGAGGTTTTTTTTTTTTTTGAAATACTTATTTTTCATTTTATAAGACAAGTCATTCTCTCACAATACATCATCTTTAATTTAACAAATATAAATACTTATTTAAATTTGTTAGAACTATGGCTCATATGTTATTGGGGGGTGCGGGGGGCGTTGTACGGTAGGGTTCGTACAGGGGTATTTTTGGGATAGAGACCAAATACCAAATTAGGGTTAGAATAGAGTCAATATAAATACTCTATGTTGTAAACCCTAATTCATACTGTGATAATAAAGAACAGCAGCCGCTCTCGCTCCCGTGGACGTACCCGGTTTTGGGGAACCACGTATATCTCTGTGTTTATTCTTTATTGTTTATACTCGTAAATCGTGTGCGTGTGTGTGTCGATCCTAACAAGTGGTATCAGAGCTACAGGCTGTTTTAGATCACGCAGAAGAACGATGTCATCGAGTTCGTCTGTTTCAAAGTTCGATGTGATGAAGTTCGATGGAACTTCGAATTTCGGATTGTGGCAACAGCGGGTAAAGGATCTGTTGGTGCAGCAGGGCTTGTACAAGGGATTGAAGGCGAAGCCAGAAGCCATGTCTAACGACGATTGGGAAGAACTCCAGATGAAGGCGGTGAGTACGATTCGTCTGTGTCTTGCAGACGAAGTTATGTATCACGTGTTGGGTGATGAATCGCCGGCTGGGGTTTGGACTAAACTGGAGAGCAGGTATATGTCAAAATCGTTGACGAACAAACTGTTTCTAAAGCAGAAACTGTTTGGGTTGAAGATGGCTGAGGGTGCTGATCTGATTCAGCATATCAACACGTTCAATCAAGTTGTGAGCGACCTGCAACGGATTGACGTAAAGTTTGAGGAGGAAGACCAAGCGCTGATGTTACTGTGTTCACTACCGATTTCTCTCGAAACCCTAGTTACAACCTTACTCTGGGGGAAAGAAACCCTAGAACTGGAGGAAGTTACTGCAGCCCTTCTGGCGTATAATCAACGCAAGCAACAAACAGAATCGCTGCAGGGTGAAGGTCTGGTAGTTAAGGGGTACGGGGATCGTGGTAGGAAGAATGAGAGGGGTAAATCAGTTTCGGGGCGTGGGAGGTCTCAGTCAAAGAACAGGTCCGAGGGCACGTTTGAATTCAAGTGTTACAGGTGTCATGAACCGGGGCACATGAAGAAAGATTGTCCGCAGAAGAGTAAGGGAACTGACTGGAAGAAGAAAGGAAAGGCAGGGGAGAGGAAAGATGGATCAACTTCTGCAAACGTTGTGGAGCAGGAGTCAGATGATGGTGATATGCTTTCGGTCTCAGCAAGTTCAGATCACATGGCAGATTCGTGGATTATGGATTCAGCATGTTCTTTTCACATATCTCCTATCAAGGAATGGTTCAACACATACAGGTCAGTGGATTGTGGTAATGTTCTTATGGGTAACGATGCATCGTGTAAAGTCATAAGAATAGGCACAATTAAAATCAGAATATATGATGGTGTTGTGAGGACTTTGGGGGATGTTAGACATGTTCTAGAATTGAGAAAGAATTTAATTTCGTTGGGAACCTTAGACTCCAATGGCTGTGGGTATAAAACAGAGAGTGGAGTCATGAAGGTAACGAAGGGTGCTATGGTGATGATGAAGGCTTGTAAAGTTCCTGGTAATATTTACAAGTTGGTAGGGAGTACAGTTGTAGGTGGAGCTGCTACCACTACAACAGACGATACTGATGATACTATGCTTTGGCATATGCGGTTGGGACATATGGGAGAGCGTGGGATGTTAGAGCTACATAAGAGGAATCTGCTGAAAGGGGTTAAATCGTGTAAATTGGATTTCTGCAAATTTTGTGTTATGGGAAAACAGTGTAAGGTGCAGTTTAGGAATGCAACTCACAGAACGAAGGGAATTCTTGACTACGTTCATTCAGATGTTTAGGGGCCAGTGAGGGTAGCTTCGAAAGGAGGATCTCTGTATTTCTTGACCTTTATTGATGATTTTTCAAGGAAAGTTTGGGTGTACTTCATGAAGCACAAGTCTGAAGTCTTTGCTAAGTTCAGAGTGTGGAAAACTGAAGTAGAAAACCAGATAGGGAAAAAGATTAAGTGCCTCAGGACAGATAATGGGAAAGAATTCAAGAATGGGCCTTTTCTGAAATTTTGTGAGGAACATGGGATTCAGCGACACTTTACAGTTCGAAAGACACCACAGCAGAATGGGGTGGCAGAAAGAATGAACAGAACCATTGCAGAAAGGGCACGATGTTTGAGATTGAATGCGGGACTTCCGAAGGTTTTTTGGGCAGAAGCAGTGAGTATGGCATGCTTTGTTATAAACAGATCACCGAGTGCTGCTTTGGATGGGAAGGTAGCTGAGGAGATGTGGACAGAGAAAGAGGTTGACTACTCAGGGTTGAGAATTTTTGGGTGTCCGGCCTATGTTCATGTTCCCAGTGATGAGAGGTCAAAACTTGATGCGAAGTCTAGACAGTGTATTTTTCTTGGTTATGAGAAAGGGGTCAAAGGTTACAAGCTTTGGGATTCAGAGACAAAGAAGGTGGTGATCAGTAGGGATGTGGTATTTGATGAAGACTCTATGATCAAGGCACATCAGAGGGTTCAAAATTCTGAGTTAGAGGAAGTAAATAGCAAACAGCAGGGCGTACAGATTGAGCTGGAGAGTTTTGATATAGGTGATACTCAGCCAGATGAACAGCTTGATCAACAGCAGCAGCAGCAGCAAAGCTTGGCCGCTGGGAGAACCAAGCGCACTATCAAGCCACCAGTGAGGTATGGGTTTGATGACTTGGTTTCTTATGCATTGACTACTACTAGTGGGGATCCATCTACTTTTCAAGATGCTATTACGAGTTCTGAAAGGGACCAATGGATGGAAGCCATGGTAGAGGAAATGGAGTCTTTGCATAAGAATAAGACTTGGGAGTTGAAAGAACTGCCCAAGGAAAAGAAGCCAGTGGGTTGTAAATGGGTATACAAACGGAAAGAGACAGCAACAGAAAAGGAAAGGGAAAAGTTCAAAGCTCGGTTAGTGGCAAAGGGGTATTCACAGAGGAAGGGGATTGATTTTGATGAGGTCTTTTCTCCAGTGGTGAGACATACGTCAATCAGGATTATCTTGTCATTGGTGGCTAGCTATGATCTGGAGTTAGAGCAGATGGATGTGAAAACGGCATTCCTCCATGGTGATTTGGAGGAAGTCATATACATGGAACAGCCTGAGGGGTTCAAGCAGCTAGAGACTGAACATCTTGTTTGTAAGTTGAAGAAGTCCCTTTATGGGCTGAAACAGTCTCCAAGACAATGGTACAAGAGGTTTGACTCTTTCATGATACGGATTGGGTACACACGCTGTGAGTATGATTGTTGCGTTTATGTTAAGAGTCTTGATGATGGTTCCTACATTTTCTTGCTTCTTTATGTGGATGATATGCTGATTGCTGCAAAGAGTATGGTTGAAGTAAACAGGTTGAAGTCTTTATTGGGCAAAGAGTTTGACATGAAGGATTTAGGAGCAGCTAGGAAGATACTTGGGATGGAGATTCGTAGAGATAGGTCAGCTGGTAAGTTGTGGTTATCTCAAAAGAATTATGTAGTGAAAGTGTTGGAGAGGTTTAGTATGAATAATGCCAAACCGGTCAACACTCCATTGGCAAGTCATTTTAGATTATCTTCAGCTCAGTGTCCGGTGTCAGATGAAGAAATTGAGGATATGTCAAGGGTGCCTTATGCAAGTGCAGTGGGTTGCTTAATGTATGCAATGGTTTGTACGAGGCCTGATTTGGCACATGCAGTTAGCACAGTCAGTAAGTACATGGCCAAACCAGGCAGAGAGCATTGGAAGGCAGTCAAGTGGATGTTCAGATACTTGAAAGGTACTTCAGATCGCGGGATTATGTTTGGTAGGCAACGGGGTCAGATTTCAGTTGTTGGGTATGTGGATGCGGATTATGCTGGGGGTTTGGATGACAGAAGGTCTACAACTGGTTATGTGTTTACACTTGTGGGTGGGCCTATTTGTTGGAGATCCATGGTACAACCTCTGGTGGCTTTATCCACTACTGAATCTGAGTATATGGCGGTGACTGAGGCAGCTAAGGAAGCATTGTGGTTGAAAGAGTTTGTTAAGGAGCTTGGCATAGATCAAGGTGGAGTTCAGTTGCATTGTGACAGTCAGAGTGCCATTTATTTGGCAAAGCATCAAGTGTATCATGCTCGAACCAAGCATATCGACGTGAGGTTTCACAAGGTGAGAGAGTTGATTGATGCAGGAGATTTGATATTGGAAAAGGTGCACACTTCTGAGAATGCAGCTGATATGTTGACAAAGACGGTTACTGCAGACAAGTTCGAGCATTGCTTGGACTTGGTTAATGTCTCCCAGTGCTAGGAAAAGGGAGGCATCCCTCAAATTTACTGGATAGTGATGGTTATCTTCTGAAGGGGCGAGAGTGAATTCGCCAAGGTGGAGATTGTTAGAACTATGGCTCATATGTTATTGGGGGGTGCGGGGGGCGTTGTACGGTAGGGTTCGTACAGGGGTATTTTTGGGATAGAGACCAAATACCAAATTAGGGTTAGAATAGAGTCAATATAAATACTCTATGTTGTAAACCCTAATTCATACTGTGATAATAAAGAACAGCAGCCGCTCTCGCTCCCGTGGACGTACCCGGTTTTGGGGAACCACGTATATCTCTGTGTTTATTCTTTATTGTTTATACTCGTAAATCGTGTGCGTGTGTGTATCGATCCTAACAAAATTAATGAAACACACCCCAAGACGAGGACTCAACGACGCGTGACCGATAACCCTCCACCAGCCGTCGCGGACAACCACGATTATGCCTGCAGCTGCCGGCTTCTTCGAGCATTCCGGGTGCCCCCAAATATTTTCTTTCGCCTTTCCTCTTTATTACTGTAAAACACGAAAATACACTCTTTTTGCACTTCCAGTTCCTTCTCATTGCAAAATGAGACCAGGAAACATGTCTCTGTCAATAACTTTAACTTCCTTTCTTTTCCCTTTGCACAAAGTTCCAACAACCACTAGAAGTGAAAAAAAAATACTAGCAATGGAAATCCAAGAAAACCACAGGCAACGTGAATTTCATCCTTACAAATTGAAAAACGATCATTGGATTTTCCACCTCTGTAGTTGTGTAACCTTCGAATTACCAAATTGAGACAGTATATAAACACCGATAAATGATTAGAACAGTAGAAGCACAAGAAACAAGTAAATATCTTGAGAAAAAATGTTCAGAACTGTATATGGAAAACAAACAAAGAAAACCGGACACCTGAAAATCAGCGATGAAGTAGCTGACCTATTGAACCAAAGAAAGGAAAAACTCACAGATCACATGCTGGTCTGTATCCTGTAATGACCAATGCAGAGCTCAAAATAATATCACAAGAAAGCAAGGAGTACATAAGGCACCAAAAAATTAGAGACCACAACAAATGGAAGTCAAAAGAACTGCACCATTTTGCGGCTAGGATGCCAAAAACAACTAGGCTGTGCTGTAACTAAATAACAGATCAGCTCTCAGATTATCTATGGAAGCAGAGAGGGCACCCTCCTCTTTACCAAGCTGCAGTTCTCTTACGTATTTCCAAATATTTTTTAAAAACCTTGATACACAATACACATGAGAGAGAGAGAGAGAGAGAGAGAGAGAGAGCAAAGTAAAAGGCAAAAGTGTGTCATGTGCTAAGGAATTTCCACAATTTCTTTCCAATCGATACTTCACCAGGATGCTCACGTTCGTCATCACCATCATCGTCAATGTAATCGCCATCACCACCATCGTCGTCGTCGTCGTCGTCGTTATTGTCATCGTCATGGTCGCCTCTATTGGAGTCAAGAAAAGTGTCATGCCCCGATGTACCATTTCCCTCCTCACTTAAACCAATAGTTTGAACCAACTTCGCTGCTTCAGACTTGTCATCAACATCTGCCGCTGTCTCAAACTGCATTTTAAATGAGAATGGGATATGCCAAGCACATTTAGCTTAGTATGAAGGACAAGGGAGAGTGCTCAATAGTAGGGGATAAAAGTAAAAGCTTTACCCTCACAGCCCTGTCAGACGAGAACTCCTGAGTATCAATACTTTCACATGTTGTACAATGCACCAACAAAGGTGCTGAAGCAACTCCAATGTTTGGTACTGCTGCATCTGAATTGCCACCACCTTTGTCATCTGATCGTTTCTCATTATTCTTTTTTGTCTCAGCTTTAGTTGATCTGTCCATGGCTGCACTGAACCAGTCAGATGCAAATGTTAGAAACAATTGGATGGTATATCACATTTCCAGTAAGGTGAAGTCATATGAATAATCCAACTTGATCACAGGCCAAGGTAATCAAAAGATCTTTGCTATCTATATTCAATCACAGTAAAGTGTTTCCATAATCTTCCATTCAAATTCACGTTCTTCAAGTAGTAAGAAAATATCCAACATAACTCCTTGGAAACCAGTTTCTTATTCATCCGTTGACACTTGCAACAATCAATCTTGAATAATGAAAAGGGTAATAAATAACACGAGGAAGCGAGAAAAGTGAAATAGGAAGAGACCAAAGCAAGAGAACCCGACAATTTGAAGTTTTATCACAAATTGCAGTATTACCATTTGCCAAAATACTACCGTAGAGTCCTTTTACAATTAGGGGACTTAAATGTTTCATTACTGAATCCTAAAAGGGGAACATGAGGTGTCTTAAACTAGGGGCACGCAAAGCTCTTCCATTCCATCCAATCTTTCTTTGTTGAACCATAACATTGCAATAGTTTACTAAAACATTGCACCCTTACTTTGTTAAACCATACCATAAAGGGCATTTTGTCTAAAAGCTGAACATTCATTAGGCAAGTTGAGTGAGAATGCAACTATCAGGGAATTTCTGGATGTGACGTTCTCTGACACAAAACTCAAAAGAAATATATTAAATTGATAAGATATATACAACATTTATTTAAAGAAAAACAAAACACCTTTTGGGGCAATTTTCCAGATCAACCCATAATTTCAATGGATGTAAATAAAAGTTTTTGGACCATGAATGGTCAACAATTCCTTTGTCTGTTAAGGATGACTTTCCAATATTATACTACAAGATCAGAGATCAGATAACACGAATTACTTGCAAAAGCTGTTTAAATGCAAGGATATTATTGTCCATCAAGGGCTCAAGCTTGGGAGAGATTTGACACATCAAAAAATTGCACAGAAGATTAAAGTCATTTAAAATGCAACACTACGTGTTTTTACTTTAGTCAAACACTTCACGCCTACACTTGAAGTTAATTAGTTCAGTTCAGATACTAAAGAAAACACTTACGTCTTGCGTCGCCTGAGATTATAACGTGTTTCCCCAGGGGTGTGCATGGCTGGAGCAAATGTCTGTCGCTTCTTTCTGGGCCCACCTGCAGTAACACTCTCAGAACGCCCTTCGCTGTCATCAGGATCCTGCGCAGACACTGAGATTCCAGAAGTTTGTGCATGATGCCTCTTCCTTGCATTTGTGCCAGTAGCAGAATCATTAGGTTGCGACTCAGGCAAATTCGGGACTTCCAAAATCTCTCCTAAAATAGCCTTGGCATCTTCAACCACTGCCTTCACAGAGCGTGTCCTATGAATACCACCCTTGGGCTTTCTCCCAGTTTTGCGTTGATTGCTCATTTCTGATTGCTGGGACTCCTCTAACAAGCCCTCCGCGATCCCAACTGAGGGTTCTGGTCTCTCTTCATCTACACTTTTTCCGCTTTCTGCGCCTATGTCTGTTATTTCTGCTCTATTGACCTCCACAACAGACAAAGGTGATTCCAGATTTTGAACATCACTAGGGGACAATTTGAAAATTCTTGAGGTGCATTTTCGGAGCCAAGACACAGGAGATCTTTTCATACTGTTTCCTTCAACGGCACCCTGAGAGCTCATTAAAGCTTCTTTGGCTAATTTAGAAAAAGGAAGGGCCTCAAGTTCTTCCATGTCAGGTAACTGAAGATCAGAAAGCACAAATTCTCGTGTAATATTCCCACAGCTGTTACAACTCTTAAGCCTCTCAACAAATGCAAGAAACCTGCCTCTTTCATTGATGAATTGTTCGCGCTGATTCTTAATCTTCTTGCTAAGAACACCAAGCTCGTCAATGTCCCTCCGCATTTCAAGTTGATCTGTTTCCAGTTGCTTCTTGTTCAAAGCAACTTCCTGCTTTTGCTTTTCCATTTTACGCCTGTCAGACCTCATTTCCTCTATTTCCCCCTGGACAACTCCCTTCATGTAGTTGATATTGGTGAGTTCTTTCCGCCTCTCCTCCTCAAATACTTTCTCCTTTTCGTGCAGGTGTTTCTCCATTTCTTCTTGCCTAACCTGAAACTCAGTCTCAAGATCTCTTTTCCTCAACTCAAACTCGAGAAGTAACTGACTGTGTTCACTTCGTGCTTTTTCGGATAAAACTGACTGCTCATGCTTCATCACAGCTTCAAATGATTCTCTCTCTAACTTGACGTTTTCCAACTCTCTCCTGATATAATCCTGTGACACAACTCTGTCCTTTTGCAACCGTTCCTCTTCTGAGCGATGTGATTTTTCTAGCTCCTCTCTTTTTTCATCAATTACCCTGAATGCCTCAGCAATGGAAACTCGTTTCTCATCCAATGCTTCCCATTCTTCCTCAAATTTCTTTCTATCCAGCTTCAGATCCTCACCTTCCTTCAAAAGCAGCTCCTTCTCAAGTCTGTACTTTTCTATCTCCTCTTTCAACTCTAACTGCAAACGAAGATGTTCAGCTTTCTCTTCTTCAGTAATCACAAGTTTTTCCTTCTCTTCACGTATCTGAAGTTCGTGCCGACTTATCTCAGCCCTCAGTTTATCAAGCTCATCTTTGACAATATGCAGACTTTCTTTATCAGAAAGCATTTGCTTCATTTCAACTTCCAGTCTTCTCTCCTCAGCTTTGATAGACTTCTCCATTTCCTTTGAAGCTTTCAATGTTGCTTCAAGGTCCTTCTCTTTCTCCTTGAGTCTCTCAGACTTCTTTTCCAATGCTTGCTCTCTTTTTCGAATTTTTTCCTCCATGTGATTGATTTCTGCTTCTTTTTGCTGCATTGCTTCTGTCTTGTCTCTAATTTCATCATCAAGTGATTTCCTCCTCTCTTCCATTTCCAAATCAAATTCCATCCCTTTTGTATCCAGGCGGGCCCTGTGCTCATCAAGGACCTTCTGAATCTCCACCTATAACATAACTAGAGAAATTAAGCACAATTCTAGTATAGTGGAGTGTAGGATCTCAAAACTAAATACAATTTTTCAAAAGCCAATTGCATCAATATTCACCTCTTTCCATATGCAATACAGATATTTGGCAACTTACAAAAATAAAACAATCAAATACTGGAGTCCATTGTATTGGACCAGATTAATTCGATTGATTGGAAGACCATACATGCAACAAATATAGTGTAATAGGGTCAGTGAGCACAAGTGAATGCCATGGACTCCTTCATAGTACAAATAAAAAATTCAGAGCTACTCTTTCGACCGGTTGTCCCACTAGGTAACCAGCTTTTACTTGACAACATGAAAAGATCAAGAGTGAAGTGAAAGGAACATGCACCCTCCAGTTTATACCATAAACTTAACCTGCAATGATCTAGCAGTGAAAGATTAGGTGTTGTGACTCACTCTTTCTCTGGCACTAAGCTTTTCTGTCAAAGCAAGTAATTCCTTCTCCTTCGTCTCTAGGCAGCTTCTAAGAGATTCAGCTTTCTGCAAATTAAACAGGAGATAAATACCATTGATAACTTTGTCAATTTGATTTATTTACTATTTGACAGGTTTGACTTCATCAATATCACATAAAACAACTGACATAGATCAGAAGCTCACTTCCTCTTTTGCAACCAAGTCCGAAAATCTAGTTTCTATATCTTCTTCTTTCTCCTTCAAAGCTTTTCTAGCCAAATCAATCTTCTTCTGTGCAACTTCAAGTGTCTTCTCTTTCTGCTCAAGTGTCCTGTCCCTTTCATATGCCTTTTCCTCTCTCTGATTTATGGTTCTCCGACCCTCACAAAGCCTCTCTTCAGCTTCCTGTAGTTTCTTCTCCCACTCCTGCAAATCTTTTTCATGTTTATGAAAAGTTGCATCATGCACTTCTCGCCTGATAAAAACAGAGGAATGGAAAAATTAATGCAGATCAAAAACTTCCAAAAAATTAGAGCTAACACAAAAGCGCAATGTGAAGTTGTTTGAGAACATACTCTGTGTTAAAGGATAGGCGCTCCCTCTGAAGCACACTTTCACGAGACTCCAATTCTTGCAGTTTCCTGTCCAGCTCTGAATTCTTTCTACTAGCCTCGGCAAGTTTCGCATCAACAGCATGCAACTTTTCCTCCACCTCAAATGATTTATCCTCGATTCCAGCAACCAAGGCATTTGCTTCAACTATCTTAGCCTCAGATGCAAACTTGACTTCTGCATGATCTGCATGCAATTCCCGTAACGCCTTCTCAAGCTGCATGGATTGTTACATAATTGCACACACATGATTCAACACAAAAGTTAGAGCCCAAACCGTGGAATACAAACAAACAATCTCATTAGGAAAATGCAGAGCAAATCCTTAGGGGAAAATATAGATACCAGTCATACCACTATAACCGTAATAACATGCCCACATTAATCGGATGAATTCATAACTACGAGCAACTTAAACAGAAAAGACTACTTAACCACAACATACGAAGTACATAGAATAAAAGATTTCTGCTCCAAGGCGATATATCAAAACACTAAGAAACTTTCGAAACACTAAGGAAGCAATACTAAATGCAATGTTTGTTTTGTTTAACAACTTACCACACAGACCAATCAAAGGTACCTAAGCAATAGTACGAAAGAGACGCTTGGTACCCTGGGTGGCAGTCCAGGGTAAGGTATACACCGATTTTACCTAGGCACTAGTCGCTCCAGTTGGAGGAACGGGAACAGCAACGTGGAATGCCAAAAGCCCTGAATTGAGGTACAAAAGGGGCAGCCTTCTATAGCAAACAAACACTACTATAAGATATACTTCTTCGAAGTGATATAACATCTGACAGCATAAAATGATATTTGAAATTCTTCATCATAACAGTTCTGACTTTGGGGGATCACTTTGGATTACTAAATTGACCGTATTAGGATTGAGGTGTACCATGTTTCGGAACTACATCTAGAGCATATATCTCGAGTGTAGTCGTGTTCCCTGGTAATATAGCACCCAACCGTAAACCAAGGACATCGGGTTGTGTTTTTGCTGTCAAAAAAACTCAATAGAAGGATAGTCGGAAAAAATACTCCATAGTAGGGCATTCCAAAGTACGATAAGGTTTGCTACTCCACGCCGTGGCGGCTCCAGGAATTTGTACTAGTGTGTTCAAAAGTTACCTTTCTATTGACCAAAATTACCTTTCTACTCCACACCGTGGAATCCACGGAACTCAAAAGGTGCTTGCCCTAGGGTTTCTAGTACCAAAGGCAGGGACATAATCGAGACTCAAGAATGGTGTTAGGGGCTTATCTCTAGAAATTATAGAATGGAACCAACAAGAAATTCTGTTTTACGGTGTACACTGATGCCAACATAATCTGGGAGTTCAATTTTCCAAAGACTTCGGGCTTGTTCGGTTGAGTTTTTGAGTCTTGGACTCTAAATTATTACCCTTCTCCAAAATCCACTCATTACCCCTATCTTCAACCATTACTTTCATTTTTATCTCTATCTCTCTCCAATCATTACCCCTATCTCCCTACCCTTATCATTACAAATTCAAATCCAAAATCCCCAAAACGAACAAGCCCTTTATGTTGTCCAGCCTTTTGGTATGCCCTTCATCAATCTTCTGGGTTTTGTCAGATCTTTTCTCTCAGCCAAGTAATGTCTGGGTTTTGGTTTTACCGTATACTCTGTTAATCGACAAAAATCTATTCTCCCGCAACACACACACACACACACACAGTCTTTCACAGGAATGCCGTTCAGATATTGGTCATGGTAGAATAACAATTTTTAGGTGATCAAATGTCATGTGTGTAATAGAAAGTTAAAGTTACTATTTACGGAGTATAAGTTTTATATTTACTTGGATAGAGAGTCACCTACATCCACAAACAAGTAGAAATCCAAAACTATGAAGGGATTACAGGTGATGGTAAAACAAGGGAAGTTAAGATGGGTGGTTCAAAGATTTCAATAACCAAACGCAATAAAAATTGAAGACACGTATACAATTTCACTAGGGGCAAAATATGTCTAGTCCATTAGACGGAACCCACCACCAGTTTAGACCAGAGAATCGATATCTAACCCCAACTTCTTTGTCTTTCAATTCCAAAACCTTAGTTTTTCAAAACACCTTGCACCCAGCTACATCCTTCATGTCTACTTTGACAGCCAGAAGGCCCAAAATGCCTGCTTTGACCATCAAAAACTTGTAGAAACCATTTTTTGGAAATCCAACAACTTACTACTTCCAAACCAAGCCAAATTCCAATAATAAGTATCATCCTTACCGTTCAGACCATCTATTTAACCTCAGAAACATTAAAAATAAAATAAAAATAAAAACTACAATTGAGACAAGACTGAGCAACTTACTACGTACAAAAACAAGCCAAAATCCAATACTTATTTTCTTCATTGAGAGTAAAAGCCCAGTGAATCATAGGTACCGTTGACCACCTCATAAAAAATAGAAGACACTCACCTTTTCAAGGGGTTCACCGACATCAAATAAGATGATTGAACATAAGAATGCCATTACGATGCAAGTGATAACCAAACTAATGTCACAAAAACCCATGGGCCTATGACACTTCAAACAGTAAGCAAACAAGCAAGCAATAATGAAAGACATTTCATAACTTCTACACCATTTATGCCACTGATAGATACATAAGGTCTGTAGAAGCATCTTACATCAGCCACACACTGCTTTTCAATGCCCAAAGCTTTTCTGATATTCGCCTCTCGCTTCTCAACTTCAGTTATTGCAATCAAATGCGCTGTCTGCTCTCGTTTGATGACTTCTTGAGCCACAGCTAGTTCTTCTCTCACTTCTTCACATTTTGACGCCCACTCCTCCTTCTCAATAAGCAGCAGCCCCATATTATGCTGATAATCAAAAAGCTGTTGGGGGAGGGGGGGAAAAAGTCAATCATAAACATAACCTCTTTTGCCCAAATTTTGTGATATGAGACTTCAACTAGTATCTAAAAGTTCAAAATCAAGCTAACATCAATGAGTACCTATGCCTATATAAATAGAAAATGTAAACGAAGTTTAACGAACCATATGGCATACCTATAGAAAATATTCAGCAACTAAAAATCAAGGAGTCAGCAGGAAAGGGAATATGAGTTTTTAAACGACACTCAAGGGAGTAAGGACAATCACTTTTATTTACATTTCGAAAAAAACCATGTTAGGCAAGATTAGGTGATTTGGGAGGATAGACTCGACACATACCTAACATTTAACAATATGTTCACAAAGTGGCTACCCCATGTTCGAACTTCGAACGTATAATCTCAAGCTTCCAGAACCGGCTTAGAGGGGAAGCCGAGGAAGCCATCGCTTCAGGCTTCCAATTTTTTGGCCCAAGGAAGAGCCCAAAAAATACAGTTTATACTATGAAATAGTAAAGAGTTCCGATAACCTTCAAATAACTTCTTCTTGGTAGTGTGGCAGTCAAACCTCTTTCAATGCTTAAGGAGCTGGGTTCAAATCTTGGGCCCATAAGCTTTTCTCAACTTTTTCCAGCAAAGGGGCCCTTCTAGCAATCAATACGGACAGAGTTGAAGAGTGTGCAGTAGGTGCAACTTCTTCCTGTTTTATTTTAAAGTGCAAATTGCCATTCTGGTTTAACTCCTAAAACGATATCAGCTATAAGAAGGTCATCCCTTATTCCATTCCTTCCTCAGGTCAGGAATGGCGGGATGCTAACTTCCTACGACTCCGAACCGTACAGTAGTTACATCTGGACAGACAGCTAGCTCCCAACTCGTTAGCTACTATAGTATGGAACCCCCCCTAAATCCCCCCTGGCTATGGGGGGACTACTCGGTCTCCTTCCTTCGGTTTGTTACTGTTGTTTTCTTACGATCAAAACAATAAGAAAAAACCAGAGTGTTTCGTAAACTCACTGCACTAATTCCTTCCTTGACTTAACTCAAAGCCATAATTCCTTTAATTCACTTTCAGATAATAAAGGTCAATAGCTTCCTATTCTATTTGACATGCTCGTGCATTCAATAAGCAACGACAACTACTACTGCTAGTGCGAGTGAGGAAAAGAAAAGACATTAGCTCTTGTACTGGGCCGTAGCTACACGGAAGTGACCCGCCCCCTCCTTTATAGCTCGAAAGAAAGACAGCTTCCTTAGTTAGGTTTCCAGCAAGTCAAGGACAATGAAGAGGACAAGAGCACACCACTCCCCGAGCGGTGCACTCCCTATGTCCCTTCTCTTTCCTCGTTGGGTCGTTCACTCATTTCCTCGTATGCTGATGTCACCTCTGCTTTATGTGCTATGGTGACATTGCTATGAGTCCGTTCGCTCCCTCCTTCCAATAAGCCATCTGTTCCGCTACTCTCGGGCCTAACGACTAGTTAGTCCCTTCGCTCACTTATAGAAAGAATGAGAGCCAATACTGCTATTCGGCCGGCCGGAGATACTATGGTTGTTGTCCTCCCCTCAACCGACCGGAGACGACAACTAGCTCAACTATATTACATCTTGTCACTAAATTTTGTTGCATTTCAAAGCAAAAGACGTTGAATTATGATAAAGTTTCTTTCATTAGACCTTTTAGTTTCTACTTCACTTTTGGGGCCCCAATATCTTTGAGCCGGCTCTGCACGCTTAATAGGTTGAGTATTAAGTTGAAACCACTAATTCTAATAAGAAAAAACACAGAAAAACCATTAGAGCCCGTTACCACAGACATATATTTCATATCGATGGAATTAAATAGTTTGACCGTAGGTAGTTTGTTAAACTGGGAACTGGAAATGAGATAGATGAAATTATTTCATTGCCATCCATGTATAACTACAATTCTCAACACGAATCATTTCAAATAATCCGTAGTAAACTGTTACTTCAAATCCCCCAAGACAAAGCTCTCAAATTCAACGATAAAAACAATTGTAAACATCAAATTGAAATCCTAGCAGTTCTCGATGAATAACGTGTCAAATGTCTTCATTTCAAATCCAATTTTACAAAAAGGAGCCTGAGTGTTCAGGCATACATATTTGAACCACCGATTGACCATCATATATTACCATTAGAGCAAAAACATATTGTTTTATTGAGCTTATCTTAGGCGCTTCAAAAAAAACAGTTAGACCAAAAACATACAGCTAAACAAACCAAACCAAGCTCTCTTTTTTTAAATAAGTATAAAACAAACCAAACCAACTACATAAGTTTGTCTTTCCCATTGAGTTCTATCGAGCATTGTATTCCATAATGTTCAGAAAACCTAGTTCCTCTCAAACTACCGCCTCCAATGTCAGTTTGGCTTATTTCTTTGTCTTTTTATTCAATTCTGTTAGCATTTGTTAGTTTTCTTATATACTACGTAGTATTTATTTATGTCTTTATTCAAAAACATTTGAGCTTAGATCGTGATTTTTTATTTTTCTGATCTCTCTCCTAAGTGAAAAAAAAATAATAAAGACACAAAATTGGCTTACTGTAGCCAAACCAATACTTCTCAAAATTACCTCTCTCTCAAGCCTGGAAACCTTCTCCGCCGCGGCGGCCAAATCCCTCCTCTCCATTTCCCCTTCATCCAAAAACCCGGCCTCCCTAAACCTCCTCCAATCCTCCTCCATACCCCCCGCCCCGTCCTCTGCCGCCATCATCCCGCTCTCATTCAACAAACCCAAAGGCGGCGGCGGCGGATTCCCTGAGTTCCTGTTGTGGGTCTCACCCTCGCTCCGCGGCGTAAACCTCAGCGCCGACCTCCTCTGCGGCGTAAACATCGCGCTGAATGGTGTGTTTCATACACCAAGCCCTAGTACGTGAGTGTTCGAACCGTTCAAAAAAACCCTAGTTTTGGACCGGTGAGAAATCGACGGTTTGACGGAAAATTGGACGGGTTGTTAAAGAGTATGCGAATTCCGGTGGGAGCGTATGAGGTACAGGGATTGTTGTGGGAAAAAACGGCGACTTGGGATTTTCTTTCTGTGGAGCGATCGATTTGGCGAAGGTTGTAAAATCGCGCTGTGTTGACGAGACGATCTTGGTCTGGTTTTACGAATTTACCTTTGGTTGGTTGGGGTTTCCCTCGGAGTCTTGGAGGCTAAATGAGGGGTATTATCGGATGTTTATTTGCCATGCGGATATCCCTATTGTCAGATGTTTTACTGTAGATTTTTGTGTTAAACAGAACATACCCGAATTTGACAGGAAAAAAAAAGAAGGTAAAACAATCAAATAAAATGTGTGTACTCAGTGGCAGATGGATAATTTATACTCAGCAAGAACTTGAATTATATATACTTTTACATTAAAAATAAAAGCGTAGCCTTTTTTTGGTTGATAAACTAAAAACATACACTATTAACATTAGAATTGCCTTACTAGTTCTGAGAAAAGACGAGATTGTGTACATATGCAAAATTGCATTTTAATCATATAAGCACGATGAAAAAATGATAGATAACTTCAAATTAGAGGGCGGGTTTTCACACACATATAGTAACTTTATGAATTTTTTCACTCAAGAGACCTCTGTTTTTTTTTTTTTTGACAAAAGTGAGAGGTACTGCATTGGTAAAGCCCAACGACACTTACACAAAACGATCATTAGAGATAACTTGGACAAAATCAAACTAATCATCTAACTGATACAAAACGAGAAAGAACGAGGAGATTGATGTCTACCTTCTGCTAAGCGAAAAATTCATATATACTATGGCAATCTCAAAAAAAGATACATTGCTAGCCAAAAAAAAAAAAAAACAAGAACCCAAATGATTAGATGAACTTTGACCAGAAATGAATACACTAATGAATTTCTAGCAAACTACCAACAGATGCATATTAATCTTCTCGAGCCCGAACAGTAAACAAATCGCCCAAAGGCAAACTTTATTACTCTCATAATGAGAGACAAAACTCTCACAAAGAGAGACAAAAGCTCCCACAGATCTTGCTCTAAATTCAGCCGTCCAAAAAACCACCAAATGAATCGCAACTCTCATTTCCTCCACCACTGCTGCCACATGGGCTCCGACGACGGATTACGTGCGGACAAACGACTCCGGTGACGACAGAGCCCGCCGAACAAAGAGGGCCAAATCTGACAGAGAAAAAAACAAAAAGAAAAAACTATAGGGAAGAGGGGGAAGAACGAGGAGAGCATAGGAGGAAGAGCGGATGGAGGAGGAGGAAGAGCCCGGGAGAGGAGTGAGAGGGGCGCCTCCCCCCTAGGCAGAAAAGCAAGGTGGCTGTAGCTTCTCAAAATCGCCTTAAAGCTCTCAAAACCCTAAAAGGAGGTGGCTATCAGGGAGACTTTCATTAACCTCACTCAAGAGACTTGCAATGGCCAATCCTATAGATTTTTTTAAAATTTATCTGAAAAATATAGTATAATTAGTGGGATAATTGGGAGGTATGTAGGAGCCCAAGCCCCGCTTGTATCTATCTACGTTCGCCTCAATAGGGACTAACTTTATATGTTCTTTTTACTAGGGTGTTCAAGAAAATTCATAAAACCACTAAACCGATCTGATTCGAATAGTTTTATTTTGTCCAGTTTTGCGATTTATTAATCCGGTTATAGTTCTGCAAAAATAATAGCCAACAGTTATGGTTCTGTTATTGGTTTTCATCAAATTAAGAACCAAGATTAGAATCGAAATGGACCATATTATATCAATACACTAGCGAATACCTATTCCTAAACGCACGGTTCGAACGATCAGTACAAGTAAATAAATAATCCAATGAATATTCAACTATGTGAAAAATAATAATAACCCAAGCATATTTATTGATCTGGTTAACTTGAATCAGCAAAAAAAGAAAAATTATTTTTTTGATCCCTAATGTTTGCATGCAAAAATTCAAACACATAAAACTTGATAAAATAAAAAACATCATTCAAGCCGTCCATCTTGGATGAAGTGATTCGGGGAGCCAGTAGTGAGCTTCCTGTAGTGCAGCATTCGAGCCCGTCCATCTCGGCAATTAATGCTTCAGATATGTTAACTCTTATCGGTAAGCATTAACTTCAACCGGAAAGAGTTAAGTTTGACCGGTAAGAGTGCTTCAATAAATTTAAATTATCGAATGAGGAAAAGGATTGGAGTTTTCTGTAGTACACAACCGCACTATGACCTCAATCTGGCCATTCATTTCAGCATGAACAACTCAAATTTAATCGGAGCTCTTATTGATTTGAGCTGTCCATTGTCGAAATGGACGGCCGAATTGAGCGCACTACACGATTGTAGAGCAAGTTGCCTACGGGCTACAACATCCCTAGGTCTTTGCAAAAAGGGACGGTCGGATGCGGCATTACAAGTGCACTATAGGGAGCTCACTATGGCTCCCCGGGTTCGGGTGAATCCTTGTTATAAGTTTACTCCTCCTTGATTAATGATTTGACATAAGAAGAAGAAATGAATTTTACTACGAGAATGCCCATAAGAGAGAATTAAGAAGAGAGCTTAATTTTAATTTTTAAGTATAGGTAATAAAGTCAATGGGTTTGTAATCTAATAACGCTTTCTCACCTTTTTCAAATGGACCGTGAGTGTTCGATTCTCGCTAGGAGCGTGTGTGCCACCCATTTGCCGCTTAGCGGTACTTCTTTCTCATTAAGATTAGGCTTAATATCTATCGAGTGGAAAAAATATATGACGATAAAATAAATACTACAGTAGTATATATTCTCTGAACTTGTTTAAGAAATAGGAACATTTCAAAAAAGTTCTTCTGGAGTTAAAATTTAAGAATTGATTTTCACATGCTTCTTCTTTACACCTACACTTTCTGTTTTTGTTTTTTAGCAAAAAAATAAATACATATATTTTTAATACTAAAAAAAAAGTGTGGATATAAAAAGAGGTATAAAAATCACTTTCCTAAAAATTTGTAGGTCTTTACTACAAAAAAAAAACATGGATAAAAATCAAGGCCTTATTAGTTTGGTAATTTTTGGTATTTTAGTTTTGACAGTAGGTAGAGAGAGAAATAAGGTAATATTGGAGAGAGATAATGAGTGTAGAAAAATAGAGGGAGAAATAAAATTAATAATTAAAAAATAAAATAATAATTAGAGAAAAATATAAAATAATAATTAAAACAAAGTAAAATTTAGAAAATATCCCAAAACTTTTTGCCAAACCAAAAACAGGAAAATTTACTGGAGCAGGGCATGAAAACGATACGTGAAAGTAGAAACTGAAAACCCTATATAGTGGAGTATTCGCTCTCACAACGAAGACTTCAAACAACATATCCAAAATCCCCTCCCTCTCTGCAAGACACAGAATTTCAACTCTCTCTCTCTCTCTCTCTCTCTCTCTCTCTGGAAATAGGATTTCCTCAGTTCGATTTCTCTCTCCCCATTCGCTTGCTGCTGCTACAGCCATGGCGGCGGAGAGCTCCAGATCCAGTTCATCAGCCGATTCGTACATCGGGAGCTTGATTAGCTTGACATCCAAGAGTGAGATGAGATACGAAGGCGTTTTGAACATCATCAACACAGATGAGTCCAGTATCGGATTGCGAAACGGTACTTTCTTTAACTTCTTGGGGGTTTCAATCTTTGTTTGAAATTTTGGAGTTAACTTATTGGACATTACTTTATTTGATTGTCTGTTTTGTTTGATAGGTTCTGTGGTGCTTTAGAATGAGAGAAGAATATTTTTGACTTTTACTACTTTTGTGAAACTATAATTACGAACACAACCTTAAAACACAACACCACTACGGGACCCATGTGCATCCAACTACTCCGGCCACAACGTATGCGGCCATGTGCATCCAACGGCTCCAGACACAACTGTGTACTAAGTTGTGTTTAAAGTTGGGTTGCTAGGCTTTTTGTTATTTATATTTGTAATGTGTATATGCGTTAGAAATGGTCGTGATAACGAAAAATTATTGGAAAAATGTGCATGCTTAAACTGAGTGCGGATGTGAGTGCGTTTTCCGGTAGAACTTTCTGCATCCGTAGCAGGTCTGGTAGGTTCAAGGCCGTGTTTTACATTGGGGAGTGATTTTCGCACCCCCAAATTGTTAACCGCACTCCCCTTGATCAATATGGGGTTTGCAAAATCAATATGAGTTGATTTTTGCACTCCTCTAGGGAGAGCGGTTAACAATTTGGGGAGTGCGAAAATACTCCCCTTTACATTAGCTGGGTTTGTTCGGTAGCTTTGGAAAAAAGTTTCACCTTTTAGGCGCTAACTCTACGTAAGAAGTTAACTTATGCCCAAAATGTTTCACTTCGGCAACACAAGTTGAATATTTAGTCCAAACAAAGCCTAATTATTTAGGCCCCAGGCTTTCTTTCAAAAGCACAAAAGCTTGCATTTTTAGTCCAAACAACTTTGTTTTTTGGCCCTATTTCTCAGAAAGGCCAAAAGGAAGAAAAGTTTCGACTTTTTAAACATCCCAAAGGCAAACAAGTCCAACTTTTTGGCATGAGGATGAGATGAAGTGGTTGGAGGATCTCTCCATGTTTAGTTGCATGTTCACAAACGTCATGTTATGTACCTATTCTTAGTCTGCATGTTTCTATGTAACTGTGTAAGTATGTGACGGAATGGCAGCCTCATGTTTCGAACTGAAATTGATCATTGTTTTATATGTTCTCGATTGTTGTCCTAGTCAAGTAACTAGGTTTTGAAATGATTTCTATAGTTGGAGCTAGTTTGAGTTAGTGTGTTTTTGTTTGGGTAAGTTGCAAAAAACATAGGTTAATATCATATTTAGTGTGGCTGGCCTTGCATTCCGGCAAGAACATTTGGATTGATGTTAGTCAATATGCAGATTAATGTTACTCCGATTTATTAAAAGTGAGGTTAGCGATTACTAGATTAGAGATTTTGATATGGGATATTGATCTTTTGAAATGAAGCAACAAAATATTTCACTTTCCCTATGAAGCAGTTTTTTGTAATTAGCAATCATCCAGAATAGTGTATGATAAATCTGTAAAAGAGATATGAGTACACTGACCAATTTTAGTATTTTAACACAGTTGATAAACTTGTTTGAAGGAATTCACTTTGTTGACTGTGCTAGTGCTGATTGCAATTTCTTCTTTGTATATGTGGTAGTTAAATCCTGTTATGATACTGTGGTTGTCATGTTAATTTTTTGAGTTGGTCTATTTAATGGCAGTGAGATCGTTTGGCACGGAAGGACGGAAAAAAGATGGTCCACAAGTTCCTCCTAGTGATAAAGTATACGAGTACATTCTGTTTCGTGGAAGTGATATTAAGGTAGTTTGATGGGAAGCAACTTTATGCTTATTGTCTTATCTTGTCATTCAATTTGTATATTTCTCATTTCCATGTGCCGCGAAACTCTCATGTCGTACATTGACTCGATTCCCCATATACCAGGAAGGTTTTTTCCGCCTGTTTGTAAAAAAATTGTAAAATCCACCTTAGCCATTTCTTTCGATGATAATGATTTCTTTCCATATTTTGTGGATCAGTGAAAGAATCATGCAACAATGCAAACATCCTACCTTAGAGATGAACAATCCTCCATTATAGTTTCTAATATCACATATAATTTATTAACCTGGGATATAACCGTGATCGTGGCCTCACCTGTCTACTTTTGTTTCTGTGTGAATAGCATGAGTGCTATAGTTATTCCCCAGCCATCTCCTTGAATATTATTGAAAGGTATAGTTCTATACTTTATGTGGATAGCAGGCATTGGCAAGCAGTATTGAGTATTGACCACGGCTGACGCAGAAGGAATATGAATTGAATACTTTATATCGGGGCGGTTCCGGGGACACCCAAAAAAACACCTAAAAAAACACGTCATAGTTTCCGATCAAATTTTGATTATATCTATATCAGGGCGGTTCCGGAGATACCGAAAAAAACACCTAAAAAAACATGTCATAGTTTCCGATCAAATTTTGATGATCTGAGCCGCTCAATGTGATTAGAACGTGATTTTAAGGGTACCCGTGAAAAATCAGCAAAAAAAATGACCGGGAAGGGCTTGGTCCGAACAGTTTTTTATTAAACGGTTCAAATAAAAACTGCTCAAATCAAGCCTTTTCCGGTCATTTTTTTCGTTAATTTCTCGCGGGCACCCTTAAAATCACATTCTGCACACATTGAACGGTTCGGATTATAAAATTTTGATCGGGAACTATGAGATTGAGATTATGGGTGTTTTTTTAGGGTGTCCCTTGAACCGTTCCGTGTCTATCTATATATATATATATACACACACACACACACACACACACACATTTATTTATTTACTTTTATATGTCATAGTTAGTCATCAACTATTTTTGGATCTGATCACCATAAATGAATGAATTGTCTTCATTTGTTTTTGGTAATTACATCAAATATTTATAGTTTTGAATAAATGAAAATGTGTTGTATTATCTTAGGGTAGTGATTTTCATACTCCCTCTTTTACCATTTGCACTCCTTTTTTGTCCTTGTTCATGTGAATTTACTTTGTTACCCTTTCATAAGTGCACTTCTCCACACATAAAGGGGTAATATTGTAAATTCACACCAAATAAAGACAAAAAAGGAGTGTAGATGGTAAAAAGGGGAGTGTTAAAATCAATTCTCTTATCTTATTGATTGCTGTAAAAACAAAAGACTTGGATTGATTTTGCAGAAATGCAATTCATTTTGTTCTGTATTTGTTTGTGAGTAAGATTTAATTTTATTCATTACTAGTGATTATCATATTGCTAACCAAAACTTAACATGTACTAATCTGAATTGTATACTCATTTACCTTTGTTATAGTCCTATAGATGATGTCATTATGCAGTGCTTGCTTCTCTTCTTCAAAGATGATCTAAATTCTAATGTTAGTGGCAGGATTTCAGTTATGACTTCTAACTTTGTTTGAGGGTTTGTCAAAAGATTAGTTTGGGTCTCCTTGCAAATTTTGGCATTTTGATAGAATCATGTAGGAGGTCGGTAGTTTTGCATAAGTGCATTTCCCACTAATTGGTCTGCTTCTTAGACCCAGCTGTTGTTGTCTTCCCATTAATCTTTTCGACTGTAGAATTCTAGTTTCTTGTCGACGGATTGTGACCAATACTTTTACATGTTCCGGTCCTTGTGCAGAAAAGTGAGTCTTTTATGACAATGTGCATTACTTGAGAGTAAACTGGAAGCCCTCATCAGCTATGGTTATTCTTAAGTATTTGGTCCGTGCCCTCTGGTTTCTGACCTTTGTTTTCAGTTGCTTGATAAACTGAAAGGCATGATTATTTTGGGGAAGACCTTCTTGTCTTAGACTTCAGCTTGCCTCTGTCTTTTCTTATTTAACTTTATATGTCTGTTCTTCCTCTGCTGGTTTTATAAGTCACACCCTTAATCATTCTTTGTATGATTACAGGACTTGCAGGTTAAGTCTTCTCCCCCTGTTCAGACTTCACCACCCTTAAATAGTGATCCTGCTATTATTCAGGTGATAAGAAGGAAGACGATTGTATATGTGGTGCATTAAGTTCCTTAACAAAAATAATAAGATGTCCTAGATTGTTATATTTTGCTCTGAAGTCCTGCCAATTTCTAATGCAGTCTCACTATCCTGTTCCCGCTTCGACATCTCAAAGCTTGCCTTCTGCTGTTAGCGGGTCTTTGGGAGATATCAGTTCCCATACAGCACAGGTGGGCCATCCAGGGGCAAGTTTCCAAGGTGGCTTGCCTTTGTATCAACCAGGAGGAAATATAGGGTCTTGGGGTCCTTCCCCCCCTCCTCTGACTGCTAATGGCGGTGGATTAGCTATGCCAATGTATTGGCAAGGATTTTATGGGCCCCCCAGTGGGCTACCTCAGCTGCACCAGCAATCTTTGCTTCGGGGACCACCCGGGCTGTCAATGCCTCCTTCCATGCAACAGCCAATGCAGTACCCTGGGTTCAATGCCTCTTTGCCGACTGGGGCTTCTAGCTTACCAGTTTCAAACTTGCCAGACTATCCTTTTCCTCTGGTTCCTGGTACCACTAGTTCCCTTGATCCAGCATCCATGGGTTTTCCGGCTTCAACTTTACCATCAATGCTGCCTCCAGCGCCATCCGGTGGACTAACTCCTGAAACAACACTACCTAGTTTTATCCCAAACAAGGCTTTTAATCCCACCCTGCCCGCTGCAACATTAAGTGCTACTTTGCCCGTGCCTTCTCCTTTGATTACGTCAAGTCCAGCTACAAGTGCTGTTGTACCATCAGTCTCTAACAAGACTAGTGTATTATCTGGTCCATCTTTGCCATATCCAACTGTGTCTCAAACCACATCCTCTGTCGTTGGGACATCGAGTTCTAATCAGATAGAAACACCGCCACCTTTACTTGTAACCCCTGGTCAGTTGTTGCAGCCCGGACCAGCAGCAGTCTCTTCATCTCAGCCTTCACAAACAGTTCATAAGGATGTGGAGGTCGTTCAAGTATCTTCATCAGGGGCAGAACCTCCAGCGGCAGTAGTGGCCAAAGCTCAACCACCAATATTGCCCCTACCACAACCTTCACATTCTGGCCAGAAGGTGATCCCTATACATTATTTTCTGTTCTCTCTCTCTCTCTCTCTCTCTCTCCACATTTCCTTCCCTAATATGTTGCTTCCATGTGGGGTGATCTCTCTATGAACACTGATAAGGACTCTTACATTTCGTTTTCTTTCTTTCTCCTTCAGCTGAATGGAGCTTCTTTTCAAAGTCGTAACAGCTACAACGGCTACCGAGGGCGTGAAAGGGGAAGAGGAACTGGGGTAATGTGTTATCTCTACTTTGAGCTGCAGGTTCTTTTTACGTTTTCCTGAACAAAAATACAAGTTCACTACACTTTCCTAAAGTTCCTTATTGTGCAATTTTATTCCTCCAAAAATATGTCCTTGTATATTTCACAAATGTGCGGAGATACTTGTTTTAGTTCATTACTGATTTTCTCTATTGTCGTTAATGTCTGATCTTAGAAGTGTACTTTTGTAATATGAATCCTGATGAAGTGCTATTTGTGTTTGCCAGCCTTGCTTCATTGAGACTTTAGTTTTAAATACCTCAATGTTTGTTTCGTATTCTTCCTAGAGGGACCACTTAATGTCAAATATCAAATGGCCATTGTTGTGCATTTGTGCATATGTTTCGATCTTTTGCATTTTTGCTCTTATGTTACGTTCATTTGCTACTAAGTTCATTTTAACTTGGCCAGGGAAGTGTTGACAGTTAAACTGAAAGGTTTGTTCTTCTTTGTGTCTGCTACTGGCTATTGCATTGTAGTTCCTGTGGTCTTATAATGTTTAGGGCCACTAGTATAGAATCGGGGTGTAGCTCAAATTGTTTCCTGACTTGAGATTTATCTTGCATTATGCGTGTGTTAATACATGGTAATATTATTAATTTGAACGTTGTGAAATTTAACCAGCCAATTCTCAAATATGAACACCAATTCGAATGGGGTCTTGATTGCATAGAATGCTGAATGTTGGTTTGCAGAGTTCACGTCCAGTGGCGAAATTTACTGAGGATTTTGATTTTATGGCGATGAACGAGAAATTCAACAAGGATGAAGTATGGGGCCACCTTGGGAAAAGTAACAATACTAAGGAAAAAGAAGGCGATGGGGAAGGCACTGATGAAGATGATTATGAAGATGAAGACGATACTGAATTAGCTAAGATTGATACTAAAGTGAGATACACCCTTCTGGCTTTTTACATTTTGAAGCTAGATTTAACCTAGGCGAATGTGGCTATCTCATTATCCATTTTCTGTCTGCTTACTTCATTTTTGTTTCTGCTTTTGTGTTCTGTAGCCCATTTACAACAAGGACGACTTCTTTGATTCCCTCTCTTCCAATGCGCTGGATAATGAATCAAACAGAGGAAGGACTAGGTTCTCTGAGCAAATGAAGATAGACACAGAGGTAAAATAGTGACCGTTGGCTGTTTTGCTTTCTTGTTTGCTTGTCTTTATTCATCTGTATACATATTGCCCTTTCATGTTGAAAAAGTAAATTCATGAAAATGGAACTATTGCACGTTCATATAGATAAAAAAAGAGAGATTAGATATCAAAAAATCCAGTGCGAAAATCGCTACCCTTTTGCTTTTATCCTCTCATATTCTGGAACCTCTTTTTTTTTTTTTTCCGTCTCTCTGACATAGTAATGTTTTCCCTGGATGCAGACATTTGGTGATTTCTCGAGGTATCGTGGCGGCCGTGGTGGCCGTGGGCCCTTCCGTGGTGGTGGTCGTTTTCGAGGAGGCGGTTATTACGGAAGGGGATACGGCCATTATGGTGGGAGGGGTCGTGGCCGCGGCATGTCAAGTTATGCTTCCTAGATACCCTGTAGAAACTTTGAATGTTTGTGTTGGTTTTGTGACTCTGCTTTGTATCGTTTGTGCTGCCTATTACTGTTCATTGGCCAAAAATAAAAACTCGGGATCATTGCTCTTCTTTGATATGTCTTCCTCTTTGTCGAAGGATCTTTCTTTCAACTGGTTTGCTCTCTGGATGCGAAGCTGTTGTTGGAGAAGAATTTGTTTTACCAGTAACGCTAGCATTGCATTAAGAAGGTTCATATGAGCATAAACGTAGGCGTCTTACTTTTCTTGTAATGTGCTATTCATAATTAAGTTACTGCTACGGTATTTGGTCAATATGTACATAGAAACAAGGTGCGTGCCTGGCTTGGTTTCTGCGGGTTATTATAAGACAAAATTTATTCAATCCGTACTTGACGGGTTGGATATTTTCTCACCTTAATAACCAGCCCGCAAAATCTCGAAATTGACGAGTTGGTTGGATTTTCGACAGTTTCGAAGAGCAGCTTAAGACGGGTTGGGTGGTTGACGAATTCAAAAAGGAAAAAAAAAACGAACTTAAAATGAGAGAGCAAAAAATGAAAGCACCGGATTATCAAGAGTAACAAACTACACTTTATTTAAGTCATTGAATATTAAACTGAGCAAGTTTAACAGCAAAATGAGACCATATTTTACAAGTGTAACGACAATGTAAGCGGTATTCTTTACGGTGGCGGAACTAAGTAGGGGCCGGGCAGGTCTCCCTCCCCCGAAGTTTTAGATACTTATTATTTTCATATGATTTATAGTAATGAGTATTATTGAAATCACTAATGTAATAGTTTCATATAATCCTAATAATCGTGGTTTTTATTTAATAAAATCAAGTTATTTTACATTCTTATTTCTCTTTCGTTTCTTTTTTTTTTTTTTGCATGAATACAAAATAAGCAGGCAAATTTTGTAAGCCTAACGAAAATAGTAGACCAAAATGATTCATATACTTTTATTGCGTTAGGCTGATATAATTTTAATATTCAAAAATGAATTATATTAGAAAGCAAATGCTCTATATAACAAGCATATGTTTAGATAAAAACTATGTTTATTAAGTCGGCCCCCGCAGATCAAAATTCTGGCTCCGCCACTAATTTTTCTTGCACACATAGATGGTGGGTTAGGCCGGGTTATTAGCGGATTGCGGAGATTAATCTGCAGTCAATCTAACCTTCCACCATCTGGATCCTCTATGAGAATTCTTCCCTGGGAAATTTTTTATGGAATCTGGACCATCTATCTCGATATTCAATGATCCGGATTCAAAACAAACTTTTCCGGAGAAGAGTTGACTCTTTCCTGACTCTTCCCCTTTATCACCTGCCCACCCTAACCCTAACTCATTCTTGCTCCCCAACCACATGTAACGGTTTAGGTTGTTTCTTCAATCAGGTGGTTTTTGTTGGAGCTCTTCTCTCTTGGTTTTTCCCGGCTTCTTAATTCTCCAGTTCGAAATGCCATTGCTTTGGGTAAGTTCTTCTTGGTTCAATTTCAAGTTACGACGATTTGGTGGGTTGACCGTTTTTTTTTTTCACACTTATATTATACTCCTATGTATTCTCGTCACAAATATACTACTGTAGTATAAGTCCACTCATTGTCATTCAGAATGTCAAAAACTATACTTTGACATTTCATCGTTTAAACAAAACTCAAGTCCACCTATTGCCATTTGTCGACGCCAAAAGATAGTACAGTCATTTTTTATGCAAATTTTGGCACTTATGATGGCTATTGCCGTTTCTCCCACGTCATCAAAGCTACAATATTTTTTAATTTATTATTACAATGAAAAATGAGACGTGTTTGAACCAATGGTCTTAATTTGGGATCATGCAAAAATGACTCCAAATTGGTGCGATATTGCTTGTGTGTTTGACTTTTTGACACCTCAACAAAGTAAAGAGATGTTTCCGTTAAGCTAAAAGTTATGAATTACTTTTTGTAATACTTTGTAGTCAAGTTATTTTCACTAAACTATAATTTAAATATGGTATAAAAGAACTCGAGGGGAGAAGTCAAAGACAAAATAGATGTGGAAAAAAAATTAGTGTAAGAGAAACATTTAAAACAACTTTACTTTTTGGCAATAAGTTATAAAAAAAAATGACATTACGAAAAGAACTTCGTGAAGTCATTTTGACACCAACTGCTGGATGCGTTCGTTTTGGTTATTCTTTGAATTAAAAGAATAATTTGTATAGTAAAATAAAAAATAATAAGTACTTGAAACCTGGAGAATCAAAAAAGAGAAAGTAGTTGAAGCCTTAACTAAATAAACACTAAATTCCTTACAGTCCCTTGTTTCCCCATTGGGCCGCCTCCAGCTGAAGGAGCTAACTTCTCTGCAACTGTAATTCCTATGTCTGTGTGTTTGATCTCCTCTCAACCTACAAACCCTAACCCTAAACCCCAACCTCAAAACCCCTAATTTCTCTCCATTGGAAATGTGCTCTTCTGTTTCGCCTACCGCTCTCTTCTTCCCCACTACCACTCGCTTCCTATTCCCTCGCTGCCATTTCTCGTTGCTCAATTCAGCTCGCCCAATTCTCATCACTCCTACATCGATAAACCCTAATTCACGTCTCCCTCCATCTGTAGCCGTTAGTAACGTTGATGTGTCGTGGTTCTCGCCGGAACCGGCCGCCATCGATGACTACGGCGGCTGGGCCATCGTCGAAACTCCGGCTCTGAAGAAGAAGAACAAGAAAGGTCTCGTTTTTATATTAAACATATGCGTTTTTTTATGTAATTCTTGCTTGTAATGAGAACTGATTGCTTGGGAGGAGCTAGGAAGTGGGTAATCGTGGTCAATTAGCTACACCCTACGTATCACGGTCACTTCCTCGGAGTCCACTTGATCGGGGTCCACGTACCTGTGTTAGACAATTTAAAGGCAACATAACAACATTCTCGCTGCACTTGACAACTCTTGTTTTTCAGATAGTATCTATGAAAAAAAAAAAATTGTGGCCGGAAAGGTTGGAGCATATAGAAATTGAAATATTATTAATATACGGAGACTTGTCTGACACTCAATTCCTAAGTGTGGTATGTTTTTCTCAGACATTTTCGGTTTGGACACTCCGGGGACACACTAGAAAATGCTTCGGACACTCTCGCATCACTCGCAAGTCACGTCGTGGGTGGGTGTTAAAATGTTTAAAGCTTAGAAAAGTCCTTGTGCTTCTTTGTGTGACATACGGTAGTTTATTGATTATAAAGATGCAGATGATGAAACATTTTTTTGTTGGAATACTTTTGTGAATGATGTGATGATAAATAAGATTGAAGTAACTATGGCGTTTGATTTTTGATGCTCCTTTACTGGTTTTCCGAAATTTCTTCCAGTTTTCCCATTAAAGATTTGCAAGACTACTATCTTTGTACATAAACCAATTGGTCTTTTGGTTCCCTCCTCAAGATTTTATATCTTCTGCTTTTGGTAATTCTCCTCTAATGCATAATTTTGAGTCGATATGTGAATATATATTCTGTATCTTGAATATATATTCTGTATCTTCTTGTAATATGCTATTTTAGGACATGTATCGTAATCAAATCATAGCGTAATCATAGGGTAATCATATCGTAATCATATCATAGCGTAATCATAGGGTAATCATATCGTAATCAAATCTTGTAATCTTCCTTTCTTAGGCATAGCTTTACTCTATTTAAAGGTGTACTCACCTCATTGTAATTCATTCAGAAATAATATCAGTATTTTCCGTCTCTGTTTCTCTGTTTTCTATCATGGTATCAGAGCCGATTCCGAAACCCTAACCTGTTTTCCAATCAGTCTTCTATCCTCAAATCTCTTTCCTTCTGTCAGCTACTATCGTTCCCTCTCTCTCTGTTTTTCAACAACTCAAATCACAAGAAATACCCACAGCAGTCAACACCCATCCCTCTCCAACCGCCGGTGACCTACCCACACTCCGACAACCTCCAGCAGCACTTGCAGGCACTGCAGTAGCTCCGGCAACCTCTGTTACAACTCCGACGAACCAGTCTAAGGCAGATTGGTACTCTGGTATTCTGTTTTCTTTTTTGACTGCGTTTCTCTGTTAGCATCATGTCTAGCGATAAAAATCAGGCTATTAGTGTTCGTTTGACCGGTAACAACTATTCCTATTGGGCTCATGTGATGAAAAATTTTGTTGTTGGTAAAGAAATGTGGGGATATGTAGACGGTTCTACACTACCTCCTTCTGATCCAAAAGACCCAGGGTATGCCACTGCCTTGGGAAAATGGAACACAGGGAATGCACAGATTTTGACTTGGTTTCACAACTCCGTAGAACCAAGTATTGGCATGAATTTTTCGAAATATAACACAGCAAAGAAAGTTTGGGATTATCTACAAGCTCTGTATCTTGAATCAAATTTTGCTAAACGATATGAGCTTGAAATGTCCATCCGAAATACCACCCAAAACAATAAATCGATTCAAGAATTTTATAACGAAATGACTACTTATTGGGATCAGTTAGCTCTCATGGAACCTTCAGATTTGCAGCTACTTGATAGTTATGTCAGATTTCGTGAGGAACTACGACTTGTTCAGTTTCTCATGGCCCTTCGGCCTCAGTTTGAGCCTCTTCGTGGGGCTATCTTGCATCGGTCTCCATTGCCCTCAGTAGATGGTGCTGTTCATGAGCTTATCGCTGAGGAAACGCGGTTCAAAGTGGCTAATCTGGCACCTCCCTCACAGTCTGTCTTTGCTGCTCCATTTGCTCCATCTGGCCAATATCCGACACATCACTTGCCCACTCCAGCATCTCATCCTGTCCAATTTGCGGCCAAGCCAAGGCCTCAAATTCTTGAAGATGAGTGTAACTATTGCCATCAGAAGGGTCATTGGAAGCATCAATGCCCTAACCGTCCCAAGCCAAAGGGACGAAATGTTACTCAGTCAACTGGTCCTCATGCCCCGCAGCAGTCTCGGGCACCACAACAGCATTCTCGCCCTCCTGCAGCCTTGGCAGCACCGGCCTCCAGTAGTGCACCTCCAGAGTTTGATTATGAGCAATTTCAACAGTTTCAGGCTTACATGGAAGCCATTCGAGGGGGTTCCCCCCAAGCTTCTGCCATGACTACCACTCACTCAGGTTTGCGTGGTTCTCCCACCTCAGGTATCCATCCCACCACTTGGATCTTTGATTCTGGCTCTTCTCATCATATGACTCCTGATATGTCTCTTCTTAGTAATTGTGTGCCACCTGCTTTTCCTATTAGTATTGCCACAGCCAATGGTTCTCCCATGCATGTTGCTTCTATTGGCTCCATTCTATCTTCTACTGCACCTTCACTATCTATTCCTAGTGTCTTTTATGTTCCTCAGTTGTCTTTGAGCCTACTTTCAATCAGCCAATTATCCGACTCTGGTTTTGATGTTGTTTTCTCTTCCTCTGGTTGTGTTGTGCAGGATCGGGATTCCAAGAAGCAGATTGGGGCAGGCCGTAGAGTTGGTGATCTCTACCTTTTGGAGCACTTGCATCTCCCAATAAAACCTTCTTCCACTGCTGCGTCATCTTTTTGTTTAGATCATAAGTCATCTCCATTTTATCTTTGGCATTCTAGATTAGGACATCTGTCTAGTGAACGTCTAAAACTTTTAGTTAAGTCAGGTCATTTGGGTCATATTTCAGTCAGTAATATTTCAGAATGCAGTGGTTGTAAGTTTGCAAAAATGTCAGCTTTACCTTTTAATAAAAGTACCTCTATTTCTACTTCGCCTTTTCAGCTTGTTCACACTGATTTATGGGGCCCTTCTCCGGTTGCTACTAAAGGTGGTTTTGTCTATTATGTCTCTTTTGTGGATGATTTTAGTCGGTATACTTGGGTTTATTTAATGACACACAAATCTGAGTTCTTTACGATTTATAAGAATTTCCATGCCATGGTTCAAAATCAGTTTTCTACATCGGTTAAAATTCTTCGGTCTGACTTGGGTGGGGAATATTCACTCTCAGAGTTTCATAAATTCCTAGATTCGCTTGGGACTATCCACCAATCGTCTTGCACTGACACTCCTGCCCAAAATGGTAGAGCTGAAAGAAAACATCGCCACCTTCTTAATACTGCTCGGTCTCTACTCCTATCTTCCTCCGTCCCGTCCTGTTACTGGGGAGAAGCTGTTCTCACTGCAGCCTATCTCCTGAATCGGATGCCTACCCCTCTTCTTTCTGGTAGCTCTCCTTATGAGCGGCTTTATGGTCAGGTTCCTAATTACTCTCTTCTTCGAGTGTTTGGTTCTACCTGTTTTGTTCTCCTCCCCAAGAAAGACCGCACTAAGCTCAGCACCCGCTGTGTCTTAGGTGTTTTTTTAGGGTATGGCATTAATCAAAAAGGGTATCGGTGTTATGATCCTGTGACCAAAAAGCTTTATGTTTCAAGGCACGTTGTCTTCTTAGAGCGTCTTCCCTATTTTACTCTTCCACCTCGCACTGCTCCAGTAGCCAAAGAAGACTTGATCCATATTGACCCATTTCCTATGGATCTGGATGTGCCTCCCGAAGAGTACACCTCCACTCTTCAGGTATCTGATATTTCTACAGCCCCCTCAGCATCACCTCGTCGTGCTCCGATCACCCAGGTCTACACCCGTCGTCCAACTTCTACAGCTGCTCCCCAATCTGCCTCTGCGGATCCTGATCCGCCTGCCCGCCGGTATCCCGTCCGCGACAATCGTCAACCACCGGTAAAATATGGCTTTACTAATACTTGTTTCTCATCCTCTTATCAATCATTCCTTTCCCGCATTCACACTTATTTTGAGCCTACGTCCTATAAAGAAGCTTGCAATGATCCCAATTGGATGGATGCCATGCAAGCTGAACTTACTGCTCTTGCTCACAATCAGACTTGGGAGTTGGTTTCACTTCCGGATGGTAAGAATCTAATCGGTTGCAAATGGGTCTACAAGGTTAAGACTCATTCTGATGGTTCTTTAGAACGGTATAAAGCCCGCTTAGTTGCTAAAGGGTTTTCTCAGGAGTATGGGATTGATTATGAGGAAACTTTTGCCCCCGTTGCCAAAATGACTACTGTTCGCACATTGATCTCAGTGGCCGCAGTGCACCAGTGGCCTCTTTCTCAGTTGGATGTAAAGAATGCTTTTCTCAATGGCAATCTCTCTGAAGAGGTTTATATGCGGCCTCCTCCTGGCTTCTCTCATCCTTCCGGTATGGTTTGTCGCTTGCGTCGTGCTCTCTATGGCTTGAAACAGTCCCCTCGCGCTTGGTATTCACGCTTCCAGGATGTTGTTCTTCAGATTGGCTTCACGCCCAGCATGCATGACTCTGCTCTATTTCTCCGTCGCACCTCTCATGGCCTGGTACTTCTCTTACTTTATGTTGACGACATGATCATCACTGGTTCTGATTCTACTGCTATTGCTGAAGTCAAAAGTCATCTCTTCCGTGAGTTCGAAATGAAAGACTTGGGCCCGCTACGTTATTTCCTTGGTATTGAAGTTGCTTCCTCTCCTCAGGGGTATCTTTTGGGACAGTCCAAGTATGTTACTGATATTCTTCACCGTGCTCGTCTCACGGATACGAAGACTGTTGATACTCCCCTTGAACTCCATGCCAAGTTCTCTGCCTCTGATGGTGTCCCCCTTGAGGATCCTACGGAATATCGCGAATTGGTGGGCTGCTTAGTTTATCTTACTGTTACTCGGCCAGATATTTCTTATGCAGTTCACATTGTTAGTCAGTTTGTCTCTGCTCCCCGGACTACGCATTGGGCTGCCCTCTTACGTATTCTCCGTTATCTTCGTGGTACCCTTCATCAGTGCCTGCTGATTTCTTCTACATCAAGCTTAACCCTCCATGCTTATGCTGATGCTGACTGGGCAGGTGATGTCAATGACCGCAAATCTACCTCTGGCCTCTGTGTTTTTCTAGGCGATTCTCTTATCTCTTGGAAAAGCAAAAAGCAATCTGTTGTTGCTCGCTCCACCGCGGAAGCTGAATATCGTGCCATGGCCCATGCTACCTCTGAAATCGTCTGGCTTCGCTGGCTTATTTCCGATATGGGGGTCTCTGTTACTACTCCTACGCCTCTTTACTGCGACAATAAGAGTGCTATTCAGCTTGCCCACAACTCGGTCTTCCATGAGCGCACGAAGCACATTGAGATTGATTGTCATTTCATACGTCAGCATCTTCAGTCTGGCACCATTGCTTTACCCTTCGTCTCCTCCACATTGCAGCTGGCTGATTTCTTCACGAAGACCCATACCGCTGCTCGTTTCCGCTTTCTCCTTGACAAACTCTCGATGCTCTCTGCCCTCGCACCTTGAGTTTGAGGGGGGGTGTGAATATATATTCTGTATCTTGAATATATATTCTGTATCTTCTTGTAATATGCTATTTTAGGACATGTATCGTAATCAAATCATAGCGTAATCATAGGGTAATCATATCGTAATCATATCATAGCGTAATCATAGGGTAATCATATCGTAATCAAATCTTGTAATCTTCCTTTCTTAGGCATAGCTTTACTCTATTTAAAGGTGTACTCACCTCATTGTAATTCATTCAGAAATAATATCAGTATTTTCCGTCTCTGTTTCTCTGTTTTCTATCAATTTTCACTTCATTGGACTTACATACTGTGTGCCTCTCTTTTATTCCAATTTTTTTGTGGAGATTTTCTGCTCGAGGCACATAAAGAGCAGGAAAGAGAAAGCAAGGGTCATAACAGAGGAGAGAGAATAGACACGAGAGGAGTGAGTTTGCCCCCCCACTAGACTAAAATCCTGACTCTGCCCCTGAGAATTTGTGCAGGTCTGTCTCCCTTTCTGTTGGTGGGTATTGGGAGTTCAATAGCTGCTTTACTTGCTGCAATTGCTCACTTCTCACTATCTAGAAGAGGTCAGTTACTTGGAGTTTTAGTTTATTTTATCATATTTATATGTTTGGTTTTCTCTAAAATGGGTCGAAACTATAGTTACTTGATGCAGTACTCGGAGTGTGTTGAATCGGGATTTATTATACCCCTTTGGTTTTATTAGGTATCGCTGTAAAATTTAGCAGTCCACTTACTGCGTTGCATGGGGTTATAAGGCTATCTGCACTTGATAAAGATGTTGAGAGTAAAAGCACAGATTATGATGCATCACCTGCTGATGTTGTGGTTCCTGAGTCAAACATGGAAAGTTCAAATGGTGAGTCTGTTGAAACTTTGGTATCTGTAGTAGGTACGTAGGATTTTGATGAGTTCTCGTGTTTTAGTGATGTCTTATATTGGTTGCTTCTTTTGAATTGGTTTGTGTCTCAGCACATTTAGTAGAATGACTCGATGTTTAACTATAAATGGAAATGGAAGTCTTCTGTGCATACTTTGAGAAACATGGGCATTGCATATGCAATTTAAGACTGGAAGCTTGTCTACTATCCCTGGGTATTGCAACGGCGATGGAAGAAGTAGGCTGATTTATTACCCATTTACCCTTGAGTTGTCTTACGTGTCCTTCACAAACAATTGGCAGCTGTTCAAATTAATAATTAACACATTTAACTTGGTTTTGTGTTGTGGATCAAAGCTTTTCACCATAGGGCATGGCTGGTCATGTCTGCTAATTTGAAATGCTATGATTGGCTGCTCCATCATTATCTCTGATTAATTTGTCAATCTGATCCATATTCCAACTGGACTTCAAATACTATAAGAGGGTCCAGAGTCCGGACCCTGGAATGAATGTTTCAGTAGTCGGGATGCTGGAGTAACCATTAGCTCTATTATAAGAGCGTCCACAATGTAATAATCAAAACCAAAGGCTTGCTAAATTTAGCAATGTTTGCTCAAAAAAGTGCTTACATTGTAATAATCAAACTTAGCAACCAACCAAATTTTGGTCCTTGGATAACCAAAACTAGCAACGTCTTAAATGGATAACCAAAAGGTGATGTGACAACTTGGTTATCCAATTTTGAGTATCACATTGTGGATGCTCTAAGCCTGCTTACATCTAAGCCATTCATGTATATTAAGACATTAATTCCATACTACTCCCTCCATCCCTTTTTAAGTGTCCTGCTTCGTAACTCCAACTTATTAAAAAGACATCGGCTTTGTTCGGTTTCCATTTCATTTTAGTTTTAGTTTCGTTTTCAAATTATTACCCTACTTCTTTCTCTAATCATTACCCTATTTTTTCAATTATTACTTTCTCATCTCTCTCTATCTCTCTCCAATTATTACCCCTATTTCTAATCATTATCCTATTTCTCTCTCTACCCACTATCAAAACTAAATTAAACTAAACTCCCAACCAAACAAAGCCATCATCATTACACTTTTCACATCAACTTTTTCCTCCACTTTCTCTACTTACCCATCATCATTACACTTTTACTCACTAACTTTTCAAAATAAAATCTACTTTTAGGGACAAAATAGACAATACACTAACTTTTACCCACCTAACTTCACAAAATGGACACTTATTAAGGGACAACCCAAAATGGAATACTGGACACAAAAAAAAGGACGGAGGGAGTATCCTTTTTGTCTTGAGTTTTTTGATTGTCATATGGAATGATAATGACAATCACAAAGACTCATTACTTGTCATCCATAGAGCTTTTTTTATATGGTTCGTTCAACATAGTTCTGGGGGTTGCCACTTGCCAGTTTATGATATCATTTTGGCAATTTGGAACGAAATCAGCCTTTATTGTCATTGACTGTTGCATGGTGTACAACTTTGTGTACATCACATTCTTTATGACTGATTTATCTGTCATTAGAGGTGAACCGTATTAAGAGACAAGAAGGAAAGCTAGGACGTATTTTTGTTCCAGTTGCCATGGATTCAACACAGCAAGAAGCTCTGTTGATGCTGAGGAACTTGAAGGTACGGATCAAAGTACATTCATTGGAAAGAGTACGAACTATTCTTTCTGGAGGATGTGTCCATTTTTAAGAAACATTTTGTTGGCAGCGTCAGCTTGTGGTAGTTTTATTTTCAATCATCATATGGAAACTTTGCTTCCGTTTCATCATTAAAACCTGCCATCATTTATTCTATTACCTGAAGGATGTGGTAGTTAACTGGTATGAAATTGACCTAAAATTGGCACCGAAATTTCAATGTAAATGCTTAGCCTGCTTTGTCTCAGTTCAAGTGTTGATTGTTGAATAATTGTTTATTTTGAGGTTCTCCATTAGGAAATCCGATGGTATTGTTGAGGCTGTTTGCATGATGTTTGCTGCCTTGCTGGTTTTCCATATTTCTCCGTCTCTCTTGATCTCCAACCTAGTGTTGGTAAATTTTTCATCAAAATTATTGGTAATTGTTAGTCGGATTGTGACAGTATTTGTTACTGTGATTCGAAACTTCCATGAAAGTAAAGAGAGCCTCTGTAGGGACACTCTCGTTCTTATGAGGTTCTCAATAAATTTTGGGACGTGGAAACATCTTCATGGAAGTTATCTAGTGAGGTGTGGATATTCCCTCTGGGGAACAATTGCCATATGTGTTCAGCAGTGGCAGCTTTATTCCAAATTTTCAATCTTTGTCACACGTTATGTGGTAAACATAACTAGTCATAAAATGCTTCTTGCCTTTGTGTTCTCCTTTTTATAAATTACCTATATTTCCTCATTATCTGCAGCACTTGTATAGGATGGGGAATGGAGTTTATTCTACTTAAGAGCTTTATCTTGTTCTAAGCAAGCTTTTCACAATTGTGTTTACGTATGCAGATAATTGAAGATGATTTCAGGGCAGATGAATTGTGCACAAGGAGGGAATATGCAAGATGGCTTGTTCGAGCAAATTCTCTATTGGAAAGGTATCTTTAAGACTTAGCAGTCCCCTTTTGGTTCCTTATGTTTATATGTTGATATACTCAGTATTACTATTAGTGTTTCTATTGGGCTTTATCGTGCTAACCTTTTGTACTGTCAGTATCACATAAGCATATATGGCCTGCTTTTGGTTGGTCTCTCTCAGCAATTTGTTACTATTCTTATAGGAAACCAAAGCATCAAATCACTCCATCTGTTGCACTTTCGGGGTCCATATTTGGTGCATTTGATGATGTGAGCATTGAAGACCCTGATTTTGGGTCCATTCAGTGTAAGAAGGTTTGATGGTTATATTCACGTTGTGAGGGTGTCTCTGATAATGGAACAATTTTCTAATCTTGTCTCTTGAATATCTTATTTAGCCCTGGCTGAGGCGGGCATCATTCTAAGCAAGTTATCTGGTAAAATCTCCAGTTCTGACCCGGATGATTCACAAGGCCATGAAGGTGTCTATTTTTTTCCCGAGAGGTACTTAGACTATACTTCTTTAAAGTTTATTAAGCCAAGTATAATTTCTTTTGACTCGAACAAAACGTTTTTGGTACCTTAGGTTCTTATCTCGCCAGGATCTTATAGATTGGAAAGCGCAGCTAGAGTATGAAACCGTGCCTGGAATAGAGGAAAAGGTAGAAGAAGATTGAAACTTATTTGCTATTAAGTTGTATGCTTTTAGTAGTCGTGTTTGGAGTATATGTATACATGCGGTTCTTGAAGAAACTTATTTGCTATTAAGTTGTATGCTTTTAGTAGTCGTGTTTGGAGGATATGTATACATGCGGTTCTTGAAGGTGAAAGCGATTTTAGAAAGAAATCACAGCCTTTCATAGCTTTTAAAACCTGACTTATCTGCAGTCCAGATATCAAAAACCAACATGGGTTTTATGGACATGAGGGAGATCAGTTCAGATGCATCAACTGGGCTTTTGGTGGATATGCTAGCTGGCGACAATAGCATTCTCAGAAAAGTTTTTGGTACGTCTCTCTGTCACTCTTTCTGTGCAGATAGGTAACAGATTTCAAATGCACATCCAAGTTTGAATGCATCTTATCTTCCATTTCTATTCAGCTGTTTGGCGCCTTGGTGGCATGCAGATTGTGATGTGATGTTTTGATCATTACCTTTTGAGTGGTGCTATTTGCACCGATTAGTTCCCTACCGACGGTGTACCGACGGCCGCGCGCGGCCGTCTCCGGCCACCGGACGGCCGATCCGAGCCGTCCAAAAATTTTAAAAAAAAAAACCGAGGGGCCCTACGCGGGAATTAACGCCATCCGATGTGTGTAGGGTGCTTGATCTAAACACCCTATTTTTCGTGTATATATGTGTGTAGGGTGTTTAGATCAAGCACCCTACACACATCGGATGGCGTTGATTCCCGCGTTGCCTCGGTTTTTTTTTTTTAAATTTTTGGACGGCTCGGATCGGCCGTCCGGTGGCCGGAGACGGCCGCGCGCGGCCGTCGGTACGATTTCCCTATATTTTGGTCGGTGTATATAGGATTTCCGTTACCTTTTAGGTTGAGTCACGTTATATGTGCTAGAGACGCTAATTACTTTCCTAGAAAACCGTTGAAATAAATTTTGAATGGGATTTTTTTAGGTCGGCAATAGTTTTATATTGACTTCTTTTGGTTACTTAATGTGCCTCATGATTTGTGTTAATAACTATGGTCTAGCCATCTGGTTAGAAACTGGATAACATGCGTCGAGTTGCATCTTATAGAAAGGTGTCAATTGTTTTTGGCTCTTACGATATCTAGAAGACGGATATGGAGTAATCGGATTTCCAAAGAAAGTGATATGAGGTTCAAGTGAGGTTTTTTGTTTTTTCTCTGTGTTTTTCTTTTGTATGGGTTGTTTTTTCTGTACTTGAGTATGGGTATTTCCCCTACTTCTCCTACATAGGTGGGGTCATATGAAGAAATTCCCATCCTACGGGGGAACCCTTGGTCTCTATTAACTGGCAAAGATGCTAGCCTTTTCTTCAAGTTGGGGGAGATCAGCACATCAATGCATTTGCACATGTTATAAGGCATTCTCTTATCACATAAGAGGATCCTACGTGCGTATTTTGTTTAACAGGACAAGGAAAGCGGTTTCAACCAAATAAGCCTTCCACAAAATCACAAGCAGCAGTGGCACTCACAAGTGGCAGGATGAACAAAGCAATTCATGCTGAACTGTCAAGACTAGTGGCCGAGAACATTTCGAAGCAAAATGAAATGGTAGAAATTAGGTCTGCTCTTCTGGCAAGAGGAGATATACAGAGATATTGGGATGGGAGGCTAGAGGAAGAGAGATCTCGTGCTATTGAGGTGGAAAGGGCTTATCTTAGTGCAATACATGATTTGGAACAGGAGAAGATTGTTCAAGTGAACACCCTAGCCCAGCATTTGAAGGAGAAGGCTGCTATAGACTGCCAAAAGCAACTACTAAGTAGTCTCAAGGAAGAAGTAAATCAGATGACAGAGAGGCTTGCGGCCGACAAGGCTCAACATGAAGATGAGCAGTGTAATTTGAAGGATTTGCTCTCTCATTCACAGGCCAAGTTGGATGGCATGCTTGATGCCAAATCAATACTGGAAGCTGAGATAGAATCTCTGCGAATACTACGGTAAAAATTAAAGTTGCAGTTCTGTTTCTTTTCCTCCTTGAAATGTTTAAGAAGAAAAAATATTTAAAGTCTCATGTTTTTTGATTTACTCCGAAACTGATGTCATGTTCACAAAGTATAATTATTTATTTATTTTAAAACTTTCTGGATCTGTTTTCCTGCATCTGTATTTATGCAAGCTCAGCTAAAGAGTACTTGCATTGTCATATTGGAAAAGACGCGCCTTCTGCAAAGGTTCGAGAGACCTAGTAATCTCACTGCTGATAATATAGGAAATTTAATAATGTTCAAGCATAGAGGACTGAAACTATCTGGATGCCTCCTTTCACTTGAATGTTTGGGGCAGAATGTGCAGGGTGATTCGGGTTACCTTTACTCGAGGCCAACCTCCTGCAGTGTTTTTGCATATTGGCAATATCCAATGGTTGCCCCCGGTCTGTTTGCATCACCGTCCCCTTCGCTACTTCTTATGGGACAAAAAAATAGAACACTAAAAATATATTCTTTTCCTGAAATGTAAGAATTATTTACCCTTGTCGCTAATTTGGAAGGCCCAACTACTTGTAGTGTTGTTTAGAACTTAGAAGTTGTATCAGGCTTAAGCACTACAAGGTCTACCTAACACTGGCCAACCATTGCTCAAACTATCAATATGGGTGTACTCTTGTTCAATAAAGTAACCCTTCTTGCTTCTTTTATTGCTTCCTAGCCCAATGAAAACATCAGGGGGAAACAGATGCTTCTGTTTTCTATGGTGGGCATTTTTATCACTGCTTGCAAAATTGTGGCACTTCTAATATTTGTTTTAGCTGTAATTTGCTTTTGTTTTCTATCTTTTGAATTCAAATTGCTTTTGTTATTTTCATAAATGGGGTAAAAAATATTGTTTCTAGTTTTATCATAGAACTCTGAGAGAACCTAGTTCTTACAAATGGATGTCATGGATGCAGATCTTGGATAGAGGATGAAGCTAGGAAAAGCCAAGCCCGTGCGAAAGTTCTTGAGGAGGTCAGACGAAGGTGGAAATGGGAGGACCAACCTTAATGCTTTTGATCTGTTTACAGTGAAGAATTGCTGAGAAATCACTTGAAGAAACTGTTTTGTCAAGGGATACACCATAGATCTTCTATGCTTCTTGGTCATCAGGGTGCCCGGTTACAGTTTCCTGGTTAGAGTTTCTGCATCGTTCTTTGTTTACATGCGATACTATGCTCCGATCATGTACTTCAAAATTTGTGAATCATGAAAGATGTAAAGAGGAAAAAAAAAAGGGTTTTTGTGATCTTTTTCTAATGCAGTTTTGTTCTCCAATCTTCCCAAGTACTTGTGTGAAAAGAGGGATATCTCATCTCGGGTGCCTTGTCTTTGTGGAGTAGGAGTACTATTTAGTGGCAAATTGTATGTGTCTAAAGGGGATAGAGCAATAAGTCTATAGCCAAAAACACTTGCACGCACAAACACACAAATTTCTCACATTAAGAATGAGGCCTACACATACTGCACTGTAAAGGAGGTAGAGCAATAAGTTTCATATATGAAAACTCGTTTGTGGGTCATTAGCCATGCATACCAACATAAAAAATTGCCAAGCCATTTCATTCCAAGATCAGTAAGAAATAGCAAAGCTCTTGTCCTAGCTGTAGTGTTGCAACCAACATAAAACCACTCACTCATGTACCCACTAGATCCTGTTGTTTCAAAGTTCGAACCATTTTCTACATTAAAAAACAAGTGCAACTAGCTAGTTTCCATCTCTTGTCACTGGAAAAGAAAAAGTGGACAGTGGACTAGCCCTGGGGGACCTCGGTGGCAGCTCGGAAATCTTATTCCCATAACAATCATAATAAATCACACCGGAAAATTCCAGCGGCTGGCATTTCTCCCCCATCAGGATTTCCTTCTGCCACAAGCCGCCTTCTCCGAACCCTTCCTCTGCCACTTTCCTGCCACCAGTCTCCGCCTCCACCTCTGCCTCCGTTTTCCACTGGTTTACGATGAATGGAATAGCCTTGTTACTGATTGCAGTCATGAGCTGCCTTGGTGACCTCAAAGGGGACTTGGGCACAAACTTGTCTTCCTCCACCTCTGCCTCCACTTTCCGGTGTTGGATAACGAACGGAATAACCTTGTTACTGATTGTAGCCATGAGCTCTGGTGACCTCAGAGGGGGATTGGGCTCGAACTTTGAGTCATTCAAGGACACATTGGAATGAGTTCTTGAGACTCTTTTTGCATGTTTTGCACATAAAGCCACAAGAGCTGAGATTGAGATGAACAGCCCAATTGATATCAATGGAATGGAACCCATTTGACGGTCGCCGGCGTGTACTAGGGTTGGCCGGACCATTTTGAGAAAGAGTTAGTACAAGTTTAGGAACTGAAAATCAATATGACTGTATGTATATAGTTTCGGATTGGGTCGGTCTTTGCTGGTAGCAGTTAGATGTTAGGAATAGAGAAGACTTTCTAGGTTTTCTTAAATGGCCATTTTGCCGCTTAATAAAGAACGACTTTGGCAGATAGCTGTTCAGGTTGCAATATTCTCTTCTGGGGGAGGTTGCATTCAATTTCTGGTGTACCTCTGTTTAGATTAGATACTCCTACATTTTAAGGCACATAATCATGTGAGATACTCTAAACATGGAGTAATTATTCAGTGTATCCAGAGTATCATGTGGCGTTGCCTGCGTGGTCACTCCTAACCATTTATGTACTGACAAATTATGTGGTATGATCATTATCATTCACTTTTCTTGGGTGGTTAATCCATATTGTGTGGTGGCGATATTTTATTGAGGAGAGTACTGCGATACTCCCGAAATATCCAATAATTGGCCTTAAACATTGGATCTTGAGATTTTTTGCGACTGAAATGTGTCAGATATTCGTAATTGTTCACCAAAAAATTGAGTTCATGAGAGGGGTTTGGTATGGTACATAAAAAGTATTGATGAAAATGTTGGCCACATATTCTAAAATTTTCGTTCATGGAGGACATGGTTCCTTTCCCACGGAGGGCATGATGTGTGCACCACGTTGTATACATCCGGACCGTTGATCTCGGCAATCAAAGGTCCGGAGTGTACGGTGCTATGTGTAATCTCAACCGTTCAACCATTCAGCAATGTCTCGTGTGTTACACATTTGGAACTCACAAGTAACTTCCCTTTAATCTTGCCAAAATTAACTTCTTACTACTCCCGTTTGATCAGAGAATGAGATTGTCCGTTATCAAAACTTTTCATTTTCGTTGTGCAAATTACGGAGTACTATATTTCTCAACGTATGATCAGCACAAATCTCAAAATACGAATTTTAAAGCACTCATTGAATAGGTTTTTTTCCCCCAAAAACGTACAGTATAAAAAATAAAAATTGACGGTGGTTTTGATAGGCATGGCTTTGTCATCTCATTAGCAAAGTCTTCCTCTACATAAATTTAAGGGGCAGATAACAGTGACAGATTTCATCACCTTGGGTACAGAACATGAATCAACTAGTGTTTTATTTTTTTATTTTTATAACCAGATATCAGGTCAGCTTGCGCATATTTTGATTAATTCCGCGACCCCGAAGTTAATGACCAAACAAATCCTTCAGTTGCTCCAAGATTTGAAATATTTGGCCTCCATAAAATTCGAACATGTGACCTAATGAAAGACGACAAACACTTTTTTTGTTTTTCTCATTCTCATTTTGCCAACCAGTGAAGTTGTAATGTCATATATACTGTAATCCGGACGGCGCAAGTCATGACTTTATGGTCTGCAGTACCTGGAAAATGTCAACAAGTGTCATATTGGCTTAATTTTTTTTGTAGAGGGTGGTTGAGTCAACGCCTAAAGGTGTGAAGAGAACATCCCGAGCTGAAACCTGCCCCTGCCTATTGTAAAGAGTCACCAATATCATGGTACATGAGTACTCCATTAATCTAAAATCATGACCCAATATAAACAAAAAGAGGTAGACATTTATTTACCTGTATTATGCATACCCTACTAAATAAGGTGACTGTTTCACGGGCTCAAGATATTTATGGAACCAGTCTATCCACACAGACAAAAGGGTATAGATTGTGCATAGATTTTTTTGTGGGGCCCACCACGGGTTCCACATAAATGATCCGAGCCGTTCATTAAATATAAAATACTTTTTCAAGAGTCTCTATGAAAAATCAGTTCAATCCGATACATACAAGTTTTTGACCTTATTATTTAACTTTTCATTGAGATTTTGAGAAAGTGAAAAGTTAAATAATTGGATCGAGCACCTATAAGTATCGTATTAAGCTGATTTTTCTTAAAAACCCTTGGAAAAGTGTTTTACATTTAATGAACGGCTTGGATCGTTTATGTGAGACCCATGGTGGGCCCCGCAAAAAATTTTGTGCACAATCTGTGCATATAATATCTGTGTGGACAGATTTTCTGATATTTATGTGTACTAGTTAAAAATGATGGTATATTACTATACTCTAAACGAGTTGTTAGGAAATTGTGATATTTTTAAAAAGTGTTACTCAATTGTTAAAAGGATAGTTTTCAGCAGGTCTTATAGGATAACCTAAATGGTCAAAGAGTCTAGCTAGCCACGTCTGAAACTTGAGTACTGTGGGGGTGGTATTCTAGTTGGATCTCCTCTCATAAATCTCTTGGGTTGGATCTGGACTAAGATCCTTCTTCCCAAACTAGTTACGCAAAACAGGGAACCATGTTACTCCTAGCCGGCCAGAGATGACCAGTAGGCATTCCGATGGCTACGTAAGTCTTAGTTGAAGGAAAGGGATTTACAGAGCGAGTAAGGACAGCATACCTTTTTATGGACTGATGTCATGCATGATGATTGTCATGTGCCACGCTGTCATACGGCTTGTGACAGAGCCACGTGGCTGAACCAAGAGTGGTGCCACGCGGCTGGATGCCCTGACTTGTCACCAATCCAGCCACATGCAATTCTCCAAGATTCGACTTGACACCTCGGCCAGCCCACGAAGCTAGCATGGGCGACCCGTTCGGTCGCCGACTATGGGCGTTGGCTATCTAGTTCGCCTGGGCTTTCCCCAAGTTGGGCCTACTGAACAATCCGAATGGCCAACCCGCTATTCAGCCCACTACAAGTACCATCAAGGTAAAAAGAGAAAAAAATTATATAAAGTGACTACATCATATCTATATTATAAAACATAGCAGTTTTTTTATTTATCCATACAAATATGAGAACCCCTCTAACCGTTGGATCGCAATTTCAATAGGTTACGACCGTTGGATTAAATCATTGATTCTAACATATTTCCCATGAATGTCTACCTAGCAGTTTTCCTCTTCTCCATCGTGTTTCCTCTCTTCTCTCCCCTCTTCCTCCATAGTTATACTCTCTCCCTCAATCCATCCTTCCCCCCACCCCCCCACCCCCGCTCTCTCTCTCTCTCTCTCTCTCTCTCTCCGCAGAACCCACTCCTCAGAACTCCAGAAAAGAAAAGAAGAAAAAAAACAGTGCCCACAAAGCTCCTCCACCAATCAGCCATCCCGCACACCTACCAATCAGCCGTCCACAAAATCAATTCCTTAGGGTCTTCCTGTGGAAAAATTAATGTGGCCTAAATTGCTGTTTAGAATGGGAATTTTTTTGATAAGAGTCTTATCGAGAGAAAAAAATTGTTGTTTAGGATGAGAATTTTTTTGCTGCTTAGACTAGGAAATGGATTTTGTCTTTAAAAGATGCTCACTTTGTGTTTGATAAAATGTATGTTTGATAGAGTGAAAATAGTGGAGAGTGAATTAATTCTTTATGCCCATTTTTGTGTAGCTCTCTTAATTTTTTGATAGACTTTGTGCTCCGACACTGCGAGGACACGCGACACGGCGGAAATAACACGTGGAGACATGTCTGGAGAATTTTTTTGCTGTTTAGAAGAAAAAAATTGATTTTGTTGTTTAGGATGGGAATCTTTTTGATTTATAACTTTTGTTATTTGTCTCTAAAAAAATGCTCACTTTGTATTTGTTAAAATATATGTTTGACATAGTGAAAATAGCAGGGAGTGAATTAATTCTTTATACCCACTTTTGTGTAGCTCTCTTACTTTTTGGATAGACTTTGTAGTCCGACACTACGAGGACACGCAACAAAACGGAAATATGTGGAGACATATCTGAACACGCCACATGAGGTATCATTACCAGGGTAAATGTTGGAGACACAGCAAAGTGAATTCAACACTTTTTAAAAGCTTTACCAGGATAACATATGTATCTTAAAAAGTATTCTAATTGAGAGTTTATTTGTTGTGGATTTTGTTCATCTTTCGATTGAATGGTATTATTTGATCAAATCACTACAGGACCAGCACATCCCTTTCCCTAGGTAACAATGTGATCAAATCCTTACAGCACTAGCACATCTCTTTCCCTCGCTCTATCCCCTATCGCCAAGCGTATGACTGAAACGTATTGCGCCGTGCCTTCAAGCAAGGGCTTGCACTAGTCTTATATAAATGACACACTCAAATATGATTGTATATATCGACTTAAGATTCTAATTTGACTAACTTCCCAACTTTGTATAGATTCCTTTTCTTTCCCACAACTATTCTTTCCTTGAACTCACTCACTCACTCACTCAGGACGTGTTTGTTCAACACCATTGGTTGCGTTTAGGTCAACAAGGGTGCCAGTACCACCAAAATGATTCCAATTACTCTCTTCTTAACAAAACAAATCCTGATCAACCTAATTCGGCAATATTGAATCTGACTGATGATTTATGGTAGAGAAATATAATCACTCTCTTCTACCTGCATGTCAAGGTCTACCTTCTACATTGTGGATTTATATTCTCCATCTGTGATTGCAAGATCAAATAAAACTTTCTGGAGTAGGTGTTTTCAAAGAGAGATGTTTTACGTACCAGGGTGAAAATATAACCAACGGATCAGCCCCGACTGAAAAAAACCGACCAGAAATTTCGGTTTTCAGTCGGTTTGAGCCTATTTCGGTTTTGGAAAGGGGAAAAATAAAATTTTTGGTTCAGTCTTGATTACCTCATACCTGAAATTTCTCCCGAACCGAACCGAAATGTTAAATCGATCGGGGACCGAACCGAACTGAAAGGATAAACAGAACCAAAACGTTTTAACTAGTTGATTGTAAACTTTGGTCTGGATTTAAGACCCAAGATATATCTGAGTGTTGGGCTTAAGTCCATTTGTTATATATCAATGTTTGGGTATTTGGAATGTAGACTACGAAGCCCCAAAAAATAAAGGAAAAATGACGGCCAAGAACGTGTTTGATAATTAATATCCTCCAAGGACATTCTTAGCATTAACAAATATTCTCAAATATTCTCAACATGTCCTTGGCGGGTATTAATTATCAAAACACGTCCTGGGCCGTCATTTTCCCAAAAATAAAAGAATGTAAACTACGCTTATTGTTTATTTTTGGTTGTGGCCCAATTTTTTTTTTATGGACCAAATTGTTTTGAGCAAACACGAAAAAACCTGAAAACATCAAATTTCCCGACCGGACCGAACTGACCCTATCCGATTTTGATCCTCCAATTAGACCGGTGGGATCGGTCTTGAACATGTCCTCCTCAAACCAATCGGTTTGGTCTCAGCCGGCCCAAAAAACTGACCGGCCCAAACTGATTTCACCTCCAGACTTATAGGCCCCGTTCAGTTGCCAGGAAAGTACAGAAAAGAATGGAAAAATCAACTTTCCCATGATTTTTGTAGTGTTCAGTTGGCAGAAAAGTAGTGGGAAACATGTTTTTAAGTTTTCCTGCAGGAATTACTTTCCTACAAAAGTGATCCTGCAAAAAACACAGGATTTTGCGTCGTGGGAAAAGAAAAATGAGTGAACACTCACAAAATTTTCCCGAAAATTTCTTTTTCCTGATAAATGAACAACTAAACCTTAATTATTCTTGCAAAATTCTTTTGTCAAATAAACACTCACAGGAAAATAATTTTCTTTTTCTTTTACTTCACCTTACTTCATTTTTTTTGGGAACCAATTTCCCACACAACTTTCTCGACAACTGAACGGAGCCACAGAATAATGTGTACTGCTAGGTGTATGTATTTTGCCTGGATTGTTTCTCACATGGCTGTGGATGTTGTACAGACAATTCTATTACTCCCTCCGTTCCAAAATGAGTGACCTTTTTGGGACTCCGTGCCACTTTCAAATGCCTATATCTTTCGATTTATGAAATTTTATGTGATTTTGAAAATTTTGTTTAATAGAACTAATTATAATCTATCAAACAAGATCCATATTGCATAATTTTTTGACATTCATAGTGAAAGATATAAACAATTGAAAATGACACGCTTTTCTAAAAAAGTCAATCATTTTGGAATGGAGGGAGTATTATTTTTTTTATGGGTACGTCGGAATTTATAGACAATTCTATTATTGTCCTTCCATAAAAAGATTAGAAAGAAATACTAGTATTAATTAGTAGCACTAAAAAGGCTATTTTTTTGTTGTTGATATATACGGTGGAGAGGATGGAGTTTCGAACATCTATCTATCATGCCCCAGAGGTATTGAATGATTTTTTCCCATGACCAAGCTCGAGGTCCACCTCAAAAACTCAAATTCGAATATATCCAGGAAATTGATTTCTACACTCTTTTTTTATAATCACATTCTATTTTTTGGATTTTAGTGTTGAAAGTGTATGTAATTTTTTTGCTAAAAGACAAAAAGAGAAAACTTTGAGCCAAATTTAAAAAAAACAGAGTAATACTAATGAGTTTCAACCGTCAAATATATAACGTTGCACAAATAAAGAATAAGGGCAATATAATTTAAACAGATGATTTATTTATTCATAAAAATTTATTAGTGTAAGCAATCTTGTGTTCACGAAAGTAATTTAGCCAATTATGAGCTAGGTTACACTCGATCTCGGTTGGATTGATTGATAAGCTTCAAAAAAGCTCAAACTCCATTTATTAAACAAACGAGTTGTGCATAAACGAATTTTTACCGAGTCTAGCCTAAAATGATCATAAACAATTTGGTTAGGTAAATAAGTTTTGATGATATTTGTTAGAAATAAATCTTTTTAGGGATTTTGACATCATCGATCACGTTCATCTGCATTTGGACATCATTTGTTTTTGTTCATCGCCCCATTACCACCATATATATGAAAACGTGGTACTGGGAGATCGAATAGCAATGAACATATAAATATTCAAAGAAAATTTTACAACTCAGTGGGGTCACTCACGTAACCATATAGTAGCCCATGCATTTAGCCATTTTTTTGGATCAATCTTTTTATTTGCGAAATACAATTCATCCGAAAAACGAAACAATTAACAGAAAACAGATATTGAGAAGTTTTGAAGACTATCTGTAACGTACCGAATTTTGGGAACGTTAAATAGACAATTTTATTGAAAATCTAAATAGAGTCTGGCTCATTATTACATCATAACTTCCATAAGAGTATTTTCATTACAAAAGGGAGGGGAAATTAGAGTTTCTAACTACAGCTCCGCCTGCTCTTCCATCCTAGCCAGCTCTTCAGCTCCAAAGGCCTCTAAGATATACAGCTCACCTTGATCATCTACAAAGTCTGACACATTATACCAGCGTCACTACCAGTATAATATGTCAGGGTCATCAAAGTTAACACCATGAGCTACGAGAGCTCAATAGAAAAATTCATACCCACTAATCCTTAACTTACAAGCAGTAGGTCACAAAATTAACGATTTCTATATAGTACATGCATATTTAACTGAAACAGTTAACAATGAAACATCCGCATTCATTATTCAACTATCGTTGGTGTCCACGATTTCTGAGTTTCTTCTACGCATCATTTCATAGACTGTGTCACTGGTTTCACCTTTCATTTACCAAATCAACTTTTTAAAAATCGTTTTAACACACCCAACCTCAGTTCCGCCGTTTCGGTCTCCCGAGTATCCTCACAATGGTTCCACCGTACGAGATTCCCATTGGTACACAAAACTTTACATTGGCTCATCTCCGTGGATAACCAAGTCATATTACCAATGAGGCTATCATGTCCGGCCCCATTAGCAATTTTCACAATGGGCTACCAAGTCCGGCTACATTGCGGTTTTCACAATCCACACTGTAGAGACCCGCCGTTAATTTAATTAATTTCAATGTTTATAATTGAGGAAAATGAGAAATGTGGTGTTTATGTGATTTGGGGCTAAAGTGAAAGAATTGGTTGTAGAAGGGTACAATGTGTAGTTTACATATATGTGAGTATATATAGGAGGGTGAGAGAGAGCATGGAATCATTTTTCCCTCTCACTCCCTCACCGGCTCTCTCCCTCTCCCGGCCTCTCTCCCTCTCTCACCAAATTTCACTCCAATAACTCAAAACCCACTCAAAATAACCTTCAATCCTTCAACCTCTACGCGTATTGTGGTCCGTAGTTCGCTGGTTGGAGCTCGGTGGAGTCGTATCACTCTCGGTTTGATTTTCGGAAGCTAGGGCTCGAAATTCTTGTGGGTTTCGTTCTTCGGCCTCGAGGTAGGGATTCTACCTCTCAATATATGTGATAAAAGTGCTCTCATTGCTCGAAATCGTGTCTATTGTTGTTGTTGTTGTTGGATTCCTTGAAATCTACAGAAAATCTGCTCGAACACCCATTTGTATCGATACTGCTCTTCTCAGTATCGATACAGGAATCTCTGGAACGACCTTAGTTATTGAAGTATCGATACTGAATTAATCAGTATCAATACAATCGAATCTGGAACGATTTTAAGGCCTGTTGTATAGATACTGAAATGCATAGTATCTATACTTCAATGCCTTAAGGCTAAGTTTTGTTCATTGTTTCGACTCTATTGTCTTGACCCCCAATCGCTCCTAACTTATTCCAAATGTCACTAAATCACTCCATAACATTATCGATCATATTTGTTGAGCTCGTTGAGTATCTTTGCAACCCTCGTCCCTTGTTTGATATAATTGGACGTTGATTTCCATATGAACTTTGATTAAATGGAAATGACACATTATGTGAGTACGAGATTCTTGGACACTTATCGACACAACGAGAACATTTGGGGCCCATCGACGGGTGGGTGCCTGGCAGGGGATTTCGGGGTCCCATAATCAGCCCGGCAGGAGCTAATGCTCATATTGATCATTCAAGGCCCAACCTTCTCGGTGGGCGCTTGGTAGGGGATAGTGGGGTCCCATAATTAGCCCGGCAGGAGCTTCAGCTCATGACACTTAACGTGAAGCGATGTTGGACACATGGAAAGTGAAACGGTTAAAGATTGAGGTGTATACCAAATTTCATACCGAGTTTGTTGGATTGTTAAGCCTTGGCTATTGCCTATTGTGTGGTCGGTATCCCGTTTTTCCTTGTGATCATCCTTGTATTTCTCTTGCATATAATGTTAGCGTAGAATTTCCTACTGGGCTAGTGTAGCTCAAGCCTATTATCATTTTCAGGTACTAACACAGGACAATAGCGTGCATACTTGGAGTGCTTGGATGTGATCATTATTTTGAAAGCTATCGATTGAGGAGTTACTTAGGCATCTTTGTAAATCTCTTTTGAAGATATATTTGTAACTTTATAGTAAATCTTTTGACTATGGAATATTGTAACCCTTAACTCTTGAATATTCAGTACTTATGTTAATTTAGGCCTCGGAGCCAAAGATGTAATATTTTGGAGAATGCTATATTATTTTGGTTATCGTACGGATTGTGGCAAGGTTTTATTTATGAAAATCATTTATATTTATGTTAAAAATCGAGGGTGTGACGCACACAATGGGCTACCAAGTCTAGCCACATTGCGAGTTTTCATTCACACAACAGGCTACCAAGTCCGGTCGCGTTGCAGTTTTCGCAAATCCACACAATGGGCTACCATGTCCGGCCACATTGCGGGTTTCCTACACACGATGGGCTACCATGTCCGGCCACATCGCAGTTTCAAAACACATCTTTTCATTATCCACACCCTAGGTGTCATGTTTCTATCTTTCTCAATTTCCGTGTCACGTTCCATGCATAGACTCCGTGGTAGGACTTTTCACAATAGTACACATAAATCATTCATTAAAATCTTGAAACTAAACTAGTAAGATCATCCAATTCTATATCATCTAATCATGCTCAAAATCACCATTAAAGCATAACACCACATGTACGGACGCATTTGGAGTGAAAATCACTTATGCTGTGTTTGGTTTGTGTTTTGAAAAAAAATTTGAAAAATAGTAGGGGTAATAAGTGGAGAGATAGAGAGAGAAATGTTGGAAGTAGAAGGAATCTAGGGAGAATTTTTTTAAAATTCTTTTCAAATAGCAAAGAGAACAAGACATTATGCTTTACAACAGGACAAGTAATACAAATAATTCATTATACATGCTCATAACCATCCTAAAAATCAAAATACGAATTACTTCTATCAACGATGAAGTCTTATCTTTCGAAAAACCGTCTTTTCCTCCTTTGTGGGAAGTTCAAAACAACATATGTTTATTAGAGTAAAATTCGATTATTCCAACATGCTCGTATTTCCATAAGTTGTTAACTATCATGCATTTCAAACCTCATAGATGATAGATAAACTTATCTTCTAAAAGATAGGGTATAAGAAGTTTCTACGTTATATTTTTCAACATATGGTTCTATGTTATATGTTAAGTTTAGTGGACAAAGGGACTCTACATTTCTTCTTGGCGATAGTGACGACTACAGGAAGTAAGTTGACGATCGGGCGGAGTAACTTCCTACGGTAAACCTCCGCTAGCTTCGAAAGATAAATGTTTCTCTCGAAACTAGTTCTTGACTAAAACTACTAACTTTATGGATTGAAAAGGTGGTTTAGGATGAGTTTCTTGAAGAACTTAGGAAGAACTCAAGAACAACCTAAGAACTAGAAGAATAAAGTAAGAATACAAGGATTTTCTAGAGAGAGAAGTTGAAAGGTTGAAGGTGTGAGTTGAATGGCAAGTGAGGGGTCCTATTTATAGCAAAATTTGGCTCTCCCTCTCCTCCATTTGGCTGGCCCTCTCTCTCTCTCTTCTTTCTCTCATGGATTTGTTCCATGGTCTTGTCCGATCAAGCTTTTCATGCATGCCAAGACTTGTCAATCCAATCTAGGTGTAAGAATAGGTAATTATGGAGATTTTCTAAGACTTAAAGGCAATTCTCGGTAATTATAACCTAGGTTGGTAAGTCTTGCAAGTAAGAAGGAAATGATGGCTAGGCTAATGTGTAGTCTTTCATGTTTAGTCATTCCTAGGTCTAAGTTGTAGTCAAATTCTAGGGTGATTAAAGGCTAGTTTGGAAGCAAATCTAGGATGACTGAGGCTAGAATTTTATGCTTGAAATGGACTAGAAATGGGTTGTCAGGTCATAAATAGGCTTAAGGCTAATAGATAGCTTGTGCAAGTGTCCAAAACACAACACACACTCCACCCTCTTCCTTTCACTCTCGGCCTCCCTCTCTCCCCCTCTCTCTCTCTCTCTCTGTACTAGTGTGTGTGTGTGTTTGTATATATATATCTATAGATATGAACATCTATGTACTTAGAAAATCTAGGAAAGTAACTTTGGTGGGCAATTTAGGTTTAAGGCTGTAAGTCTAAGATTGACATGCATGACAAGGCTAAGGTTGCTTCTTTTGAAAGCAAAATGATGGCTCCCTTTTGTCTTGTCAAATCTTTGTATTTTTTAGCATGTCTAGCTTCCATTATCCAAGGGATAAAGATTTTTTCAACATTTATTAACCAATGGGTAAAGAAATAAAGGTGATAGGCATGGGCTTGAATGACTAGTCATGGGTGTAATGATTACCTCTACAAAGTCTAATGGTTCAATTAGGACTGGGAGGGGTTCATAAGGCTCAAAAATAGTCAAAAAGATCTATCTAGGGTTAGAAAATTGTAACTAGGTGAAATGGTAGTTTGGTTTCTATAACTAATCGGTTAGAAACTAATTCTACTTGCCAAGTAGGATTTCTAGCTAAGAAATATAATTTAAAGATTTTATTTTACTCAATAGGAAAATATACAAGTGTTTTAATAAGCATACTTATCTTTAGAAAATGACTAGATTGTTTGGGACGAAAAGATATAATTTTATAAGTCTCAAATCTAATTTTGACGGATTATTGAAATTAAAAAGAAATTTTAAAAGCAAATCCAAGTAATTAAAATAAAATTTAAATATTTAACAAAATTTTTATTTACCGAAAATCAGGATCGTTACACTATCAAAAAGCTATGGAATTGAAGATATTTTCTTTGTGCATTCAGAAAAGGGTTCAGATCTTCCTTGATCCTTATTTTAAATTGGACCGTGTAGGGCTTCGACTGCTTTTCTTTTGTAATTGAGCGTCGAAAATTGATGATAATCTCATCTTTTATTGTTAAGAGACTAATCTTGTCGGTAAAAAATTGTCAAAAAATCGCGATTTGAATTGTCTCGTGTAATGGAGTAATTAATGCTGTGTTTGGATGTATTTTTGAGAATTTTTGAGTTTTGTTTTCAGGATAATGAGTGAAAAGAAAATTAGGGTAATGATTGGAGATAAAGGTAATGAGTGATTTTTGAGTTGAGAAAAAAATTTCAAGTTCTCATCCAAACAAAGCATAAAAATGAGGACCTAGGAGAGTATCCATTTCCTTCTTTAAAATGGCAGCTGGATGGGTGTTTGGTTAGTGCATTTTTGCATTTTCAGATTTTCATTTTTGCATTTTAAGTGTTTTGGAGCTCATTTCTATAACTCATTTTCGGAAAACACATTCACTGGTTTTGCTTAAAGAGGCAAGAACCCAGAATGAGGGCAGAAGGTCCTTTTCGAGGTTTTGGCTTTTCCCATTTTATGTCGAATTACCAAAATACCCTAACTATTTTAGCTATTTACCAGTTTTTGCCCTCCCATTATTTTTGCCACATGCTCCACGGAATTGGAAGGGAATGAGAAATGGAACTTCTCCTTTTGCCCAGACTCTAAAATTGTCCTTACACCTCACATATGAAAATTCAAAAAAAAATGCTATAAAAGAAATAAATAAATATTCAAATATTTTTTAACACAATAATAAAGGTCAAGGGTAACTTGGTAAAAAATCAACCCATAATGCATTTTCATTATTCATCAACCAAACACTACTACTGTTCTAAAATACATTTCGCGCATATTTATCAAACACTCCTACCATACTCAAAAACATATTTTGACCATAATTTAAAAAATTAAAAAAAAAATTGAAAAAAATAAAATAAAAAGTAGGCTCCATAAACTCCCGGCAGCAGGCCAAAAGTAGAATGGGATAGAAGTCACGAGCATTCTATCCTGTCCTTGGGAGGGACATCATTGGACGTGGATCCTAACCACTCGGAAATCGAGGAGGAGGCCCCACAGCATCTCCTTCATTCATTCCATCACTCCATTAAAGTAAATTAAATAGTATCTCGCCCATATTGCTAGTGTCTCATAAGAATGTATAATGCTAACGACACAAATAAAATCTACACATATCACACATAAATTTTTTGTGGGGCTCACTAAGGGTCTCAAAAAAATGATCCGAGCCATTTATTAAATGTAAAATATTTTTTCAAGGGCCTCCGCAAAAAATCAGTTCAATCCGATACCTATTGGTGCTCGATCCAATCATCTATTTTTTCATTATCCTAAAATCCGAATGAAAAGTTAGATGATTGGATCGAGTTTCTATAGATATTAGATTGAGCTGATTTTTTGCAAAGATCCTTGAAAAAATGTTTTACATTTAATGAACGACTTGAATTGTTTGTGTGGGACCCATAATGGGCCCCACAAAAAATCTGTGCGTTATCTGTGTGGATTTTCTATGTGTGAGTAGCACAGTTCCATAAGAATATCTCCGCCCCTTGCTGAAAATTTTACTCAAATTTAATTAAAAATTTAGATAAAAATTTGATTTGATATGAAAGCTTTCACTCATGAACTCATATTTTACTCAAATTTCAGTCATTCACCACCATCATGGCCCATCACCATCCCAGACCTGCTCTCTCGCCCTTTTCTCCTCTCTTCTTTTTTGTTGTATTCCCATCTCTCCCCCAAACAAAGTCACATTATACAACTAAGACAAATCCACACATATATCTAGTTAGAGAGAGAAAATAGGAAAAAAGCACCAAAAGCGGAGAGAGAAAGGGAGGGAGGGAGTGCCGGAAATGCTGGTGAAGCTGGGGATCCGGCCAGATTCCGGAAACCATAGCCCGATGAAGGGTTTCACGACCACAACCAAATTTTGGGTAAAAGTTTTGCTTCACATCAAATTTGGTAAAAAATTTGAGTAAAACTCAAATTTGGTAGAGGTTTGGGTAAGGAGTGGAGGAGGGTTTTTGATGATTTTTACTCAAATTTGAGTTTGAGTCAATATTTGAGTAAGGAGTGGATATGCTTTAACGCTACGTTACTTCTTTCTTTTCTTTTTTCTTTTTTTATAATCGAGGAATAACCTTATAGCAGAACCACAATTGGATCCGACTGCGCAAGCCAAACCTAGGGGAACTAGTACGGCCACACCAGTCACGGTCCCCCACTTACTATCAGGGTACTCACCCGGTGAGAAATTGAATCCCTAACTAAAGGGAGTACTTCCAAAGTCAATCATTCGCCCTTACCACTGGGATAACCCCTAGGCGTGTAATGCAAATTAGGAGAATAGTAAGTCCTTGATTGAGATTAGAAATCCATCATATGTCATTGGTTAGTATGAACGGCGTTCCTCTGCAGGTAATTTACTTGGACTTTGCTCCTGTATATATAGAATAGAATCTCCTGACTTTAGTAACTCTCAAGTAACCTTACGTTAGTTGCATGCAGCATGCCCTAATCGTTTGGTGTGACAGGGTGCAACCATGTGCCGGCCCGCCACGCGCAATTCGGCCCAAATGCTTAGCCAAACGAGGTTGCTGATCTGCAGGGCTCTCTGATTCGGCCCTCTACACTCTCGTTTTGCCATTTGTTTAGATAATTTTTTTAAATAAAGTCATCCAAAATAATGAAACAATAAACAGAAAGAAAACACATACTCACTCAGTTCCAAAATTATACTAGTTTCTTGCGAAAATACGTGTAATTTTTTTTGAAAAAAATTAAGTACTTCTGTACATGATTTACAGAGTTTCTTCACACCAAATTAAAGATCTCGATTAATTCTTCAATTTTGTGTTAAAAATTTTAAAAAATTACGAAGAAAGTAATTTCTTTAATTTTAAACATCACAGATATTTTTTAAGGTACTATCCAAATTGGGATGGAGGGATGGCGTAACACAGATGTTAAATTTAATATTTGTTTGAGGGATATATTTAAAAGGGATGTCATTTTGGTATTCAATTTTTAGTCAATGACACTCTACTTGTAGTTGTATTTTCTCACATGATCAAGACAAAGAATAGAGTGTCAATAGTTAACATTGAAGTGCCAAAATCAATTTTCATTTTAGAACTGTGAAACTAAATTTTTATTTTTATTGAAAGACCAAACTAGTTTATTAATATCCGTCATACGGCATCTACAAATAATTCAATTACAGAGCAAGCCAAACAACGGCAATTGATAACTAACTAAAACAGATGAACAAAAACAACCGCCAGTTCAAATCTGAGAAGACTCCGTCGAATTCCAAAACGTAAGTATGTCATTTGGGGCATTCCGAAAATGCCAGCTGGGTAAATTAGGCACCGAATCAACCAAACCAATCAGACATCATTGGATCCTCCTAACTACTCCGACATCGAGGAGGCCCGACAGCATCTCCTTCATTTACCCGGCCCCCAATATCTCCCACATCTTCTTAATCGTACCGCTACGGTTCTTCCTCTAATTTTCGAGTCTAATTCTCTCCGTACTAAAAGGTGATGCCGCACTACAATTCTACAGTAAAACCTGCACGTACTACAGAGTTCTCTGGTCCCATACAATTACACTTTTGGGATTGCATGCCGAGTTTGAATTGCATATATTTTTTAATTCATAATATTTTTTTTTTTTGTGATTGATAAAACTTTGTTTAATAGATCTAAACAAAATCTATTTAACAAGACTCATATTGTATATAAAAAAAATATTACGAATTAAAAATTTAGATAATTTTTCATGGGAAAAAAATAGTAAAAGTGTCAAAATTTTGGAACGGAGAGAGTAAACATACATATATGTATTATTCCAGTCCATGACGTTGGTTTTTTTTCTGAATTCCAATACATTATAATGCATTGAGTAGAAAATACATGTAGGAAATCCACTAAACATTATGCAAAGTAACGGTTCTAAGGTGATGAGCAGTTTTGATGAACGAGTTGATCGAGTGGAATGAGAGATTGTTTCAAGCTAACTTTGCATACTTATCAAGCTTTAAAATATTCAATTTATTTTATTTACTATCTCCGTTCTTAAAAGATGGTCCGGTAGGCAAAATAATGAATAGCTTACCCCATGAAAAGCTAAATTGTAGATAGGTTATATATATATATTCTCTAGAGTTGTTTAATTTTTCTTTTTTTTCTCTAATAATTTTGATTTCTCTGTTCATAACAAATTGATCTAAACCAAAATCATTTTCTTAAAATGGCATAAATATTTTCTGTAGAAAGAAACAAAACTTGTACAGTAGCTACATTGAAAATGTGAAATGATTTTTCACTCATTTGTTCATTTATAGTTGCACTTCATGATTTGTCATTCAAGGCTTAAAATTACGCACAAAATTGTCCATTATAAGAACGTACATTATATTGCAAAATTGAATTTCCTAAACTGCCGTAGTTTTCTTTTGCAACTCTCTCTCTCTCTCTCTCTCTCTCTCTCTCTCTCCATATTCAGTACTTCACTCTCTCACTTCACTTCCCCAACCATACAATGATACCACTCTCCCCTCCTCTCTCTGTCCTCCCTCTCCTCTCTCTCCTCCTCCTCCTCACATTCAGTCACTCCACCCCCGATTACCTCAAACTCCCATTACTCCACCGCACCCCTCTCCCATCTCCCTCCCAATCCCTCTCCTCCGACTCCCTCCGCCTCTCCACCCTCCACCACCACCACCACCACCAGTACCACCACCACCACCGTAACACCAACAAAACCACCCCCACTCTCCCCCTCAACTCCGGCGCCTCTACCGGCTCCGGCCAATACTTCATCCACCTCCTCCTCGGTTCCCCTCCCCAACCCCTCCTCCTCATCGCCGACACCGGCTCCGACCTCGTCTGGGTCACCTGCTCCCCATGCCGCCGCAACTGCACCCACGCGCCGCCTAGCTCAACCAGCTTCTTCCCCCGCCTCTCCTCCTCCTTCTCCCCCCACCACTGTTTCGACTCGGCGTGTCAACTCATCCCTCACCCGAGTCACACTCGCTGCCCCCGCACCCGCCTCCACTCGCCCTGCCGCTACCGCTACTCCTACGCCGATGGCTCGATCACCTCCGGATTCTTCTCCCAAGAAACGACGGCGTTTAACACCACCTCCGGAATTCAAATAAACCACGAAGGGTTAGCGTTCGGATGTGCGTTTGACGTCTCCGGCGCAGGCTTCAACGGGGCCCACGGAGTCATGGGCCTGGGCCGCGGGCTCATTTCCTTGCCCTCCCAACTGGGCCCCCGCTTCGGCAACAAGTTCTCCTACTGCCTGATGGACTACACTCTCTCTCCTACTCCGACGAGTTACCTCGTGTTCGGCGGCGGCAATGTCTCCGGCGCCGGTGAATCGACGATGAGGTATACGCCGTTGCAAATCAACCCTCTTTCGCCGACATTTTACTTTGTTGCCATCGAGAGTGTTTATGTTGGCGGAGTGAAATTACGCATTAGTCCTTCGGTTTGGGCCGTTGATGAGTACGGTAACGGAGGGACCGTGGTGGACTCGGGCACGACCCTGACGTTTTTAGCCGACCCGGGATACGAGAAGATCTTAACGGCTTTTAAACGGCGCGTTAAGTTACCGAGGCCAGATGAGCCGACTCTGGGGTTTGATCTCTGTGTCAATGTGTCGGGCGTGTCGAGACCGAGTCTACCCAGGGTGAGTTTCAGACTCGTTGGTGGCTCGGTGTTCGCTCCGCCTCCAAGGAATTACTTTATTGACACTGCTGACGGCGTTAAGTGCTTGGCGTTACAACCCGTTGGATCGACGTCGGGGTTCTCCGTGATCGGCAACTTGATGCAACAAGGGTTCTTGTTCGAATTTGACAACGATCGGTCGCGACTTGGTTTTTCACGGCACGGTTGTGCCGTAACATGACTCACTGAGTCAAAAGATCAATTTCTTAAGATTTTTTTGTTACATTTGAGATTACTGGAGTATTTGTTTTAACTTAGTAATTATGGCATTGGTTGAAATTATGTTTCTGTTTGAAAGTAGAGTGTGGCAATGGTTTTTGTATTTGAAGAAGGATAATGAATGTTGTGAAGATTAAAAAAATTACAGGCTTTTTATTGCATATATAAACGCTCTCGAACAGAAATTTTCAAGTCAAACATCCCTGATTTTTTTAAGGTTCGGACCTCATTGTTCTTGATTGAATTTAGACGATCTGAATCGTTTAATATGTTTAAAACATATTTTTAAGGATACTTGCGAGAAATTAACAAAAAATATGACTGAGAATGACTTGATCTGAGTATTTTTTCATAAAATAAGTTTTTATGAAAAACTGCTCAAATCAAACCTTTTCTGGTAATATTTTTTGTCGATTTCTTGCAAGTATCCTTAAAAACACATTTTAAACACATTGAACGGTTTGAATTATCAAAATTTGATCGGAAAAATGAACTTCCGCACGAGGTCTGGGCTGTAAGAAAAATCAGGGATCTCTGACTTGAAAAGAACTTCGCTCTCTAATACTTATGAAAACATAATAGTTCAAATAATGCCGGATGAATACTTACGTGGGAGGATATGAGATATGAATATTTAAAAATTTCATTTTTTTTTGGTGAAGAACGTAAATGGAAGACCAATTGCATAAGATGTTCTTAACAATTAACAAATCTAGTAGCAAATAACTATCTTATCGTTTTTAGTTTTGTATTACAAATCTCTTCATAATCAAGCATGCTACCGACACCGACCAAGGTGCACTGAGGTGCATCCACCGTCACACGGGGTTCATTTCGGATTTCGCATGGAAAATTCAAGCCATTCAATAATTTAAAAGAAAACTGAGTGGATTTATGAAAAATTAGTTTAATTCTATATGCGTAGGTATTTGATCCATTATGAAAGATTGAATCGAGCACAAACACATCAGATTGAGCTGGTTTTCGCGAGCCCACTCATTTTCTTTTAAATTATTGAACGATTTGAATTATCCGTACGAGATCGGAGTGGACCCCGCATGCCGATATGTACCCAATCAATTCCCATTTAGTCGGAGTCCATAGTCTTTTACTTTCTCAATTTGTATGCGGGTACAAATCATCCATCGAGCCTTGCTACTGACACAATATAATTGTGCACAGATCATGCACATATTGCATTGTGAAGCTCATTATGGGTTTCACACAAATGATTTGAGTCGTTCATTATATTTAAAACATTTTTTCAAGGACCCATGTGAAAAGTTAGCTCAATCCGATACCTATAAGTACTTGATATAATCATCCAACTTTTCTTTCAGGTTTTTTGATCATGAAAAGTTAGACGATTAGATTAAGTACTTATAGATATCGAATTGAGCTGATTTTTTGTGGGAGCCTTTGAAAAAATATTTTAAACATAATGAACGGCTCGAATCATTTGTGTGGAACCCTTTATGGATCCCACAACACAATTTATGCATGATCTATGCACAATTTTGCTGTGTCTACAGACTTTCCTAGTGAAATCAGTTCTATTTGCTACACCATTTGTCAAATATGCGACCTATGATAGAGGGTTTTTGGGAAAGGCATTAATTAGGTGTTTAATGTTTTTGGTTAATAAGTTGCGCCAATTTTGCATATTATTCATGCTAATGAATAACTTATTTACTAGTGTGAACAACTTGTGATTTTGGATGAATAATTTGTGTTGCAGAAGTTAATCACTAACATGATAATACTTGACTGGAAAAACATAGAATTTAGCTTGTCTGTAGTCCAAGTGATTGTAACCGTCGGATAATGTTTTTAATGGTCGAGATTAAAAAAAACATTTTCGGAAATGTTTTTTTAAAATTTAGACCGTTGAATGCAAAGATGAATGACTACAATGCAACTGCAGGGACTTTATGCAGTCCAACTACAGAGAAGCTGCCTCCAAAAGCATACCCCTTGAGGGATCATGCTGGAACCTGCTCAGGTACGACATAATTCGGATTTGATTATAGAGTCAAGGACTTCTGGTTTTCAATTTGACTTGCTTTATTGTAAGAATGTGTTTTTGTTGCAATATAAGAATGTTTTTTTTTAATCTTAGATAAGCATGTTGTTTGATAGGACTAGTAGTGAAGAGAGAGAATTCATTTGATATGTTGTCTCATGAGGAGATTAAAAGTGATTGATTGGATTAATCAAACCACGTCTCACATAGTACGCATATTTACAAAACATATATTAGTATATTATCTTATGGAGGTTTAAATCCGGTGGTAAATATTCTAAAACATTGGAGGGGTCTACTTGGATATATAATCTAAATTGACGCTCAAATATATACGGTCAACAAATAGTGTAGATGCTACGAGCTTAAGGCGTCTAGACCATAGACATCATTAGTGCACTATCACGATTTTATGTGGTCTTATTTGTTAGAGAGGTGTTTGTTCGTTAATTTTTTATATTCCGTTCAAACTCTCTTTTAAGTTGAGCTTATGTAAATGAAATGATTTTACTAGATGAAAAAGGTAAGAAAAAGTAGCTCAGGGTGATTTGGCTTAATAATCATTTTAAATTATTTTTTTGTCGTTATTTAATTTTTGCATTTTATTGGTTTTGAGTTAAATTTTTTTGCTTAAAAAATTAAATAACGACAAAAAATGTATAAATTTTTTTTTGCAAATGATTGGTTCGTCTTCATAAATCTAAAATGTATAAAATTCGCTAAAGCAAAAAATATCCATTGGATTGTTTTGTCTTTCTATTTTTTTTTTCAACTTTGGTTCATTTCTCTAAGTTTTTTATTTCTATCGTCGAGATAAATCAATAATCTACAAAAGTTTAATACTGAACAATTTTGTTTTAAATAAATACTAGATAATAGTCCAATAAAATTACTAAGCCAAACCATCGTTATAGAAAGAAAGCAAGAAACTCCTTACATTTATTTGCTTTTATTACATGCTTCTTCCCAACTGTAAAACGCAGGTGTTTCTTCATCTTTCCATGGTTTTGTAATCGGCCTGTATTGTGGTAGTTTCTTTGTGATAAATAGAGCTCATTATCTTCTTCACAGGATTCAGAGGGGCCAATATGATTTTGGGATTTTTTTTATAGCCCCACTAATGGCAAGTGGGGAGCTTCCATCTACTCTCGCAGCTAAAAGATACTCTAAATCGCTCAGCTTCTAGTCTGTCACCTCCACGTTTATTTAGGCGGTTTGTGAGGGAGAGTGTTAGACTTGTCACACATAATTCATCTAAGCCATCCAAGTTCGGTTAGTAAAATACTAAAATCTAGAGAATATTCCATCTATATATAGCCAATTGATTTTAGGTTGGAAACCTCCAAGAAATCTAACAGGGAAATCATTTATACGAGGGCAATACATTAACAAGATCAAAAAAATTAACCAAACAAATTAATACGCTTACTTTTTACTAACAGGGAAATCATTTATATGAGGGCAATACATTAACAAGATCAAAAAAATTAACCAAACAAATTAATACGCTTACTTTTTATTTAGACTCCTCTCAAATTTTCTTGAGTGGATAAAGCCGTAGTCTACTCTTCTTTTCTCTGAGTTTAATATATTGCAAAATGAGAGACCGGTTTGTTTGTTTTTTTTTTTTTTGTCAATCGATAGAAGAAATCATTTTACACCAGATATGGAGTAAATAGTACAAACCCAGGGCATTACATGACAGAGCCATGTCACTTGGCATCGCCTCGGCACCGACCTGTCTGGAGTGTCTCGCTGGGTTGGAACAGATCAAGTTTAACCTGACCCTTAAACTACCGGCCGGCAATTCCTTGCGTAATGACCCTTCGGCAGTGCCCACCAATGTGTTGGGCTCAAGCAATTCTACACGGTCCACATCTCCTCTGGTTCAGCCCCTCCACACCCAAACCCGAACATGTATAGCAAATGATATATTGGCCCCTCGAAGAATGATAATCAATTATCATTTTATCAAAGGTGCAATTTGCACCCTTTTATGGCACGACCCCCTTTTTCATTTTTATCGAAGTAGCAATTTACCCCCTTTTATGGCCCACTTTTCGTAATCGCATGTTCGGGTCATCTTACATGTACCTTGACTCTAGAAACGAAGTCAAGATTTTACCTTAATAGTGGCGAAATTTATACTAAAAAATAAAAAGACTCACTTTAATAGTCATTTGCACATAGAATATGAAAAAAGACTGACTTTAATTTAATCTATCTAATAAAATGAGGCAACTTGAATTGTACCGAACGTTCTTTCATGTCATCATTTATATAATTTCACTTTTGCCCATTGACTTTACTTTTGGAATATTTTTTTTGAGTCTCCTTTTTTGGTAAAAAAAAAGAGGATTAAGAACAAGTATATAACAAAAACTAAGAAAAAAAATCTAGCGATGACGAGTGTATATAAATTGGGGATAATTTTTTTTACATATAATAATTATATTTTTAAAAATTTTTGTCGTGGCGGCCGCCCCTATTAGACCCCCCTAGCTCCATCCTTGCTTGACTCATTTCAAATCAACAACCGAAGACTTCCAGCAGCTCTGAAGTGTTTTGGCTCAATTTTGAAGCTATTCGGAACTGTTTCAAAGCTGTCTGAAAATCCTGTCTAGACAGGACCAAGATAGTTTGCTGGACGGTCCATACAATCATATTATCTAGTTTCGATCCTTGCTCTCTGTATATTTTGTTCGAACGGTGGTCTAGTCTGTCTAGACAGTCAACGCGTGTTTTAGCTGATTTTGTTTTGTTTTCGACTTCCTACATATTGGTTTTGGAGTTTCCTTATTGGTATATATATTTGTACGTGCTTTTAACCTCACTCTAACAACATCACTGGAACTCTCTCCCATTCACTAACTTAATACTAATTTTTTCTCATATAACACACTCATTTAGATCCCACTTTTTGTACTTTTGTGTCATATAACAACACAACTGGAGATGGCCCAAAACTCTTTTGCTTTAGTTTGTTGGAGTGCATGGTTTTGCCCAATTCAAAAAAAGAAGGGTAAAAAAGTACTTTACCATGTATATATAGGTGTTTTTTTTGTTTTTTTGAAAAGGATACTTTACCATATTTTGGTCCTTAGTAGCTAGTCATAAATAGTTTTCCCTTTACAAAGCTAGCTAGGCAAGGAGTAGCTGCCATTTTTGTATGTGGTGCCAGAAAGTTAAGTGGACGGAAGCAAAGTAATGTTCAAAATCAAGCAGGCAGAGAGAGAGAGAGAGTAGATCATGTGAGTGGAGTAACTGAAGATAGGAGCTTTCCCCACATCACTACAGCTGTCTCTCTGGACACCCATTGACGATGCTGTGTCCGCAGGGCCCGCATGCATGTTATAGGAGTACAGTATAAGATTTGTGGCAACTTATCTCACGCCTCATGTTTTTTCCTTTCTTCTTATAACCACACCGATTTGTGAGCACCTCAATTAATTCTAACATTCTGAAGTTAACGATCGGACAAACCCTTTAGTTACTCCAAAGTTTGACATATTTGACCTCCGTTAAATTTTAAAATGCGATCTCATAGAAGTAAAACACTTAAAATTGAGTCCATTAAATTTTAGAATGCGATCTCATAGAAGACAAACACTTAAATTGATTTCTCATGCCTGCTTCCTCAAACCCTTGCCTTCTCAAGCATCATGTTTTACAGAGAGAACCGTAGAGATGGGCCCCATGTTTCCATTACAAGATTTATTTGCACATCTTATCTTCTTACCATAATCAATTTATCATATCCGGCTCTTTTCGAAGAGAAATTTTCTAGTGCCGGGTGGGTACGGCTGACGTGGTGCTTGCTGGGCGCATCTTGGCCGTTTAAAAGTGTTTTGAATGATCCGAATTTAAAATAATCTATTAACGGATCATTCAAAATACTTTTAGACGATCCGAATGCACTGAGCGGACACTACATAGTACCCACCCGACACTGAAAATTTTCTCCTTTTCGAATGGCATTGACACTTTGGAGCTTCAATTGTATCTTTGTATGCATACTTCAGCTCTAGCAAACAGGCCGGACCTGATAAGGCCTAAAAACAGTATCATAAAAGATAAAACCTGCAGATATTTAAGATATAGAAAATAATACTATTAATCGAATATATCAAATATTACCACGCAATTCTCGTACCCTATTTCATCTCTAACTAATCATGTTTGTTTAGTTTAATTATAAGATTACTATCATTAACAATGAAAGAATTATCTTAGTTTAAACATTATTATTGATCAAAGTTTTTTGAAGTATAAATTATTATTTTGGTCTTCATAATCAAAAAAGTTTTATTTGTGGATGTAACATGAAAAGTTAAAAGTAAAATTAAGGTACATAAAACATAAAAAACTTGTTTTTGATATTAGTGAAAAAATAAAAATGGTACTCCATATGGATCATGATGCTCAAAAAAATTCAATTCCAATACTTTGAATACACCACCCATTTGTCACGAGAATTGTATTCTACATAAATTCATTTTAAGATAGAAATGAAAAAAAATATCTCTACCCAAACGAAGGGCTAAAGAATCCCCAACTCAAGCAACCAAGAATTGAGAAGTAATTATCCAAACACCCCTCGAATAATAATATACATAGATTATTATTTTTGGTTGGATTATTGAGAGGGGTGATCTAAATATTCGTGTCGCATAAACTCATCATTGGTTGAGTCCCGAGATTACGACATATACAATGAGGGCTCATCCTGATATTTTAGAGGCCTAAAGCGAATTTCGGAATGGGGCCTAGTTGTTTAAACAAAAATATTCAAGATAGGTGGCTAATATAAGGTAAAAAGGTTAAAAGCTGGTATTTTAGTTTTGTAATTTAACTAAAATAAAATTTTAAAAAAATATAAATCAAACATAACAAAGTACCACACATACATTGTGTTTTTTCTAACAAATATTTTAAATATTTTTTATCAAAGTTTATTGAGTGGAAATAAACTATTTTGGTTGATTTTTAGTCAATAGTATTTTATTTGTGAATTTGATATCAAAAGTCAAAAGTAAAAATTAAAATAAACAAAATAAAAAATCTTATCAAAACATTTTGTGGTGTGCAAGAGATTTGAACTTCTTGAGTAACAATTGAAAATAGTTTTTTTTTTTTGTAAACAATTGAAAATATTTTTTGGTAGTATTTTAACAAAAATAGTTTTTGAAAAATAAGAAAAGTTTTGAAAATAGTTTTTTTTAGAGTTTTTGTAAAACATTTTCTGAAATTAATATTAAAGAAAATAATTATGAAAATAATTTTTGAAATCAATTCCAATATCATCGATTTTTTTTTTTTTTGAAAACAATCCCTTCTTTGTTAGTTCTACGTAATCCCGCCTCTCACTTGGGATAATTTAGTATTATATAGGGATAAAATTATTACTAATCCCGACAGTCATTTCAGAAACTAAACGTGGGATAACTCAGGATTAGGTACAGTTAGTACTATCCTAGGCAATTAATCCGCGAATCAAACGAGGCCTTAAAAGTATACAATTGTAAGATAGAAACATTACCTATGAAATCCTTCAATTTAAATACTTATGAATAACTTATGTCGAAATGAGGCCCCAAATTTGTACCAAAATTTGGAGATAGGAAACAGTTGATTCCTCCGCTTTCCCTCTGTTCACACTTAGCTCTTGAGGATTATCGGGGCTTTTTTTTTTTTTTTTTTGATCCGCGCCCATGGCTCCTCTTTGCTCTAGCAATAATAAAACTTCTTTTCTTCTTCGAGTTAAAAAATAAACTATCCAATAAAGGCAAGGTATCGCGGATCAAAAAAAATAAAAATAAAGGCAAGGTATCATGTCGCACACACAAAATATATCGCTATGTTATTGGTTGAGTCATGTGTGTGGGGCTCCGAGATGAACGTGGCTCACTTCCTTTGGAATTGTTGTTCGTCGGGATCTAACCTCATTTCCTTGAACCCTACTTGCATCACGAAGCACGATTAAAGACCACACCGGAGGAGCCCCAGAATGGCCCTCCGGCGCGAGGATGAGAATAGTGCAGAGAGAGGAAAGCAAAGGACTAGGGTTTCGAGGGTAAGAGATGATGTACCTTTTAGGGCTACTATCCCTTGGTATTTATAGAGGATTTTTGGCTTGCTCTTCAAGTTCGTCTATACGTTTGACACGAGTCGGCTGACGTCACCCGTGACGTAGCGGATAAGGTGGTTAGTGTGAGCTGTCATTGGAGACATGGCCAAGCCCAATTGCCTAGCTCCGGGCCGAGCCGAGCTTCGAAGGAGCATTGTGGGGATATGGCCAAGCCCAGTTGCCTAGCTCCGGGCCAAGCCGAGCTTCGTGGGAGCTATCATGGGAAACATGACCGAGCCTCGTGGACTAACTCCGAGATGAGCCGAGCCTTGTGGATGAGCTCTAATAGGAGACATGACCGAGCCTCGTGGCCTTCCGTCGAACGTAGCGATTGTGGCCGAACCAGAATATTCGGACCACTACAATGTGTAGGCACGTGAAGCAGATTAGATATAATGGGACTAAGCAAAATGGTTCTTAATTCCAAATTCTTTTTTATCTGAGCCTGTAACCAAATTTTTACTATCTGAGCCCGTGATTGAAAGGGCCCATTCAGTATTGGTACCAAGGCAGTAAGGCCCATAATTGTTTGGACTTTAACGGGGCCTCTTACCTAGATTTTGAATGGACTTAGAGTATCTATAATGTAATAATCAAAATTGGATAACCAAAAGTTGTCACATCATCTTTTAATTATCCATTTAGAAGTTGTTAAAGTTAGCAATATTAAGTCCCACATTGTTTACTTTTTGCCCATAATCAAAATGGGTTGGCAAAAATTTAAATCTAACGGTCATTTTTTCTCTCTCAATCTAATGGTCTACATTAAATGGCATTATAGTAAAATAAGTGAAAGTGGAGAGCATTTGTTAAGATTCATAAAGTGATCAATAATGTTAAATGCATAATCACTTGCCAAAGTGGAAAGTGAGTTTCACCTATCAATAAATTAAGCATTTGCTTTATGGAGAGTGAGTTTTACTCTCTCATGATTGGTGTACTTGATTGAGAAGATGTGGGGTCCAATAAATTTATTTATTGACAAAATGTTACTAGTTTTGATTATCAAAATGTCAAAATTTGATGATTTGTTAAAAGGATGTTAAGTTTAGTTATTATAATGTGAGCACTTTTTAAAGCACTTGCTAACCTTAGCAACCTTTTGATTTTGGTTATTATATTGTGGATGCTATGCTCTTAGAGCATTTGCAATGGTAATAATAAAAAACAAGAACCAAAATGTGCCACGTCAGTAATTAATTATCCATTTAGTTCATAATCAAATTTAACAACATCTACCTCCAAATTGGTTATTTTTTGCATCCCTAACCAAACCCCCCCCCACTCCACAATACACAATGCACATTTGTCCAATTTAAACGAGTTTCAATCACGCACTCGACCACACCAAATTTTTTGTCTCGATGAGACGATTCCAATGTGGGGTGGTTTTGAGTTTGATTATTGGTAAAAGTTATTAAGTGTGTTTATGAAATGAGTGAAATTTAGTTATTTACTAAAATACTTGTAACTTTGCTTATTACAATGTGGGGTATTTTTTGAACATTATTGATAAATTTGTTTATCCACACTCATTTGCTTATTACAATGGGGATGCTCTTACGGTGAGTTTTCCCTAAAAAGTCACTCATTATTTTTAGTCATATTTTATTTTGTTCTGCATTAAAATTTTGTGAATTATTGAATCGTCTTAAAGAGATGAATTAAAAAGAAGTAAAAAGTTATGATCAAAATGCATTTTTTTATTTATAAAACAAGCCAATAAATCTATCTTTTTGGCTTTTTTATCTTTTTTTTTTTTATAAAAAAGTTGAGTTTCGATCATAATTTTTAAAATTTTTAATTCCTCTCGTTGAGACAAATCACTAATCTAAAAAAAATTTGATGCAACACTAAACACACAAAAAGAAAAAGAAAAAAAAAACAGGTGGCTTTGTAGGGGGAACTCACCCTTAGCAGGAATGAGAGCAATCGGTGAAGCTTGCATGGGCTCTAAACTATTTATGAACTCTGGGCTGATACTTGCCAGATTTTAGGCCTGCTCCCAAATGTCAAAATTTTGCTTACTAAATGGGTTTAAGATTACCCGGGCCATGGCCATGGCCATGCAATGCAAATGTCAAGTTGGGCCCAATTGTTCTAATGGAATCATTCAATTTTAGGGGTCTGAAATTCTTAATAATAATGTCCTTTGAAAAGATAAGGGTAAAACTTACCCCAACACATAAGGGGAATGTTGGAATAAGTGCCAAAAGAGTACGGTTTTAATTAATTCAGAGCTGAATGCAGTTATTGCATCTCTGATGAAAAAGTCGAATTTTTTTAGAAGATCCATTACGAGACAAAAAGAATATGATATCCTCCTTTCCTCTCTTAATTATTTGTCTTGCAATGAACAAGAACAATGTGTAGCAATAGAACAAAGAACTCCATCACATATATTTCGATAGAAATTCAAGAGGCTGAGTCCTATGTAAGAACTAAAAAACCTTCCTTGCTAGAGACATTTACCATTTTGGTTTTCCATTTTTGTATACCATACTCCATTTTCCCCCCCCTATATTCCAACTACAATGTGTTGTCATTGTATGTCATAAGAAAACATCATTATAGTAGTAGATCTACCAGAAACATAACTACTGCCCAGGAGCGACTTCTAAGCCACACAATGCCTGCACGTGAGCAGGAACAACAACAATGAAATCGCCTATCCAAAAAACATCCGAAATTAGTAAAGTTCATGACAACGAGAATTGAGAGCAAAAATGAAAGAGTCTTACCGGAGAAGAATTATATTACCAAGCTAGGGCCAGCTACCTCATGATAAGGTTTACGTATATTAATTCAAAACTGGCATATCACCATGCATGATAATGGTGTTTTACAATTAATCTGAGAAGCCAGTAGTGGTGGTGATCATGATTATGAAGAAAACAAAACTAATAACAAGAAAGTTTTGGGGTTCCTTTTTGCAACTGATTGTACTTGAATATATAGTAATAAATAGGCATGCTGTATATGGCGCATGCGGTTTGGTTAATTGCTACCATGTGATTTACTTAACACAAAAGTACTATTACAAAACAAAAGAAAGGAATTATATATATATTATTAAAGTGACAAGCGTAGAAAAAATACTTTTTTTTTTTCTAATTGAAAAGCAGTATTGACTTGTTCATATGTCCATAAAATATTCACCAACAAGTACATTTGTGATAATTGCGGAGGAGGCCATTAAAAGTTACTACTATATATATGCATGTTATGGGGACATTAATTATTAAGACTTCACTTTCGGTAAATCTCAAAATCGAAATAATTTTCGGACCATATTTGGAAATAATTGAACTCTATGCATGCATTGTGTCCTCATGCATTGACAAAACACACATGTTTAGGAAACTTTTGCGTGCTCTCTTTTTTGACTCTAAACTTCTTTTTCTTTGGGGAGTGATTTTCACATTCCCTTTTTTTATATTAATGTGAAAATATCATAAATTTGAAGAAGAAAGTTGTGAGTTCACAATTGATATTATGAATATATGTGCAAATTTTTTTTATTCCTATAAGAATATTATGATTCCTTTTGTTTTTTTTGATCGGCAAAATTATTTTATAATTGTTATACAGATATAGGAAATGAATACCATATGTACACTTACAAATGTGGAATACGTATTGTAAAAAACATGTAACGAATATGGGAGCATGATTCGGGTTAACTACCTCGCGACTTAAATAAATCGAACTAGATTGTTTGTGGATAAATCACGACCGAGCTTCAAACACGAATGTGTATACAGCAACAATCTCAAGTGATGGAGTGAAACCACGAGCTTCGAGTATCACCCTTAATTCTTCGGTGCAAAACTTAAGTTGCTCTATAACCATAGAGAGAAAACTAGAGAGAAAACATTTTTTTAGTACGTTATTGTCTGCGTACCTTTCTCTGTGTTTCTGGAGGAAGTAAATAAAAGAGCATCCATGATATATGCAAACTCCAATTTCCCTAGGAGATAGAGTTGATTTTGTATTCCTCCATCTGTGGCCTAATGAAGTGATCGCTCTGATTGCTTTTGATTGATGAATTTCATTAACTTATAGACCCGGAATCACAATTTGGAAAGTACCCGCGCGAGCAGTGGTGGACGACTTGTATTCATGCGCTTCATAATCGCCCAGAGTTCACTACTAGAAATATAGTCATACAAAAGATATGCTAATTTATTTGAAGAGAATATTTTCTATGATCAGATTCGAATCATGTTGTACATGAACAGGTTCCTATAGGACTTCAACTAACGTTGAACCCCGCTCTTTGGTCAAGACGAGCGGGAGGGAACTTAAGCGAAGGGGTCACTCGAAACAGAGAGAGGGGTTCCAAAGGGCGTGGAATATTAGACTTGATCTGCCTACGATACGGAGGCGGGGGGCTGCTTTTTGCATAGTTATTAAGCTGCCTACGATTCCGATCAGGCACTTAATGATATCCAATTAAGCTGATTTTTTGCATAGTTATTCTACTCGACGAGCTCTATAAAGTGAACGTTTCAGATCATCGGAGCGAGACCGGAACGGGCCCGGAAAGCCGGGGCAGCAGCCCCCCGCCTCCCTACGATACAGGACTAGCAAACAAATACTACTCCATATAAATTATTCGGCCAATTTGAATATTCCTACCCCAAATTCCAACACGTAATGTATTTTTTTTTTGTTGGCTAGAGAAAATTTCATTATCATGAAGGTCCGAATATGAAACCGGTACAATAGGAGAAGAAAAAACATAGAGAAGGCTTCGAAGAGTACACATAAGTACTTAGACGCAGTAGAATTCACGAGAGACTAGTTAGAGTACTAGTCTAAACGAGATAAACAATTCGTCGCAACGAGCAAATCTTGCGCACAAAAAAGAAGAGAAAACTTGCAATATTAATGATTAAAAGCTTAATAATTGAATTGGTTACAGTCCTTTTTATAAGACCATAATCTTATAAATCCTACAGAAAAGAAAATCTTATGCCAAAACAAGCGACATTAAAGAAAAAATATTTCCTATTTAATTAAATAAAATTCTAATTCTTATAGACCAAGAATCTTAATAAAAATAGAAATTAAAATCAAATCGAATACGAAAAGTCAATAATTCTAACCTAAACAAAATATTCCTAATAAAAATCTTATTGTAACGCAATAGAAATAAAATATAAAAATCCTCCAATCTTATCCTACATCAGTACTTTTCTAATGTTGAAGTTTGCAAGTTCTTAACCTAACCCCATCGCCTCTCAATTTTTTAAATTCATCAAAACAAAAGGAGCTAACAGAGATGTTAGCTAAACACCAAACATAAACTGATTAGATGTTCCCCTCTGCATACGCTGGCCTTGAATACGCCACCGGCGCAGGCAATACCCAAAAACTCGGGCATCCTATATAGCATGCATTTCACTAATTTTGATTTTTTATTTTTTTGAATCTTTTGAATTTTGGGTGCAAGTTGAAGGTCTTTTGGCCCCACCTTTTGTGGAAGACAACACGTCATTGGACGATTATGATCATCACTTTGTAACTGAGGATCCGATTTACTCTTTCCTCGGAGTTTAGTAATTTACATCGATCACAACTTGCTCTCGGGCCATTCCCCACAAAAATGTAGTTTCTCTTCGTAATTTTACTTTTCATGTTTCTATAGCCTCAATCTTAATATGGTCCCACTTAGATTTGGTATGCAATTATCACTCCCCTTAATTAATTTTACTCCTTGTTTTTAAGCCTGGCATTATTGTAAGGCCCTTCTGCCTAATGTTTTAGCCATTTTTTTTTAGCATATTCTTTTTAGTTGTTTTCTCTTAGTTTTTATGATGTAGGACAAGAATTTAGAAGATTTCAATTATATGGAAACTTTATTTTAGGAATTATTCGTTTTAGGAATTCCTCTTTTAATGCCGCTTGTTTAGGCATATTTCTATCGGTCTTTTAATTTTGTTAGTCTTGGTTTTCAAGTAGTGGTGCTAATCAAGCCAAGCAAGCCAAACACAATATTGTTCAAGCTTGGCTCGACTCCTTATTATATGTGTTCAAGCTGGGCTAGCTTGAGAAATTTTTGAGACTAATTGTTCAAGCTTGGCTCGAGCTTGAAATTTTGTATTCGTGATAAGTTTGACTTGGCTTGTGAAATGTGCAAGTCAATCTCAATCGAGCTTAGTTTCGTGAAGTTTTGAGCTTTCAAGCTTGAACTTGAGCTTAAGCTCATTAAATTATAAAATAAAAGAGACTAATTTAAAGGCATAAAGAAGAACCAATTTCATTAATCTAGGCCAAAAAACTTATAATTCTTTATTGGTTATAAAATTCAGTTACTAGCTAACATTCATCAAATTAATTGAATACCTTAAAGTCAAACTTGTCTTAAAATCATCTTAAGCAAAATCAAGAAAACAAACTCTTAATTGCCTCCCAACTACCTTTAAAGAATATGACTAAGTTTTATGATTCATAATTAGAAAATAAATGATGATAATGATTTTTATTTGGATGCAATAGTATCGTAAAATTTGTGAAATATCTATATGAAAGGCAGATTCATATCTCATATTTTGGGATAGTTATTAATCTACCCCTATATTTTCAGTATTTACAGAATGATTATTTTGTTCACGAGCCTATCGAGCCAAACACCTATTTGCTCAAGCTTGGCTTGAATTCAAAAACAAACGAAAAAACATGATTGAACTTGGCTTATATTTCTTATAAACGAGTTTGAATAAGCCAAAAGTTGAGCCGCAAGCTAAAAACCAAACTCAAGCTGTTTGGTTCGTTTAGCAGCCCTATCTTCAAATATTGTTTTGCTTGGTCTCCACTCTAAGTAGTTACCTTATTGTTAGGACTCTTGCTAGTATAAATAGGGGTGTAATTTAATTCTATTATTCATTTTTTATCAATAATATTCAGTGTTTCTCTCTCTCTCTCTCTCTCTCTCTCTCTCTCTCTCTCTCTCTTCCTTGTGTGCAAGATTTGCTCGTGGATTCGAGTTGTTTATCTCGTTTGGACTAGTACACTAACTAGCTTCTTGTGAATTCCCCTGCGTCATTTTAGATTGTTTTATGGGTCTTTTTCATCATTTTAAATGAATTTTTTGAACTTTATTCAATATTTTTTCACTGTTTTGATGCCCCTTGTTTTTTGATAAGCAAAAAAAGTTTTACTCCATTGGTCCCAATTTAAATTTTCCATATGGTTTTTTGTACAATTTCAAATCCCAAAAAATATATATTTCTTATACTAAATTAAAGTGCTCATTGAGTACTTTAATAATATGTAAGAGTATATTTTTTTTGGAATTTGAAAATGCACTAAAAATTGTAGGAGGGACATTTGAATTGGGACGGAGGGAGTATTAAGAATTTTGATAAGTGTACATTATGTTGGGGGAGGGAAAGATGAATCTAACTAAAAGTTGGATGAAACAAATATAGCCAATGGGTTAAGCCCAGAATACCCTAAACGGGCAAAAGCCCAAACACCCATAAGGGCAAGGCCCAAAAGGGCCATGCCAAACCCAGTCCAAAACCTAAACCTAACCCTAACTACACACCACTACTACCACCGTCACCACCTCCAAGGCAGCAAAATGTCACCACCGTCAATTTAGTCCTCACAAACGACTGAGATCCAACTCTTGAGCTTCCATACGTCGCTGCGAACCACCACCACCCAAACCACCCCCGGCAAAACCCTAGAGTGGCGCTGCCTAAAGGATTCTTTTTAGAGCGCCGGGGGGGCGCGGGGGGGGGGGGGGGGGGGGGGAGGGGGGGGGGGGGGGGGGGGGGGGGGGTGTGGTTGTCTAAAAGACAAGTCAAAACTCAAAAGGAGTTTAACTCACATAAAAATTTTCTTGGGACAATTCCTTTTGCCGCAAAAATTAGAATCTGTACACCTTCCATGGACGGGAAAATTGTGAATGGGCCTTTTTATGGGTGCAGAGGAGGTCGTAACCCTATGGGAATTTCACGTACCGCAAAACTCAAACTCTTGACCGCTCAGTAAAGAAAAAAGATTTTGGCTTATTGACATAGTTCCTGAGGGGATGCAGGAATTAGCAGTGTGAGGTGTACTAAATAGGCCTAAGACACCCTAGCATATTTTATCTGGCCCAAAGCATTATGTGCATGGTTCATTTCTATTTCTATTGGAGTATTAGATTTTTAACCACTAATTCATTTAAACGATTAAGCTATTAGAGAGAGATGACTTTATTATTCCCTCCGTTCCATATCGAGGTACTACTTTCACTTTTTTCTGTTATTTTTATCTTGTTTATATCTTTTAATTTATAATTTATTAAATTTTTTTGTATAATAAAATTAATTGAGATCTATTAAACAAAATCCATATTGAATATTTTTAGCATTATAAATCGAAAGATATAAAAAATTTCTTAAAATGTTCAGAATAGTAACATGGACACTCAATATTGAACGGAGAGAGTATTATATATTATCAAATATATACTTAATATGTCCCTGACGTGTAGTTAGACTCTTCTCCATTAATGGACAAAACATGTGCAAGTATTTAATACAGTACTTAGGTTGGCAGTGAGCAACACATGATTTGTTAGTCAGTAATGATTCTCACACATACATTTTTGCACATATCTTGCACATACGTTTTTGTGGGGTTCATATCGGGGTCCCACAAAATGATCCGAACCGCTCATCTTTTTAAAAATATTTTTTAGAGGGTTCCTGTAAAAAATCAACTCTAACAGATATCGGTAAGGGCTTTTTTATAAATTGTAGGACGAATCATTCTGTTTTACACTACGAATTCTAAGAGAGCCCTTACCGAAATCCGTTGGAGCTGATTTTTTACAAGAACTCTCTAAAAAATATTTTAAAAAAGATGAGCGGTTCAGATCATTTTGTGGAATCCCGATATGGGCCCCACAAAAACGTATGTGCGAAATATGTGCAAAAACGTATGTGCAAGTAGCATGGTTGTTTATTAGTTGCTTTGATACTGTGATAAATTGTCAACGATAAACTCATCTAAAAGCTTAAGTTATTCCCAAATATGTCACATGCAGTGGGGAAGACCAAACAATTTACGAACCTCTTGTCAAATTAACAACTGTAAAGTATCTCCAGCATACTCCTGAAACACCAAATATAATTTCTTTTAAGATTAATTCTAGTACCTTTTGCATGTTCAAGCAGACACCTCGACCACTATCTCACTCTTCAAATTTTAATTCTCATCCTTGAAATTTTAGAAGATGAGTAGATCGTTAAAACATGATTTGTATTTGAAAAATTCATTGGCGCACAAAGTTAAGGCCCACATTCCGCAGCAGCCGGCCCAAGTACAAGGCCCACAAGGCCTGGGCCTTGGGCATCTCCAAGATGCCCAATTTTGGGGCCTCTCCAAGATGCCCAATTTTGGGGCCACCCCAATTTTTTTTTTTGTATTTGGGTTAGGTAGGACTCTTTTTAGAAAATGCTCAGTCCAAGTTTCAGAAGCAAGACTCAGTCTCTTGAGCATTGATACTGAGGCAGTAGGACTTTCTACTTATAAAAGATTATTTGTCTCCATTGTTTCCTTCAACTAGCGATGTGAGACTATAGATGGGAGGCTTTGTTTTGCAACTTGTTTGTCCCACGTGAGAGAGGAAAGGCTCAATTACCAAAGTGGATTTAATACTATAGTTTTGGCTTTCTCTGACTATTTTTTCTTTCCGTAAAAATTGTCAAGCGTTTAGGGCACCATTCTTAAAATAGGCCTTGGGCTGGCCCTTATTTCCATTCAGATTCTTACAATATTTTTTTCATAAATACTCATTTCCCATTTTACGAGATGGGTCATTCTCTCACAATACTTCGCTTTTAATTAAAAAAATAAGTACTTATTACTTATTTTAGTTGGTGGAACACAAAGGTAACAAAATACTAAAAAGGTAATATAGCATTAAAATTCAAAAAGTCTCTTGGAGTGCACTATAAAATTTCATTGGTTTTTTTTTTTTTTCAATCATAAAATTTCGTTGTTCAACATACAAAATGGGGTCCTAAAACAATCTTTTAATTGATAATAAATTTTAAAGTATCTATTGGAGATGTTCATAGACGGCGGGTTATAGCTCCCTTCACACCATGAATCGTTTCCTCTAAGTAGGAACGTTCTTTCGAATCTAAGAATACAATACATGATTAACATGAACAAATTAAATGGATCTGAGATCTTTAATTCTTTGGACACAATCTTTGAATGAGATCAATGATTCTTTACTTGATTGTGCCATGAAATCCCACTCTGTAGCTCAGGATTATTCTAAGTACAAACCGAAAGTGACCTTTTAGAAAATTTTGTTATCTGTCTGATCAGAGAGGCTTGTGTGTGTGATGAATGAGAACAAAGAATAGTCATACCAAATGGAAAGAAGCTAATCCTTTTTCCCCTTTATGACTTGGCAAAAGGTCCATTTTCAATAGAATTTAGTACTCTTTAAGAAGGGGAATGGGTATAAAATAAAGTCAAGAGGTTGTGTGGAAAAGTTAAATTGTACTTCTACCCATTGCATTTTCCTTTATTGAATTCCCTTGTGAGAGGCACTATCTAATATATTTCGACTTGTTTTTTTTTTTTTTTTGGCAATGAAGAGTGGTCCCCGGGTTAGCTTGTGCGCTCTCTCCAGCCCCCCATCAGCTTTTGCTAACCCAAATGATTTTTACGCACGGAGAGGCCCCAAGGACTTTTTTGTAGCGCAGGGAAATCGAACCTGAAATCTTGGGATGGTAAGCTCCTCTGTCCTGGCTAATTAACCAAGTGCACTACCCTTTGGGGTTTGTGGCCATTCCTAACTTTGGTGGACCACATCTTGAGCTTCAAATCAGGAATACTTGTGAATTTATTACTGTGATTCTTGTACACAGTGAGAGTAGATACACATAACGATTGTACCAACCAAGTAATAGTTCATGATCAGAAGCATGAGGTTTTGCAGCGATTCTGTTGTGGACTTCATACCACAGAGCATCATAGTTTGTGAAGTACTGCAATGGTGGAACAAAGAAAAATAAATTAATTAAAGAAAATGACTTTATAGTGAAAACACGTTACTGAGTTTGTTCTGACTTTATTTGGGCCTTTCCACTTTTTCTTCCAAGATAAGTCGAGGTGAGATGTAGATTGGGTTTATAAAAACTAGTATGAGTATTTAGGTTTACCAATATTATATCTGATTTCAGTAAAAGTGATTTAGTATTTTGTTAGGAACGATGAAATTTTAGAAATAGATAGTATAGAGCGTATTTAGTCTCCTCATATTAGTTGATTTTTATTTTTTATTTTTTCATCTTTGCTTGGTAAACAAGAATCAGTAGCTTCTATATATAGTTTTATTTAGAGTTCCTTCTATATATTTACTAGCGAATGCCCGTGCCTGAAGGCACGGCGCAACACATTTTGAAGACAACTAAAGTTACGGGTCGAGCAATGAGCAAAGGGATGACATGTTGAAAAAAATGGGTAGGAACAAAGTAAAATACGATATATTTTTGTTGTTGCAAAACTTTAATATGCTAATTACCTATACCTGCAGTACTCCGCAACAAAAAGTTTTATTTGTTAAGCCTTTATCCGTGTGTACATCACTACCAATGATAATCCTAATCACATATACTGAGTTAATTGCATTGATAGGATACACATTGAACTATATTAATCCAAACCACAAAACTCAAAACCAATACCATGTTGCATTCATAGAATCCAATTTTAACATGCATAAAAAATCTAAAAATTTATATAGAGTTAAATCGGATACACTACGTAGGGGAAAAAAAGTGTTCAACATAGATCTTATTATCTTGAAATTTGTCTCTCCATCTGTCTCCCAAGAGTTTTTGTACCAATGCGTATCTACTTCATCCAAAAAGCACAATTAGGAACATGAATAACAGCCTACAAAAATAATTAATGAGCAAGAATTTCTTCTTGTAAAAGTAAAATGATGACTAATAATAGTTACCTTAATTCTATATCTTGTTTATTTGTTTCTCAACACCATCATGGTACGATCATGACCTTTGTAGATGTACTTGTGAATATACTTAACAGATTTTATTCCAGGACAAATTTCCACATTGATATGAGAAATATATTTTCTCGAAAGGTATGTATTGTATGACACCACATCCCTTTTATCAATTCGTTGACCCCTTACAGTACAGAGGGAATAAAGTAATAATGGCATTGGTAGGCATACTCCATGCATAAAAATACGATTAATTTCTTGCTCATCATGAATCACCACAATTACATTTTTTTCTCGAAGACACGTAACCTTTGTACTGAAAAAATAGAACAAAGCAAATATGAATTAAATATATAAAATCAGATTAAGCAATGCAATTGAGTAAATAGTTCTTATATTTTCTGCAAGTTACCGTCGAGCTGCATAAGAAAATGAAGAATTCACCGAATGCATAGGAAACAATTAATTTGATTATTACGACCAAGGTATAAAATGAAACGGTTCAACTCACATGGCCATAGACGCTTAGATTGTCCATGATTAGTTAAGTCCCAAGAAGTTATCTGAAATTTGAAAGAGAGTAATAGTCAAAAGTTATCATGGGAATAACAACAGAAAACATTTTAAAGATATATATAGACTCTCATAATATTAAATAAGTGACAAAAAAAAAAAGGAACACAAGACTCCAGTTTGCGATTTGTGTGGTTAACATCATAATATTTTCATCGATGCATATATGGTAATATTTAAAGGAGTGTAAATAACAACACATGTTCTAATTAAACGAAGTTAAAAAAAATGAGAAAAAAGGTTTACAATTACTCCATTTGTTAATCTTGCAAAAAAATGTTGTTTTGACAACTATTAAGGGAAAAAAGAATAGGGTGTTGCCATTCAAAAAAAAATAGAATAGGGCGTTAATTAGTTTTGCACTCTTTCTTTTCCTATGTCAGAAAAAAAAAATAAAAGGTTTGAAGTAGCAAACGTTTGATCTTACTGTTAAAAAAAAAAACGTTTGAAAACCACCCTAATTTTCGGCATTAATTTCCTGAATCACAGGGATCCATTCTTACCCGGAAATGTGACTGTAAGCATTATTTTTCAATTTATGTGATAATCAATAGAAGTTTAAATGTCAATATTTGATAAATATGGTAAAAAATTAAATCCTTGAATCACAGGGAATCAATCCCATGCATCCTTTTAAATGTGGTAAAAAATTAAATCCCTGAATCACAGGGAATCAATCTCAGGGATCCTTTTTTTTTTTGATTAGCCAGTTACCAAAATGTGATGATGATAACCCTTAAACAACCAACAGTCTAGATTTATAGAGGGGACATTCTGGTCTGTTGGTTGTCTTTTGGATTCAAACTCAGTCCTCCCTTGTCGATTTTGTAAAGAATGATGAAGGAGTCAGCATACATGTTCCAAACGACAAATAAAATTGGCCATGAACCTAATTAAAACGTTTATAAGTTTAACAACAAAATCATTTTGAGTGCTCTATATGAAAAAGTATAGCAATCCAAAAAAAATTGCAGTACCTCGAATTCAAGCTCAACGCAAGAATTCTCTAAATATATTTCTTATGATCTTTCCTGTAGTAAAATAATAGAAAGTAAGAAGATGGTAGAATAAACAACAAAAGAAAGTAAGAAGATGATAGAATAAACAACAAAATTAGGATTAACGCAAAAGACCCATGCAAGGTTGTCAAAAAAAAAAAATTTCTCGCACACTCATATTTTTTTCTTCCAATTTTCGGCAAAAGAAACCCAATATAAAAAATGAACTTGCATGAGAAATGAAAAAAATCCTTTGATGTTTGAATCCCTTGCAATAAAACTAAAAAAAATTAGTCAAGAAACTCCTAATTTATGGCAAAAGAAACCCAATATGAGTAAAACTCGTCCATGAAAAAAATCAAACTTGCATGAGAACTGAAAAAAATCAAACTTATATCACTATCGGTAATGGTCGTTCCGGAAGTTGTTTTTGGTAAAAGAAACCCAATATGATTAAAAATCGTTCAAGAAAGAAACCGAACTTTAGTGAGTACTAAAAAAAATCGAACTTACCTCACTATAGGTAATAGTCGTTCAGAAGTTGGAGGACATGGAAAATCTATGCATGTGACAAACAAACCCAAAAAATGTGGACTTCTAAATAGAAGGTATCAATTGCACACAGTAGGTTGGTCTTCTAAGAAACGGGGACTTCTAAAACGTAGTGATAAGTTCAAATCTTCTAAAATTAAAATCTCATGTGATAAGGAAATGACAGGGAACCAATCACTCACACATTCCTAAATAGAAGGTATATTCCTTTTAGGTTGTGGACTTGTTATATATTTTACCTAATGCCTAAATAGGAGGCGGAAATAACTCCTTATATACAGTTTTGTCTATATCCCAAGTGATATGTACGTAATTCTCCTTTTAAAAAGGCTAAATCAATTACCTATGGATTCCTTTTCAATTATCGATCTATGGATTTAAAATAGACTAAATCAATTCCATATATGTACGTATTCTCCTTTTCAGTTTATAGTCGATCCCATAAATCATGGGATTTCAAATATTTGGAGATACATACAAATTGAATTTTAATTAGAAGGGCCAAATGTTTTCTTTTTAATCGAAAGGACTATTTTAGGTTTCATTTCATTAATTCTTTTCAAATATGTCGCTGGCTATACTACCCGTATATACGAATTCAAAAACTAATTCCGTTTAAAAAATATGTACCAATCTAATGGTCCAAAATATACGGATTCAAGGGATGAAATATTTACCCACCAAATCAAAGATTTAATAACTAAAAGAATTCGTTGAAAGATTTAATAAAAATCTACTGTAATTAAGCAATTGTCTTGGCCAATTAGCTTTTGCCACTAATTAAGCAATTACGGTAGTGTTCCAACTAAACAAAAGGAAGGTTTTGGAAAAAAGAAGATAATTTCAAGCCCAAAAATTATCTGTATACGCAAATAATTTTTCTACCAATATAGATCTTGTTTGATAGACTTCATTGAGATCTTTTATACGGTGCAAGAAAAATCAAAAAATTATTTTTCATTTTCATTATATTTGAGTTTGAAAATTGAAGAAAAAGAAGTTTCAAAAAAGGAAGGTTATCTAGAACACCCCCTACGTTTACTCCCCAATTCTCTTCCAAAATAGAAAATAGAAGGGGAATGTGTGATTAGAAAATGGTCAAAAAAAGTTATCAATTTACAGACATGCCATTTTGTAGAATGGAGGGTAGAGATTTATGCAGGAGGAAGAGATAAATCTGGAGCGTTGGTTATTTTTTGGATTCAAACACAGCTCTGTTTTATTATATAGATTATAAATTGAGTTGTAAAAGCTTTAAAATAGCAGGATTGAGTTTTGAAAACATAAGGTTTTCTCTATACAACGTGTTTGTGAGTGTTATCCTAGTTCTTATTTCAATACGCTTCATCAAGGTACGAATAAGATAGTCCGAACATCTGAGGTTAAAAAAAAAAAAAAAAAAATCCACAGTAACTTTTGCTTGAAGTTCATTGTAGGGTGGGTCCCACTATATTATCCAATAAAAAAAAAAAAACATAGATTTTGCATATCCTATATATAGTAGTTAGTCTAACCGATCATTAAGGAAAAATTATTAAGACCCAGCAAATCAGGGTAGCACTCAAATAAATAACTAGTAACTAGCTAGGCGCGCACCAAGCTTTGAAAGAATCCATAGAATTGTGTCAAAAAAGCTAAGCAAAATTCCTTTCAACTGTTTGAAATTCAATGGCGGATCGAGAAGAGGATTATACCAAGCTGCTTTTCAGTTTAGCTTATGATTAACCTATAACCGTCCATGGAAATTAATCAAGAGTAGCTAACCCCCATATTTCACTAAAAACAATGTCATTGACCAATGCACTTTGAGAAAAAAAGTAGTACTATTACGATGATCTCATCATTTTAGTAGCAACAGTTGCATTTTGAACGACACTAGCTAATTAATGAGTTCAATTATGTTCAACCCTTTTTAAAGGTGGGTGAACATTTACCTGCCATGTTCCCGGTTAATAGAATATCGGTAAGTGTTTTGATAAAATCAGTTATATATTTTCATTTAGAAGTTAATTTACAAGAATCTGAAATGAAAATAGTGTGATTTAAATAAGCAGTTGCCGATAATCGATTACGTTGATTTGCTTTTTTCAAGATTAGTTCAAATGTCATGTTCTAAGAGATGAATTGTTTTGATCATCACAATTGGACTGGGAACATGGTGGGTAAAGTTCACATACCTTAAAAAGTGGGTAAAAAAAATTGAACTCCTAATTAACCACGTCACATGACTCTAGATTCGTGTGAATTTGCCGAATTTGTTATTTCGTTTGAAATAGAGATATGTATATCTTGACAATGAATGCATGAAAGTGGATGAAATGGAATTGAACGCCCCCTTTTTCTTTCTTTTCATTGACGGACAAATCACTCCTGTAAAGAATCATGGAAAGAACAGGTTCGAAATCACGATCAATTTCTTTTTCAAATCCTACTGCAGCTGCACAAGCCCTTTTCGCGTGTCAGAAATGACATACGAATAAGAAGAATGCTAGAACAAAATGAGAGGCAGCTAACCAACTTCTAGGAGTGTTCCGACTTCAACGGCGAAGTTTGAGAAATGCCAAGTTTCTCCTAAAAATTGAGAAGTTAAGATCATGTCAAATTGTTTTACGAAACAAAAAAAGAAAAAAGAAACAATGCTTGAAGGACGACTGATTGGCCATTTTTAGCATATTCAATTCTAGTACGTAATTGAGACATTCAATTACTACAAGCCTTCTCTCTCATGAGCTAACTTTTTGGTTTAAAAGGCGACCAATCGAGACCAATTTTTAAGTAGAGAGAAGAGAAGGGCTTACCAATCAAATGGAGAGATCAATTCACGAAACTATTTTAAAATTGGAAAGGAGCCTAAATAGATTAATTTACAAGGAAGATTAAAAAGAAAAAAACAGTACTTTTTCCGAGTTTGGGATAAAGGCGGTAAAATTAAGAAAACAAAGATAAGGGAGGTTTTTTATTTATTATTTTTTTATTAACCATCCTTTGATATTCGGAACCTACCAGAACTCTATTTTAATTTTAATCAAGGATGCTCGTAAGCGGTGGATAGTGGTGTTGTGTTGGGAGTAAAATTTAGAGGGCTGGGTACGTGCAGAGTGCTTTTAATTAACTTGGGAAAAAAATTGCTGAGATATATGGAGGAGGATGATATTAATTGCTGATGGTCATGAGATTAATTAATTGCTGAGATGAGAGGGAGGATGGTGAGTGTGCAATGCATGATGTTATCACTCTAGAAAGAAAGAATTAACAATGCTAGCTAGCTAGCTAGCTTCGTAGCACCGGGCTTTTTTTCTTTGTCAAGCGGAAGCGGTAGGAGAAGAATTCTTACAACTGGACACCCCGTATATCATTTATACGAGATCTGCACAATAAATATATATCAAACCAATATAGAAGAAACACCTAAGAAACAACTCCATATATACCGGGAACCAAATAAATCTGCAGGCAGGGTCTTCCAATAGAAACCAATAATAAAAAAAAATCCAATAATAAAAATCTCTTATACAGAACGAAAAAATATTTCTTGACTTTGATAAGATTTGACTCTTAATTTCTCAGTAAAACATTTACGAAGTTAGCCTACTACACTGGAAAAATATTCAGTGTCCCCAAAAACACTGCCATATAAGGCACCTCGTGGCGGTCTCGTAGGAGCAGGGCTTAGTTTGGGGGACTCAAAACCCCACGGTCTCCAATAAATTAACGATCTCTCCTTCTACACTTTCCCTAGGTGATCACAGCGCGCCTCTGGCTTTAAAGCTTGGAAAAATTTGCGGAGAATGTAGAGATTCTAGAGAATATGGAAAGTATAGTCCAGTAATATATAAAATAAGCACGACTTGGTATTTACTGGCATTAATTTGGGAAAGTGAATCCAACTTTACATACTTTATTTATCTGCCTTTTGGCTAAGAATGTGAATTATGCTTTATTTAAATGCAATGAGTACAAAAAAACATATACTCCATATATAAAAAAATATGATATCGAAATATATTGTGAAAAGGTGTTCAAAGTTCATTTATTTTGCGGATCCAAAACAAAAAAAGTTCATTTATTTTTGAGGCTAAAGATATGTTCCACGTACAATTAATTAAACACCTAAAAAAACACCCAAAATCTCAATCTTATAATTCCTGATCAAATTTTTATGATCCAAACCGTTAAATGTGTGGAGAATGTGATTTTAAGGGTGCCCGTTAGAAATTAACAAAAACTATGACTGGGAAGTGCTTGTTTTGAACAGTTTTTAATTGAACTGTTCAATGTGTGGAGAATGTAATTTTAAGGGTGCCCATTAGAATTAAAAAAAACTATGACCGGAAAATGATTATTTTGAGCAGTTTTTAATTGAACTGTTCATCAAATCTAAGCTAAAAACTGCTCAGATCAAGCAATTTCCTGTCTTTTTTTTGCTGATTTCTCGCGAATACCCTTAAATTCACGTTCTGATCACATTGAGTGACTCGAATCATTAAAATTGATCGAGAACTATAAAATATTTTTTTAGGTGTCTGCTACTATTATATAAGCACTTAAAAATGACTAGGGACAAAACGTCATGCCAGCGTGGGACTGATGTCATTATGAAACCCACAAACTAATGGCTTTTTGGTGGGTTAATGGGGGTAGTGGGGGTGGTGCTCATGCTATCATCAAACCATCGAATCGGAGACTATAAAAATAACACAAACATGATTGAGCAAATTAATTAAAAGGAAAGGGGAGAGAGAGAGAGAGAGAGAGAGAGAGAGAGAGAGAGAGAGAGAGAGAGAGAGAGAGAGAGAGAGAGAGAGAGAGAGAGAGAAATGGGGACCATAGTAGCCATGCGTGTGACACTGTGACCACCAAAAGTGTCCAAAAGATCCTTCTGAAAAATTCATGTCTAAGCTTCCTCATGCCCTAAAGCAAACTAGAGTAGTACCAGCACAGAGAGAGAGAGAGAGAGAGAGAGAGAGAGAGAGAGAGAGAGAGAGAGAGAGAGAGAGAGAGGACTGACCAGAACATGGGGGTAATAGAGGATTACCGTACCAAATAAAGAGTTGGATGAGGAGCAAGAAAACATATTGGATATGAAAACTTTGAGTTTGTTTGGGGTACTATTTTGAGTTTCACATTTTTGTTTGATGAAAACTTTGAGTTTCACTTGCTCAAGTGGTATCCGTCTCGAAAATTTTGTACTAATGAACTTTCGACCATACAATGTGATGAAAATCATTCCATTTTACTTTTTCCAATATATTGCATTTACATTGTTATAGTATTTTTTAGATTGGTCAATACTCTTTACCGAAAGATTTAACTCATTAAATGTTGCAAAAGAAATTGTTAGATGGCAACTCTTTTTAAAGCTTAAATTGTTGAACCTAATATCTAGTATGTATTATTCATGGTTTAGATTTTTCTCCCCGAGATGAAACACAGAAGATTAAAGAGTTATCGCGAGAACCGTTACAAGCAACTCATTATTAAAAACTTAAAAAGTTGTTAATTAGATAAAAAATGACTACTACAGTACTAGTATATTACTACTAATAACTCCACATAAAGGAATACACTATTCACTAATGAATATGTATGTCTCCCCAAGGTAATAGTGTGGTTCACTTTCTCCCTTTCACGCACACACACTTACCAATTACCATAATGGTGCAAAAAAGGGTAAAACAAAGGTTAGTAGGATTGATGATTTTTGTTCTACTTTTTGCAGCCAAGCTTCTTATTAACCGTGTAATTACCCCTGACCCACCTGGTCAAGTCATTTCAGCTAAACTCTCTCTCTCTCTCTCTCTTCTCTCTCTCTCTCCATATATAAAACGTAGCATGGGTTAGAGGGAGGGTTACAGACGGATTAGGGCCAACCAACCACTAGCAGCAGAAACTGTAACACGTCAGAAGCAATTGGAAAACGCTCCTTCTTTCTATGGCCTTATTTAAATGGAAAAAGGAAACTCGTTCTACAAACCAATTTAACTACTAAAAGTTTCTTTTTAAAAAATGATTTTCACATTCCATTTTTATTTATTTATTATAGCACTCATATTGAACTACTTGTGCTAATTATACAACACATGCAATCCACACATTAATTGGAAACCAAAAGAGAAGAAGAAGTTTGGAATGAAAAGTTCTACTCCCTTCGTCCCAAAATGAATGACAATTTTTGAAACTCGTGTAATTTTTCATCACTTATATCTTTCAATCTATAATATTTTTCATGAGTTTGAAAACTTTATATAATAGAATTAATCGAGAACTATCAAACAAGATCCATATTGTATATTTTTTCAGATTCATATTGAAAGATATAAGGAATTGAAATTGGCACGAATACCAAAAATTGACTTTCAATTTGGGATGGAGGGAATAACACATAACACAATATAGTCAAATAGATTTTGCCAAAAAATTTGTGAAATCAACAGACCGATCATATAGGTCAATCAAGTAAGAAAACAAAATATTTTTGTTCTGAAATTGATAAATCTATGAAAAATGTTAATTAATCACTACGTACATCTGAAATTACAATAAATCATTTTTTTTGCTCGGCTACAATAAATCATTTAACACGAGGTAAGAAGTATCCAAAAAGGATAAACACTACGACACATTCAAAAATAAAAATAAAATAAAATAATAGTAAACAAGCGATACGTAATAGAGGGGTGGCATTTTGTTATTTTTGATCGCTAAAAATATTGCACACTAATGAAGCATCTTGAGGCTTATTATATTAGCCAAGTACACTAGATAAGTAGAACTAGGGTTTTTATTATTTTGGTTGGGAAGAGGTAGTATTATGCTGTAACGAATCAGTAAATGTCATGAATATTTGCAACTGAAATCGAGGAACTTCAATATAGAAAAAGAACTTATGTACATTTTAGAGAGAGAGAGAGAGAGAGAGAGAGAGAGAGAAGTTAGGATGGAGTGCGTTCCAAGACATAATGATTACATGGGTCTTGGGCTAAGCGGAAAGGGGTGGCGTGGAAATAGCGGGAGAGAGAGAGAGAGAGAGAGAGAGAGAGAGAGAGAGAGGAGACGAGACTCACGAGGGGTACCAAAGGCAAAGCAAGGTTAAAAACCTCTTTTTATCATGATACTCCTGCATCACACATTCTCTCTCTCTATATCTCTTTTTCACTGCTTTTATATTGTCTTTTGTCGGTCGACAATCTGTGTGTTGTGTGTTCACTCTGTTGTGTTTGTGTTTCCCCATCCTCCCTCTCTCTCCCTCTCTCTCTCTCTCTATATATATATATATGTGCATATGTGTATGTATCTCTCTCTCCTACTGCCGCACTAACTAAGTGGTAATGGTAGACTTGGAACCAATCTCAGAAAGCGACGATACTCTTAAGTTTTAAGTATTTTCTTATGCATAAAAAAAGACCTCATTTTCTTTGCGATTTTGATTTTGGCAATCCAAAATTTAGTGTCGGCGCTCCAAAATAGGGAATTTTGGCACTCCGCTTGTTTAGGACTTGATTTTGTCATTCCACTTTTTAGAGTACTGACAGAAATTTTTGAAACGTCCAAATCAATATCCTTTATTTAGAGTACTTGAATCCAGAGACACAACATTAATCACAGGGAAAAAAAAAGAACCGTCGATAAATTTAGTGAATTTTTCCATTGACAACTTTTTCCGTAGCTCTTTTTATGATCTGCTTTCTGCATTTTTATAATTTAAAATGGTAGAAATTACACTCATTTTACACATTCATACGGGTATGGACTTTACACATACTGCACATATTCAGTATGTAAAAGTGGGTATAATTCTAACATTGCTCTTTCATAATTATGGTTGCTACCGATACAATAGTTCTAACTTCGAAGGATACAACACCAACTACTGATCAGAGTGCACCAAGGATGAACTAAATTTAAAAATTGAACATAATTTCATAACATTATTAGACAAATGACTATTTAATGAAATCCTATAGTATCTATATAAAAATTCATAACATTATTAGTGTATATTATATGGTACAAACTCAAATGAAAGTGTATATTATTGTGACATTTTCTACGGTTTTGCTAACCTTTACCCACTAGGCGGAAAACAATATATACATAATTTCAAACAAGTTTGAATATCAATGCATATTTCACAGATATGAAGACACTTTTACAAATATCAATACATTTTTTTGGATATCAATACACATTTACCTATTACTATCTTATATCCTTGAGGCGAATGTTAGAATAATTCCATTTTCTATTTTAACGGGATCAATTACCAAAACAATTGTATCAGCCCATCCGGTACTCTCTTTTGACGAATGTGGTAATATATTTGTATGTCTGCGGAATTATTCCTGTAGAAATTAATGGTCAAAAAGGATGCCGTAAGAAGAAAGGAAAGTTGACCCAAACAAAGGTGAGCCAAACAGTACTTAAAACACCCTATATATATATATATATATATATATATATATATATATATATATATATATATATATTGGGGGGGTGGGAGAAGTGCTGTGTTGAAGCTTCACCACTACTCCTATATATTAAGGTCCCCAAGAGAAAACAAAAAGATATACTACTACTACCCAACACTTTCACAAGATAGAGAAAAGGAAAGCTAACTAGTAGTTCGATAAGCGGAAGGCAAAGAGCAAACACTCTCTTCCATCCTAAATCAAACCAAAAGAGGTCTGTCTTTATTCACTTTCATTCCTCCTTCCTTCCTTCCTTCCTTTTATCCCCTTGGCAGCAGATCGAGCAGAGGAAGAAGAAGAATTATTAGCCCAACTCCTTTCACCCTTTTCTCTTCATATATATTCCCCCCTTTTCGTGAAACAAACATGAGATGATTTAGGACTCAACCCGAAAGCCCTTGAATCCCAATCCCTTTTGGTATATCCCAATACAAACGCAGTATCGACTCCAGGAATTTTTCAAGCCCTCACACCATCACATCGACAACTATTTTATTGAGTTGTTCATCAATTTAGGGTTGTTTTCCCCTAGGCGATTAGCTAAGTGACCTACAGAGAGAGAGAGAGAGAGAGAGAGAGAGAGAGAGAGAGAGAGAGAGAAGGGAAAGTGAATTTTGGGGTGCATAGAGATGATGTGTGGAAAACAGGAAGAAGAACAAGGGGACTACTCTCAAAACATCCACAACCAACAAAATTACCAAGAACAATTCCTAGTCCAACAACAACACATGCAACAACAACAGCAGCAGCAGCAGCAGCAAAACACTGCAAGTGATGCGTACATAGGTGATCTCTACCCGTTCCTACCATGGACCCTCCCTCCGGTCCACTCCTTCAACCCGGCCCGCGAACCCGACCCGTTCCTCCTCCCTCCTCAGCCCTACGGGGGTTTGCTGTTCAACAACAGGAGGTCGTCTCAACCGCCTCTCCAGTTCTCGTACGACGGTCTGATATCAGAGTCGCTCGGCCACGTGGTTCAGCACCCCGGCTCGGCTCCGTTCGGGCTCCAGGCCGAGCTGGGTAAGATGACCGCTCAGGAAATCATGGATGCTAAGGCCCTTGCGGCTTCTAAGAGCCATAGCGAAGCCGAGCGGCGGCGTAGAGAGAGGATCAATAATCACCTTGCTAAGCTGCGCAGCTTGCTTCCAAGCACCACGAAAGTAAGTTGTAGGAAACGAACGTATTGCATAATTATGTGGATTAAATTTTACTCAAATGAAAAATTATTCAATTCTTTTGATGAGGTCGCGATATTTTTGAGTAGTTTTGCAAAAACAAATGGGTGTCGGAATATTTTTTTTGAAATAAAAGGACTATAGGATACATGATATTGCATGTGAATTATTCAAAAACACTGAGCATATGTATTGCTGCAAAAATATTGAAGTTTTGTTTATATTGGATTCATCCTATTGCATGTGAATTATTCATCCACAAGAATATCGATCAGTATATGTCGTAGGGTTGTGAGTGAATGAGTTGAGTCGCGAGTCGGATAATGAGTTTTAAAAATATGTTTGAACTTAGATTGTTTATAAGATTCGAGACGAGATCTCAAACCGCGGTTTGTTGAGTAGATCATGAGCTGTTAAGCTATATTTTTATTTGAACTTGCATAAACACATATAGTACTTCACAGAAAGTTTTGGGTTTGGAAACTTAATTTATTTGTGTTAACATTCCTAGTTATAAAATTGTTCAGGCTGTGCATACAAATTTACATTCTAAATTTCCATGGAACAACCGAACAGTTTAAACTCTTACACTAGTTTGTTGTTAGTCATCTAATACGGTATGAGAACAGATAATAGATCTTGCAGGGACGAAACCTTAACGTGTACTTGGTAATTAAAATTAATTATAGCACCTGACAATGTAAACAATAAAAATTATGTCGCTCACTAAAAATTTAAAGTCTTAAAGTTTTAAGTTGGTTTGTTTACGTTGTCCATGGTTCGCAGATGCCAACCAACCGTGTTTTTGTTTTTAGAGTTTTGTGTGGCATATGATTGTCAGGAATGAAGGTGCCAACTTGATTGGGATGCTTTGTCTCACTTTATCATGCTACCGTGTCTTTGCTCCTCTTTTATCTTCGTAAATTCCTATCTTCAAAGATAAATAAAATCTTTTAACTGATAAAAAAAGAAAAGAAAAGAAGAATTGATCGACAGAAATCTAAATGTGCAGTGGGCTTTTCAATCTACATGGTCGGTTCACTTTCTAATGTTAATTTGGATATACCAGTTTGGTTTCTTTTTATGTGGTTCGATACATATTCTGAGGTTTGTGGTAGTTCCGAGGAGAAAAAGGGGAAAAACGGGGGAAAAAAAGGCGATCAAGAGAGAAGCGTAAATGTCGCCTCTTTGACAAGATAAAGAGAAACCAAGCAGCAGTTGAAAAGCTTCCCCATGGAAAATTCTTGCCGGATTTTTGCACCTCAAAAATCTGTAAAAAGAAAAATAAAGGGAAGAGACAAACAAAGCATTCTTGTCAGTAAGCTACCTCTCTATGTATATCCCCCATGCCTACAAAACTATCCCATTAAAAAACACCAACTTTTGATCTATAAATATCCCTTCTCTTCTTTTCACACAGCAACAGAATATTCACCTTATTATAGACCTACATATTAGTCTCAATGCTTCTTTTTTTCTTTTCATAATAGGGTATCAGGATTAGTTTATGCATACCGTGTCTAATTCAGGAACTTTGAAGTTATTAATTGGACAAATCTCAAGTGGGCTCTGTTCGGATAAATAAGTCAAAGTGGCTTATTTTTTGTCCTTATTCAAATTTTTTTCGTATCACTTGGCTTATTGTCATTTTTTGGGGATTATTGCATCCTCACGATAAGAGGAATCTAAAAAGTAAAATTTTTTGACCGAAATTCAATTTTTTTTGAATAAAGACGAAAATAAATCAATAAGCCAATTTTTTCGTCTTTATTCAAAAAAAATTGGATTTCGGTCAAAATTTTTTACTTTTTAAATTCCTCTTGTCGTGAGGATGCAATAATCTCCAAAAAATTGATGATAAGCCAAGTGATACGAAAAAAATTTGAATAAGGACAAAAAATAAGCCACTGTTGCTTATTTGTCCGAACACCCCCTGACTCCTGGCAGTTGTAGCAGGGGTGATAGTTGAGATTTAACTCAGGAGTGACAAAAAAGCATAGAAATTAATGTTCTGCATACAATACACTATATAGAATAGATAATTATTTTGGTTGAAAACTTATCGAGGCATAATTTATTTATTTTTATTGAGCTATATGATTTGGTTACTTATAAATTTAAGTGAATTTTCATTATTTGAGACTTATACGAACAATTCAACTGAGACATTATATGCAAAAAAAAGGTATAAAATTATAGTGTATTTTTTTGAACCGAGAGGGTTCGTTTGAATCCTTTTTTTTTTGAACAACAATTTTTTTTTTATTAATTTTGAAATTGTTACAAGACTAATATGAGTTAGGAAATGACATCATACTCAAATAGCATTCATATGCCCAATTCGAGACCAAACCCTACATTTGGCAAGAAGCTAAAACTAGGACACCCATTGGGCCGAAACCCGCCTAGAAGGTCGAAACCCAAACACGTAAAAGTAAAAAAAACCTAGATAAAACAATGGCTGGTGTTGCTGCGCGCTCGCGACTGATAGTGGAGTTGAACTTGCAAACTTGGAGAGAGAAGTCACTTATTTGTTGTTATGTTTCACTCAACCAACCCCATGCATGGGATTATGTAGTCTAAATGTTAATTTAGGGTTTTCAATCTTGATAAAATAGTACTACTAATTAATTAGCTTCGTTTTTATTTTACTCCTTATATAACTTGAACATTGGAACTATTACTGGATATATATACTGAATTTTAAGCTATATATCTTGATGAACATATTGCTCTGGTTGACAAAACTGAGATTTCCCACGACGTGCTATTTTGACTTTCCGGTTAAACTGTGTTCCTTTGCCATTGCCCTTGTTGAAAATCAATCTTTGCTAACATCTACATAAAATAATTCATTGGATGAATGTGGCAGTACCATGCATTTTGAAACCAAGAGCTAGCTGCAAGCTTGCAACAATGGGTGTTTTAATTTTAAACCCCATTCTGTCCAATGCCTTTTAGATACTTGACAAGGCAAATGGGGTCCTTTTCGGGCCTATTGCGATATCAGATAAACGTGATATATTTTTGGCAAGGTTAATTACTTCAAAGAATCGGGCCTATTGCGATATCAGATAAATGTGATTTTTGACAAGGTTAATTATTTTAAAGAATCTACAAATGAAAAGTCTCGATAGTTGAAGTAGGCCTTCAAAGGATCCACATTTGCCTCAAAAAAGACTGTTCAGTCCCTGAAGATGATCCTTATCGACCTTTTTAATTTATTTAAATATATTGCTGAATAAGTCAAATCAATCTATTTGATATGTGCTACATACTCTTTCTAATTACAAAGCTTTTTGATAGATGAAATTAAAAGCCACAATGGTGAATGTCCTCATTTGCATTTGATATGGAAATAGTACTACACACGGCTACATCAACTTATGTATGAGCATTGTTCACGAAAATACTGTTACATAGAACATTTTACTCAAAGGCAAAACTTGACCAAAAAAAAAAATGTTGTCGTCACCATAGAACATACTAAATAGAGCATTTGGGAATTACTAATACTTAGAATATACAGCACCTAATTTGATCACCCCCCCCCCCCCCCCCCCCCCCCCCCAAAAAAAAAAAAAAAACATCATTGAGCTTGCTGTATGTCTGAGATTTAGTTGAATTCATATGTGAATAAAACTTGGTTTCCATTTTATGATTGTGTTATGAGTTTGTTATGCTTGTGAATCAGACCGACAAAGCTTCATTGCTAGCAGAAGTGATCCAACACGTGAAGGAGCTCAAACGCCAAACCTCCCTCATTGCCGAGACGAGTCCTGTCCCCACCGAGTGCGACGAGCTAACCGTCGACACCTCTGACGAGGACGGAAGGTTTGTGATCAAAGCATCACTGTGTTGTGAGGACAGGTCTGATCTCCTGCCTGACCTAATAAAAACACTAAAAGCCCTGAGGCTTAGAACACTTAAAGCTGAGATCACGACGCTCGGCGGGCGTGTGAGGAATGTGCTTTTCATTACTGGGGAAGAAGAAGAAGAATCCAACAGTGGGGACAATCATCAACAACAATACTCGATAAGCGAAATTCAAGAAGCACTTAAAGCTGTGATGGAGAAAACAAATGGAGATGATTCTCCTTCTGGGAGTGTTAAGAGGCAAAGGACTAATGTGAATATCATTGAACACAGGTCTCTTTGATTTTCCTGTGATCATTTCTCTACCTTAATTATCTTCTTCTTTTTTTATTTGTTTTATTTTTTGTGGTGTGTCTTATGCGTGTGGTGTGGTCTATTTTATATCTACAGACTGAGATATGGTGGTGTGTGCATGGTTCTGTAATAGTAGTATGTTTCTTCATTACTCGTGGAAAATACAATATGGAGGGGGTTTAACCGTTAAGTTTGAAGTTTAAGGGGTGTAACTGTAACTTCTCTATTAAATGAAGTTACAACATGACTTCTCGTGTACTGGGCAAGTGGGCATGTCTATTTTGGACAATATTTGTCTTGCAAATGGAGAATCACCTCATCCCACTTGACTTTTGACTTTTTGTTCTGGTCTTATTATGAAAATATTATCGTAGGAAGGACTTGACTCTCGATCATTTTACGTTAAATTCCTAACAGAAACGTGAAGTCTGTTCCAGGTTTCTTGTGCTTTGGTTTGCCGTCAATGCTTCCGATCAGAGAGAGAGAGAGAGAGAGTGTGTGTGTGTACTTTTAGTTCCAAGTTACAATGGTGAAAAAACGGGGCAAAAATCTTTTTCGTGAGGAGAGAAACCTAAGATCAAGTCCTAAACATGGAAAACGTTGGACTTTTGATTGCTTCCTTTAATTGCTCCGTTTGGACGCAGACATAAGAGTTCGGGGGGTGGGGGTTGTTTTAATTCTAGTACTTACAACTGCATGTACATCTCTCTCATATTCCACACCTGAATCCCCAAGGTTAATGCTGCTGTGATTGGAGAAAACAAAATTTAGAACAGAGAATTAAATTCGTTTTCACCACCATGATCACTGCCTCCACCTGATCCAGTATTCAGTGAGACAAAAGTCATGGGGGGGAGAAAGAAAAAACCTGGGTAAAGCAAGCATGCAGGTTGATAATGAAGAGAGAGAGAGAGAGAGAGAGAGAGAGAGGTGTAGGTACGTGGTGGCGTCATTGTGTCTTTTAACACACTAACAGAATTTTCACCCCTTCTTCTTCTTGGTTTCCTCTTTCCCTTTTTTCTAATTTGGGTACGTACGTTGTACTACTTACTTGACAGGTTATTCATTGCTCCAACCGAACAATCCCTACCTAGCCTTCTTCCTTATTGTAATTATTATGCATATGTATCTGCGGTGGGGATTCAACACCAAAATTAAGAACCGATCAACTGAATTTGCATGGCAAACAAAAAAATAGTAGTAATCGAAACACTTGGATGTTGGAGTATTCTACGACTAAAATTGCAATACGAGACGAGAGAGATACGTAATTGCATGACACTTTCGGATGGGTTAAAGATCTCCTTCTTCTTTTGATCCTACGTGGTGCACATGTTTTTCTTTCTATCTACTAGTTTATCAGCCGTAGACCTGGCCAGTCTAAAACTGGTGGACAATGCCATACGCCATTTCAACATTTTATGGTACACTTAGGAGTTAGGATATTGAGGTTTTATTAATTTTGATTTTACGAACATCTTTTCTAATCTTGAGGGAGTTTGGATTAGATAGACCTTTTTCGTAGAGGCGTAGCGACACAACCAACACTATGCCAGAAGCAAAATACCGGTGTCGAAACTACTACAAAATAACATAAAGATCACGGTCTAAGAATTAAGAAGATCTCACTTTGAGAGTATGATTGAATAAAGGTTTTCCAAAAACTGAGATTATTTCTCTTTGAACAACCACGGTTTTACAATAAAACCTTGATTTTCCAAAAATTGAGATTATTTCTTTCTAAACAACCACGGTTTTACAATAAAACTAAGATATTAAGCTTTTAAAGGTCATAGTTTTGTCGTTTTTAATCACGGTTTTTACTTTTTTAGTTATGATTTTTATGAATTTTAATCACGATTCTATTCCGTGGTTAAAAGACATGGACTTTTAGTTATACCTTGATAGAATACGATTTTGACTGCAAAATTAAAAGTGAAAGACCATATTAGATGACTGACATCTTTATCTATTTTTTTAATAGTTCGAACACTCTTCTGAACACATCGCCAACATTCGTACATAAATAAATGGCAAGTCATCATGAGAAAGAAGCTTTTATTGCTAGATTCATTGCATTGTCTAGAATTATGAACACATTCATATTTTGTAAGGGCTTTGTACATATTTTGTGTGCAAACAGAATAGTAGTCTTATGGTTGTACGTTAATGTTCTGTTCAAATGTACGCTAAGCATTGTTGGGTGTTGGCTATATATAGTACTTATTTTCCTCAATTTGAAAAAAAATACATCAAGAGTTTCAAAGGGGCACAGTTTCAGCCCTTTTAATATCACTGTATTTGAGCTTTGTCATGCCAATGCTTGTTATCTCTCTCCTTTCACTGTTGTAGTTGTCTTTATATGTATTTTGAAAAGCTATTTGTTTATTTGTACACTGGAAGTAACTTTGTGTTGGTGGATATAAAGGTTGATCTATGGCATTTATTTTGTAGCAATAGTTTAAAAAACTAATTAGGCAACTTTAAACTATGCATATGAAATGCGCTCATAGGACTGGCGTAGCATGTTCTTTTATTCCCGTTCTTCTTCATGGTTGTTTTCATTTTGTTTCCATCAATACTTTATAGGTTCGCTGGAAGGGCTATGGGCCTAGTGACGACACATGTGAGCCAATTGATGGTTTAAGGTATCTACGGTTACCATTTTGTTGCTTTCTTACTATTTTAGCTTGCCATCATTTCTTATATCTGTGAACTATGCGTTTTCATTTATTATTTTTAATTTTCTTATCAGTAATTGCAAGTACAAAATAAAAGATTTCGTGACAAGTGGGTTTAAATCGAAGGTTTTGCCTCTTCTAGTAAGTATTTGTTATCCAAATGCTTTACTTTTGTTTTTTTTTTTTTTATAGCTAGTATTTATCATCTTTATACATGACTCAAATCACTCAATTATGCTTGGCAATCTCTGCAATCAAGGGAGATTTATTATGAAAAAAGAACGAAAACAACACTTAATTGTTGACTTTTTTTTTGTTACTCTTTGGTTACACACTTTTGGCAACCATCTCGATTTATTTGAAAACAAATTTAGAAAAAGGAAACAAAACGAGCAAAAACAAGATTTGACATCTGGGCTTATTTTCATTCTAAGTGTTCTCCTTTATGCTTTTGGTTGAATTTTGCTCTTATTTTTCGAATTATTAAGAAGGGACAGAGGTGGTCTTTGTATTGACCTTGTGGGGCTATACCAGGCCCAAATAAACCGTTCATTTCTTTGAATTTCTGGACCCAGCCCAAACTTGACTGGACCGGACTGAACAGAGCCCAAATTGGACTAGACCGAGAGAGAGAGAGAGAGAGAGAGAGAGAGAGAGAGAGAGAGAGTCTGTTGGTTTTGCTAGCGAGTGATGATCTGGTCGAACACGGATTTCTCTTCTCATTCACGAGATCAATTCGCATCATACCGTAATCTCAGACTCAGAGGTTCGTGTGGATGTTAAAGCTTTTTCATTATCTGTCGAATGTGAAATTTACATGCCTGCTCTTAAAAGTATATACTGTTAAACCTCTGTTTGCAGCCAAAATATGAAAGAAAGTAAATTCAATTTAGGGATTGCGTTGAAATTTCGCCAAAAAATATACTTTCATTTTAATGCTTAGAATTGTATTGGTCTTTCTAGTAAGTTGTTAAATTTAACATTTGCTCGCAGTATTTTAGGTAGATTGAAAGTTTTCAAAGTAGAGTTTTGTGATGGCTTTTACCGAATTACTAAATATTTCCGTGAATTTTGAAGTTTTTTTTTTTGATCGGCGGGACCTAATTAGTGCTATGATTTCAATGCCTTTGTCTGTTACTGAATATTTCCTTGACATGCAGTTTCGAATTGTCTCTTTAGGTCTAATTGGAATGGTTGACTAACATTCGGACTATACTAATAGGTGAACTTTTTACTATACGCTGAATCGCGGTTAAACATGTCCATGAAATTGCAAATAGGCATGTGATTTTCTGGCATTATTTGGAATGGTAGAAATTCGTTCGCTGTATTTGTAATGACCTCGCTCCCCATCGAAAGGTTGCACAGGAAATCTTGTTTGTATGAGGGCCATGATTATTGCCTGATGGTAATGACGTTGGCCAGGATCAGTATTTTGCACGGGAGATCTTGAGTATGTAAATAGGGTCAATTATCTTAATTGTCAATCTCTGGAGTCTACACACGCGGATGTGCTCCAATGGTTGTGACTTACGCTATTACCATTGTCCTCATGCATAACCATGTGGACTCGGAGACCATCTGTGTGCAAGGTCTTGAAATATTGCTTTAGGTTCGAGTGACTCTGGCCACTAAAGAGAGGCCTCTATTTGCAGGTTTGACTCTAGTGCTCAACGCCTTCATGATGGCCTAAGCGAACAAATGGGAGAGTTAGTGGCTACTACATCTCAAATCTGAGGGTTTCATGGGGGATATTGGATGTTGTAGGAGCCGTGGCCAATTGCCCTTTAGAGTGAGCCTTAGTGGGTTTTTTCGTCTTGCAAAGAGCCATGCCTTTATTATTTGCACAAAATGGTATCATCTCGAAATTCATAGGCACCTGTATACAAAGGAATAAATGTTAGGGTACGGGTATGAACCGATCAAAAAAAGTTTGAAAAGTACGAATATGGCCTACCCAAAAAAGTTTGCCAGGCATATGCCCGGAAAAATGGCCTGGTTAGTGAAGGTCCCAACCAACAAATCGTTGTTTCAACTTTCACGCCAATTCTAAGGTATAAACTTTAGTTTGGTATCCGATGAGGGAATCTAATACCCAAAGTTGAATTCTAAAAGCTTGCATAAATGATAGTCAAATCCTGTTTGGTTTCCTCGCTGCTGTCCAGCTTTATATAAGGTTATCCTCCAATGTGATTTCCTTCTTTTTTCAGTTTGCTGTTTTTCTGCATAGTTGCTCCTGTGAGTTGCTTCACCTGGTATGTGTTCCTGTAGATTGTTAAGTTTTGGCTTGTTTTAATAAATGTCTATTTAAACGGGGGGGGGGGGGGGGGGGGGGGGGGGGGGGGTGGGGGTGCGTGTGTGCGTGTGTGTGGTAGGGATCCCAATAATAAGTTCAGAAATGATATATTCAGGCTGGTAATCTTGGCCATAAATAAGTTTTCATAATTTGTCTCATTATTAGGTCTACTTTCTTTAAGATCAAAGGTTAGTCGCGTGGATTTTGTTTGGGTACCTTAATATTTTTATTTTCTCTTTGTGCTTGGCAATAGATATTTTTAGAACTTTTTGTGCTAGATAGGATATCTGTTAACAATATAGGCTCCTATAACGATTTCAAAGACTGGTAAAAAAAGAAATAAAGAAACGGAAGAAGATAATTGAAAAATCCATCAAGTGTATCAAAGATTTGTTAGATGCTTCATCCACTTATTCTTGATTGATTCTTACCGACCAGGTACATTATTTCCTCACCTGAGAGGCTGAGACCGATGAAATGCTATAGTCTGATATTTGATGAGCAGGTAAACAAAAGTTCTTGTTTGTCAGTTCATATTAGCTATTTATCTACTGTCTGTTGGTTTCTACTTGGGTTCAATTACTCAGAAATGGGATCACAAAGTTCATCCATCAAGAAAACGAAGGCCTAAGAAAAGTAATAGCTTCTTTTTGATAGATTCATGAATATTTTACGTGTGCAATTGTGGCATCCGGTTAGTTTTCAAGTGGCTCACTTCACTGTGAACTAGTAATCCAAGTTTCATTGTCCAGTGCGCTCTGTACATCCACTTTAAATGTTAGATTACTTTATAGCAGGCAAAAGAAACTGCTAAAGGAATGCCATCAGTTCAGAGTAGCATTGCCCATCTGATTTAGTGCTGCCAACCTTAGTTGTTTGACGTAGGAGTTCTAAAGAGTTTGAAGCTTGACCAAAAACGAAGTACTCAGTCTTGAAATAGATGGAGTGTTCATGTTTGAGCGTATATTCTTCCTTTTTTGTAGTTGCCAGACCAAGGGGATTCACAATCTACTGCGCAGATTCGTGGATTCGGTAAGAATTTGATTCAATTCATGAAAACTTACTCGGTCATATATGAATACATTTTAAGAAGTCTATCTTGAATAGTAATTCACAGCCACCTGTCCAGGACTTTATAAATTTTTAAATACAGCTGGCCCCAAGTGATTGAGACATGCGGCTCGGTTTGGTATGGTTTGAATAACATGTGAAGAAAAGTTTAACTACAGAGAACATTTCACACGATACTGCAGCCGGTTGCCAGATGAGTGGTGATGCCCTTCGCTCGCGTTGAATACATAAGAGTAACTAACTTGAAAGCCAATGCTTACAACCTTAAGCCTCCTACTGATGCAGGATTGCGCAAAGGCCGCAATCTGCATGTGCGTTGAAGCCTTTTAATATTATATAGGTAGAGTCTCTCTCTCTCTCAAAGTTCTTAACCTAGCCGCCGCGAAACATTTCCTCTCCCCCCTCTCTTCTTGGGCGGCTGGAGGGGGGCGACCTAGCCATTCTAGTCTTCCGTTTCTCTTCTTGTCCCTTCTTCCCCAACCCTTGGCCATCTATTTTTGCCGGATCTTGATCTCTTTTGTTGGGTTGAGTCGGTTCTTGGGCCCAACGGCAAAGTGAAGAGCGGTGGCTGGTGGTGGTTCCTTTTTCAGGCGATGGGTGCTTGCTGTGGGCACACGCTCCTGAAAATCGGGTGCGCCCTTTTTGGAAAGCGCAGCAAAACGCTACAATTCAGAGTCGTTACTTGGGTTTTGCGATATGCACCCAAGGAACCGAACTTGAAACGTTTGCTACGTTTTGATTGAAAAAGACTTTGTAGACTGGACCATCGTCAACTTCAATATCTGAGGTTCGGGAGCTAGGTTACGAGAGGGGAAGGATTTTATGGCACCCCTCTCGCCCAATCCGGAAATCGATCTCTACTTAGGTATTTTTGTAAAACATGTGCATTTTTCTCTCACTAATTATTTTTTAGCCAATTAGGACGGGAAAACAGCTAAAAGAGATTAAAACTGTAACAAGTTTGCAGTATGACAAAATGATATGTATGATTTATTGAAACAAATAGAATAGAAAGAGAACAAGCACCTATGGGAGTTTTAAACAATCTAGAACGCACTGATCCGAAGTGACATACACAGAAGATAGCATGCAATGGCTGCACTGGACAAGCCATTGCATGCAAATCATTCCTGCGTACACCACACAAGGACTGGCGTGCGTTGGTAGGCCTAAACCCACAATTCCTATTCTTAACCCTTTGGGCTTCGGAAATGATCAATCCACATCCAGGACAAACCACGCAGTTTATAGAGCATAATATATACAGTTATAGACAGATGAAATGACTTTAAAGCCATAAAACAAATAGAACATCCCATAAACAGTGTGGGGAAATAAACAAAGGCCAAGGCCTAGTTGCCATGCAAGGGCCAGCCACTGGGTTAGAGTTTACCACCGTACGCCAGTACGAGGATACCGTACGCCACTTAGATCCTTTTGTCCAGTGCTTGTTTTTGCATCTTCTGGGTACTGGAACATGACCAGAAAGATCTCAGAGGCATTCCAAAGCAACTAGGAATAAGCATCGAATACTACGACTACACAGTTCTAGATACAGAAGGCTGTAAACTGGTTTTTAGCATGCAATAAGGTGATGAAATAGAAAGAAAAGCAGAAAATAACTAAGCACTGATCCCCACGCCAGTACTTGCACATACAGCCATGACTGGTGTACGAGTTCATATCATTGGCGTGCGTCGGTGTTAGCTATACACATTCTTTGAAACCTTGCCAGTTTTAGGGCCAGGGCTGGTATTGATTACCAATCTTGATCCTGCCAGCCCCCCTTAGGGGTCAGATTAAAAAGCTTTGCAAATGTGGGATACCTTTGTTTTATGTGAGTTTAATGATGGGTTTGAGCCTTGAACTTGAGGTTTGATGATTGGATGATGGGTGTTTGGGTATGAAGGGTGTATGGAGAAGCCTTTTGCTTACTCTTTCAATGGATGAAAGAAGAGAGAGCAATAAACTATAGAAGAGAGGGAAAAAAGGAGACTTTTTTTTTGCTCTTAATGAGTGTAACCCCTTGCATATAAATGCAAGGGAGGTATATATAGGCCAATGAGTAAAGGAGAGGGGGTGATAACCAGGCTGGTTTAGGGCTGATTGGGTTAGTGAAGGAGTCTCCATGCATTTAATGTATGGGACTTGTTTGATGGAGGGTATAGGAGAGAGGGGGGAACATTCCTACATGTTTGCAATCATTAGAGGATTGTACAGCGTACTGGGGTGGCCCAAAAACTTTGTGCACGTGGTTGAATAAAGGTGATTTGACTGATTTTGACCGGCGTACGCCATAGTTCTGAATACCGTTTCGGACAGAGTACCGATTTTCCTACTGGTACGGTACGTACCGGTACCGGTCAGGTACCGGGTACCATTTCGGATTTACCGCAACTACAATATATATAATAATTATATATAATTATAATTCAAAAAAATTTCCCATATTATACAATTCATCATAAAATATCTCTACTAGAGATTCTCTAGTCCTACATTGCTTAGTTACCAAACTCTTTTCCACTTTAAATGACTTTGCACACTAGTGAACTTGTGAATGAGAACCCAATAAGAGATCTCGCGCACTTGGGAAAATGTGCCGTGGCCGAAGGCAATTTGAAAAAACTGATTCGGAAACCAGTTAACCGGGTGCGCATCACGGGTTATTCGTGCTCAGGGGGGGTGCAAATCCGGGATCTAAGTCTCGCGCACGTACTATGGTTAAGCCCGTGTTTTGCTAAAATTTTTAACAACGTTTTTTTGGGCTAAATTTCTAACAACATTTTTTTAGTTCCTGAAACGTTTTTTTTTTTTTGGGGACCAGAAAAAGTAAAAAAAAAAATTTTTGGGACCAGAAAAAGAAAAAAAGAAAAAAACCCTGCAAAATTTCGGCCAGAATTTTCGGTATCTCGATACCGGCCGGTATTTCCCGAAATGTCCGGTACCGACCGGTATTAGGACCGGAACGAAATTGGGGGGTTAGGGTACCGATTTTTCGTCAAAACGGTACGTATCGGCCGGTACCGGCCGGTACGGAACGGTATCAATAACTATGGCGTACGCCCGTCTCTACTTGCGTGCGCTAGTAACAACCTAGTCAACAGTTGATGATTGACACGTGACAATTTTACCAGCGCACACCAGTTGTGTACTAGTGTATGCAACTAGGGTTTTGTTGAGATCATTTGGTTATGACTTGAAGGGTTTGAAAAGGAGTTCGAAAGGGCTTGAATGAGGTTTGGAATGCTCAAAACTCAAATACACTAACATTCTCGAGGAGTTATTGACCTTGTTCATCATCCGAGAATCAAAGACCATTAGTAAACTAATCTGGACAGTCCAGAATATGGTGTCTACACTCGCCGGTCTTCTTTTTGAGGTTTTCCGATCGTGTTTAATGGCTAGGGTTCTCACTTGCAGCTGTTGGTTGGTGTGGTCCATTCTCCGGTCAAGATCCAGCAATCTGTGCTCAGGTTGTTTGGTGGTTGTCGGTGGTTTGGCACACAACTGCTTGTTTGTTGACTGGTTGTGGGCTGCCATTTCACAGGTAGGGAGGCCGGATTCGGCTTAGCAGGGGTTTAGAGTTAAGGATTCTTTGTTTTTTCTTTTTTTTTTCTTTTAAGGTGGTGGCTACTGGATGGTATTGGCTGTAGGAGGCAGAGGCGGTGGTGGCGATTCTGGGGCAACAATAGAAGCGGGTTCCCCGAGTCTCGGAAGCGGCTACAGGGCGATCTATTTTTTGGGAAGCGTCTTTGCCATTATGGGGCAACAATAGGGCCTGGTTCCCTGGGTTCCGGTGGTGGCTTGGGTGCTTCTCCCATTGAGGCGGCTGTTTTGGATGACGAGTGCTAATTTTTTGATTCGAGCATCTAGGCCTTTTTTATGTCTTGATGTACTATTGATCTGAGTGTTTTAGACTCACATAGGGTGGTTTGGCTTCGGCCTCTTCAGATGGGCTTTGTCCCAATTGGATGCCCTCGATTGGTTTCTTGCCAATTGTAGGTTTGGATCTCGGATTCGGTAGAAGACTGTTCTTTGAACATGATGTCGTTTCCTTGCTCCTATTAGTCTTGTAACAAATTCAAGATTAATGAAACTTTGTTTGTTGTTCAAAAAAAAAAAAGCCCTTTAATATTACGTATACTTGAACCTTTTATTTTTCAGCAATTTCGGCTGGACTGCTCACTCTGGGTCTTTTGCTCAAAATGTGAATGTGTACAAGCTCCACAAATGGTTCCTCTCTGTATGTACGCTCAAAATGTGAATGTGTACAAGCTCCACAAATAGGAATGCTATGTACACTACATCACTCACTACAACATCCACTACATGCCCCAAAACAATGTCATTTTGGGGCGTCCTTCAAAAAAAAAAGTCCCTAAAAAAATAATTTAAAAACTTCTGCTTTTCCCGAAACCAGTCGCCCTACGACTACGAGAGAGAGAAGAGAAGAAGAAGAAGAAGACGAGGAGGAGGGGGACACCACAGCCAACCCAAATCACCGCCAAAGAAACTAATGAAGAAGACGCCTCCACGATCGCCAACCACCACCACCAACGTATGCTGACGAGCTTCGAACCACAATCACTGGTATCGATTTCGAACGCTTAAGAAGGTCTTAACCACCACCACTGCTTGCGACCATAATGTGTGTTAGAATAGAAATAGGAATACCCTAAGTGTAGGACTAGGTCGGTTGAAAGCATGATAACAATACCCAGAAGTCTGGGGTCGAATCCACAAGGAGCGCATCCATAACTCGGTTCGGAGATTAGCTTACGAAGAGATTTTGGCGTTAGGACCGCCAACCAAACTTCGGCGTTGAGACGACCAACTGAAGGATTTAGTTAACTGGCTACTTAATCTAACTACAGCTTTTTAACTGGAGATTAAACTAAAGATTAAGTTTAGCGATAAGTAACACCCATAACGTAAGGATAAACTCAATTCTTCTCTTCTTAACAAAGGTGTTAAAAATGACTAGGATTCTTTTGGTTCATTTTGACAAACACAAAGAGGGACATAGCTCCAAGCATCAAATGTGGCAAATAACTTAGCCCTTGCCTACATTTGATCAAAGAAATTAACACCTCTAAGTTTTGATACATAAAATTAGTCATTAGTCATGTTTAAGCTAGAAAATGAGATTTTACAAGAGAAGAGCAAGCCACATCCATGGTTACGAGATGTTAACCATCCCACAACCTAACCTTACTACACTACTCACTCATATTGAAAGGGACAACGAAATGAGCAAGAGTAAACATAAAGAAAATACCAAACATTGAGTAAATTCGAAATAAACACAAGATCCTCAAAGAGGATGAGATTCCTTTCAACTTTAATGAAGGTGAAATGCTTCAGAAGTAAATGGATCGTACCTAAAAATCTTGTTCAAAGCGTAAATGAAGAGAGAGATGGAAGCTCCATTAATGGAGGTAGAGAGAGAAAGTGTAAAAGATAAAAGATGCCCTACATTCGGACTAAGGTTGCTATATATACCCCATTTACAAAAGATTTACAAAAATGTCTGCGCGGGAGCGAGGGATCTATTTGTGGTGAGAGGGGGATCGATCCCTGAGGCACTGGATTTGGTTGCTGGTTTGGGGGATCGATCCCTGGTCAGAGGGGGATCAATCCTGGTGCTCTCTGGACTGAACAACTATTTTGCTGCATGCTTTTGGTCCTCGGGCTGTTCCGAGTCTTCCTCCATTGCCTTGGACACTTTGTTTGGGACTTGGCATGACCTCTCGAGGTTCCGCAAGAACATCTAACACATTCGGACTCCTCCGGGGATTATTGGAAGCCGTGGAAATTTCCATAATTACACCAATTAGTTGTCAAACAACAAAAATACCATTGCGCGCAATATCAAACAAAAACAGACGAATATGCATGCAAATGTGACAAAACAGAGGGAGATAAGCCTATCAATTTATCCTATTCAAGGCTTATCAACCACTGCCTGCATACGCTGACGAAGGTATCTCTCTCACGATCTTGAACGCTGGTATCAATTGAACTAGGATTTCAATTTATAAATATTGGGGATTTTTGCAAAAAAAAATACTGCAAAATACTAAAAGTGTCACGCCCCAAACCGGGTAGGTTAATGGTACTATCCTTAGTATGCGACGTGTCAAAACCTGATCGCCTCACAAATAAATTGGAACAATCGTTTGAATATAAGTTAAACCAAACCCTTATTATTAAGATAATAGATGAATTGTACAACATAGAATAAGAGTCACAAAAACATTAGAGTCCCACTCTGGCCACAACCTACACCAAAGGTACAATGATCCTCGCTCCCCAAAGATCTCAAAAGACACCCCGACGATGGTGACAGTTGTATAGTGGACCACCCCTACTCTCGAACACCTGAAAGAGTAACGCTATAACGGTCCGAATTTTGGGTACGTTAAATAGACAATTTTATTGGAAACTTAAATGGAGTCTGACTCATTATTACATCATAACTCTCATGAGAGCACCTTTATTACACAAGGGAAGGGAACTAAGGTTCCTTACTACAGCTCCGCATGTTCCTCCATCTGAGCCAGCTCTTTAGCTCCAAAGGCCTCCAAGGTGTATAGTTCACCTCGATCATTTTCAAAGTCTAACACATTATACTAGCATTGCCACCGATATAATATGTCAGGGTCACCAAAGGTAACACCATGAGCTACAAAAGCTCAGTAGAACAATCCCATACCCGCTAACCCATAGCTTACAAACAATAGATCATATACAACAGACAGTAATAATAACACATCCACATTCGCTATTCAAACTATCGTAGGTGTCCATGATTCTCTTGGTTTCTCCTACGCGACTCATCGTAGACCGTGTCATCGTTTTCACTTTACTTTTCCAAATCAACATTTCCAAAATAGTTTTTAACACACCCAACCTTGGTTCCGTCGTTCCGAGTTTTCGAGTATCCTCACAATGGTTTCGCTGCACCGGGTTCCCATTGGCACACAAAACTTGCATTGGCTCCTCTCCACGGATAAGCAAGCCATTCCTCACAATGGTTCTGCCGCTCCAGGTTCCCATGGAAACGCACATAACCTCACAATCACTTTGAGCGGCTTGGATCATCGAAATTCAATCGGGAAGGGGAGTCCCGCATTTAAAAAAAATGAGGGATTCCTCACCGGAACCTAACTCTCTCTCTCTCTCTCTCTCTCTCTCTCTCCTTATATATATATATATATATATATATCAGCAAATAGAAATAATTGTTACATCACAGCCTAACAGTGATCAATTGATGGGTTTTCCTTCGTAAATCACAACTTCCTCACATAACCAAACTAATTAAATTTTCTCTTAATGATTGGTTAGATTGTAAGCCACTTAACCCAAGGATTGACATAATCTATTTAGAACTAAAAAGTTATGTAAAGAAGTTGGACCAATTTCTAGCGCAAGTTTTTATCTTCTACAACTCTTGTGCTAGGATACAGTCAAGACATTAGAAAAAGAACAGGATTTGTAGAAGATCCAATTAATAGAACCCTAGACCCCAAACAATTGCTAATCTAATAAACCCTTTTCATTCAGTAGGTGTACAACATGATAAATACAATTCAAGGAATCGGAATGTAAAATTACCTACAGCTTTGAATTCCTGTTTCAAAACCCAGTTTCCTTCTCTATGTTTTTATTCTCTCCTCACGATCTACTTGTGCTCTTTCTTTCTTTTTCTTTTTTCTTTTTGTGAGAAATTGGTACACAAACCAACTGGAATTTAAGAAACAAAAAGCCTTTTATACTTGCACCTAAAACAGTGACGTGTCTTCCTAGCATTCATGCTTATCTTGGTTCCTAGTTCAATTGCAATACCCTCCTTTATGATTTGGAAAATAACACTTGAGGCCATAGCATTAAAACAAAGACTATATACATTAATTTGTCTATAGGAATGCATGCACAATACTACACACAAACGTCATTTCAATTTATTAATTTTTTTTTACTAACCATAAAAATGCATGATATGTATGAAATTAGGATTTGGGTCTCACAAAAAAATTGAGGTTAAATGGAGCAAAATACTACAATCCACCTACATTCTCACCTCATTGTGTTAAATGGGGACTCTGGTCAATTATCCGTTGTAAATCGATTGATCAATCAACAATCCATGGGTATAGTTCAGAAGAGTAAGTTCCTACGGCCAGATTCTCTTGGTCTTTAGTTTTCTGCAACTATTTAATGTCCTGCTGTAATTACACTTATACCATAATGCACAAGTTGTGAAATTTACAATGAGAAGGAAATGGGTTACTCCCAGAACATGCCTTCGTGCAAGGTTTAAGGCCCTAGACAATGTAGCAAGTGCAAATTCTGCTTCATTATTGTCGGACTTGGAAACAATAGATTTCGTTCCAGTTCTGTAAGTAATAATCACCTTTATTTGAGGAGTTGTATTTCAATATGTTAGTAGAGGTTTTGTTGCTACATTTTGGTATTTTTTTTATTAGCTATTCCTGGTTCCACATTGATTCTTGTTGTTGATAGGGGATGATCATTATGTCTATCATCCTCTAGTTCGTAGGGATTCTGTTCTTTCCATCCACATATATTGTTTGACCAACTGCCTAGTTGTGGGAACTTTCTAAATAGATTATTTGATTCCATGTTGATCCTTACATGTTTGGTATAGTATTTTTTGTACTCTCTTGCAACTCCTTAGTTGATTGATTATTCCCTATCAGGAAACTTTAGACAAACGAGTGTTGGTAATGGGATTTTTATTTGAGTTTGTTCGTGCCTACCTTCTTTTAATTGAGTTTTCCTTTCCTCATTATCAATTTGATGTGCTTTCTAGTGGGCAGTGCCCCAAAGCTGCCTTGTAGCTCTTATCAGTGTCCATTTCTTGCCTATTTCAAAGCAAAGCATATGCAATTTTATATGATACATTGGCTACAAATCCACAAGACTTTGGCTCATTCCGCACTAACTCATCTTTAGCATGGTAAGTGGTCAACTGCTCCACCAAGTGTGAAGCAAAATCTGTAGCTGATTCTTAACTAATAGTTGAATTATTCGATAACCGAAATGTTTTAAGCACAATTTTCTTGCCATTCTTGTCATGGTTTGAATTTTCTTGTTATGTATTGAGGTAATTTGGATCGCCAATAAGGACAGAATCTCTTTGTTCGCAAGTTGTGTTCTGCTTTTCTGCAAGGTGAAGGTCATGGGTTCAAGTTTCTTTTTTTGTATCTATTTTCATTTGATTATGCTTCTTTATGCTTGGCACACATTATCCAAATTTAAAATCTACTTCTAGAAACTATAGCATGATCTTGTGTTGATCACTTGTTGATCTTCTTTCAGATTTTTAGAATAATCCTACAAAGATCAACAAAGCAGTTCCACAACTCCAAAATCCAGTTCTGCTTGGTGTATGGAGCATCCAGTCAAGAAGAGATGCTAGCTACACTTAAGATTTTTCTTTTTCATTTTACTTGTAATATAGCTTAGGGTAGACGATTATGATGATGTTCGGCTCATGGCATTTGCTCCAATTTGACAATGTTTCATGGCTTGTTTAAAAAGATACAAGTTTGTACTCCATTTTTGAGATAATGAGTGGTGCATTATGAAATTCAAATATCACTATGGTGTCAACTTCTTGGAACTTCTCTATGTAGGTTTTCTTTATTAGTTATTGCCCTGAAGCTTTTAAGGCAAGGCCTGATTTTTTTTTTCCTTCAGAGGTTCTATCTACCTTGAACATTTCTGAAACAATAGGAATGGTGTTTTGCCATGAACTGCTGTTTTGCTCTTTTTTCTGTTGCTACTGCTGCTGGCTATAGACACTCTAATTTGGCCTAACGATTATTTCAAGTCCCATCTTGGAAACCATCCCGATGATGATATGGATATAGTGATTGCTGATTGACTTTTTGTAAACCTTAGGACTTATGGTGAGAACTTCTAGCCACTTAGAGGACCAAATCTAGAGTCAAATAGCCTTTCAGAAAAAAATACAGTATCATAAGAAAATCCATCTTTCGGCCATAACATCGATCTCACGGCCTCAAAATCATTTCTTCACCTGTGAAACTTATTGCTTGAAAATCTCCCTGAGAGATTGATTTTTCAGCCGCTAGGTCTATCATTCGGCTGGTTAATCGTTAACTCAGCCACTAGATCTATTGTCTGGCCACCAGATCGTCTATTTTCCAGAATCTGGAATGTTCTGTCAATCGTTTGATCCGTTCACAAAACCCTAGCAACCAAATCCCGATGCGTTCGGGCTACGTAAGGAAATTACCATGAGGAGTTCGTGTTGCCTTATAACTCCAATTCAATCGATCAATTTTGATTGATTGAGGTGTGTCATCCCTATGCCTATATAAAGGAGCCCTTGGGTTACGAAATTAACATACTGACACACCCTCTTCGGCTACGAAATTCTGCAAATATACTCTCTCACATCCTTTCTACAAAAGCTCCAACCTCCCGAAGGGAGTCGCTAATCCGACAATCAAACTCCGAAGTCCAAACCCTAACCCTAGGGTTTACAAGAAGCAAATCAGTCAATCACTCTCAATCCGAAGCAATCAAACACTGAGGGATCAAGGTGGTGAGGCCCAGGGGCCTTTGGTTTGATTCATCTCCTGTTTTTATACTTTAATCGTAGTATTTTAATTCCTGATTAACTCTTTGTTCTGGTGTGAGGAAGAATATCGGCTGAGGAATCAATCATTCGGCCAATATATCGATCCAGTGGGTTTCCTCAGCCTTGACATCAAATCACCAGCCGAGGGATCTATTTGTTGGGACATATTTGTTTTCTGCTTATTTTGATGCATGTTTTCAATTATCGTACTGGCTCACCTTATCAACTGTTAAAGGCTAAAAACCAGATCATGTGTTAGAATTAAATAAAGCAAATATACATTGTATGTCGAACGATTATGGGCCAGTCTCACGACTGGGCAAAGAGGGGTGCCTAACACATTTCCCTTATTGTACTCTTGGCTCCTGTACCCGAAATCTCTATCTATTTTTCCTAGTTTTAATAAACTAGGTGGCGACTCTATTTGGATGATAACCGTTATCAGGTGGTGATGTTCCTAACTATGGAATATCCACGATCTTGGTTTATGAATTGGAACCAAATAAGTGTGATCAATCTGTATGACGATGCCCCATTTGGAAGGTGTCCACATTGACTAAGAAGTTATGACGTTGGGCTATACTAAAAACAAGGGAAACTCTGTCGAATTTTTCAGAAAATACGAATACGACACAATACATCTTTCAAGATACGATACGGATACAGATATGGATACGATACAGATACGACACAATACGTTTGACTAATATAAATTGCATTCATCCAATATATTCCAACACATTGCAACCTTGCAACATTTATAGGTTCAACAAAGCAGTTGTAATGCTAATACTATTACAGATTCATCAATGTCATGACCAATCAAAATGACAATACATATTCATCATTTCCATAGAACAACCAAGTAAACTATTCTCCATTATTATTCGTTGCATTCATCATATCAAGGAAACTTGGTTCTCCTTAACATCCATTCTCTTGAGTTTGTAGTAGATTTGGTTGTAGTCCCCCCAAATATTGACCTTGATCTTCCATAAAACTTAATTGTCCTCCCCAAGATTGGCTACCCACAAGAATTGATTGACCCCCCTAAACTTGACCATTGAAGAAGCTTTGTGAACTTGGAAAAAAAGGCCTAAATTGGTTTAAGCTTATACCGGTTGGGCAAAGAGTTGGAGAAAATGGGAAGATGGTTCTTCCTTGTGTCACAATTGCTTGCATGTTATGGGGAATAATGTTTGACCACATTGAATGCCCCATGTAGCTTGCGGATCCTGCCCAACAATAAAGAATGATTATTAATAACTTTTACATGAAACATGAGATTGTGCAATTAAAAATAAAGTTCCTTATATGTACATTTACAACACTCTCTTGTGTCCCAAACTCATGGCAAACAGCAATCTTCTTAACCTCCTGAAATTAGCAACAAATATAACTATTACACATGCATTGAATAAATCTATATGTCAATATTAACTAGTAAGTAGTTCAAACAAAAAAAATTAACCAGTAAGCAACAAATAATAAAGAACTTATACCTTGATTTTTTTATTGGACAATGTCTTTTTTTTGTTTTTCTTTTCTTCTTAACGGCTATTTCCACAACACCTTGCTTCTTTTTGCACAGTGGTTTCCATTTTCATCAAAGACCTTCTGGGTCAAGAATGTTTGTGCTTTATTTGGATGTTATAAGCCCATCTCCAAGTTAAATATGATCAATATGAGTACCCATGTTATCACCAAGTGAAACCACATTACTTTCACAAATGATCAAAGCTTCCATCAACTCTTGTTTTAGCTCACGTACCATTGTCATCACCATGTCGTACTTCTCTTAAGAACATTTTGCTAAATCGACAACCTCATTGAAGAGATTGCACATGTTGTCATACTGGTCTACAAATTGTTTCAAGGTCGTCTTTGAATTAATGTGACCATCAAAATATGAATATATACTCTCACTTTTTTGTGTAGATGACATTCCCGCCCAAAAGCAATCATTTACATAAGCAGGAACCCATCGTTTCCTCTCCAGATACAACCCTGATAACCATGGGTTACTTTGAAGCTCATATTTTTTGATGAACCCATCCCAAGCATTCTCAAATTGTTCTATTGTTAATGAATTCCATACTGGTTTACGCATACACGAACTAATATTCTCATAGGCGTAGCACCCATTTAATTTTTTGGGCAAATTTTTTATAATATCCCACATGCACCATTAATGTCGGGTGTCAAGGAATACAATTTTTAAAGCATTCTTCATGGCCATACACTGGTAAGTAATCATTGCTTTCGGAGCACAACCCCACATCCATGTCCTCTAAGTCTTAAATAACCACAAAAATGACTCTATGTCTTCATGAGAGATGAGCCCATATCTCAATAAAATAGATTGAAAACCCAACGATTTCGAATTAGTCTGGTCTTTCTCTTGCCAGGAGTGGTGTTGCCAGAGGTGGATAAGGAGGGTCCAGTGGTGGTTGGCGGTGGCGGTGGTCGGTTGTGGTGATTCCCAATTCTGTCTCCCTTTCCCTCCCCCTCTCCCCTCTGTAGAACAATTGGTTTAAGAATTAGGAGGAAACACGGAAAGCGTTCTAATTTTGAGATTTCAGATTTTTTTTTAGGGGCGCCCCAAAATGATGTCGTTTTGGGGTGTGTGGTGGATGGTGGAGTTAGGGATGGCAACGGGGCAGATCAGAGGTAGATATTGCAATATCGGAATCCAAACCTTCCACCTGCCCCCGAATTCGCCCCGAACTCCGAACAGATATATATTTGGTCCTCTATCCCCGCTCCGAACGAGAAACGAAGATCCGATCGGATATCCAAATTTGAAAAAAAAAACAGATTGGAACTCGATAAAAAAAAAAAAACTAATAGATTGAAAAAAAAACATAGATAAAACTAACATGTGTGTGTATGCATATCTGATGGCATCAAAGTCGTACCAATGAGGGGAATCGGGGCCCATAGGGTTAATGAGCATGAAAACGGAAGCGGCAACGGAGGAGCAGAATGCAGCGAATTGGAAGACGAGGATCAAGGTGTTGAAACGGCGTAGCTTCTGTACGGAGACGGTGGAGTGGAAGTGGTGGAGAGGAAGAGTGTTCTGTTGGATTTAGGGGCGATGGGAGGGAGTCTCGCCACCGCTATTCCTGAAGAGAGATTGCCACATCTCTCGGCTGGGGGGGGGGGGGGTTGGAGAGAGAGGGAGGGGGTTATGGAGGAGAGAGAGAAGGGGGGAGAAGTCATGGGCGAGGGGAGGGAGACTCATGTGAAGTGAAGTCGGCTGGGTAGGAGACTGATTAGTGACTAACCCTCAAAAATCAAAATAATAGATATTTATATGCTCGGGTATTCAGAGGCAGATCGGATATCAGATTCGGGGTGGATCGAGATCGGAGGCGGACTTACCTCCCAATCTGATCTGATCTCCGAATTTCCGCCCCGATATCCAAAAAATCCGATCCATTCGGGACGGATAACGGATCTGATATGGACGGGTCGGCCGAGATGGCCATCCCTAAGTGTAGTAAGTGATGTAGTGTACGTAGCACTATTGACAAACAGGATTGGTCCCTCTCTGTATGTACTTTGTAAAGGATGCTTAAGCCCACATTCGGTAACAGTGTAATAATGTACATGTTGCGTATGATCAGCAGCGGACCGCCTTGGGGCACGTGCAGTCGCGTGCCACCACAACTTCTTTTTTGTTTCTAAATATTTTGTATTTTGTATTTTTTGTGTTAGTAGAAATTCACATTGTTATCTTTCTTTATTATAATATTTTTGATTATGTATATTCGGCCTCTACGCAAAAATCCTAGCTTCTTCCGTGGCGTTATCAATCGAGCTTTCTGGTCTAACTCCAATATGTTGCTGTAATTTGGCTCAAAGAAAATCTATTTATTGATGCTTTCTCAATCGCATATGACGTAAGTGGAGACGTCACCGAGTCATTTATATATGGTCCAGGAGAGTTGGGACAGATGCCGCAGGTTCAAATTTAAATCCTAGGCGACAAATAGAAGAATTTAGAAGAATACAAATCGGGAAAATGACGAGCAAACCTAACTTACATTAGGAATCAATTTGCAAAAAAATTAACAGTAAAGAATCAATTCGAGAAATTTGTGTAAGATAAGAGAAAGGGACAGGGGGGAAATGGAGGGGAGGGAGGGACCAGGTTCGGGATGAGAGAGAAAATCGTGGGACGCATATGAGAGTGTTGAGAATCTTAAACAAAAAATCTTACCTTCATAATCTTCAAAGCCAATAATCTGATCTTATCATCTTGGACTATAGTGCAATGCAATCGTAGCCACACCAATTAGTGCTTTGAGAATGGCCCATTAACAGCCTTTTTGGATGGTGGAGTAATTTCATGTCATGTCATGGGAAAAAGAAGAAGAAGCAAGAGTCGTGATTTCTAACCGAATCACTCATTTACATTGACTATTTTGACAAGAATGGAGAGAAAAATACAGGAAAAATAATTGATTGGCTCCTCCTTTTCTCATTGAGTAAAAATAAAATAAGATTTGATAAGAAATGATTTTCCTTTCTTATCTCATCTTTTCTCACCATCTAAATAAGTCGTAAAATTTCGTAGCGGTGCCAGCTGAACACTTAAATGCATTCCGTTCATAACTTCATATACAAGGGTCTGATCTTAACGGGCTCGTCCAGTACCACTAATATCAAAAATAAAAATAAAAAAATTCGCCCATTAGAACTCCTATTGGACCAGATCGGCCAAATTGGTTTTTGAGTACGTTTGGACCAAATTAACTTTTGTGAAAGACAGCCTGTATTATTTAACTTCTCATTACTACTATTTTTAACATTTCGTCATAAATTGGTTCCTCACGAGTCACGACACAGAAAACGAATAATCTAAAAGAATACAGACCAATGCTAAAAAACGTCTATTGGAATAGAAATTTGCAAATAATAAAATTAAGGTTCCGTTTATTTAGGCGTAAAATATTTTTCAGCCTATTTTTCATTGTTTGGTTGTATAAAAAATGAGAAAATATTTTTCTTTAGTTGGATGAAAATGACACCCGCTGCCTTCTACTGCAATTTCTACTGCTTTAATTTTCTCGATTGTCAATCTTGATCCACGCTCAGTTCTAATATTTTCATTTCTATCTACCATTTACACTTTTTATTGATTTTTAAAATATTTTTAAGTACCAACCAATACTAGGAAAAAAAAATTTGCGAATTTATTGTCTAAAAAAATATTTTACATAAAAAATGTAAAATATTTTTACGTTAAAATATACGGAGCCTAATAATAACAGAAATTAACATTAAAAAAAACCCACAAAACTCGATCAGAAGACCGAAAATTTAAGGCCAACCAAATTACTCCTATCTAGGATTTTCAACCAGAAAGAACCCCAGCTGCTAATCTTACTATCTCAAAGATTTATAAATAATTTGAGTCTTGAGAAGTGAGAACAGTAGCAGAGAGCGAGAGAGAGAGAGAGAGAGAGAGCGAGAGAGATGAAATCCACAACCAACCCCCATAACCTCTGTTTCTTCACCATAGCTCTCCTTCAAACCCTTTTATTATCCTCTACAACGGCACACCTTGATACCCCAAGTTGGTCCACCAGCATAATCTTCGCCACGTTTGGTCGATCGAACTACGCCTTCGACATCTACACCCTTCCAATCCCGGTCCCACAAACCCAAAACCCAACCGAACTAGAGTTCCAACTCACCGACGGCCACTCCGTAAACTACAACGGCCACTTCCCCTCCCCATCATCCACTTCCTCTCTCCTCTCTCTCTCCAAAACCCCATCCCCGCCGTCCGTCCACCTCGTCTACGTCACCGAGCGCAACGGATCGACGTCCGTCTACCTCGACGCGGTCTACCCCGATGGTCCCGACCGCACCAGAAAAAGGTCCATCCTCCAAATCCCTGCTCGTGTTCAAGTACCCCTATTGAGTGATGGACAAATCGATTCTAAATTTGAAGTGGGACCCATTTCGATGAAGGATCGGCCGAGCGTGGTGGGGGATTACTTGGTTTACGTCTCGACCCATGAGAACACGGGGGTGGCTCGGACGAGCTGGGCTGCGGTGTACTCGACGGAGTTGAGGACCGGGTTGACTCGGAGGCTGACGCCATATGGCGTGGCGGATTTCAGCCCCGCCGTGTCTCCGTCGGGGGTTTTGACGGCGGTGGCTTCGAGTGGAGAGAGAGGGTGGAAGGGTGAGGTGGAAGAGCTTGATACTGATATATATGTGTTTAGAACGGAAGACGGCTCGGGCCGAGTTAAGGTGGTGGAGCACGGTGGGTGGCCGAGTTGGGCCGACGAGTCGACTCTGTATTTTCACAGGAGGGGTGATGATGGTTGGTGGAGTGTATACAGAGCAATTATTGTTAAAAGCCGGGAAAAAAATGTCGACTCGGTGGTGACTCAGCGAGTTACCCCACCGGGTCTTCACGCGTTCACGCCGGCAGCTTCGGTAGCCAACAAGAGCTTCATTGCTGTGGCGACGAGGCGGCCCAGTTCCGAGTTTCGCCACATAGAGCTCTACGACGTCGTTTCTAACGAGTTTATTGAGATTACCCAACCCGTTTCGCCACAAACCCATCATTATAATCCATTTATTTCCCCCGATTCTACCCGGATCGGGTACCATAGATGCAGAGGGGGGAACAATGGGAGAGAAAGTAATCACTTGTTACTCGAAAACATCCAAAGCCCGTTACCCGAAACATCTCTATTTCGGATTGACGGGTCGTTTCCATCTGTCTCGCCGGATGGTAACCGAATCGCTTTCGTGAAGCTCTCGGGTCTTTACGTGGTGAACCGAGACGGGTCGGGTCTTCGTCAGCTCTATTCGGGAACCGCATTCTCAACCGCGTGGGACCCAATAAGGAAGGGGGTGGTGTACAGCAATGTGGGACCTTCATTTGCGACGGAGAGCACAAAGGTCGACGTGATCTCCATCAATGTCGATGACGACGATGATGGTGAATTGCGTTACAAGAGGTTGACCACGGGTGGTGAAAACAATGCGTTTCCGTCGCCTTCACCAGATGGAAAATGGGTCGTGTTCCGGTCAGGTCGATCAGGGCACAAGAACTTATACATAATGGACGCCATGGAGGGAGAGAAGGGTGAGATGCACCAGCTCACCAAAGGCCCATGGACTGATACGATGTGCAATTGGTCACCTAACGGTGATTGGATCGCTTTTGCGTCGGATCGGGAGAATCCAGGTTCGGGGAGTTACGGACTATTCATGATTCACCCGAACGGTACCGGGCTCAAGAAGTTAGTCCAAAGTGGGTCGGGCGGTCGGACCAACCACCCGTGGTTCAGCCCGAACGGGAAAAATATTGTGTTCACTTCAGACTATGCTGCGGTATCGGCCGAACCAATCTCCAACCCGCATCACTATCAGCCCTACGGAAATATTTTCACGATTAGATCGGACGGTTTTGGGATAACGAGGTTGACACACAGCTCGTTTGAAGATGGGACACCAACTTGGGGGCCCACATTCATGAGCCCTGTTGATGTGGGGGGCCCAACAGACGGACCACAGTGCTCCTTTGATGATTGTCACTGGCTTGGTAATTTTTCGAACCGTGATTTAGAGATTGGATTTGGACCCTCGGTCTTAGCCAACGCTCAATGCGGTCTGTGACTTTGAGATTTTCGGAATAAAGAAAATTGGGCAAGTCGGCAATCTTGATGTACCATAGTACTTGTTATCTGGTGTGAATATCTTTATATAGAAGCCTATAGTATTTTGTATGTGAATATCTTTATATAGAAGCCTATAGTATTTTGTATGTGAATATCTTTAGGAGAGCATAACGTATTTCTCTGTAATATGTGTATCAATAAATGGATGTCCAGTCATGGAATTTACTCTAAAAAGATTCACAATCCTCGCTGTATAATTTAACCACCATAAATGTTGGAAAACGATAATGCCAAAATTGTTTTTGTTATTGTCAAAACTTTAGTGTACAAAGAATTTGTACCATGTGCAGTGTACAAGACTTTTATGCGCTAAAATTTTGACACTAACAAAAACAGTTTTGGTATTATGACTATCCATTTCCCAAATTAATTTTCATCTTACCCGAAGTTTTAGGAGCTTTGTGGTAATAATTTTTAGATTATCGTTTGTCAGGGCAATATGTCAAGTACTAGTATATTATGAGGAAACAAACAAATATTTTCAATCAAAAGTGAAAACATTAGTATGAAATATAGATTTGTTTTAATAAAATCCTGGATTTCTAAAATTTTAATCCATACTTTCTTGTTTTCAAGCTCTTCTCGTCCAGATAAACATACAATTTGTCTTCAAAAAAAGATGAAAAATGATATTGGCATTCTAAAAATTGATGCAGACATTCTAAAAAATAAAGAAAAGTGGCTTTGGAGTTACACTGATTTTGCAGTGTCTGCATCAATTTTTGAAGTACCAATATCATTTTCCAAAAAGATAAATATATACTTTAATTTTTAATGAAAATTTAATAAAACTATGTTAGGACAAAACATTTAGTTAGGGCAAAACATTTGGTACAAGAAATTCAATACAGTAATAATAATAGGATAAACCCACCCTAATCCACTTAAAGATATATGCCCAAAGTCCACAAGTTAATTTATTCAATATTGGAAAAAGAAAGAGAAGACAAGCTTGTTAAGTTGGTATTCTCATATGCTTTTCTAGTGGAGGCGTAAGTTTGAGTCTCATAGGGGACGTGACCGGTGTCCAAAATTATGAATAGCCTCTGAACCCCTTGTGAACTAATATACTAACTACTAACTTCTCCAGATACCGCTGGATGCATAGAGATGACAAACAGAAAATGTTGGAAAAAGAAAACTAATGATTTTGGTTGCTCGCTATAAATGAGGTATCCATTCAGTGACGCAGATACCATACCTACGGCTCTATTGTGTGATAAAAAAAAAAGAAGTGGTTATCCATTTGCGAGATGGGGTCTCTGCCTTTTTGGAACTTAGCTGGAGTCACAACCTAGTGGAGAACCTTTTGATTTGCCCACTGAGAATTGTTGCTAATATTTGGGGTCATGGGTCAAAATGATGTGTTTCGATTTGGTTCGGTCCGGTGTTCTTTGGTTCCAAAAAACCAAAACCAAGCCGGTTTCAATTTTTTTTGCAAAATCAACAGTCAAACCGATCCATTAGTTCAAGAAAACCAAATCAAACCAATTTTTTCAGCCGGTTGATTTGGTTTGACCGGTTTTTATTTCATCCTAATAGTTATTGATTCCAAAACCCTAGTTGTTTCTTTAAACTTACTAAGGCCTCGTCCACGCTAATTGTTTTGGTGATTAATTTGTGCCAAAATTGCATGTTGTTTTATATATTAATCAATAAGTTTTGGCATTTTTGCATCTTGCAATTGTGCCAAGCACCGTTACACGCTACTGCTAATCAATTGTCTTGCTCAGCCTTACGCATCCTCACATGGTACTGCCGTGCTGCCACGCGTATCATTTCATATGCAGCCTTTGAGGTGCTCCTAACCTGCCACGTGTCTCGTACATGACCTGGTTAATCGTCTACGATGTACTGTAACGCCCCGATTTTTCGGAAGCAATATAAAATAAAATCTTAAGAAAATTTGCTAAATAAATATAATTTTTCAAAATAAAGTTTAGCTATTACAATCATAAGATAAATTTACTAATTCAAAATACATCAACTTCAGAGCTGACTCTAGACTTGATACAAATCCGATGAATACTCGATCTTCGCTCCTGATATTCTTTTTGTGTCGAACTGCACCATCTTTGAATCCTCTCCAGTGAATCCTGCGCCCTCTGGCAAATTGATCGCCGAAACAAACGATTTATCAGGATACAGACGTATCCGTGAGTGATAAATCACCCAGTAGAATAATCCAACCCAACCACCCCTCTTACTTTACAGTCAGCAGGTAACAAGATAATATTGAATCGAAGAAGCTAAACAAATATTCTCCACATAAGCCAGTTCATTACTATCCATAACCTAATGTGAAATTTAAGATCTCTCCGCGAGATCTTTTCTCCCCAATCGCTAGCCATGTCCTGTCTCATGAGATCACTTTCTTTTGTTGTCGTGGATTGCATCTCAGTTATGTACCTAGCGTGTATCCCTCTCATTACAATAAAAGGAAGTTTATTATGCCTGAATCATAACTAGGGTTCGCCTATCTTATGCACCACTTCACAATCACCACAATCATCACTGGACTTACTTTGCCAGTATCAATTCATCACTGGACACCCGCCAGTTTCAATTCATCAATCAACACTGGGTTTACTTTGCCAATTTTAAATCATCTCATTCACATCTCAAAATCACGCCTGCAGGCATTCTAAAAATAAAACTTTTCAATTCATCCATTACCTAGCATCAACTAGGTGAGTTCTATTCGCATACCACCCCATGTCTCTAGGGTCCAATCTAGCATTTCAAATCAAGTATCGGGCAATATGCAATTAAAACGAATAATAATTAAAATAAACTACAAGTAAAGCAATCACTCAACCTTTTATGAATGGGCCGTTGCTCTTAGTCTTGTATGGTCATGATAATAATAAGTAAGAACCTTTTTAAAAGAATTTTAAAAGAAATATTTTTCTAGGTTCTCATTAATTATTTCTAAGTAATTAGATTAATAAAAACTAATTAAATGCGTTAATTAGGTAAAAATATTAAAATAATTTAACATGGCCGGAATAAGAGTCCTAGAGGTCCTATGCAACCAGTTGAGTGTCAAAAGTTGGGTTCGGAGAGTCGCGGAATTAATTTAAATAAGACGTTAAATAAAGTGGCCGAAAGTGAAGTAAATATATAATAAATAATTTACTAATTAAAATATGTGTTTACAAAATTTTATCTTCGGAATGTAGGGAGTCTAAATAAAATTACTCGGACATTAATAATAAGGTTTATATGGTCGTAAATAATTTTTGATTGGAGACGCTATAGAAATAACAATAAATAGTAAATTAAATAAAAAAATATTAATTTAACAAGATATCATCTTTGAGATGCAAGGAGTCTAGGAAAAATTAGTTTGGGTGTTAAAACGTTGTTTGGAAGGTCGCAAAGATTTTTTGTTTGTAAACTTTGAAAGATAACTAATTAATAATTCAATAAATAGATAATTAAAAAAAAATGATCTTAACAAGTTATGATTTTTGACATGTGAAAAGTCTAGAAAAAATAGTCCGGGCGTCAAAAATGAGATTCGGAAGGTCGCAAAATTGTTTCGAAACGTTTAAAACCAACCCAATCTACCAGATAAATTAAACTGATATAATTAATACATTTTATACTAAGTTGATATTACATGGTAAGAAAATAATTAAAATTAGTAGTTTTTTATAATATTAATATCAGAAAGATTTCAAAATAAATATCATAAGGGTAATCTTCTTTGTAAATAATTACAAATAAAGTGTTGGGCTCAAAAATAATATCAATTTGGTAAATATGGCAGAAAACACGCATTGAACTATATTTTTTTTTTCGTTCGGGACATAGGGTTAAGCATATAAACACTTAATATACTTGGAGAAAGAGGTTGGATAGGATTATAATACCTTTAATCGGATCGAATTGATTTAAAAACGAATCTTGAATTTTGAGGAAGAAGACTTCGGATTATTTGATCAGGAGACTTTGGAACCAATTTGGACGATGTTTGATGATGCTAGGAGTTGTGGAAAGAGTTTGGAATGATCGAATTGGATTTCGGTTGGGTCTTGGTACAAAACCTACTTTTCTCTCTCTCTAAAACTCCATGGATTAGAGCCCCGTTTTCTCTAGTTTTTCTCTCTCTTTTGGATCGGTGGGGCGTGAAAAATATTGTGGTGTAAATTTCATGGGTCAATGGGGAGAGGTTATATAGGTGAATTTGGAAGAGATTGGATAAGAGTGAATTTAATGGAGTTGGGTTCATGAAATTTGGAATGGACGAATCAGACTTGATTTTAGGGTTAAGGAGGAAGTAGAGACTGAGTAAGAGACTGAGAGACGGAAGGAGTTTGAGGTGAGGGAGGAGAAGGAGTGTGCATGTATGCATGTGTGCATAGGAAAATTTTAAAAGAATGCATGTATATATTGCATGCATAATTGTATTTAAAAAAAAGAATTGCATTAATAAAAATAATTCTAATAATATTATATTTAGGAAAAAAAATTGGGTAAAAAATCCGGGTCATTACATGTACTTTCACGTGGTACCCTTACGTGTACCGCACGTGCTCAGGTGTGATTTTCTCAGCTCAGGAAAAACCCCACTAAACCTTATAGGGGTGAGCATAAATCAGATTGGTTCGATTTTATAATAGATTAAGAACCAAACTACTATCTACGGATTATGAATTTCCAAGCCATTCGACAATGATTCGGTTTTGGTTTCGAACCACAGTTTACTTGAAAGTGTGATATGATCTTTGTAAATTATTTAAAGTATTCAAAATTATGGAGATAAACTAAGAATTAGTTTTCATGTATAAAAATATAGAAAAACCTCGGAATTAATTAAGCCGTGGAATCGCTATTTACTGAATGGAGCATTATTATATACCATGTGCTTTTGGTGTTCAAAAATTATAGGAACGGCTTGGGTTGTGATATACTCCCTCCGTCTCTTTTTAAATGTTCCACTTCGTAACTTCAACTTATTAAGAAAATATCATCATTACACCTTTCACATCAACTTTTACCTTAACTTTTCCTATTTACCCTCTATGGAGACATCATCATTACACTTTTACTCACTAACTTTTCAAAATGGAATCTACTTTTAGGGGCAAAATAAAAAATGTACCAACTTTTACCCACTAACTTTACAAAATGGACACTTATTAAGGGACAATTCAAAATAAAATATTGAACTTTAAAAAGGGGACGGAGAGAGTATAAAAGTTAATGCTAAATAATTTTGGCAATAAATGAATACTGAATAGAACGGTGGATTGAATAGATTAGTAATTTAAGAAATTAGTTGACTATAACTCTCATGTATACTTGGTGTATCAGTATATGCAGTTCAGATGGGTGTGAAACCGAAACCATTAACGTAAATCCACAGGTCAAATTATTTAATGCGGTTTCTAATTTTTTTAAATCAAAACCAAACCACACTACTAAAAATCCAAATTTAAATTTGTTTGAACTGTATTTGCTGTTTGAAGGACTTTTTGCTCACCCTGCATTTCCTAGCAAACTTAATCTACGGGGGTACCCACTAGGGCTGTAAACGATCAGAGTCGCTCGCGAGTGGCTCGGAGCTCGGCTCGATAACGGCTCGGCTCGGCTCGATTAGAGACAAAAACGAACGAGCTCGAGCTAGTCGAAACTCGGCTTGAATTGGCTCACGAGCTCGACTATATTATATATATTTATATATATTTGTTTCATAAACGAGCTGAACGAGCCGAGCTCGAGCTCTGTAAATACTTATCGAGCTGAGCTCGAGCTCGAGTTCTGCAGCTCGTCACGAGCTCGAGCCGAGCTCGAGCCAACAAAATTTTTGGTGAGCCGAGCTCGAACATTCTAAAACTCAGCTTGGCTCGGCTCGTTTGCAGCTCTAGTACCCACCCATATGCATCACAGACAGAAAATCTAATTGGGCCTTGGGTTGGGCCCAAACTATTTTGCGACAAGCCGATTCTATTCAGACCCGTCCAAAGCTAAATTGAAGCCCGCTACAAGGGAACATAGTAGTATTAATTACGGCTTATTTGTACGAATGGTCCTCAAAGTATTTTTGAAATGTCAATTTGGTCCCTAACGTATAAATCATGTCTATTGCGTCCCCAATGTTAACAATACGCGTTTAATTGGTCCCCGGAGCTAACTCCGTTTGTTTTTGCCGTCTAAAACATTCTGCAACCCTAAGTCCACCAGAATCCCCCAAACCCTATCTGCCTCCGCCGTACCTATCCCAACGAGTACTTCAAACTCTACCAGGCACCGCTAATTTGGCCAACCTCCTCCCAACAGGTTACAGGCATCCTCCTCACCCTCCAACTCCTCACCCCGACCTTCACCAACGGCGGCGCGTATGACTCCGCCCCCCTTTCCATGACCGTCGCCCTCCTCTCCCCCCGCGTTCCCTCTCGCTCGGATCTGAAGCAGGGGCCGATGCCGGCAACTTTTCAAGCTCTCTTGAAGCTAAGGTCTCACAGAGCCTCCTCGAAGCTTCGCCCACAGACGATCTGAGATCGACCGTGCTCCTCGCCTTTCATACCGGGAAAGAAGGGGTTTGGGGTTTGGACTGAAAAGACGAAAGGTTTAAGAGTCGTCGACGAACCATTGAAGCAAATGTAAAGCAATTCCTCCTTTCTTTTTGGCGTACCCACCCTCCTTTTAACCCCTGGGAATTCATGTGCAAATAATAAGGAAAATTCAGAGGTTAATTCCAGAGTGTATATACTCGTGTCTATTAATTTCATCTGATTTCATTTAATTTCGTTGGGGTTTTCGAAACCTTAGAATTCCTCTTCTGTAGGAATTTGTAAACACACCCACTGATCTTTCGTTGAAGTGTTTATGAAGAATTTGTTCAAGACTGGTTCTGTTTTGCTTGGAAATTATGTTGTGGGGTGTGTCAAAGTGCTGCTATTCTCAATCAAGCCCGTTTGGTTGTTTCTTGTTTAATTGGAGGACGAAATATCATCTTTGAACCTGAGCTGTTTAATTATCTCTGCTTTTGAGATTAACACGGTGGAGGCGGCGAGTTTGATTTGATCGGTGAGGGTGGGTTTGGGGGCAGAGAGGTCGATAAGGGACGGTGTTGGGAAATGAAGGGGAAAGTGGGGAATTGGGTTGGGGGTTTGACTATAATGCCCTCGTTATAGACGGCAAAAGGAAACAGAGTTAGTTCCAAGGATCATTTAAACACGCATTGTTAACATTGAGGATGCCATAGACACAATTTGTATATTGAGGACCAAATTGACATTCCGAAAATACTTTGGGGACCATCCGTACAAATAAGCCTATTAATTACCTTCATAAAAATGAGCGATGAAATAACTTTCCTCGGCCAAAGTGTTTAATTTCTTTTGTGCATGTGGAATTATTTCGTTGCGTGTCGTTTTCCCTCTTAACTAAAGATGGATTTTATTTTTTATTTTTGTTTAGAACAGCAAAAAAGATTTTATTAAACTTAGGGAACACGTTACAGAGATTAAAAAGACTCTAAGTGCAAGACATCATAACAAAGCAAGAGATTGAATTTTTTTTTTTTCATACAAAATTGGCATAATCTAGCATTTTGTCACAGTATGTCATTTTTCTTGTGTCGCTAGTCATCTTTATTGCGCTTTATATCATTTTACATGTAATCCTTGCTAATCTTCATGAATTTTTTTTTTCTTGGCATCTCTTAATTTGAAGGGTGGTGACTTGTTGGTAATGGTCTGATTGTCTGGATGTTGCTGGGAATAAAACGAATTGAACTACGAGCTCAATCTCATTAACACACGCATAAATAGGATTTTGGATGTTATGACTTAGAATAAATACGCAAGAGAAATTAAAAGCAAGAAAAGAAAGCAAGACACATGATATATGGAACGGGGGGCTCTGCTAACCCAGCTGAGCGAGGCCTGCTCCAATCTTGTTCCGATGATCGGAAGCGTTCACCGCGTAGAGCTCGTCGAGTAGAATAATTCTGCAAAAAAAAAAAAAGCAGCTCAATCGGATATCATTAAGTGCCTTATCGGAACACATATAATTTGTCAATAATGGGTTCCAATAAATTTGATTCAGTGTTTTGGATCCATTCTTTACAAGATAAAAATATTTCGATTAGGCACTCAATGATATTTGATCGAGTTGATTTTTTGCCGAGTTATTCTACTCGACGAGCTCTACGAAGTGAACATTTTTGATCATTGTAGCGAGATCGGACCAGGTCCCGCTTGGCCGGGACAACCGGTGTTGTCCCTCATTGGGGACATTAAAGCCTCCTAGTCCATGATATATGAGGTTTAGCAACTTATATGTTCAGTATTGATTGATTGAAAAACCTTACAAGTTCTCTCTCAAGCTCTATCAAGAGTTGCAACATATTTTCTTTCATTTTCGGAAGTCCCTGAACTTCTTATAACCCTAAAAAACGATTTGAAAACGTGTTTATAGGCAAATGAACCGACCTCAGAACATAAGCCGGCCCGGCCGGCCTTGGGCCAAAAACTGTCCCAACACGAGGTGAAAGTCGGTTCGGCTCCCAGCCGCCATAGGCTTCATCCATAATAATCTTCCCTTTGAAGACTTATTGTTGTTCCTTACTTCAAACTCCATCCAAATCCTCCAGTGAATATAGGTGATCTTCTAGCCTCGTGCAGACTATCGCATACATCAGGCTACCATTGGCCGAGGCATATGGGATCTTGCTCGTGTACTCCTTATCAACATGTAATTTAGGAGACTGCGCATTAAAAAGTTGAAAGTGACTTCCCAATTGCGTGCCAACTGCCTTGGCATTCTCCATATTGAACCCCCGTTCGATATACTCAGCTTGACATAACTTCAAGGTCCCTTGAGTTCTGTCTATGTTGATCCTCATCCCAACTATCTGCTACTGCACCTTGATCCTTCATAGCAAACTCATTTCCTAATTGTTGTTTCAACTTGTTTATCTCCTGTAAACAAGACTCCGCCACAAGCATATCATCTACGTAAAGTAACAAAATTATGTAGCTCGACTTAAATCTTTTAAGATAACAAAAGTGATTTGCGTTGCATCTAGTGCATCAATGAACACTTTAATTTGGTGTAAGAAAATAAAAATAATAATATGTAAATTTTTTTTGGAGTTTGAAAATGCACAGATTCTCGTAAGGGACATTTAAAGTGGGACGGAGAGAATATATTTTAATTAACGTCGCTGCAAATTGCGGTGTTACATGCGACCTCAGACCATTTGCAATCTTGACCCGTTTTAAGACTCAAATTTAAAATTTGGGCAAAACCCTCAAAAATCCATCTCCAATCGTGACCCAAACCTTTCCTCATTTTTGGATTTTACCCATTTCTTTGCCTAAATCTGGGACAAAGAAAGCCTCTTCCCATTTTTCAACAGCTCCTTTCTCCTTTCCAACGGCTCTTTCTCTGGTAATAATAGCTTTTCGTCCATATTTGAACAAACTCCATTCAACCAATAGTTCAAGCTCCCTTGTTTTCATCTGAACAAACTTCATTCAACTAATAGTTCAAGCTCCTTTGTTTTCATCTAAACAAACTCCATTCAAAGAAGAAAGTCTTTTATTACCCACTATTCCACATTCCCCTATCTCTCTAAATAGGTTGTGTTCAAAATCCTCATAAATTTGGTATCAGTTGTTTGGGAGAGATAGAATTAGGAGGGAAATGATCTCTCCAACATAAATCTGGTAAGGTTGTCTTGTATAAGACAAAATTAAGGGAAATTTTGTTGCAAATATGTGAAAAATGAGAGAAAAATAAAATAGGAGGTGATTTTGTTGGTAAAAAAAATGAGGGAAACCAAAAGGGAGGCTCAATTATTCATCCTAGAAGCCTAATAGACTTATGAAATTTGCAGTTCTGGCTATGCGAGCACACCAAATTGGTGAAGCCCTTCCATCCCGAAGAATCCCTTGGTATAATTAAGTGGAGGACAATGGATTTGGTTAAAGCGTTTAGGGAAAAAACACTCAATGAGCTTGAATTTGATGAGGTATGTGGTTTGTTAAACGTACTTTTCTTTTTCCTGATTGTTTGATTCGACGTTTGTTAAATCCTAGTTTATTGAAAATGATCATGTTTACAATCCTTCAGTCATTGAATCTTGTTACTTTGATCATGATGGTAACCTGCAGTGACATGTTTGATTTCCAATTCATCAGGTGGTTCCACGGCAACCAAATGTTCATGATACCAATATGGTTTCTAGGAACATAGATAATGGCGATGCTGGAATGTCAAGGGAAAAGATTGGAAATGAGGGGAGAAATGGATCAGGAAAACATGGTAATGGGACTGAACGTAGTAAGCGTAAATATGCATTGAAGACTGGTAAAAAGGGGGATTCAGCGAGGGTGGTAAGAACTCAGGACAGTGTGCACACGGTGGAGGATTTCTTTAAACAAGGCAGTGTGCACATGGAATATGGTGCCGAAATTGCATCACGGATCAGTGATATTCGGGACAGTGGTCCTAGTATTGAAAACATCGGCAATCCAACAGAACATGATCAGAAATCAAGGCTAATTGGTGAGCTCCATGAACAAATAGCGAAGATGAAGAACCATATGAAACAGATTGAGGAGATACATGTGAGAGAAATTGCAATCAAGGACAAGAAGATTGAAAGCTTGGATGAAAGTGTTTTGGTCCTACTGAGTGAAAACAGTAAACTATAGGATGAACTTACGGAGACAGTAGTGCACGAAGTGATGCAGAAGTATAGACCCATGAAACCGGAGGAGCAAGAGCGTTCTATGATTACCCGTATGAGAGCGAGGATGAGGAAGGACACCCAAAAAGAAGAGTATGAGTATGGATGTAAACGTAAGAGACCCACGTCAGAATTGTCAAAACTTGATGCAGAAGTCGACCCCAATGGAGTGATCGATGTTGAAAACTTTATTGCAGGGCCGGAAAAAGGGACCTTTTAAGACAAAACCGATAAAAAACCTTAGGACAAACACAGTGCATCGTCTACTCTTGAGCGAGGAGAAAGCTAAGATTAAGAAAATGTTGGAGGAAGCCTATACTAGGTAAAATTTAGCACCTGAGCTCTTATCATTTGGTATTTCATTCTACATGTTCTAAATTTTCTGATGTACAAATTGACCATGTCACCCCCTCGTTTGTATGCAGCACGATTATATGGTCAGGTACCGTTGTGGGATGTTCCGTGTTTGTTGAAGATATCCGGCAACTCATTGTTGATTCTGCAATATCAAGGAATGTAAGTGATTAATGGAATGTCTAGATTGTTATGAATTTCATTTCGTTTACAATCCATTTATTACTATCATAAAATTCTCCATTGAAATTTGTCAGTAAATGATTCTTTAGTTTTTGTCTTGTCATGACATATCATGATAAGATTCAAATGCAATATGGTTACATAGGTTATTGATGCGTACGTTGAGATCCTATCAACTGAGCAAGGTAGTGTGGCAGATCTGATGCAGGGTGATTGCACACAAGTGACGAACAAAACGGTTTATGTATTCACGTGCAGTTTCTTGGTAAAATTAATAGACCTGGAAGAGTATTCATTGAAAAATTATGAACTATTAGATCACATTAATTCTGTGTTTATTTTACATTAATGTCGGATGCAGACAATGCTAGGGTGTAAGTGTCCTAAAGAACGCAAAAAAATACTTGAAAGAATGATGCCACAAACGGCTTATTACCGATACTTGATGTTTCCAATCCACTTTGGTTATCATTGGACATTACTTGTCCTCGACAATGAAGAAGGGAGCTGGAAGTTTTAAAATTCAATGATGGAGAGAACAGGGGTGGATGCCCACTGTAAGGCAGCGAAACAACTGGTAATATGTTTTTTCATATTATGTATGTCATAATATGGTCAACTTATCATGTTATATTTACCAACTGTTCACGATGATTTTGTGTCAGAAAAATCAGGTGGAAAATTATTGAAAAAGCGATAAAGATGGATTGCGAACCACACGGGATTGCGAACCCATAGTGACAGTCCTAGACTGTCCCCAACAGGAATATAGTAGGTGAGCTGTTCACTCCATTAATTTACATGACACACAATGTCTAAGAACGCTCAATGTAATATGGTCAACTTATCATGTTACTTGTATTTTTTGGTTTCAGCCTTGACTGCGGTGTTATTGTGTGTTATATCATCCGGCAATACTATCGAAACGAAGAAATCGCGTCGATCCTAAGGAAAGCAGCATGCCAAAAAATTCGGTCTGAAATAGTTAAAGCATTCCTAAGTGTTCCGGCACATTGGGGGAGTTAGGATGGTAGTAGATGGTCTTCCTGATATCGTCTTTGCTAACTTTTTGAACATAGGAAGCTGTTAGTTGTTTATGGAACCTTGTTTTTGGGATAATTAGATGTTTAGTGTTTGTTTTCCGGATGATGTTTTCATATTTTGCATGCACCAAGCATGATTTTGAATTAACTTTTGGGTGGATGATTTGCAATTGGTATAACATGTCCAGGTAGTTTTGGGCATTTGGTTCACTATTATTTTGATTGCCATTCAGAATGTATTCTTTTGATTGTGGGCATTTGGTTCACTATTATCAATGTTTCATGGTTTGTTGATAATATTATGCAAGGTCAAATCATGTTGAATGGTTCATGATAAACATGATTTTGGCCATTTGCTTAGCCTTCAAACCTCGCCTTCAAATAAGGTTGAGAAAAACTCCAAGCGTAGGGCTAGGTCGTCGGTAGCATAATAAATCGGTAAGACCGGGATCGTACCATAGGGAATTCGCAAGATAGCTTAATCGGATTGTAGGTTTTAAATGGTAGAATGCAGCGTTCAAGACGGCCAACTTGGTGATGCTTTGAAACGGTGAAAATTGCCAAGGCAAAAGACTAGGAAAACGCTTAATTAACTTAAAGGAGGCAAGTCTAGGGATTTTCTAACCCTTGACAAAGGATGTTACCGGTTCTCAATTATAACTCAGACGAAAGTCACGACCGCGTGCTCACGCCCGGAGAATTTAGCTTTAATGACTTCATTTAATGAAAGATGTGATTAAACAGAGGCGAACTAACTTGTTTTTAATATTTGTTGAACACATAGGAGGCCACGAGCCCTCGGTAAGCTTTTTGCCAAGACCGCTTGGCTAAATATCTTACCAAGGAGTTAACACCCATTGTTTAGACCAAAGATGCAAGTTAAGCTCTATTCCGAAAATCATGATTTTAAGCTCGAGGACTTGAGAACCAAGTAACCACCTAAGTACTCGGGAAAGATTACTCTGAGACTTGGCCTATCGACTACTCACACATAGCTAAAGCATAAAAGAAAGCATAAAAACGAGACATGATTTTTAACCGATAAAAACGAAAACAAACTTGATATTATAAAGGATCCAAGTCGTACGAACAACTTTAATTAACGAAAAATTAACAAACGAGAACAAACTTATTTGAGTTCTATGGAAATTACTCGTGAAAAGCTTAAGAGAACATTAATGGAGGAAAAACTAAAGTTAATAATGTGCTAGCTACAAAAGAGAGAGATGAAGCCCTTATTTATACACAATGGGTTTCTCTCTCATCAAATATCTAAGAAACATACTATTAAAGGCAAGTATTTCATAAATGAAAAGTCCAAAAAGTAACAAAATATATTGCCGAGAGCTCCCCGTATCGATACAGATTATGCAAAGTATCGATACCACATCGCTAAGCTGAAAAGACCAATTTCCCCGTAACGCGCCCGTATCGATACGGTTTATGGCCGTATCGATACGGAACTCTCTGTCTGCCCAATTAACCAACGCGTATCGATACGGCCCTTAATCCGTATCAATACGGGGAGCTTATCTTTAGAAAGGAAAGCTAGCCTCCAAAACTTGACACCCGACGACCACGGGCTTGCCCGACGCTTCTCGCCTTCGTTCTTTGGTCACTTTGGCACAAGTTCCACCGGGCGATAATACTTGATCTAACTTGGGGGTTGGCTTTGTAATCAAAATACGCCTTTTTAAGGGCGTTTTGGCTGAAACACTTAACAAACTACCTTACGAGCAATATTGAATAAAAGCGACAAATAATAACTAAAAACACTTCTAACTAACGGACTTAAGCACCACGATCAAGCAATTTTAGGTGTTTATCACACCCCCCAACTTGAGCGTTGCTAGCCCCTAGCAACAAAATCAAAACTAAAGGAAAGAAAGAAAAGCTGACAAGCCTTCCGACAAAACTATTTAGCACCTACTCAAACTGCAACTAGTTGGCAAGAGTTAAAATAACTGAATTATTCCAAAACAACTCGCAGCTGGAGATTGAGCGATCAACTAAACATGAGCAAGTTATAAACAAGTATCCAAAATAAGCGTCAAAAGACAAAAGACGGATACGAAACTATAAATTAACCAATTCCATTCAGAGAAACCATATCCCACAAGAAAGGTGCTTGAATTAGGCACGGGGAACAAAAATACCATGCCTTTTAAGTGGAGAGCACCATTAACCAGAACTTACAACTAAACAATTGAAAATTTGATTGCCGAAAGAAAACATGCCACAAACTAAATATGCTAACTATCAAGCAATAAATCGAAATGGAATCAAGGCATATTAAAGATCTACTAAGGGCTTCATAGCATATACTGACCTTGGTTTAATCAAAGAACGGTTAGCAAAATGGGGTGGCGGCCATATACTAGCTTGGTTCAACTACCCTTGGCCGCCTCCAACTCCAACTACCAAGTCATAGGCCACATGCCGGCCTCAACAAAAACTTGCTAAACTATTAAGTCAGAGTTAAACTAAACTAGACTAAAAACAACGAAATAAAAGATAAGAGGTGGGTTATCAACCACCAAGCACTCCGACCAAGTAGAGGGATTTCAAACTACTCCACCAACCCTACTCATCATCCACAAACGTAGGTTTTTCCCCAGCAAAATCATCGCTATCCTCATCAGGCTCCTCTGGCGGTGGTACATACTGCTCACTGGTTTGCCCCACTCCTCGACTCAGAACCCAATCCAACTTGTGATCTATCTTCCGCTGCCTCCTTGCATTGGTTCGGGTTTCCTTTTTAATTTTCTTCAGGCATCCCATAGTGGCCACCCCTTGGCAAAATAACAATTTATTCTAAGTAGCCGACTTTGCACCCTTTGGTGGCAAAGTAGTCAAGTACGCCCCACGAAGGGCAGCAGCAGTGGCTGGTCGGGACTAAGAGATACTCCGCGTGAGTATTGAACTATTAATATCCCCCGGATTGAGCTTCTCACGCTCCGGAAACTTTGAAGCGGGGACCTTCTGAGCCAAACAAATAACGGTCACCAAACATGGGAAAGGCAACTTAGAATTGGTTGGGGCCTTGGCTTTGAAATCGATCATCTCCTGAAAAATGACCTTCGCCCAATCACACACCACATTTGGATTCATGAACGCGTGAATCATCCCCCCCTCGTAACTATCCGGCTTGTTCTCCGTCCCCCTTGGATTGAAATTGTGGTGCACTAGTTGATTGACAAGCCAATAAACATCTTTGAACTTTCTTGGCACATGAGGGAGACTTGCCTCCCTAGGATTTTTGTACAATTCCTGAACAATGGCTTCGTCCGCCACATACTCCTCATCCGGATAGTTCACGTCATTTGCAGGTGGTTGTTGGTAATTCAAAACTCATGCAATAAACCCTGAAGTCACCTCAATAGGAATCTTTCCAATCTTCGATGTTACCTTAGCATCATCCTTCTTCTCATCCTCCTCGGGCGGAATCTTGATGTTTTTGTAAAATTCTATGATAAGCTTTTTGTTATAACTAGGATTAGGGGCAAGGTAGTAAGACAAACCTTGGTCATGGATGCGACGAACAAACGGATTCTCAATGCCAAGGTTGTCGACGTCCACATGTCGCTTATTCTTGAACCCTCGGTTGCGAATTCCCTCTTCCCATTTCTTTTGAGTTGCTGCTCGCATCTCAGCTGTCGTCCTTCTTTTAGCCAGGCCCCATTTTTGCGGATTTGCGATCATTTCCTCCTCCTCCTCCATTTCCTGCACTATCTCCTCCGCTTGTTGCGAAGAAGAAGCCGAAGCTTTGCCCTTACCCTTAGCAGCCACAGTCTTTGTTCTCACCATTGCACTAAAAACCTACCAAGCAGAACAACACCCCAAACCTTGAAACAAAACACTGCAGAAAACAAGCCAAAATGCAGCCAGGAACGCAAAAGTTCCAACAAAAACAGGCAGCCCGTCAAAGTCCACAAAACTCTGTGTTGTACAACACAAATTCTGCCTCTAAAATTCAGTTCAATAATGGTAACATGGTAGTGCAATTTCAGTCCCCAATCCAATCAAAATTTCAAAAATCTCGGAAAGGGTTCATGGGTGATTTCAGAATTGGGGGTTAAAGTACATGGTAAAATGGTTCAAAATGATAATGTATGGCAATATATGGTGGGTAATCAATGGTTTAAGCTATTATAGAGAAGACAAATTGGGAAATTTCGTGCATATAGAGAGAGGAAGTGGATTTACCTTTGTACTAGTAGGATTCAACTTGCAAACCTTGAAATCCTTTGGAATTCCTTGAAAGCTTGGAGGTTTGGTGGAAGATTATGGAGTTTTGGTGAAGATTTTGGTGTTTTAGGGTTGAGTTCTTGAGAACTTGGGCGGTTATGGTGGGCTAGTGAGAGAAAATGGGTTTAAGAGATGAAGATGATCGGGCTAGGGTTAACTGCAGATTTTGATTTTAACCAACGCATATCGATACGGCCCTTAATCCGTGAAATTATGCAGAAGCGTTCAATCTACTCCTAGAGGGAGGTGAATAGGAGTTTTAATAAAAATATACCAATTTTCAAATTTACCAGTCTTTGTAGGGGGATGAAAACAATTGATGCTTCGGTTCAACTGGATTGCAACGGCTTATTCGTGCCTCTTCACCGGAACCCTAGCTCGACGTCTGAACCCTAATCTGCAAAATAGACAGGGGGTGAGTGCACCTTTGCCTCTCGTGGCAAAGGCCCTCCGATGCCTTTGTTAGTATCACGTACTAAGAACAAAACCCTAATTATCAGTAGGAAAACAATAATAATGCAGTATATTGCGTACCTTTTTCCTCTAGGTTCACCTCATATATATAGACTTGTATATGCTTGCTGCCCAAGCATTCCTGTTTTCATAGGACTCTCAAATCGTATCGGAAACCCAGGATATCAGGGATTCTCGTTTCCTTTATCAGTTAAATGGAAAAGAGTCCTTTTTAGGATTCTTTTCCTTTACTGGCCGAACATCCCATTCTCATTGGGTATCTTTCTCAGATCCTTTATTCACGGGATCTTATTCCTTAATCAGAATACCAACATTCTGGATTCTTCCAGAATGTTCCCCATGTTACAACAATTAATTTGGGGCTCTTTCCCTGTTTGGCAATCTCGTTGCCGAACAGGCTGCCTGGACCAAATGACTTCACATGTAATCTGGTCCAAGCAGTAATAAGAATGTCACTATCTGCCGAACAGCTTAGTTTCACACCATTGGCTTCACTTGCCTTTGGCCTTTAACTAGCCGAACAGACTTCATAGATCAATGACTTTCCATACTACTGATCCGTACTTCCGTTCACCATACTGCCCGGCGATGAGTCCCGTCGTATTCACCATGTGCTCCCAAACATCACGTGTTCGGCGACTAAATGTATCAGCTCGGGAATACCTCCCTACAATTGCTCCCCAGCTTCATGTATTTACCACTGTTCGGGGGCAATATATGACGCTTTAGAAACATAATTTTATACTACGACCAGATTCTTCTGATCCCATTCAGTCACAATTTCAATATCTTCATTGATGCCTTTTGGCGCCTCCGTCATTATACCATCTCGAGGCAATGACGCCACGTGGCGCATATCGTACGCTTTTACATTAAATGTGAACTGACGTTTTATCTTAACGACGTCATTACGTCGTTAGCTTGATCTCTTTTTCCCGTTACTTAAAAGGTAACGGTGTGAGACGAGACGTTTCGTCTCCGTCTCTGGCATCTAAACCCCAGAAAGGGCTTATTTTGGATTTCCCCACCCAAAACTTCAAAACTCTTTCTCTCTCTAAACTTTCTGCCATTGCCGTCTTCTGCAAAACTCGATTGCATTTCCAGGGGATCATCAACATATTCTTGTAAGATCCTCGTTCTTACTTCTTTCCTTCTGTTTAGATTTTTTATCCGAGATCTTCATTCTCGATTTCGTGAGTAGTTTTCTAGGGTTTCAGTCGCGCCCTTTTTCAGTTTTTCTTCGTTCCTGAATATACCCATGGCTGACGATGGTGAGAATCCCCTGAGACCCAACAAATTTAGGAAACTATGTGAAACCCCTTCTGCCATGGCGGCATTTAGAAGGGAGTATAACGTTCCAGAGAACGTTGGTCTCGAACTCGCCCCCCTGGGCGCAGATAGAGACGGAGGTTCCTGGGATCGAATGTGTATTCCCATTGTTGCTATCGTCGAAGGCGGAGTTCGATTTCCTCTTCATCCATTACTTCGCCAGATCCTAAACTGGTATCGTCTCACCCCCATGCAAGTATCAACAAACGTCTTTAGGTTGATAATGGGAGTAATAGCTTTAAATAGGATTCTGGGGACCCAGTTAGGAATTTGGGACATTCAGTGGTGGTACAGCATTGTACTGAACCCTGATTACAACACCTATTACTTCAAAGTTAGAAGGGCCGACAAGCGTCTCGTGCTAAACCTGCCAGACTCTGCTCGGGATCATGAAATCGATTTCCTTTACGTCACTGGAGCCTTTGAGCCACTAGGAGAGGATGGTCAAGTGGTGGGTCTCCACTGCCCCCATATATGGGGATACCCACGTATGCTTCTTATTTTTTATCTTTTGCTATTCGTTTGTTTGCTGCTTTCTCGTAGCTTTCTATTGCATCTAATTTTTGATTTGATAACTCTGATTGTGCAGCTGAAAACGTCAACAAACGTCCAAGACGAGAGCCTAGCTACGTCCGAACAGAGGACATCAACAAAATCCTCAAATATAAAGGCGAACCTGGTACTCCTACAGCTGGTCGGGGTCGTAACGCTGAGGTGCTGCTAGGATACGACCCTTCATACAGAGGAGTCATTGACAGAAGACTAGCTCATCCCAGCACCAGTGCTGCTTCTACCTCTACATCAGCTGCTCCCCAACCACGTACCTCAAGACGTCAATCCGGTGTTACCATTGCCGGTCAACTGGGAGAAATTCCCATTTCAGAAGGAGTTCCATTGCCACGTTTAAGACTTCGTAGGACCACCCAGAGTCAAACAGTCCCTCAACAGCCCGAACAGCCTTCCTCAACTCGTTTAACCAGCCAATCGTCCTCATCAGGTTATACTCCATCTCCCCCTATCTTAGAGACAATGGCACGTGAACCCCTTAATCTCAGTTCCCTCCTTACCGTTTCTTCTCGGGGACGCGGTACTGGCCGGGTGGCCTCAACTGGCGCCCCTCCCCCACGATCTCGTCGTAATAGGGGGGGATCTGCACGGTCATCATCTTCTCCTCGGGAAGTTGATACCGCTACAGAGGCCACTGACCTTCATCGAGATAAACGCCCAAGAGTCGACGATCAAGATGGTACTGCTCCCCGAGCAGTTACCGAAACTCAACATCCCATCTCTCCAACAACTGAAGTCCTTCCTCAAACTTGGACTCCTTCTTTCACTAGGGGAGATCGTCCCGTTCACGTTGGGGACAGTGCTGGTTCATCTGAGACCGCACTTGCATTAGCTCAAGGATTGCTCCTCCCAGTGGATGTGCAAAAGGAAAATGCATCCACTCCTGATCGGCTTGTTTCTACTGGGCTTGTCAGTGGTATCAAGGTATTTGTTACTTGATTTGTCTTTATAAGTTCTTTTATGTATATATCATATACCATTGAAACATGTATTGCCATACCCGTTTCTAACTCGTTGACATTTTGCCAGTTCATTCAAAAAATGGTCACTTTAGGTAAAAAGTACCAAGAAGCAGATGCAGAAAAGGTGAGGCTGATGAATGACAATACCAGACTGCTCCGAACAGTTACCAGATTGGAGAGAGAAAGAGACAAGGCCAAATCTGACTTCAACCAAACCAAGGAAAAACTTGAAGTTGCCGAAGAGAGCCTCAATCAGGCTTTATCAGAGATTGATACTGCCAAAAAAGCTGCATATGAGGATGGGTACCAGAAAGGATTTGACACCACAACTGCGAACTATGTTCAACAGATTCCTGCTCTTCAAGATCAAATTTGGATTGCTTGCTGGGAAACCTGTTTAACAAAGGTTGGCGTTGCTGAGGACTCTCCATTGTGGACTGATAATGAACTACCGAGCAGCCGGTCTGCAGCTTCCCAACAGCAAGATGTTCCTCTGGAAGATGATGTTGAGCAGCAGATTGAAGATTTTACTGGAGCAGAAGAAGACATCCCATCTGGTTCCCAGGCTGTCCTGTCCCCATCTCAAGATGCAGTCAATGAACCCATAGTGTTGGAGGAGAATCCAGTAGATGATGAGGCAAATCCCCAAGTTAATACTGATGTTCCAGAAGTCCAAAATGTGGATTGACTTTGGTAAGTTAGTTTAAACTATTTTGATGTTGGTTGCTGGTCCTGCGTGACCATAAGAAATTGGCCCTGTGTGGCTCCAATACTTTTAATACTTTGTTTAAACAGGTATTTGGCCCCCTGTGGCATTTGCTCGGCTCTATTGCGTTTATTGCATCTGTTCGGATGCAATGTTTTCATCTCAAGTATTTCGTACTATTGATTGTCTTATGCAAATTTCACATATTTTTAAGAACCAGAACAAACATACAATTTGTTCCTTAAGTCTCACGTACTTAAGAACAGATATTTATAAGTTTCACGTACTTTGAACATATACTCGTTATGTTTGTAAGCCAAGCCAATTGCTGTTTTACAAGTCTTTCAAGTGTTTGTCATACAGTCACTTGATCATAAAGGATTTCCTCAAGTTTCACATACTTAGGAACATAAGTTTCACGTACTTATAAGTATCTCGTTCGTTAAACGTCCATACAAGTATTTCATACTTGTATGTTGTAATAATATACAAGTGTTGTCAAACTTGCAACACTTGTAAGTTTCACGTACTTTAAAAAGTTCGACAAGCACACAAGTGTTTCATACTTGTGTTCAAGTGTATACAAGTGTTTCGTACTTGTATTTATTAAGTTTCACGTACTTATAAATCTTTTATGTGAATGACAAGCACACAAGTGTTTTATACTTGTGTTCAAGTGTATACAAGTGTTTCGTACTTGTATTAAGTTTCACGTACTGATAAATCTTTTAAGTTTCACATACTCAAAAGGTATATCCTGCTCCCCAATATGAATAAGAGGAACCAAACTCGCAGTTCGTATTTAAATATCACAACAGTTATTCGAAAGAAGTGATTTTATTCATGAACCAATAATAAAAACTAGAACAGAGGAATTATATTCGTAATTCCTACACAATCACGTAGTGCAAATCCAAAACAGACTTTAATACTTCTAAATAAAAAACTTCCGTAAATTATGAACATTCCAAGGCCTCGGAATTGGATCACCATCCAGATCTGCCAATCTATAGGCTCCTATGCCCACAACCTCGGTTACTCTGTACGGGCCTTCCCAATTGGCCCCCAACTTTCCTTCGTTAGCCACCTTGGTGTTGCCGAGCACTTTTCGTAGCACAAGGTCCCCAACACCAAATTCCCTAGGATAGACATGTTTGTTGTAGCTTTTCATTAGCTGTTCTTGGTAAGAAGCAAGATGTACCAAGGCCCTTTCTCTCTTCTCCTCGGCAAGATCAAGCTCGATTTCAAGGGCCCTGTCATTGCCTCCACTTTCAACCAAAGCTGTTCTGTTGGTCGGCAGACCCACCTCCAGAGGTATGACAGCCTCTGTTCCAAATGCCAATGAATAGGGGGTCTCTCCCGTAGACCTCCTAGGCGTTGTTCGGTGAGCCCACAAAACCAATGGCAACTCATCAGGCCATTTTCCTTTTGCTTTGTCAAGTCGTTTCTTGATCCCATCAAGGATAGTTTTGTGAGAAGCCTCCGCTTGCCCATTACTCTGAGGGTATGCAGGGGTGGAATAATAGTTTCGTATTCCATACTGAGCACAAAAAGTCTTGAATTTCTTCTGAAATTGGGATCCATTGTCTGTAATCAATGAATAAGGGACCCCAAAACGAGTGATGATGCTTTTCCACACGAACCTTTCTATCATAGGTTCAGTGATTTTGGCCAATGGTTCTGCCTCAATCCACTTCGTAAAATAATCAGTTGCTACAAAGGAATTTTCGATTCCCAGTTGCTTTGTGTAATGGACCCACGATATCCATTCCCCATTGGGCAAAAGGCCAGGGACTCGTCAAAGGCACCAGATCCTCGGCAGGTGTTCGAATCATTGGTGAGAATTTCTGACACTTCTCACAAATCTTTACATAAACTTTTGCATCTTCTTGCATGTGTGGCCACCAGTAGCCTTGAGTAATTGCTCGGTGAGCAATGGATCTCCCTCCAGCATGGCTCCCACATGTTCCCTCGTGGATCTCATGAAGGAACTTCTGTACCATCTCAGGATGTACGCATAGCAAATAAGGACCTGTAAAGGATTTCCTGTACAACTTACCCTCTGGGGACAGCCAAAACCTAGCAGATTTGACTCTTATCTTGTGGGCCTCTTTTTTATCAGAAGGGAGTATCTCGTCTCGTAAGAACTCTATTATTGGGTCCATCTAACTTGGTCCTTGGTTCACGTCCAAGACCAAGTCCACATTCCCCCCAATGCTAGGCTCATTTAGGTATTCTACTGCCACCCTTCTTTTAAACTCTGTTGGCACTGCTGCAGCCAACCAGGCTAGAGAATCTGCATGAGCGTTCTGTCCAAAACTTATTTGCTCAATATACACCCTTTCGAAGGTATCAAGCAAGTCTTTGGCTGCCTGCACGTAGGCCACCATCTTTTCGTTCCGAGTTTCGTACTCGCCGGACAGCTGATTCACAACAAGCTGGGAATCACAATACACCCTGATCCGTTCTGCCTTAAGGGTCTTCACACTTCTCAATCCTGCCAAGAGTGCTTCATATTCAGCCACATTATTCGATGCACTGAATCCAAGCCGAACAGAGAGTTCAATTAGAACTCCTTCAGGAGGAAAGAGGACAACTCCAATTCCAGAGCCGGTATTGCAGGCCGATCCATCAACGAACAGCCTCCATTCTTTGGGATCCTGTTCGGTGACGGGTTGATCCATGAAAGATGATATCTTAGCCGCTTGTTCCTTTCTCGTAGGAGGCAAGGGAGCAACAGTGGGGGAAAACTCTGCTACAAAATCAGCCAACACTTGGCCTTTAATTGCTGTGCGTGGCTGATATTCGAGATCATACTGACTTAACTCCACGGACCACGTCGAGATCCTACCCGAGAAATCTGCCTTTCGAAGCAGTGACTTTAATGGATACTCAGTATAAACCACAACCTTATGGCTTTGGAAGTAGTGTGGCAATTTCCTGGTTGCTGTCCTAAGTGCCAGGACAAGTTTTTCTAATGGCAGATATCTCGTTTCTGCATCCAACAATGTCTTGCTAACATAATAAATGGGGATTTGCTCGATCCCCAAATCCCTCAACAAGACTGCACTAACTGCGTGCTCGGAAACAGCTAAATACAGAATTAAGGACTCACCTGGCTGTGGAGTTGACAACAATGGGGGTTCGGCCAAGTACTTCTTCAGGTCTTGGAAGGCCTGCTCACATTCTGCTCCCCATTCAAATCCCTCCCTCTTTTTCAGTAGCTGAAAAAAGGGTCTGCACTTGTCACTTGACCTGCTGATGAATCTGTTTAGTGCTGCCGCCATTCCAGTCAGCCTCTGGACTTCCTTGGTAGTTTTGGGACTTTGTAATTTCTGCAAAGCATCGATTTGCTCGGGATTTGCCTCTATCCCCCTCATGGTTACCAAATGGCCCAAGAACTTTCCTGAACCAACTCCAAACGCACACTTCGAGGCGTTGAGTTTCAACTTGTATTTCCTCAAGATTTCAAAGACTTCTTTTAAATCAGTTATATGCCCTCCTTTTTCTCGACTTTTTACCACCATATCGTCAATGTAAACTTCTAAAGTTTTCCCAATGAGATTTTTGAACATGATGGTTGCTAGTCTTTGGTATGTGGCCCCAGCATTCTTCAGCCCAAACGGCATGACACTGTAGCAATATAATCCTCGAGGTGTGATGAAGGAAGTCTTCTCTTGATCAGGTTCAAACATAGCAATCTGATGATATCCTCGATATGCATCGAGAAAACTCATTCGTTCATAGCCAGAGGTTGCATCAACCAATTGGTCAATCCTGGGCAAAGGAAAACTATCCTTAGGGCATGCTTTGTTTAGGTCTGTGAAGTCCACACAGACTCGCCACTTTCCATTCTTCTTCTTTACTACAACAGTGTTGGATAACCATTCGGGGTAATAGACTTCTCGTATTGCTTTGGCTTCCAACAAACGATCGACCTCCTCAATCACTGCATCTACATGCTGCACGGCTGCCCTTCGTTTCTTCTGAATGATTGGCTTGTGCTGAGGGTCAATGTTTAAGTGGTGACAGATCACATCTGCATCCACCCCAGGCATTTCCTCAGGCACCCATGCAAAAACATCAATATGCTCTTTTATGAACTTTATTGATTCGGCCTTTTCATCTGCTGGCAGTGACTCCCCCACTAAAAAGTATCGTTCAGGATCAATCTCGTTGATCTGAATCTTCTCTAAGCCCTCAATTACTTTTTCAGCCGGGCTTCTTCCAACATCTTCGATGGTTGGTTGATCTGGTACTTCCAGTGTATGAACATGGTGGACTTTTGGGGCTGTTTTGATGATGGAAATCAAGCATTGTTGCGCCACCTTCTGGTTGCCTTTAAGAACTTCAATTCCATTTGATCCTGGGAATTTCACCATCTGATGATAAGTCGAGGAGACTGCTCTCATCTTATGCAACCATGTCCTCCCTATAATCGCGTTATAGGAAGAAGGGACATCAACCACTAAAAAGTCCGTTCTCAACACCACTGATCCGGCCCGAACAGGTAATGTCACTTTTCCAAGGGGCCAAACTGCTCCTGCACCGAACCCAATAAGAGGCGTTGTAGACTGTTCTAAGTCTGATTGTGCCAGCCCCATCTTCTTGAATGCATCATAGTACAATACCTCTGTACAGTTCCCCGAGTCCACTAGAATTCTTTCGATGTCGTATTCCCCAACTCGTAGGGTTACGACCAATGCATCATTGTGGGGTATTTGGACCTCCCCCAAATCCTCATCACTGAATGCCATGCTCTCTTTGCATACATCAGTCTCTCGCCCCCTCTTGTTTCCCAACCGCATCACATGCTGATCATGCTTAACTTGCCTTTGAAATAGCCTAACCTCACTTCTCGTGTAAGGTGTGGCCAATCCATGTATCATATGGATAACGCCTTTAGGGTTTTGCTCGTAACCCAACTCCATAGCTTTCCCTTTCTCCTTAGGGTCCTCCTGGATAAATTCCTTAAGATAGCCCCGAGAGACTAAATCATCAAGGTGCCTTTTGTATGTCTCACAGTCCTCAGTCATATGGCCCCAATCCTTATGATAACTGCAGTGCTGATTCGTAGCACGTTTTGCATCTTTGTCTCCTCCTAGACTTGGAGGCCATTTGAAATATGGTTGATTCTTTATTCGATAAAGAATCCTGTAGATTGGCTCCTTCCAAACTGTAGTGATAGAAAAGAAGGATTTAGGGTCTGGAGCTTGCTTTTCTTTGTATGACTCTTTCTTAGCCTGCCCGTACTCCTTTCTATCTTTGTAAGTCTTGGGTTCTGGCTTCTCCACCTTTTTAGCAGGTGCCTTTGGCTGTTCGGCAGTTATTCTGCCGTCCTCACGGAGTATGTCATCCTCCATTCTAGCATGTTGTTCTATCCGTTCCATCAATTTAGCCAGGGTGGCTACCGGATGTTTATTCAATGAACGGCGCAGCTCTCCCCGAATAGGTAAACCAGTTTTGAATGTAGCAATTGCGTACTCCTCACTACAACTTTCAATCTCGTTGAAAGTCTCCCAGTACTTCTTTGCATAATCCCTGATCTGTTCGTTCTCCTCCTGCTTCATGGTGGAAAGACTTTCAAAAGTCTTCGGGGCTTTTCTGCTTGTCAAGAACCGAGCAGTGAATTCCTCTGCCAACTGCCTCCATCCTCGTATGGATCGTGGGGCCAGTTTATGAAACCAGGACAAAGCCACCTTGCCAAGACTAGAGGGAAACATCTTGCACAAGATGAAATCATCCCCCTCATGCATAAACATGGCCTGTTGATAATGCTGTATGTGAGCCACGGGGTCCGTATTTGTCTCGTAAAGTACGAACGCTCCGTGCTTCACTCTGCTCGGCAATCTCGCTTCTTGTAGCCTCTTTGTAAAGGGGGAGGCTGCAATATTACTCAGGGCCTTGCGTGCTGCTTCTCGTGCAGTCATTGTCCCATCCTCTTGTTCCTTCAAATTGTGGGCTGAAGCTTTGGCCCAATCAGCATTAGGTCTCTCGTACCTGTCTCGATGATGCTTTCTCGTATCCTCTTCCTCGGGGGTAGAACTTCGGTCTCTGCTTCTCCTTTTTCGTGAAGAAGTTTTTCTTTCTGGTGTTCGGCTTCTACTTCTTCTTCCCCTTTTTCGTGGAGAAGCCTTATGACGCCCTATAACAGGACTTCTACTCTTTCTTCCGCGTGAATGAGTCTGTTCATGAATCACTAGAGCCCGTCCGTCCCTTTGGGAATTCCTTCGAGAGAGTCCAGAATCCTCGGGGTGCTCTCGTATCCTCTGCAGCTCCCGTATCTCATACTCTCGTTTTTTAATTAAACGAGCGTACTCCTCGATTTCTCTTCTTTTTGTATCAAGAACATCATCATCATTATGAATACTCCTTGAACGAGTAACAGACTCTTCTACTCGATGGGACTTACTCCTTCTCGTGGAACCAGTAGCAGTCTTGTCCCCTTTTTCTTTAGAATTTTCTCTGTCGTGTCTACCAGTGGGCTTTCTCGGAGCACCTGGTGGAGATTTATCTCTTCCTCCACCCAACTGGTCCTTTGGACTAAACGGTGTGACTGGATTTTCTTCCGTCATGATTACTTTCTTTGAAAAGTCTGTTCGTTTCCCACAGACGGCGCCAATTGTAGGGGGATGAAAACAATTGATGCTTCGGTTCAACTGGATTGCAACGGCTTATTCGTGCCTCTTCACCGGAACCCTAGCTCGACGTCTGAACCCTAATCTGCAAAATAGACAGGGGGTGAGTGCACCTTTGCCTCTCGTGGCAAAAGCCCTCCGATGCCTTTGTTAGTATCACGTACTAAGAACAAAACCCTAATTATCAGTAGGAAAACAATAATAATGCAGTATATTGCGTACCTTTTTCCTCTAGGTTCACCTCATATATATAGACTTGTATATGCTTGCTGCCCAAGCATTCCTGTTTTCATAGGACTCTCAAATCGTATCGGAAACCCAGGATATCAGGGATTCTCGTTTCCTTTATCAGTTAAATGGAAAAGAGTCCTTTTTAGGATTCTTTTCCTTTACTGGCCGAACATCCCATTCTCATTGGGTATCTTTCTCAGATCCTTTATTCACGGGATCTTATTCCTTAATCAGAATACCAACATTCTGGATTCTTCCAGAATGTTCCCCATGTTACAACAATTAATTTGGGGCTCTTTCCCTGTTTGGCAATCTCGTTGCCGAACAGGCTGCCTGGACCAAATGACTTCACATGTAATCTGGTCCAAGCAGTAATAAGAATGTCACTATCTGCCGAACAGCTTAGTTTCACACCATTGGCTTCACTTGCCTTTGGCCTTTAACTAGCCGAACAGACTTCATAGATCAATGACTTTCCATACTACTGATCCGTACTTCCGTTCACCATACTGCCCGGCGATGAGTCCCGTCGTATTCACCATGTGCTCCCAAACATCACGTGTTCGGCGACTAAATGTATCAGCTCGGGAATACCTCCCTACAGTCTTGATTAATTCAAATAAAAAAATAAAGTACTGCAGTAGAACAAAAATTATAATAAGAGACGCACGATTTACGTGGAAAAACTTAGGGTCCTAAATAACCCTAAGCTAAAACCACGGCCTAATACTACTGCTTTATTCTATTAATCGAAAAGAAGTACAGATTGCGAAATAGCAAAAACCTTACCCAAGCTTTTACCTATTCTCGCCAATCTCCGATGCTTCCAGAGCTTCTTCAAGATCCAATAGATGCACCAAGGACTTCACGCCCGATCTCCGGATTCAACCGGCTCCGAATCAATCTCCCAAAGATTCGGCCACAGCAGGAAACGGCACAATGAACCACCAACAGTGGATGAATGATATGATGAGAAGCGTGATCTAGAATACCCAAAAAGTGTTCGAAGATGCAAGAACAAATAAAAAATTGGGCTGCCAGGAAAAACGGTCAATATTGCCTCTCTGTATATTTTTCCGCGCTAGCACCTTTGATGACCTAATAGGTCCACATATATAGAGGCGGATGCAGGATGCAAAAACGAAGTAAAACACGTCGGCTAGAAAAAAAAAAAACTCCGTTTTCAGTCCCTTTTCAATCCATAGCTTCCTAACCTATTTTATATTCTCTAAAAAGAAAATCGTTTAAAGATCTCTACATATGGAAGCCTCCAATTTTGTTTTAAATATTTTAAAAGGAAATCTTTAAATGACATATATGTATGTATATATAAAAACGAATTTTTCGGAGATCTAATCTTGGTAACAAAATCAACATATGCATGACGTGCTGTGTAATGCTTTTACGTACCTCTCATGCAATTTGATCAATTTCATAGCGGTCAATTTGGCGTAGAAAATGGGAGGAGAATCGAGCGAGCAACTACCCCTTACGAACATACCCATTACAATCAAACGGAGTTGATATAACAAAGACACCAATGGAGGTTTTGAACAACCCCGGAAAGTGCCAAAATATTTAACAATCTCCCCCTTTGGCATTTCCGGGACAAAACCAACTGCACTAAAACACAATTGAAAAATACAACTTAAAGAGACAAACACTAGCCTAAACTAGGTCTATCCAATGAAGCTTGAGTTGCACCTGCAAAGATAGCTCAACAAAAACTATGTAACAAAATATAAGTTACTAGAATGGGTCAGCATAATTTAATAATAAACGCCAAGCAACATTATATCGCAAAGCATGAAAACTCAACCAGCGATTCATCAATAAAATAAATCTCCCCTTATAGATATCTCCCCAATTGAACGACACATATTACTCCCAAACTCATGACATACCAGAACCAAGAAAATTAACCACAAAAATTCTCCCCCTTTTTGTCACGGAAAAATAAAGGAAATGATTGTATCCGAGTGAGATACATGCAACCTGAAAGCATACGAAAGAATCATACGATATGCAATAACAAGAATCACATAGGCAAGATGGCTATAAGAGAAATGCACCGAATGGAAATTTAAGACCATATCAACTCATGAAGCAGAATGATGCAGATCAAAGAATGGATAGAATGCCATGCTCAAGCCTATAAATGTGAAGCGTAAACGCCGTGCATGAGGAGCAAGAAAACTTATCAAGGACTAAGTGGGCGCTATAATCTTATCTCAAGAAAGGTTTAAACAAGACTATCACAAGGAAGTCAAACCAGAAACGCTCGGACCTAGGAACTTAAGCACAAACCTCATCGGTTGTTTTAGACTCGAGATTAGCGACTTACACCTAGCCTTGGGGGGCAAAGAACCAGGCAGCTATAACCTCAAAGGTGAAGAGACAAATGTAAATAAACCCCCTCTCTCTTTTTTTTTTAAATAGGGGTATTGTTCCTTTTTTTTATTTTTTTTATTTTTTCAAAGCAATAGACAAGAAATAAAAGAAAGTCTCATTTTGATTTTTCCAAACCTTAGAGGTGCTTTACACACTAATCCATAGGCGGCCCATCTCATAAGGAGTCAAATGAGGGAAAGCATCCCTAGGTAAACAACGAACATGTGGTCAAGCAAGGTGATGAGTTAAGATAAACTCAACTGAGACTCAATAGAGACCACTTAAACAATGTAAGTTTACTAGCTCCAAGTGAGATTGTGTGCATAGAAACGTGAGCATGGGATTCTATTACCAAAGCAGAGAACAACATCACTATGTAATAGAGAGATATGATAGAAAATTCAATTCGATATATACATAACTCTCAAAGGCATAAACATATGTAAAACTGATATCAAGACAACACATGATTCCCAAGCACGCACACGAATTTTTTTTTTTTTTTTTTACTCAAAACAATACATCGAAAAAAAAAATTCTACTAAGTACATACCAACACATGACAACTCAAAATTAAAAACATTCATAGCAAGTATATGAGATGACATGTGATCCCACACACAATCTAATCCAGAGAAATTAAACCAAGAGATTTCCTAAGGTACTCAAACCTAAGAGAATCTAAAGGCTTAGTGAAAATATCCGCTTTTTGATCTTGTGTGGGTATAAACTCAAGTGCCACGACACCATCTTCAACCAAATCACGAATAAAATGATGACGGATGTCAATATGTTTAGTCCTAGAATGTTGGACTGGATTTTTAGAAATATTAATGGCACTTGTGTTATCGCAAAAAACAGTCATTACACCTTGAGATAGACCGTAGTCTTGAAGCATTTGCTTCATCCACAAAAGTTGGGTGCAACAACTACCAGCAGCAATATATTCTGCCTCTGCGGTGGACAACGAAACACAATTCTGCTTCTTGCTATGCCAAGCAACCAAGCAGTTTCCCAAATAGAAACAACCACCAGAGGTACTCTTCCTATCATCCGCGCTTCCAGCCCAATCGGCATCGGAAAATGCGGCTAAGTCCACATTAGTACCCTTAGGATACCAAAGACCAAGCGTGGAGGTGCCCTTAACGTAACGTATAATTCGCTTGACAGCAGTCAAGTGAGACTCTTTAGGGTCAGATTGATAGCGGGCACGCACTCCAACACTAAACGAAATATCAGGACGACTAGCAGTAAGATATAATAAGCTTCCGATCATACTACGATAAAGCGTGGAGTCAACACTAGCGCCCTCAATATCTTTAGCAATTTTAACAGTGGAACCCATGGGAGTACGAGTACTCTTAGAATCTTCCAAACCAAATTTTTTGACTAATTCTTTCGCATATGTGGATTGGGACAAAAATATCCCATCGTTCAACTGACGAATTTGAAATCCTAGAAAGTAAGTCAATTCTCCCATTAGGCTCATTTGAAACTCATGAGACATTTGTGCCCCAAATTGTTTCGCATGCCGCTCATTTGTGGAACCGAACACAATATCATCAACATATATTTGAGCAATTAAAAGGTCGCTTTCAATTTTCTTCAGAAATAAGGTTCGGTCTACTCCCCCTTTCACAAAGCCGGTATTTAAAAGATGATCGGTTAAACGTTCATACCAAGCTCGAGGGGCTTGTTTAAGGCCATAAAGGGCCTTACGAAGGCGATACACATGATTAAGAAATGAAGGATCAATAAACCCTTTAGGTTGCTCCACATACACCTCCTCCTTAAGGTCACCATTCAAAAAGGCACTTTTAACATCCATTTGAAATAATTTAAAATTAAAATGAGATGCAATGCCAAAGAGTAACCTTATTGACTCCATTCTTGCTACGGGGGCAAAGGTATCATCGAAATCAATTCCCTCAATTTGGGTGTACCCCTGGGCAACTAACCTAGCCTTATTACGCACAACTATGCCATCTACATCCTTTTTATTTTTAAATATCCACTTAGTGCCTATGACGTTAGTGTGAGAGGGTCTCTGTACTAAGTACCAGACGTCATTCCTCACAAATTGTTGTAGTTCTTCTTGCATGGCTCCTATCCAATAGTCATCTCCTAAGGCCTCTTCTACCCTTTTTGGCTCTAATGTGGACGTGAAACCCACATAATTGATCTCATTTCTAATTTGCCTCCTAGTTTTCATCTCATCATTGGGTTCTCCTATGACTTGGCTAATGGGATGGTTAAGCTTTACTCTAGCTGAGGGTTCTTTGGCAGAGAAAGGAACTAAGTTGCGTTGACCTAACTCCTCATCTTCTAAAGGCTCATCTACCTCAACCTCACTATCTTTTTCAACTCTCTCATCCACACTCGTAGGAATGTCAACAACCTCTTTAGAAGAAACTCCCTCATCTAAACCATTGGATTGAAACTCCCCCTCAAAAATTTCCCAACTCCCCTCATCATCATCATTAACCTGAGGGACTAACTCATCAAGCGTGGTATCGTCAACAACTACATTGGCTGACTCAACTAGGGTAGAGGTGCGAAGATTATATACTCTAAATGCTCTACTCGTGTTGGAATAGCCTAAAAAGATACCATCGTCACTCTTTGAGTCAAATTTGCCGAAGGACTCACTATCTCTCAAAATATGACATTTACTACCGAACACCCTAAAATACTTCACTGAAGGCCTCTTACCATTCCAAATTTCATAGGGTGTGAAAGTAGTCCCTGGTCTAACATACACTCTATTTATAGTATAGCACGCAGTATTAATAGCTTCAGCCTAAAGGTTTCTAGGGACACGCTTTGCATGAAGCATAACTCTCGCCATCTCTTGAAGGGTTCTATTCTTTCTTTCAACAACCCCATTTTGTTGGGGTGTGCGAGGTGCGGAGAACTCGTGCTTTATACCCTTTTTATTACAATATTTTTCAATGTCGGAGTTCTCAAACTCACGACCATGATCACTGCGGACTCGTGTGATAGGGTACCCTTTCTCATTTTGAATACGTTGACAAATAGTTTTGAAACAAGCATAAGCATCAGATTTTTCTCTAAGAAAACCAATCCATGAGAAGCGAGAAAAATCGTCAACTATAACCAGAATATATCGCTTGCCCCCTAAACTTTCAGTACGTGAGGGTCCCATCAAGTCCATGTGAAGTAACTCTAAACATTTTGTGGTTGCAACTAAATTTGTCTTTTTATGAGGGCTTTTTATTTGTTTGCCCTTCATGCAACCACCGCACACAAGCCCTTGCCCATTGGCAAGTTTGGGCACTCCCCTCACAATCTCGTTCTTGGTTATTCGATGCAATTCTGGAAAATTTAAGTGTCCTAAACGTTGGTGCCAAATTTCTACATCATCAAGCAAGACTCGATGACACACATTAGACCTTGCAGTTTCAACACAATAACAATTATCTGAAGATCGAATACCTTTAACCACACACACACCCTTAGCATCTATAATAGAGCAATTATCTTTAGAGAAATTTACTTCATGCATATTATCACAGAATTGCCCTATGCTTAACAGGTTAGCTTTTAAACCCTCAACATATAACACATTATCTATCAGAGGGATTCCGGGTGCGTTTACGGTGCCTTGTCCTATAATTTTACCCGTATTACCATCGCCAAATGTGACAAAACCACCATTATACTTCTCTAGCTTAGCAAAGAAAGATTTATTTCCAGTCATGTGTCTAGAACATCCACTGTCTAAGTACCAAGCGCAAGCATCATGTGCCCGAAAAGCAGTGTGTGCTACATGACAAACGACATCGACTCTCTTCCATGTTTGCTTTGGTTTGGTGTTCACATGCGATGTGTGACCATGTGTGATACGTCTTTCAACAATCCTATTAGCCTCTCCATTGTTATTAGCCAAATTTGACAACTTTTTGATTTCATTGACGAGGTGAGAAGTTTGATTCGCCAACTGACTCAATGTCTTTTGAAAATTCTCATTCTTAATGTTTGTGGGAGACTGACGCACAACTTGAGGTCTTCCCACATTGGGTTGACCATACCAAACACTTTTATTAATTGGGGCTACAAACAGTTTCCCCTTTGTTCTCTGATTGTCCCTTCTAAGTGTATAACAAAAAGGTCGAATGTGACCTTGACCACCACAGTAGTGACAAATAAACAGATTTTTCTTTTCAGGAACATGATTACTGTTGTAAGCATTCTTAATGGTGGTGGGAGATTTAATAGAAGATTCAGGTTTATCGCTCACTACCTCATTCTTTGCAATATCAGATTTCACAAACTTGATTTCGTTCTTTGTGACCTTGTTAGCCATATGTGTCAATGAAGGTGGATCAATAAACCCTAAGCCGCTTCTATTTCTAAACGTATGTGTCATTTCGGCAATACGAGTTGCACCACACTCATTACGCTTTATGGCCTCAGTGGCCTCCCTAAGGTCACGCTCCAATTCAAAAATCCTATCCTTAGACCCTTCGAGAGCCTTCAAGGCATTCACATGCTCTCTCTCAATTTTGGCAAACTTGTCTTCCAAATTAGCGGTATAGGTTTTTAATTCTTTAAGCTCGATGTTCTTAGATTCAATGTCATCACTAAGTTTGTTCCTCTCACCACTAATTTTCTCGATGACACTCATGAGTTCCTTCTTTTTCTTTTTCAATTTTACACCCTCTTTAAACAATTGATTATAGGCCTCATGAATAGAATCTATATCATCATCACTATTCTCACAGTCTTCGTCAGTCGAGACATACTTACTATCATCGCTAAGAGTTGTAGAAAGTTTAACCGATTTGGGGGACGTGGGGGACTTAATGTTGGCAACAAGCACGGAATATCTAGGAGCTTCAGAACCCCTATCACTACTGTCATCACTATCGTCATCCCACGTAGCCTTATAACCCTTGGCCACTTTCTTTTTAAGAGTGTTTGCACACTCTGCTTGAACATGCCCAAAACCATGACACTCGTGACATTGTATACCTTGAGGTTTCTTGGATTTATCAATAGAAGATTTCTTTTCATTATCCCCAGAATTAAAATTCTTGCCCCCATTAGTCGAAGAAGAAAAATTTCCAGAATTATTATTTTTACGGAATTTGACAAATTTTCTGAATTTTTTAGCAAAAAAAGCAAGTTCTTCTTCGTCAAGGTCATCATCACTCTCTTGTGTCACAAAAGATTCTTCTTTAGAAGATTTAAAAGCAATGCTTTTATTAGGCTTTAATGTAGGTTTCTTTGAGAGATGATTTAATTCAAACGTTTGAAGTTTACCTACAAGTTCCTCAAAAAGAATGTCATCAACTTTATCACTTTCTTCGATCGCAACTACCTTAGCCCTAAACCTCTCAGGAAGTGACCTAAGCACTTTTCGACAAACTTTAAGATTAGGGATTGGTTCTCCTAATGCGTGGAAGGAATTAACGATGTCACTCAACTTAGTGACAAAACTATCAAATGTTTCATCTTCCTGCATTCTTAAATCTTCGAAACGTGTTGTAAGCATTTGGAGTTTTGAAGTTTTAACAGTTTTAGTACCCTCGTGGGTGACTCGGAGAATATCCCAAGCCTCTTTCGCAGTAGTGCACGCAGAAATACGACTAAATTCAGTTTTACTCAATGCTCCATAGATGGCTCCTAAAGCTTTAGAGTTTGCCTCAAAACTTTCATTGTCAGCAGAATTCCACTCAGTGTCCTCCTTAGCCCTCATTTGTTTAGTCGTAGTGTCTTCTATGGTAGGGGCCTCATAGCCATACCTAACAGATCTCCAAACCCTAACACCTAGGGAACTGAAATGCGTGGTCATACGGGCTTTCCAATACGGATAATCATTACCGTCAAAAAAAGGTGGCCTCGAGTTTGAGGCTCCCTCTCGTGGTGCGTTCATGTCCATTATAATATAACCAGAATTAAACTCAAGTGGTTAAACCTAAACAGAGCAACCCGCTCTGATACCAATTGAAATTATGCGGAAGCGTTCAATCTACTCCTAGAGGGGGGTGAATAGGAGTTTTAATAAAAATATACCAATTTTCAAATTTACCAGTCTTGATTAATTCAAATCAAAAAATAAAGTACTGCAGTAGAACAAAAATTATAATAAGAGATGCACGATTTACGTGGAAAAACTTAGGGTCCTAAATAACCCTAAGCTAAAACCACGGCCTAATACTACTGCTTTATTCTATTAATCGAAAAGAAGTACAGATTGCGAAATAGCAAAAACCTTACCCAAGCTTTTACCTATTCTCGCCAATCTCCGATGCTCCCAGAGCTTCTTCAAGATCCAATAGATGCACCACGGACTTCACGCCCGATCTCCGGATTCAACCGGCTCCGAATCAATCTCCCAAAGATTCGGCCACAGCAGGAAACGGCACAATGAACCACCAACAGTGGATGAATGATATGATGAGAAGCGTGATCTAGAATACCCAAAAAGTGTTCGAAGATGCAAGAACAAATAAAAAATTGGGCTGCCAGGAAAAACGGTCAATATTGCCTCTCTGTATATTTTTCCGCGCTAGCACCTTTGATGACCTAATAGGTCCACATATATAGAGGCGGATGCAGGATGCAAAAACGAAGTAAAACACGTCGGCTAGAAAAAAAAAAAATCTCCGTTTTCAGTCCCTTTTCAATCCATAGCTTCCTAACCTATTTTATATTCTCTAAAAAGAAAATCGTTTAAAGATCTCTACATATGGAAGCCTCCAATTTTGTTTTAAATATTTTAAAAGGAAATCTTTAATGACATATATGTATGTATATATAAAAACGAATTTTTCGGAGATCTAATCTTGGTAACAAAATCAACATATGCATGACGTGCTGTGTAATGCTTTTACGTACCTCTCATGCAATTTGATCAATTTCATAGCGGTCAATTTGGCGCAGAAAATGGGAGGAGAATCGAGCGAGCAACTACCCGTTACGAACATACCCATTACAATCAAACGGAGTTGATATAACAAAGACACCAATGGAGGTTTTGAACAACCCCGGAAAGTGCCAAAATATTTAACAATCCGTATCGATACGGAATAACCTATCTCCCCACGAAACAAATGCGTATCAATATGGCCCTTAATCCGTATCGATATGGGGAGCTTAATTCCAGAAGTGCAGCTTTGCCACCTGATAGCCAATGCTGACGCCCAAAGCCACTTTAAAAATACACCCGGAGCCTGTAAAACCTGAAGCCAGCCCAGCAAAGCTCAAAACCAACTTTTTCAACAATCCACCCGATCATCCGATTTCCTATGGATAAGGGCAAGACGCGGACTAGGCTTTATTTTAAAGGACAATGGGACTCTCTTGTGGTTTTAATCAAACAAAGATGGCCTTGTATTATTTCTCAAATATGCCATAGATTCCGGAATGATTTAAAGTAGATAACGAACATGTTTAGGCATGACATGAGATTAAACCTAACTAAGAATATAATGTGAAAAACATGGGATATGGGTCAAACCTGCTCACAACACGCTCAACACTTAATTTCTCACCCTTTCAGCATGCATACGAGTTGGACAGTACAAGTTCACCAAAAATATTTACACGAACTCTTGCCAATTAACGAACTAATGACCAAGTGCTAAGTTGCTCCATTCCACTAACTTTGTAATAACGGAAGGATTGATCTACAAAAATGAAAAATTTAAACAAAAAACATAAAACATAAATATCCGATTTATGTCCCTCCCCCCAACTTGAAATATGCTATGCCCTTATAGCATGGAGAACAACAGTAGGGAAAAAGGAACAAAAGATTGTACCTACGGGGGAATGTCAACCCCCTTATACCTCGACCAAGTTGGAGGTTTTTGTGTCCCCGGCTCCTTTTGTCATCCGAACGGCTTTCAAGGTTGACTCCTTCGGCTCTTCTAACGGAACCACAGCTAGTCACACAGGATCATGGCCAAAATTTTATTGGACTAACAATCGCGACACGTAATCGCACCCATGCTAAGGGCTCCTGAATGCCTCAATCACTCCGACGTTAGATCCAATCTACCAAGGCTGGTGTGGTAGCACGTTCATCCTGCAAAAGACTTAAGCTCAAACTACCTACTAAAAGCCAAATGACATTAGAACCACCCATCTCGTGGAATCCGGGCACCATCAAATATAAATACATAAAAAGGAACACATCAAAGAACACCACCCGATCTTCACGCAATCTCACGAGTCATATTTTTCTTCCCAAGTCTCATCGGGTAGACAAGACACAGGTGGCTATACTAGGCCGTCAATTTTGTTACATCATGCTCGAAGTAAAATTCACCACTTGACCTCGCCAAGCAATTAAGCCCAGCATTCCCTATGATTGAAACAAAGTGAGACAAGACAGAGCCTTGCGCCAAAGCACGGGAATATCAAGTCTCACCCAAAGACCTAAGTTGCCCCCGATAGGGACATATCTAGTGAGCATGGATCATTACCGGCAAACTACAACAAAGAAGGGCTAATGAAAGCCCGATACGATGATGCATTGGTGAAATCTCGTAATTTGAAAATCCCAAAACAATCAAAACACGCAAATATGTACAAGAAACGAACATTGCCTTTACTAATCGAAGCTGGGCACACGATCCTTTTTTTAGTAGCGGCGTGCGGAGCTACAAATACCCAAGTCAATGGTGGGTACCCCCTACCCAGGGGCCGGGTCCGACAAACAGTTAAGTTCAGCGGTTACGCTTTTGCTCCCCGTGCAAAGTAAAGTAACACAAACTAAACTGATGGGCCATCCATGTAAACGGGATCGGCCAAAACCTCATCGGGCTCGCCAGCTTTAAAGCTGCCAAGGAAAGGCTTAAGCCGTTGACCATTAACTTTGAAAGAGGAACCGTTACTCATGCTTTCTACTTCTATCGCCCCGTGAGGGAAAATAGTTTTGACAACATAAGGTTCAGCCCAACGTGAGCACAGCTTACCGGGATGCAAATGCAACTGAAAATTATATAATAACAGTTTTTGACCGGGCTCAAAGTTTTTAATCACAATTTTATTATCATGCCTGGCTTTGAGTTTAGATTTGTAAGCACTAGAATGGTCGTAAGCATTGTACCTCAACTCCTCGAGTTTCGTCAATTGGAGCTTGCGGCGGGCACCGGTTTTGGCCATATTGAAATTCAGCTTCTTAATGGCCCAATATGCTTTATGCTCAAGCTCTACCAGCAAGTGGCACGCTTTCCTGTAGACCAGCCGATATGGTGACATCCCCAAGATAGTCTTGTACGCAGTACGGTAAGCCTACAAAGCATCGATCAATCGAGTTGACCAATCTTTATGGGTAGGATTAACCGTCTTCTCCAAGATATGCTTAATCTCCTGATTCACCAGCTCCGCTTGGCCATTCGTTTGAGGATGATATGCCGTTGAAACTTTGTGAATGATGGTATACTTTCGCATGAGGGCCACCATGGGCCGGTTACAAAAGTGAGATCCTTGATCACTGATGATAGCCCTCGGCATCCCAAACCGTGATAAAATGTACTCCCGGAGAAACTCCACTACAACTTGGGCGTCATTGGTACGAGTGGGGATGGCTTCCACCCACTTGGAGACATAGTCAACGGCCAATAAGATGTAAACGTACACAAAAGATGTAGGAAACGGCCCCATGAAGTCGATACCCCAGCAATCAAATACTTCAATAATCAAGATGGGCGTAAGCAGCATCTCATTCCGTTGCGTCACACACACCAAAAGTTGACAGCGTGCACACGCCCGGCAAAAAACAAAAGTATCCTTATACAACTGTGGCCAGTAGAACACGCTTTGCAAAATCTTGGCGGCGGTCTTCTTGAATGAGAAATGGCCGCCACAGGCCTCTGTATGGCAAAATTTAATAACACTCTGTTGCTCAGAATCAGGCACACAACGGCGAACAAGTTGGTCGGCGCAATACTTAAACAAATATGGGTCGTCATAGGAAAACCGTTTCACCTCCGCTAAAAATCGACGCTGCTCTTGCAAATTCCAATGGGCAGGTATTAGACCGGTAACCAAGTAATTCACAATATCCATATACCATGGAGTTGTGGAGATTCCAAATAACTGCTCATCGGGAAAAGAGTCACTGATAGGAATGTGGGATGTATGATTTTCGAATTCTAGCCGAGACAAGTGATCTGCCACCACATTCTTTACACCTTTATTGTCCTTAATAGTGAGGTCAAACTCTTGTAGGAGTAAAATCCACCGAATCAATCTCGCCTTGGCATCTTGTTTCGTCAAAAGGTACTTGAGAGCGGAATGATCGGTGTACACGGTGATCGGAGCCCCCACTAGATAAGACCGAAACTTGTCCAAAACAAAGACTATGGCAAGCAACTCCTTCTCCGTAGTCGAATAGTTCATTTGAGCCTCATTTAGCGTCTTACTTGCATAGTAGATGCCATACGGCTCTTTCCCCTTCCGTTGGCCCAAAACAGCTCCAACAGCGTAATCACTGGCGTCACACATTAGCTCAAAGGGCAATTCCCAATCCGGAGATAGCACAATAGGTGGAGAAGTGAGATGTGACTTTAACTTGGCGAAGGCGGCCTCGCAAGCCGGCGTCCACTCAAACGGCACATCCTTGGCAAGCAAATGACACAATGGCCTGGCGATGGCACTTAAATCTTTGATAAAACGCCGATAGAAACCGGCATGCCCTAAGAAAGATCGGATATCCTTTAAACACTTAGGAGTCGGAAGATTCCCAATCAAGTCAATTTTTGCCCGATCCACTTCGATGCCTTTCGAAGAAACAATGTGGCCAAGTACAATGCCTTCGGTCACCATAAAGTGGCACTTCTCCCAATTGAGCACTAGGTTCTTTTCCTCGCACGGGCTAACACGAGCTCTAAATTGGTGAGACAAGCCTCAAATGAATCACTGAAGACTGAGAAGTCGTCCATGAATACCTCCATAATTTTCTCTGCCATGTCGCTGAAAAGGCCCATAATACACCTTGAGAAAGTACCGAGGGCGTTGCAAAGCCCGAACGGCATACGACGATACACAAAGGTCCCGAACGAGCACGTGAAAGTAGTCTTCTCTTGATCTTCCAAAGCCACCTCAATCTGATTATACCCGGAGTACCCGTCCAAAAAATAATAAAATTTGTGGCTGGCCACCCTTTCTAAGATTGATCTATGAATGGAAGAGGGAAGTGATCCTTCCTGGTGCTGGCATTCAACTTCCGATAATCAATGTACACCCGCCAACCGGTTTGAACGCGCGTTGGGATGAGCTCATCTTTGTCGTTCCGCACCACTGTCACCCCCGATTTCTTGGGCACCACTTAAATCAGGCTAACCCATTTTGAATCTGCTATCGGGTAAATTATGTCAACGTCTAACAATTTAAGCACCTCTGCTTGCACGACATCCTTCATGATGGGGTTCAATCGCCGTTGAGGTTGGCGAGATGGCTTGACATCATCCTCAAGATAGATGTGGTGGGAGCAAAGGGAGGCATCAATGCCTTTAATATCAGCTATAGACCACCCAATGGCTTTGGGGTACTTCCGTAGCTTAGCTAGCAATTGAAACTCTTGGGGTTCGGTGAGGGCAGAGGAAATCACCACCGGGTATGTTTGGCCTTCGCCAAGATAGGCATACTTAAGTGTATCCGGTAGTGGTTTAAGTTCGAGTGTTGGGGGTTCCACACTAGACGGAACGACTCGCTTCTCAATAGGAGGTAGCTCCTTAAATTTTGGAATCCACGGATTAATAGTACACACCTCCTTATCATCTAGCAAAGAACACAAATACGCAACTTCAGGGGCATCAAGAAAATCGGCCTCGGCGGAAGTAAGTGAGAGTTCCAACTCATCCTTGCAAATAAACTCATTGACATGATCTTGGACAAGCGAATCAATCATGCTAACTCCACAAATGTCCTCATCATCTCCCATTTGGCTCCTAATATGGAACATGTTGACTTGCATCTTCATGTTGCCAAAACTCATGTTAAGTCGGCCATCCCCGCAATGAATGACGACATCGGATGTTGCTAAAAATGGCTAGCCAAGAATGATCGGAACGGATGATTGAGTCGCTGGTACCGGGCACGTATCAAGAACCACAAAGTCAACCGAGTACACGAATTGGTCAACTTGAACAAGAACGTCCTCGACCATCCCTTTGGGAACTCGGATACTCCGATCCGCCAATTGTAAAGTCACCCGAGTCGGCTTCATTTCCCCCAACCCGAGCTGTTTATACACTGAGAATGGCAGGAGATTCACGCTTGCGCCCAAATCAAGAAGAGCTTTCTCAACAACCATACCCCCAATAGTGATGGATATCGTAGGACACCCCGGATCATTATACTTGGGCGGAAGGGTTGACTGGAAGAGTGAGCTCACTTGTTCGGTCAAGAACACATTCTTCTACACTTGGAGTTGCCGTTTGTGAGTGCACAACTCCTTCAAAAATTTGGCATACGATGGAATTTGTTTAATAGCATCGAGCAAAGGAAGGTTAACCGTCACTTTCTTGAGAACTTCATAGATATCGCTGTTCAGATTTGGCTTGGCCGGCTTCCGTAACCGGTTGGGATATGGTGCGGGCACAATGAAAGCTGGCAGAACATCACTCTCTTTTGCCTTTCCCTTCTCTTCTTCTGTAGGAGCCGGCTTGGGAGATTCCCCATCTGATAACGTCGGCTTTGATGGTGCAGGAAAAGGTAGCAAGATTGGGGCGACCGGCGGCTTCACTTGAGCATTATCAACCGTTTTCCCATTTCTCAACGATATTATGGCCTTTGCTTACTCAGGGAAAATCACCGAAGAGCTTTGCGCAAAGTGCTGGCCTTGAGGGTTTGGTTAAGGTTGAGTAGGTAGTTTGCCTTTCTTTTGTTGCAGTACCCCGATAGCCGTTGTTAATTTACCCACTTGATTACGGATGTCGTTCATAGCTTGAGCAGTTTGCTCGTTGGTGGTAGTTTGCATCTGACAAAAAGCATTCATAGTATCCTCCAAAGAATGACGCGGAGGTGGTGCTTGATGTTGTGGAAACTGATTTTGCCCTTGGAATTGGCCCGATGGTATGAATCCTGGCGGGCCTTAGAACGGGGGGGACCTTGAAGTTGAGGTTGCCTCCATGTTTGGTTCTGAGGGGGTGGAGGAGCTTGAGAAGTTGACGAATTTCCCATTTCATTCTGATTACTCCAACGGAAAGCCGGATTAGACCGCCACCTCGGATTATAAGTGTTGGAGTATGGATCCCATTGTTAGTTTAGTGCACATACTTCTTCGGGGAGTTGATTATAGTGCTGTCGGAGGGTGGGGATGGTATGACAGTTGTCGGTCGAATGACTCGTAGTCTCACAAATGACGCACACTTCCTCCATTTGTCGAACCTCCTTTACTTCTTTAACCTGGGTCGAGTCTAACTTCATCTTATCCAACTTTAATGATAACTCATCCAACCTTGTCTTAAGTCCATTATGCTTGCTTACCGAAAACTTGCCAGAACCGCCCGGACCTTGATTTCTCATTTCTTGATCGCCCGGATCAATGTATTGCCAAGTTTGGGCCCTTTCTGCCAAGGCGTCCAAAAATTCTCATGCGGCATTGGGATCTTTCCCCATGAAATCTCCACTCCCCATAGTATCGAGAAGCTGCTCGGAATCCCTATCATAACCCAAATAGAAATAGTTGATCACTTGGTACATGGGAAAATTATGGTGTGGAACAGCGACAAGTAGATCCCTATATCGCTGCTTCGTCGCAACCTAACCTCTTAGAAAGGCTCACACCCCAAGCGTAGGGCTAGGTCGTTGAAAGCATAATAACCGGTAAGTCCGGATCGTTCCCACAGAGAAATCTTGTTTAGCGAATTTGGAATAGAAATTGCTTAAAGATTGCGGCGTTCAAGCGGCCAACTTTGGAGTTTTGATTCGATTGACAAAATTTAACTTGGAAATAAACTAGGTTAAGATGGTCGAGTCAAAGGGATCGATTACCCACGACTTAGCCGTCAAACGGTTCCTTCATCTAACTCATGAGTGGACCGAAACCGTCCGGATTCCACTAGAAGAATTAAAAGCTGAAGACTACTTATAACTTAATTCAAAGCTCTAATTCAAATTGAACTCATTTAACGCAAGTGAGAGACGAAAATAGATCGTTCGCACGCGTAGGATTATCAAGCTCGTAGCACAAGGCGATAGACTTCATTGATCAAAGAAGCCACCAACCCCATGATCAAAACTAGAAATCATGGGTTTAATTCATTCAAAACCTTGAGATTAAGCTAACGTTAAGAGAAACCATTTAATGGACTAATCCATAGGGTGAACCTCACCCCATGACCGAGCCGTTAAACTACTCACTCATAATAAAAGACTAGAAAGCATGCTACGAAAGGTAAACATGATTAACCGATAGAATTGAAAACAAACTTGATTTATATAGAGATCCCACTTAAAGTTACAACATTAACACTCGAGAATTAATCATCCAACCACTACTTACTTGAGTTGTTGAGGAATTGAATGCAAGAACTTGAAAATAATAACTAAGGAGCTTTTAAAACATAAAAGACTTAAAGTGTAAAAGAGTACCTCCTTGCCAAATATGGCATAAAAAGCTATTTATAAGGCTAAACAATCAGCCAAACAAAGGACCAAAGGGCCCCCAAAATATCCCAAAAACATGCCTAAAGTAGAAACTTTCCATTAATGGAAGGTTGAACAATTCAGTAAAAAGGTACTGGTCGAAGAGCATTGGTACCGGTACCTCAAAAACATGGTACCGGTACCAAACCAACTGTTGGCAATATCAGAGAAATGGTACCGGTACCTCAAAAACAAGGTACCGATACCTTGCTGCAAAAACTGCAGAACTGGTTCAGATGGGGCTAACAAGCCTTGGCGTGACCCGACGGCCTTTCATTGCTAGATTTCACGATCCACGGGACTTGGCGGAGGTATGCCGTGGGCACTTGGACTCTTGGATGCCCTTGGGAACCATCCTCGATGCGTTAGGCTCGCTTGAACCACTTTGGCACGTTCCTTGCCAACCTTGACCTCCGGCCGATCTCCGAGGCTTCTTGTGACGACATTAGGCTTTAGTGGCAATGAAATGAGTACCGGCGGGCATTTGGACACTTGGTTCATCCCGGAACGTTGATTGGTATTCAAAACCGCCTTATTAGCACATTTTTCCTGAAACTCACATACAAATACCTTACGTGCAAAATGGGATAAAAACAAATACTTAAACGCAACAAAGCTACAAATTAAAGGATTTAAGCCCCAAGATTATACAATCTTGGGTGCTAATCAATCGCTCCCAAAACTTATAAAAGACTTCCCCCTCCTTCTGTTTAAAGTTCTGAATTTGGTCCATGAGAAGCTTAGTTCGGCTAACGGGAAAGAATTTTGTGGTGAACACGTCTTGCACTTCCCCCCATGTGAGCAAATATCGAGGCTTTAAAGAATGGAACCACTGCTTAACCTTGTCTTTGAGCGAGAAGGGAAATAACTTCAGGCGAGCTTGATCTAGCTATCCCAGCCCGATCACGAAGGTGTTAATGATAGTCTCGAATTCCCGAATGTGAGCATAGGGATCCTCCAATTCACGCCCCCGAAACTCTGGTATAACCCGATGATACTCTGGCTTGAAAGCAAACGCATTGGCAGCAGTGCAAGTGGAAATGGCTATAGGGGAGACATGTGGACCTCTTTCTGGCGTTAAATAATCGCGCAAAGTACGAGCTGCCGGTTGATTTGCCATTGGCCTTAATGGAGGTGATAACTCACGAGATGCAGATCGATGTAGCCGATTCGATAAAGGGCTACGATAGATATTGAGCATATAACCTGTACAATCCAATTAAGCAGACTAGAGGGGCTATGCCACCGCCTCGTTCTCAAACAGCCCCGTGGGGTTATGCCACCACCACGGCTATAGAAGCAATAATAATAGAAAGTAAAAAGGTAATTGATGTTCGATTAGCTTCGTTAAACCTCAAGTCGAATTGGTGGCTCAGTTAGAGGTATCTGCTATGTCGAGTTCCAAGTACACAAAGGAAAAATAAACGGAGTACTTACAATGGTTTGTTGATCCTCCAAATAGGCTATATAAAGAAATCCTCGGCAACGGCGCCAAAAATGCTTAGCCTTCAAACCTCGCCTTCAAATAAGGTTGAGAAAAACCGCAAGCGTAGGGCTAGGTCGTCGGTAGCATAATAAACCGGTAAGACCGGGATCGTACCATAGGGAATTTGCACGATAGCTTAATCGGATTGTAGGTTTTAAATGGTAGAATGCAGCGTTCAAGACGACCAACTTGGTGATGCTTTGAAACGGTGAAAATTGCCAAGGCAAAAGACTAGAAAAACGCTTAATTAACTTAAAGGAGGCCAGTCTAGGGATTTTCTAACCTTTGACAAAGGATGTTACCGGTTCTCAATTATAACTCAGATGAGAGTCACGACCGCGTGCTCACGCCCGGAGAATTTAGCTTTAATGACTTCGTTTAATGAAAGATGTGATTCAACAGAGGTGAACCAACTTGTTTTTAATATTTGTTGAACACATAGGAGGCCACAAGCCCTCGGTAAGCTTTTTGCCAAGACCGCTTGGCTAAACATCTTACCAAGGAGTTAACACCCCTTGTTTAGACCAAAGATGCAAGTTAAGCTCTATTCCGAAAATCATGATTTAAGCTCGAAGACTTGTAAACTAAGTAACCACCTAAGTACTCGGGAAAGATTACCCTGAGACTTGGCCTATCGACTACTCACACATAGCTAAAGCATAAAAGAAAGCATAAAAATGAGACATGATTTTTAACCGATTAAAACGAAAACAAACTTGATATTATAAAGGATCCAAGTCGTACGAACAACTTTAATTAACGAGAAATTAACAAACGAGAACAAACTTACTTGAGTTCTATGGAAATTAGTCTTGAAAAGCTTAAGAGAACATTAATGGAGGAAAAACTAAAGTTAATAATGTGCTAGCTACAAAAGAGAGAGATGAAACCCCTATTTATACACAATGAGTTTCTCTCTCATCAAATATCTAAGAAACATATTATTAAAGGTAAGTATTTCATAAATGGAAAGTCCAAAAAGTAACAAAATATCTTACCGAGAGCTCCCCGTATCGATACAGATTATGCAAAGTATCGATATCACATCGCTAAGCTGAAAAGACCAATTTCCCCGTAACGCGCCCGTATCGATACGGTTTATGGCCGTATCGATACAAAACTCTCTGCCTGCCCGATTAACCAACGCGTATCGATACGGCCCTTAATCCGTATCGATACGGGGAGCTTATCTTCAGAAAGGAAAGCTAGCCTCCAAAACTTGACACCCGACGACCACTGGCTTGCCTGACGCTTCTCGCCTTCGTTCTTTGGTCACTTTGGCACAAGTTCCACCGGGCGATAATTCTTGATCTAACTTGGGGGTTGGCTTAGCAATCAAATTACGCCTTTTAAGGGCGTTTTGCCTGAAACACTTAAGAAACTACCTTACGAGCAATATTGAATAAAAGCGACAAATAATAACTAAAAACACTTCTAACTAATGGACTTAAGCACCACGATCAAGCAATCTTAGGTGCTTATCACCATTTCCTTTGTAGAATATACTGGTCATGTTATATTGATCCCTAACAAGGAAAAAGGAATTGGCCAACTTGAAATCATTAAACCAATCGTGTAAGATAACCAAACTTGTGCTCTAATAGTTCCAGTTATATTGTATCATGGCTAGTCTATAACAAAAACCTTTTGAAAACATTCAGTGAATTAAGATTCACCACCTTATTTTATGGGTCATGACATGATAAGTTGACCATAATTGTGAATCGAATTTCGGATCACTAAGTTGTTCCCAAATATCACATTCTTTTCTTGGTCATATTATTTGGTTATATCATGAAACATGGTTTTATTACCATGAAAACATTGTCAGTTCAGAATCATAGACAATTATATCAAGCCAAATAAATATGCACCTTCGACATTAACAAGGAAACTCCTAAAACAAAGTCTTGCTGCATTAGGCAGAACATGAAACCACAACATAAATAAAAATTGCTTCCTATGAATAGACAAGAACCTAAATACACGGGGTAACCGCACGTATTATTTAATAACTTTAAAAAAACTTCTACGAGTTTCGTGTTAAAGGCACTTATTTAGAGTTCTCGAGCTCCTTTGCAACACTTTGGGCCAAAGCTACGTTGCATCTTTGCATGTTTGGCAATTGTGTTTCCATATCTTGCCACACCTCCCACATCTAATAAAAGTTACGTTCTCCCCCCTAGAGGGAATTATCTTATTCTTGGGTCTCCCGGGTGGCTTCTTGCAAAGTGGAGGAAGGAGAAAATCCTCATCAACCGGACGCTCGGGCATCCACACAGTTGGTATCGGGTGGATCGAGGTGGAGTAAGAGGCACGGAATGTTTGTGAAAAGTAGTAGAGGTCAACATACTCGGTCATATCCTTCCCGCTCGATGAAAGCACGATAACAGCGTGGGCACATGGAAACCCAGTAAGTTGCCATTTCTGGTAGGAGCAAATGCGCCTAATAATGTCAACTGTTACGTTAGGAAACGAATGCACCTCATAGACACCATCACCGGCTGCGCTGACTACCCATGTCCTCGATTCATTGAACGATGCCCTCATCCTCTTGTCCATTTCTGGGCAAATTTGGCATCCCTATTTGCTTACTTCTTCTCTCCTCTCTGACATTAGGTTCATGATTTTCTTTCTTAACTCATCAACAAGAATTGTGATCGGAAGATGCCTCTCAGCCTCGATCCACGCATTGAATGATTTGGCAACATTGGATGTCATTTCATCGTACCGTTGCCCTCGGAAAAATGCGTTGCTCCAATTTTCATAGCGTAAATTTGTTAGGAATTCTTCCACCTTACCATCATCATGACTCAAAAGCTTAGTCATGTTTTGGTGGAAAATCTCCTGTGTAGGAGCATATGCACAACGAACAAATTCACTCACCACCCTCTTTCTATAAGCTTTTGTTGTTCCTTTCAAATGATCTCTTAAATTCCTCTTCTAGTGGAGAAGACAATACCCATGACCGGACTTTCGAAATACGTCCCGCCTAGCCATAAGCAACCCCGTATGATGATCCGATATGAAGGTGATATCCCTCCCAGGTGCAAGTATTGATCGTAAATGCTCCAAAGACCAACGCCAATTTTTGTAAGTTTCACCATTAACAATTGCAAAACAGATTGGAAAAATACCTGCAATATATCACCAAAATGGAACATGATAACTACATTAACCACAACATTCCAAGAGTAAAATCCACCATGTTACAGATAAAAAAGACATGTTACACTAAATTAATAGCATATTTTAACTTTATATACCTTGGTTGCCGTTCTTCCCGGTGGTTGCCGTTCTTCCCGGTGGTTGCCATTATTGTCCCCCTACACCTCCCTTTAAGATGGGCTGCGTCAAGGAAAATTAGGGGGCGACACTGATTGAATCCTTGCAAACATGCACCGAAAGCAACAAACAACCTTTTGAACTCCTTAGTTTCCTCGTCACTTTCCAATTCGATGTGGCTGCCCGGGTTCGTGCTTTTGGCTATGCCAACATACCATTTCAAACATGAGAAAGATTTCACATAGTCACCGAACACGATACCCCTGGCCTTCTCAATTTCCCACCATGCCTGGTGGTACGAGATATTTAGTCCATAATCTTTTTTAATTCCTTTGACAACATCAACAGGTTTTGTTTGATGTTTGCCCCGAACATCATCGCCAACTAAGTCAGCAACTAACTCCACGGTGGCAAGCGGGTTAGTAAGCGTCCGTATGGCAAAACTACATGTGTGAGCTAGGTCCATGCCTAAGATATGGAAATACTCATTCCCTGGCATTATTCTGGCATGCACATGCCACATGCATTTTTTGACCGCTCGATATTTGCACTGTGCAGTAACACGAACCTTGTCATTTTTTGACAAAATATATTTGAACCCCCGCTCGATAGTAAACTTCCACAACACGTTCTTGAAATCCGAAGCGCCACCCTCAAACCTTTGACCAACCGCTGTAATACCATGTGACCAATCAGAAGATAGCAACTTCACTTTTTTATGGGAACAAAACAACGGAATGACGTCGTCGTCGTCAACAATCATGGTCTGCTTGCCCTTACTGGTATCAGATTTTGCAGTTGGGGTAACTTGAACGGCCTCATCCATGAAAAACTTTGCACCATCTCTGACCGTGATCATAATATCATCAATACCAGCATGCTCAGCATTTTGGAACATGGTTGTCGAATCGTCATCGTTGTCCAATATTATATGTTCTGTATCGTTGAGAGAATAGTTCAATATGACAGAATCCGGATCAAGATTGGACCACCGGGCACATATTTTATGGATGACAGTGTTGAAATCATGTTCCCGATTCATCCGAATGACTGCAAACTTGCCATCATGTTGACACATCATGATTAATTCACTTGCCATGTCAGTCTTGCATGAAATATAGTTTGTCAGTTATATTATATTTGTACATAGTGTTGGAATGGAAAAAACAGACAAACTCATTTCATGGTAAATAATGTTAATAATTAACCATGGAAAATGTAAAACCAATGGAGGCTGCTAAGCCTACACCAAAGATACATGGTGACTTTTAAGCAATAGATGGATTGAACAATCAAACCCGTTTCATGGTAAATGATGCAAACAAGTAACCATGAAAAATAAATAAATCAGGGGGTCTGCTTAGACTACAAATTACCATGAAACAAACAAATTACCATAAAAGTAACACAAAAAACACTACAATTAAATGGAAAACCAAGGGAGTCTGTTAAGCCTACACCAAAGATACATGGTGATTTTTAAGCAATTGATGGATTGAACAACCAAACCCGTTTCATGGTAAATGATGCAAACAAGTAACAACAAGAAAAAATCAAAAAACCAGGTGGTCTGCTTAGACTACAAATTACCATGAAACAAACAAATTACCATAAAGTAACACCAAAAACACAAAATTAAATGGACAATGGTCATGAGCGTACCTTGTTGCAGAAAAAGATGAAGAAGAAGGATGAGGATGAAGAAGGACGAGGACGAGGATGAATACGAACGAGGATAAAAAAGGAACAAACGTGGGAGTTAAATATGGAGAAAAACCGTCCTCTATCATCTGAAAATAAAGGAACTGAGCAATTAGAGGGATTTGTGGGAAGTTTGAAATTAGGGATCTCTTCCTTCCCCCTGTTCAATCTTTATTTTATTTGAAACAATATTGAGCCGTAACTGTACGGATTGGAATTCATCTGTCCCTCTCTCTCTTTGTCTTCATCCCCCCCCCCCCCCCCCCCCTCCCCCCCACCCCCCGCGCTCTCTCTCTCTCTCTCATACGTTTAAAATCTATATCTATATATAAAATAGAATCTATCCAATAAAATAGAACAAAGGGTAATGAAGGTAATTTACATATTATAAGGATGAAATCATAAGTATGAAAAAATGGGGGGATGAATTCTTACATAATATGAAAAAAGAGGATGGATATTTAAATATTCCAAACCAAAATGGAGGGAAAAACTCTTGAAACTTGAAAGCATAATGGAAAAAAAAACTGAAATGGTCATTGTAATTTAGTCTTTATGTCAACTTGGTCCCTGCAGTTTGAATTGACTCGATTTATACTCTATAGTTTTTATTTTGTTCCAACTTGGTCCAATTACTAACTGCCGTTTGACTCCGTTAACCCCAGAAAGGAATGAGCCCCTTTTCTATGGTTAAAACCGTAATTTGTCATTTTCCTGTTGCCCTAATATACCTCTGAAACAAAACACATAGCCTCATTGTTCCATTCTCCACTTTTTTTCACGACATCCATTCTCCATTTGTCGCTCTTGGGATTTACCTTAGACCGAAACGTCTCTCATTCACCTTCGGGGGGAAGAAGCAAGAGCGATTAGGGCTTGGATAAGTGATCCGATTCCTATGGATTGCGACGTGATTCTTAAAAAGAAAGGAAAAATGAGGAGTTTTGTGATCTATAAAAGTGGTTCGGATATTTTTGAAAAATATTTAAATTTTAGAAAATGAAGTGGGTTTTATTTTAAAAATGGACCGAGTTTTCATCAAGCAGCTGCCTACATATATCCTGGTAAAAGAGAATCTGGTCCGACTGTGGTTCTGGCCACAAAAGGGGTTTAGAAAAAGACTTAGAGTCTCCATCGGGCATAGAGTTTAGGTGTGTCAAGTCAACTCTTGAATATAGAAAGAATAGTTCAAATATTTTAGAAAAAAGAGCATGGACCAGAGAACCTGGTTTTTAGAAAAGATTGACTTCGTTTTGCTTTTTCGAAAAAGGATTTAGGCCTGCGACGTTAGAGAAGAAAATGTTCAGTAATTCACTAGAAAAGGGACTCAACAGAGGCTAACGGCAGTTAGAAATTGAACCAAGTTGAAACAAAATGAAAACTACAGAGTGTAAATCAAGCCAATTCAAACTACAGGGACCAAGTTAACATAAACACTAAACTACAGGGACCATTTCGGTTTTTTTTTTTTTTTCAAAAATAATATATTTGTATAAGAGATCATTTTACCATTAGAGTGTGAGCATGATCCAAAATGGATTTTGACCCAAATTTGATCTAAATTTGGATCAAGGCCAGAGATGCTTTCAGTCTCTTACATCCTTTTTTCATGAAAAAAAAATGGGTACAATTTTCCCCGGCCTATCACATACTCGGTAGGAAGAAAATTCTTATGCACAGACTCGGCATCCTCATAAATGGAAACTCCCGAAATTCTTAAACATGTACTCTTGCCCATGGACTGCAATCATCGATGATACATGCCATATGTATAACGAATCCCCCGAAATTCTTAAACATGTACTCTTGTCTTTATTTAATTTTTTTTTTTTTTGCATTTGTTAATTTTATGGCAAACTTTTATGTGATATAAGTTTTTTTGGATGAGAGGAATCAGAAAAGTAAAAAATTAGTATGACTTTTACAAAAGTATTTTAGGACATATCCAAGAAAAAAAATCCAAGAGTTTACTTTTTGAGCTTTTCTTTGAATATTTTTCAAAATACTTGTGTAAAAGTCATACTAATTTTTTACTTTTCTGGTTCCTCTCGTCGAGGTGAACCCATATGACATAAAAGTTTTAGCATAAAATTAATAAACGCGAATTTTTTTGAATAATGACAAAACTAAAAAGTTGTGCTTTCATAAGTTAATTACTAGCGTGAACGGGAGCTGAATTCTTAATAAGGAGCATTGAATTGTTACTAACCGAAGTAATGGGAGGTAGATAGCTATGTGGTGGTTAGAGCATGTACACCAGCATAGCTAATTAAAAAGTCATTTCAGCTACGTTACAAAATGGGTTGTGCAGCAGCCTCAATTAGACTTAGGTAAAGTGGCTGTTCTTAGGTATATATTTACCGAGACACTGTTCATCGCAATTTTTTTTTAATTTATTTTATATTTTCGAAAATATAGGGATAAAAGTAATTTTTTTTTTTTACTTTTTGAATTCGTTTTCGAAATGAATCAATAATCTACGAAAGTTAGGCTCAAAACTATCAAACACGAAAAAAATATGAATACAGAGCAGACAAAACAAAAAGGCCCAAAAAACTTAGTGGAACAAGGTCTAATTTTTGTTTTTGTTCCACCTGTCTCTCTCTCCACACTCCACAGTTGCCCTTCTTTGGTGAGTTTGGCATACCCACCAGGTCCACACGTTCACAGCACTACAAATGTGGACTTTAATAGAATAATTTTAGTAGGGTTTTTTCAACAATGCTATTATAGAGATGCACCAATACCGTTCCTTAAGTTAAAATAGAAGGACACGTACAGTCTGGACATGGAAGAGTTTTTTTTGTCAAAATGATAGAAGTTGCATTATCAATCATACGAAATAATCGAATCCATCAAGAAAAACCATTATCTCTCCCAAAAGGAATCAATAACCAAACAAGAGGCCTAACTTTTCAAATTCTAACACCAAAATCTCACAATCCCGATCTTGCGAATGGACACTTGATACACTTCAGTGAACCAACATGTGGGGGCTCCGTTCATGCGGTTCACGCTCAATGGATGTGGGTCTTGGGATTTAGCTCCTGACTTCCCAGCTCTGTCCTGCAAAACGAAGCACGACTAAGGACCACACCGGAGGTTCTCCGGAATGGCCCTCCGGTGCAAGAATCAATTTCCTTGCTAGGAAGAATTCAGAAATTAGGAGCTAGGGTTTCTGTTGTGCATACCTTCTCCTAGAGACATAATGGGATATTTATAGTGAACCCTTAGCTTGATCTCCAAGGTCACACCTCCGCTCGACACGCGTCGGTTGACGTCACTCTTACATCATGATTAGGGTTTTGCAACCGCTTTTCTAGATGAGCTGGCACCCTCACGTGCCCCCATCGTTATCCTTATAACCGTTCGGATGACATCACAATCATCGTCATTGCCACTATTTGAACACGGACGAGCTGATTCGTCAGGAACAACATGCTCGGGACCGAGCGTGCCGTTCAACCTCGGCAGCCGTACGAATGATCATGTTCCCCATCCATGGAGATACTCAGAAGGGAGCGTTCATAAAAGTTCACGCCTGCGGGACCCTCGGCTACGGTTATTATTTCGAACGTTGGGAGAAAGACAGCATAGAGCCGAGCGGGATGTTTGATTATGTTCGGAAATGGTCCGAGCCGTTTTGCTCGGCCTGCTACAATAGCCCCTCAACCCACGCCAAAGCTCTTTATTTGGCATGGGTTGATTTAAGACTTGGCCGAGCTTGGGCCCGTGACAGTTCGGTTTGTACTTCATATTTGGTGACAGCTGTCGAAGACCTCAACAGGTATGTCAGTCGAAAGGACGTCTCAACAGGTGAGGAGACGGCTGTCATGGGTGATGCTTGCTACTGCCACGTGTCATACAGCGGTTGGCGAAGAGTTCGGCGATGAAATGATGGGCGGGAAATTCGAAAAGCCCCGCTCCGTTTATAAATAGCAGCGAAGAAGGAGAGAGAAAGTTCCTCTGCACTCTCTCTCTAGCGTCCTGAGCTTCTCTCTCTACAACTCCGTTTCAGAACTTCAACTCGAATCCAGATCTTCAACTTCAAGCCCCATTCTAGCAGAAATCTTCAGGTATGTCATCGATTACCATTGTCTCACTCTTTCCCCTGCTTTTAATGCATATGTTTTGGGTCTCTGGGGTGATTTTTTGGAGATTTTTGTACTATGTGAACAGTAGAGTTCTGGGATGAACAATGGTGTTCATCCCTGAACTCAATCTGTTCTTCCGAGCCCCCATAGAACGTTTGGTGTTCACCGAACGATTTCTTCTGATGGGGGATAAACATAGCCGAACGGTCCCTAATCCCTAGGTTTACCGAACGTAGGGAGTCGTTGTAGATGTACCGAACCCTTTACGGGTTAGCTTATGACTCGTGAGCCGATAGGACGAATCCGAACTTCAAAACAATTTTGTTTGCCGACGCAGATTTCAACTGCTTAATACCCCTTTGTTCTTTTCCTAGGTCTGGCTCACGAGGTCATCGACGTGTCTTCAGACTCGGATTGCTCGGAAACCGAATCCGATCGTCAATTCATCAGCGAGCTTCTTGAGCTCCGTAGGTTGAGGAATAGCCGGGCAATTACCTCAGCTTCAACAAGGATGTCGGCGACTTCTCCTGTAACCGACGATTCCAACGCCGAGCGAGATTATGAATACGCCGCCGACGATTTCTTAACCGACCCTGAGATAAGCTTCTCCCCAGAGACCCAGTCCGAAACCGAACCACAGGTGGGACAGGAAGCCAAGTCGAGGCTCAGGTCTGGAGCCGAGGCTTCGACATCGGCTGCTAGCGACGCTGACCTCTTTGACAAGGGCTTGTTATGCCCTTACGCTCATTACTTCAGTGGTAATCCGGGAGAATATGCTGCGTTCCGAACAAAATACAACATACCAGACGACGTCCTGATCCATAGAGTTAGGAGTACTGATATTAAAGACCACAGAGATCATCGTCCCGAACACATTACCGTGCCATTAATGGCCATTTGCGAGGCCGGGCTTCGGTTCCCCCTCCATCCCTTCCTTAGGGAAATACTCTGGAAATTTAGCTTGGCCCCCCATCAACTCGCAATCAACAGTTACCGGATCATCATGTCGGTAATTGCTTTGATCGAGAGCCAAGATTTGGACTTCAGGCCGACGGACCTATTCTTCACGTACACCATGTCTCGACATGGCAAGTCCGGCCGTAGGTACCTCACAACCAGACCCAAAAAGACTCCTCTGATCGAAGGACTCTCGGACACTGACAAGTGGGCTGATTTTTATCTCGAAGTGCATGGTAATTTTGAGTTCGGCGACGGTCTCCGTCGGTACACCGTTCCAAAAGTGGCGGATACGAGAGGTGATAAGACCGAACAGGCTCTATTCTTGTAGTTTATGTTTTACTTTTTGTGTTTCTGCTGCTGAGGGTATTAATTTCTTCTCTTCCCTCTTTTTTCAGAGCTCGGCCCAATTTCCAAAGTGCTCAATACCAACTCTCGGGAGAAAGCTTGCGATACGCTCCTCGCCCAAGCTTGCCGACACGCCCCGACGCTACTTGATTATACTCCTTCGTACAAGGGTGTGCTGAGGAGGAAAGAAAAAGGACAGGAGGCCACTCTCAGCAAGAAAAAGACAACCAGCTTTCCTGCAACCGAAGCCTTAAAAAAGAAAAAGGGGGCTTCTATCGTCGAGGGAGTCCGAAAGAAAAGACAACAGGGGGGGGTTAAGCTGCCGAGGATCGGGTTCACTGCCGAGGAGTGACTTACTCCGTTTGGGTCTACCGAACCTCTGCAACAGTCAACTGAAGACATGTTAAGGAGGAATATCCCTAGGCCTGTAATTCCAACAAAGTCGGCTAACCCAGCTCGGATCCGAGGCTCTGTGGACCAACAGCACCACAAGGAGAAGAGACAAAAGACAACAGAGGATGTCGTTTTGCCACATACTTCTCAGCCTCAGGATATGGTCCAAGCTTCTCAACCAAAGGACCAGGGGAATCTCTCTGAGCCCCATATTGATCTCACCGACCCCGTTACCGAGGCTGCAGTCCTTCGGCAATTCAACCCTTCGTACACGATGCCGGATGGCAGGGTTCTGCTGCAGAACGACTCCGTCAAAGAGGAGCCGAACCTTGCTGTCACGCTTCTCAGAGGGCTCGCTTTGCCGAGGGATTATGATCAAGTTCCCACCGACCTTCTTCCAGGACTCGGAGAGATGTGTTCTCATCTCGTTCAGGTTTGTTCCTAGCTTTTCTCTCTTCTCTTTCTTCTTTCTTTTCTCTTTTCAATTTGCATTCCCCCTTTTTGTTAGGCTGGCCAAGCTGCGCTGAAGGCGTATGACAAGGCCTCTAAAGTTTCTACCGAACGAGAGAGGTACAGATCCGACCGAGATTCCTGGCGAACCAAGTTCAGGATTTCAGAGCAGCAGGTCAAGGACGCGGATGTTGAGATGGAAAAGCTGAAGAAGGAGCTTGCTGAGGCGAGAGGTGCCGCCGAGACTGCTGAGGCTGAAGTGAGAAAAATGAAGAAGGAGGAGAAGGAGAAGGAGAAGATTAAGGCAGCCGACGCAAAGGGATATGAGGCTGGGATTCAAAGGGCCGCTCTAGAGTATACCCAGGTTGCTCACAAGATGGTCAACGACGAGCTTGAAGCTCGGTTACCTGACTTCTTTAAGCTGGGATATGCTGCTGGAGCCGACGCGATGGCTGGTGTTATGGCCATTCAGCCCGAATCCGGTTTTTTGAAGCAACTTCCTGAGCCGATCGTGCCTGATTTGGAGCTCCCTTATACAGAGGAGGAGTGCCAACCCTTGCCTCCTGAGGACGAAGATGAGGAGATGACCGACGTGCCAGTGGCCGAACAAGAGGAGAAGGCTGGAGATGATGAGATCCGTCTTCAAGCTCAAGACAAGGTGGCCGAAGATACCCAAGTTTAGGAACTTTCTTTAAGTTTTTGTTTCTGAGTATTTTCAACTTTACTTTGGACTGGATGGCACCGAACATTTGGTATATGCCATGCCAGGTGTAATATTTTAAGAGGGTCGGTATCGAACAATTCACTAAGCCGAGCCCTTTTGGTATTTGTTTTTGAATTTCAAGTTTATGTTCAAATGACTTAGAAGAAATTCTCAACTTTGTTATCGTACTGAATATTTCTTTATGCCTTGGAAATATTTTCTGAGTTTTTTGGCCGAATGTTTAAACAACATTGGCTCGGCTTCAAGGTTTTGATAATTACTCATGATAGCCCCTACTTTGGTGTAAAGCTCGGCTCAATATGCCAGTCTTATGCCAATGTAATAGGTGGAGTAATTGATGAATGAGGCCGTTTAGTTCAAGTCAAATTGTGAACTTAGCCGTGCTGAGAGCAAAATTTTTGAGTTCATCTATTGTTTTGAACGTCAAGTGGTCCCATATGTTATGATTTACTTGTAACAGCCCCTACGTTGGTATATGGCTCGGCTTCAAATGCCAGCCTTGTGCCAACGTAATATGTTAAGTAAATGTTTCAAGTGGCAATTAGTTCAAGTCAAAGTATGAACGTAGCCGAACCATTATGGGTGATCTAATTCTGGCTGGAAATCAAATTGTCCGAGCCATAATTGTAGTTTAAGAGATCCGAACGTAGCTTCTATTGTTGGAATACCGAGCTATATATGGAACAAAGTTTGAACATTTGTAATCAAATGTAGAGAACATTGATGCTTCAGAAGTAGGAGAGTCTTTCCATTAAACAAAAGATGGCCAAGACAAGTACAATATGTTGGAAAAGGAAAGTAATAGACTTGAGAGCTAGTGTGATAGATTGAGACCGAGGAGAGACTTCAAAGATAAGCCTTCCTGAGGTTCAGAGCATTCCAGGGGTTCTCAATTTCCCTTCCTTCTTTGTCTTCTAACTTGTACGAGCCATTGTCGACCTCTTTAATCACCCTGTAGGGTCCCTCCCAATTCGGTTTGAATTTAGTCTTCTGATTGGCTCGGACAACCTTCCTCCAGACCCAGTCGTCGGTTCGAAACTTCTTAAGTCTTACGCTCCGATTGTAGCCCCGAGCGACTTCCTGCTGATAGTTAGCTAATTTGAGCTGGGCGTCGTCCCGTTTTTCTTCGGCTAAAATAAGCTCGGTTGCCACTGCATCACTGTTGGTTTCAGGATCAAAGGTTTCAGTGCGCAGGGTTGGGAACCTTGATTCTAGTGGAATGACAGCCTCCATGCCGAAGGCCATTGCAAAGGGAGTTTGGCCAGTGGAACGCCTTGGAGTGGAACGATAGGCCCAAAGGACCCAAGGCAGCTCTTCGGCCCATTTACCTCGTTTAGATTCCAGCCGACGCTTGATGCCGGCGCAGACAGTCTTGTTTGTGGCTTCAGCCTGGCCGTTGCCCTGGGGGTAGGATGGTGTTGAATTGAAGAATCTAACTCCGAACTCAGCACAGAGTCCAGTTAACTCTTTTCCGACGAATTGGGAGCCGTTATCCGAAACAATGGCATAGGGAACGCCGAACCTCGTAACGATGTTCCTCCATACGAATCGCCGAACGTCTGCTTCGGTCGTTGTGACTAATGGCTCAGCTTCCACCCACTTTGAAAAGTAGTCGGTTGCAGTGATCAAAAACTTAAAGCCCCCAGGAGCAGTTGGGAGTTTGCCAACTATGTCCAGTCCCCACTGGGCAAAGGGCCAAGGACTAGTGATAGGTTTGAGGGATTGAGCTGGCTGCCTTGGTATCGGAGAAAAAAGCTGACAAGGTTTGCACTTCTTGACCACTTCTTCACAATCCTTCTTCATTCCTTTCCAGAAGTATCCTTGACTGAGAGCTCTTTGACAGAGTGACCGCCCACCAGAGTGACAACCGCAACTTCCAGAGTGAAGTTCGGTCAAAATAATTGGGACCTCGGTTGGATGAACCACTCTTAGATACGGCCCAGTGAAGCTTTTTCTGTAGAGTTGGCCGTGCTCAGAGACCCAATAGTAGGCTGCTTTACTGCGTATACGGTGGGCCTCCTTTCTGTCCGAGGGTAGCATGTCATCTTTGAGGAACGAAACAATTTCATCCATCCAACTTGGGCCGAGGGAAATATTGAAAACTTCATCCGAGATTTCGAAGCTCGGTTGGTCTATCACGCCGAGGCTGATATGTCTATATTCTGACGCCTTACTTGCCGCGGCCAAACTCGCAAGAGCGTCGGCATGAGCGTTGTTCTCTCTGTTGATCTGTTCAATTTGGAATCCCTTGAACCCTTTGATTAGTTCAAGGGCCGTAGCCTGATACTTTATCATCCTAGGGTCCCGAGCTTCGTAGTCCCCTGTTATTTGGTTGACGATCAATTGAGAGTCACAGAAAACTTGTAAGTCTTCAACTTGTAAACTTGTCGCGGCTCGGAGTCCTGTTAACAGTGCTTCATATTCAGCCTCATTGTTAGTGGCTTGGAAGTTGATTGTGATAGCACTTTCATGAAGAACACCACAAGGGTTTACAAGGACAACCCCTGCCCCTGCGCCGTTGTTGTTTGATGCCCCATCAACGTGTAACTTCCAAACGTCTCCGCTGAAGAGGTTCCAAGTTTTCCGAGCCTCTTGTTGCTCTAGCATCCCGTAATTAGGCTTGATCAATGCTTCTTCATCTGGGCTTCCTGGGGTGAATTCAGCAATGAAGTCTGCCAAGACTTGGGCCTTGATTGCAGTTCGAGGCTCAAAGTGGATATCAAAATTTGCTAATTCGACCGCCCACTGAGAAACTCTGCTTGATAGGTCGGCCTTTCTCAAAAGATTCTTGAGTGGAAACTCCGTGAGGACTATGATGGGGTGCTCTTGGAAATAGGGGAGCAATTTTCGAGCTGCTGTAACCAGTGCTAGAAGAAGCTTCTCCAGTGGCAGATATCTAGTCTGTGCTGGGAGTAAGGTTCGGCTGGTGAAGTAAATTGGTTGGTCCTCAAGACCTTCCCGTCGGACGAGTGCCGAACTCACAGCATGAGGAGAGACAGCTAAGTAGAGATGCAGATTCTCAAAGGCTTTTGGTTTGACGAGAAGGGGAGCCGAACAAAGATAAGTCTTGAGCTCGGATAGCGCTGCTTCACAATCTTCCGTCCACTTGAAGCTTCGTCGGCTCTGCTTTTTGAGAGTTTGGAAAAAGACGTGGCACTTATCCGATGAGCGGCTAATAAACCTATTGAGGGCCGCTGCCATCCCTGTTAACTTCTGAATTTCCCGAGGAGTTGATGGTGGTTTTAACTGCTGAATAGCTGAGATCTGGTTCGGATCTGCTTCGATACCTCGCCGAGTGACCAAATAGCCGAGGAACTTTCCGGAGCTAACACCGAAGGCGCATTTGTCAGCGTTAAGCCGTAGCTTGTGCTTCTTCAAAATTGCAAAGACCTCAGCAAGATGGGAGAGGTGGTTCTCGGCTTTGAGGCTTTTCACGACCATATCGTCAATATAAGCTTCCATGATCTCGCCGATTAAAATTCCGAACAATAGGTAGACCATTCTTTGAAATGTGGCCCCTGCATTCTTTAGTCCGAACGGCATGACAAGGTAGCAGAAGAGGCCCCTTGGTGTGATGAAGGCCGTCTTTTCCATATCGTCGGGGTCCATGGCTATCTGGTGGTAACCTCTATAAGCATCCAAGAAACTCAGCCGAGCGTGGCCCGCTGTTGCATCTACCAATTGATCAATCTTTGGAAGGGGGAGGCAGTCCTTCGGGCAAGCGTCATTCAAGTTGGTGTAGTCGACGCAAACTCTCCATTTTCCGCTCTTTTTCTTGACCACCACAGGGTTTGCCAGCCAAGTGGGGTACTGCACTTCTTTGATGGCACCAGCCTCGAGGAGTCTGTCCACTTCTTCGTTTACTGCTTCGGCATGAATAGTGGCAGACCGTCGAGGCTTTTGAATCACAGGCTTTGCTAATTTTGAAACGTTGAGTGAGTGCTGGATGAGCTTTGGGTCGATGCCTGGCATGTCGTACGGCGACCAAGAAAAGACTTCAATGTTGCTCTTGAGGAACCTCAAGGTTTCTTCTTTCTCGGATTGAGGCAGTTCAGAGCCGAGCATGAAATATCGTGATGCATCGTCGTTGAGTGGGAATTTGACAAGATCTTCAATGGATTTCTCTTGAGGAAGAGATCCGACGTCTTCAAGGACTGGTTTATCGGGTACTTCAACCCAATGAACTCGTTTGGAGGTTGATGACTTTTCAATGGCCGAGACGTAGCATTGTCTTGCCTGCAATTGATCGCCGAACAGATCTTCTTGTTTGCCGTTAGCGCCTATGTACTTGACCACCTGGTGGTAGGTTGAGGCGACGGCTTTTATAGAATGGAGCCAATTTCTGCCAAGGATTGCGTTGTATGGGCTGGGTGCATCTACAACGACGAACTCAAGATTGGAAGCAACCGAGCCCGTAACAACAGGGAGGGCAATCCTTCCGAGGGGCCAAACTGGAGTACCACTGAATCCAATTAAAGGGACCTCGGCCGGGAGAAGGCAAGATTCTGGGATTTTGAGCTCCTTAAAAAGTGACAGATACATTACCTCAGCCGAGCTTCCTTGATCAACAAGCACTCTTTTGACGGAGTGAGTGGAGATTTGGATTGTGACCACCAGGGCGTCATTATGGGGTGTTTGGACACGCTGAAGATCCTGCTCGGTAAAAGTGATCGACCAGGGACGCTCAAGAAATTTGGCTCTCTTAGGGGCGCGATTGATGGAAAAAATTTGGGAAACTTTCTCAGCTTTGACAAGCTCCTGACGGAGTTGTTTTGCCGCCTCCCTTGTTGTTGATCCATGAATAACGTTGATTACTCCGACTGGACGTGGTATGGGGTTCGGTCCACCAGCGTTCGGCGCTCGCCTCGGCGTTTTTGTCCAGTCGATGTGATCATCAAGAAGTCCTTGTGCTGCAAGATTTTCCAAAAGTGCTTTATAGGGAGCGCAAGCCGTGGTGTAGTGGCCGAGCTAGTTGTGGTATGAACATCTCTTCCGACTGTTATTATTGCCTTCTTCGGTGTTCATCTTTGGAGGGTTCGGCCAGACGAAGAAGGGTTCCCTCTCTATTGTACGGAGGAGGAAATAGATTGGCTCTTTAAAAACGGTGGTCTCGGCTACATAGTCATGGGCTTTGGGACCCTTTTTGTCCGCCATTTTGACTGTGTTGACCTGCTTCTTTGGTTGGACGGCGACCACAGGCTTTGGGGGTGCAATTTGGGGCGTTGGGACATGAAGGCTCTGAGGAACAGTTGAGTTTTGTCCTCCTTGGAGTTCTCGTTCGGCGAGGAACTCTTCGTAGGAACAGAATTGTTCAACTGTCCTCATTAGCTCGTTCATTCCATGAGGTGCCCGAATTGCCAGCTCATCTAGGATCTTGCTCCCTGTTTCCAGCCCATTTTTGAAGTTTCTTGCAGCCCAGTACTGGTCAACACCAGGTATCTCGTTAAATAACTGCCAATAACGCTCGGCATACTTCCGAAGCGTTTCGCCAGGCCTTTTCTTCATCTGGGCCAAGGCATCTTCTTCTTTCGCCTGCTTGTTGCTAGTGATGAACCGATAGTTAAAAGCTCTTTCAAGCTCTTTGAAACTATGGATAGATCCAGCCTCTAGTTGGTTGAACCAAAGCAAGCTGAGGCGCCCGAGGCTCGAGGGGAATGCTTTGCACATGATGGCGTCGTCGTCGGTGACGCATGAGATGGTACTTCTGTAACTGATGAGGTGGGTGTATGCCTCGGTTGTGCTAGGGTCAAACTTTTGGAATTTAGGGAGGTGGAGGCCTGGCTTTGGCAATGTGGCTTGGATCCTTGCCGAGAAAGGTGATTCCGTCAGCTTTTTCAATTGATACTCGTGGGTTGGCCGAGGGGGAAGACCTTCCCGAGCGTTCCGCGATTTCTTCGATGCTCGGTAGTTATGTTCCGGTAGTTTCCCTTCATTTTCATCCTGCCGACGTTGAGATCCCCTCTCTCTCTTCTCTGTGGGGACCCTTCCGTAGTCCTCTTCTGGAAGATTTTTAGTATGGTAGACCTTTCGTTGGCTAGGATGATCGTCTTGCCGAACGACTACACTTACACTTCTTTCTCGGTTCAGCTTCCGAGTGCTTTCTGAATTTGTTGCTCGTCCTTCGTAGGGCTTTTCCCGAGGGGCTTCATTATTATGCCTTTGACGGCTTTGTGGACTTTTCCCGTTTCTTCTCGGCGTTCGGCTTCTTTGTCGTTCGGATTTGTAGGGAATTAGAGCCTGATCGTTGTCTTGGAACTCCACGGTGTCGTAGCTTTGGGAGCCCTTGGAGTACTCGTCTCCAGCCGATGAACTAGAGAAAACCGTATGTGGGCTTCCTTCTCGCCGCCCTTTTAAGCCCGCACCATTGCCGAGACGTTTATGAACTGGGGAAAGTTGCTGCCTAAAGCGAGCGCTATCCCCAGCACGGTGGTCCGTCAATGGTGGGTCCAAGCGGTCGTGGACGGATATTCTATGTGGCCTTGCATCACCACTGATTGGAGGAGGGGGGGGGGGGCAGATTTCCTCTCCGGCGCCGTCCCTGAGATTCAGAGCGGGAGGCTGTCGGATATTCCTTGGCCTTAATCTTTTCGATCTCCATTCTCAGAATAGCTACATCAGCGTTTGTTTGCTCTTGTTGTTGTTCTAGCATCGTACGTATGCTAGAGCGTCTTCACTTAAGCCTACTGGTCATTGGATGGAGGAGCTCACGCCTGGTGGAGTAAATCCAGGAGGGTGAGATGGAGAGGCGGCGTTGATACCGGTTTCAGAAGTGATGTGCAAAGAGGAACTGATGGGTTGAAAAAGAGGAGGAGGGGCAGGAGCTCCGCCCATTTTGTTTGGAAGAGAAGGGTGGGGGTCTGGAGGGGTAAAGAATTTTAGGGTCAGAAGAGGTGGTCAAGGTGGAGGAGCCGCCGTGGATCTGAGAAAAGTAAGGTTTCACGTCGGGTTCACCAAATTGTGGGGGCTCCGTTCATGCGGTTCACGCTCAATGGATGTGGGTCTTGGGATTTAGCTCCTGACTTCCCAGCTCTGTCCTGCAAAACGAAGCACGACTAAGGACCACACCGGAGGTTCTCCGGAATGGCCCTCCGGTGCAAGAATCAATTTCCTTGCTAGGAAGAATTCAGAAATTAGGAGCTAGGGTTTCTGTTGTGCATACCTTCTCCTAGAGGCATAATGGGATATTTATAGTGAACCCTTAGCTTGATCTCCAAGGTCACACCTCCGCTCGACACGCGTCGGCTGACGTCACTCTTACATCATGATTAGGGTTTTGCAACCGCTTTTCTAGATGAGCTGGCACCCTCACGTGCCCCCATCGTTATCCTTATAACCGTTCGGATGACATCACAATCATCGTCATTGCCACTGTTTGAACACGGACGAGCTGATTCGTCAGGAACAACATGCTCGGGACCGAGCGTGCCGTTCAACCTCGGCAGCCGTACGAATGATCATGTTCCCCATCCATGGAGATACTCAGAAGGGAGCGTTCATAAAAGTTCACGCCCGCGGGACCCTCGGCTAAGGTTATTATTTTGAACGTTGGGAGAAAGACAGCATAGAGCCGAGCGGGATGTTTGATTATGTTCGGAAATGGTCCGAGCTGTTTTGCTCGGCCTGCTACACAACACTAACACCAAACTCACAAGTTATTACTGGCGCCGCAAACTGATACAAATTCAGGAGTTATTATTTCTAATGATAACATACGTGCTTCTCAGTTCTCAAGTACAAGGCATCAACCTTCTGGTTGAGTTGAACCCAAGTGCAGTTAGAAAAAGCATCAGAAGTCAACAGTATGAAGTCTATTTGGGTAAGGATGGGATTGATGATGAGGTTTCTGGGTGTACAATTTTGACTCACAAGAGCAGGAGCAGAACATGATTGATAAGGAATTGCAGAACACCATCATGGCAAGTAATACTCTTGGTATAGTTTATGATCATGCTAGCGTACTAAGAATGAAAAAAGATGATAGAGGAAGAGTCCAAACAATGGCAATTAATGTGGAAAAATAATTCCTTAATTAATTTGCTCCGCTGCAGAGGAATTAATAATATCAACCATAATTGCTAAGGTTTGGAGTGACTATGAAGAGTATTTCATGGAACATAAGGGGACTAGGTAGCTCAGTTTAGAAGAGATTTTATCAAAACTAATAGAGGAAAAACAATGGTGATCAAAATAAGAGTGGCTTTTTGGGTTAAACCGTGGTGCAACATTCAAGTGTATTCTATTGAGGATTTCAAGGGAAACTTGAGTGGGATTACAAGTGTATCCAGTTTTTGGAGGGCTAGGTTATCTTGAGATTTTCAGGATGAGTTTTCTGGTTTGGTACTTTTGGGTCATTGTAATCTTGAGCTCATTAAATCTTTATTGAATGTAATTTTTTTTTCCCTTTTTTTCCTTGCAAGCCTCTTATGGTCCCCAATCTATGTGGTTCATATTTGGTCTCGCTTCAATGTACCCTTTGTCGAGTTTCTAATAAAATTTTGTTGCCTATAAAATGAAAAAAAAAAACCAAAAATGTTATTTGCGAAAAGCCACCACTGGATCTAGGCAAACCAAAGTCCTGACAGGGAGAAGCATATCCACCACGGAAAAATAGTAAATAAATCCACCGGCTTCCCTTCTCTTTTATTTGGCCGATGCTTTGTCAACACCAAACTCGCTGGATCTGCACCTACCAGAAGGGTTGAAGGTGGAAGGAAGGAAAGGTATGAATATCTGAGATCAGTAAAACCAGTAAGGCATAAAGATACAAATAAAAACCGCAAGATAAACTTCACACACACACACACACCCACTCTCTCTCTCTCTCTCTCTCTCTCTCTCTCTCTCTCTCAACCTTAGCCATCACATTTAACTTCCTTCTCCCTTCTCCTCTCCCCTGGGTTAAGAGGTTTCACAACACTAATATGGCAGTGGGAGGAAAAGACCATGACATCAATCTCTTTTCCTGTTTTTTAATCCTTAATTTATTTTTTTTGTGTCTCTTCTGATCAACAGCTTGTTGTGGGCAGCAAGCCCTTAGGAAGGATTTCGTTCCTTCCCAAAGTAGGGCCCATAATTGAGGGAGCGCGAGCACGGATGGCAAGCGCTCGGAATACAGAGTTGTCACTCGAGTTTGAAGGTTCGACACCTAAGGAACCATATTTCGAAGCACCTACCGCGCTGTTTGATTTGGAAAAGTGAAGGCACCAGTCCGTTAGAACCATATCTGGATTCGGGAGCTAAGTTACAAGAAGAGAAGGGTTTTAAGGCACCCATCTCGCCCAATCTGGAGATCGGTCTCTACTTAGACATTTGGAAAAATATTTGCGATTTTGTTTGATTAATCAATTCTTTAGCCATTTAAAGTGGGGGAACAATTTAATTGGGATTAAGACTGTAACAGTTTGCAAGATGTGATTGATAGCATGGATGTGAAAGCAGTTAGTGTAAGATGAAAATAGACTCTTGTTGGAGTTTAAACAGATTAGATGACTGCTGTTTTGGAGTGACGTGCGCAGGTGAAAACCAGTATGCACTGAACAAGTCACTGTATGTTGTTCACATATGCGCGCGCCAGTGACCTCCAATCCACAGCTCTTATTCTCAAACCCTCTGGACTCTGGAAATGACCAGTGCACACCCAAGACAAACCAAACAGTTTACAGGTAGCATAATATAGAGTTTAAAAATTAAAAAGCCCTACAAATTAACAAAACACCACATAAACAGTGAGGGGACAAAATAGTGGCACAAGGCCAAGTTATCCATGTAAGGCCATTCATTGGTCATAGACAGACAGGCGCGCGCGTATGGCGCCACGGCGAGCGCGCAATTGCACCCCGATGCGCGCGTGTTTAAACCATTTAATCAGTGTTTGATTTACATATTTCTGAATTTTGGAACATAGCCAGAATAATCCTAGGGGTACCCCATAGCAACAGGTATGAATATTGAGCTAAAGCTAACAGTTTTAACTAAGAAAAACAATAAACTAGTTATTAGTATGCTTAACAATGATCTATACAAAGTAAAGCATAAACAGTAGGACACCAAACCTCACACAGACCTGCGTGCGTAGCCACGTAGTGACGCGTGGGTACAGTCGACCTGCGCGTGCTGGTTCCTACTACAACAGTTTTTGAAATCTTGTCAGCTTTAGGGCCAGGACATGGTATTGATTACCAGTCTTGACCCTGTCAGCCCCCCTCAGGGATCAGAAAATAGAGTAGAACAAATGTGTTATACCTTTGGTTTTGAGGTTTGAAAAGATTATTTGAGCTTTGATGTTGAGGCTTGATTGAGTAGTTGGATATTTGATAATTGAAGAACAAAGTGATTGTGTTTGATTGGGGTGTGAAAATAGTTGTGGATGTTATAATCTTTTTAGAAAATTAGAACCCTTTTAATGGAAGAACCATTGGGGGTATATATAGAGAGAGGAAGGTAGATATGGTGCAAAGAGAGGAATTCAGTCAGTCCACGAGGTTGACTGAGGGTTACTTAGTAGTTAAGCTTACCAACTCATAAAGGTAATGGGGACAGGTTTAACCGGCGCATGCGCATTGCGCCCTGGCGCGCATGTGTCATACTAACACGTGCGTGAGTCAACGGTCAAGTTTTGATTGTTGACCACCACCTGTCCGGTTGACCTGCGCGCGCGGGTTTGGGTGTAGCGCACGCGTATACCACCTACTCACGCGTTGGTCAACGGTCAAAGCTTGACCATTGACCAACACCTATCAAGTTGATCTATGCGCGCAAGCTCTCAACCAACGCGAGCCAGTAGGATTTTTGGCTTTTGAAGTGGCTTCGGCTAAATTAGATTTAAGGGTTTTGCAAACACTCAAAACTTAAACACTTGATATTCTCGGGGTGTTATTGATGCTTTTTATCATTGGGGAATCAAAAACCGAAAGTAAACTAATCTGAAAGTCCAAATTGGGGTACTCTACACTTGTCGTCTGATCTATGAGAGTTTTATCTCTCCTTTTGTGAGACTTTTTAGTTTTGTGTTTGGGCGAATATTGCGTCTATAGATCGGGTTCTTTCAGATGATGTTACTTGAAAATGGCATCAGTGTCAACAGTGCTCTACTACCCCCCGGTCGTATGATATATTTGTTGGAGCAACTCATAGTGGTTTGTCAAATTTGTAACTTTGGGTGTTTATTGGCTTTTTCATAGTTGATTGGAGTTCGTCTGATCGTTTGGGTATTTGTTGTAATTTTATTTTGCTAACATTTTATCTCTTTTTGAGACTGCTAGCTAGGAAATATGAAATTTTCGCAGAATGTGCATCAAGCAATGCCTGAGTTGGGATGAAAGACATAAACCGCCTTGTACTTTTCTTGTTTTGTATCAGTTAGACGATTAGTTTGGTTTTGTCCAAGATATTTGGTATGAGTTCTACATTGTAATATCGTTAGGCATATATCAATACAACTTCTCACTTTGCCAGATATAAAAATAAAAAAATTCTCTCTCTCTCTCTCTCTCTCTCTCTCTCTCTCTCTCTCTCTCTCTCTCTCTCTCTCTCTCTCTCTCTCTCTCTCTCTCTCTCTCTCTCTCTCTCTCTCTCTCTCTCTCTCTCTCTCTCAAAAACTAGAGAACTTTATTCTCCTTCAAATTAATTTTGATTTTCCAGACTCAAAGGCCTATTTCTCCCCCGCCTCTGAATAACAAATTTAGATCACCCTTTAGAAATGAAATCATAAATTGATCGTGCAACAAATTATAGTGGGCAACAATTTGACTCCCAATTTTATTCATAAAATTGTTGCCAAGAAAAAATAGTCGGACTATATAGAACGCTTAGCTAGCGCACATAGATCTAGAATTACGAGATGAAATCATAAATTGATCGTGAAACAAATTACAGTGGGCAACAATTTGACTCACAATTTTATTTGCCAAGAAAAATAGTCAGACTTCTAGAACCCTATTCAAGCGCACATTGCTGTGACTGGCAGCGCATCAACAACATGGTTTTGCGCAACGATTCCATTGGCGACTTCGCCTTTGCTTGTGTCATCAACACGAATCATATAATCTTCGAAGCAATCTTCGACGGTTTTGAATGATTCATCTGGGTAGAGATCGCACACTTCAACTTCCTTAGGACCATCAATTGAAAAATTAATTTGGCACCCCCTAATAAATATGTCGTGGGTGAAAGATGCAACGATACTTTGGGGGATGATATTCGCTGCAATATCAAAAAAGTTCAAAGAATGTTATATCTAATCAAACTCAAATAATCTACGAACAAGTTCTCTTGTATTGGGTTAGATTTGAAAGCATTAATTTCTCCTCAATTTTTGCAAGTTGAAGTCATGTAGACACACCAATATATTACATTGGGTACTATTTTAATATTTGGGCGAAATCAAAATTCCCCAAAGACCATGGGTAGTAAAATAGTTCAAAAATGTAGACTTAGTTTGAGAAATTCCCATTCAAGACGATCCTGAAAACACTAAATGCAGTGTGAAAACTTCTTTCCAAAGGTTTTGTCTTTAGTCATAATATTTACGTTTTATAATCTGCTTATATAGATGAATTATTAATCTAAATTTTTTTAGTAAAAATCAGTGAAACGACCCCAAAAACAGTGACATTTTGGAAATGAAATTATTAATCTAAATTGGAAACGACAACAAAAACATTGACAGTGACGTTATTAATCTAAATTATTGATTTTTTCGTATTGGAAATGGAATTTTGGGTGAAAAGAACCTGCTGCTGCAGCTAGTAGATCATCTTCTGAGACTGTAACCCTAGGGAGGCTTCGACCAATTTTTTTCTCCCACAAAGATGCAAGTTCATTTATATTCAGATAATTGCACGTTGGTCGGAAATGAAGTTGTTTGTTCAAAGTACGAATATCATCAGCAGCTTTGATTGTAAATTTTCCGATATCAGGGCCGGCAACAAAATAAGCTGCATTAACAAAATAATCAGAGAATTAGTCAGAAGTCAACCACACAAAAAAAAAAAAAAAAAGAGTACTCCCTCCATCTCATTTTGTTTGTCCATGTTCGTTATTCGTGTCGTTCTTTAAACGTTTGTATGTCTCAATTCTATAATGTTTTTCATAATCTTTAAAACTTTGTATCATAGACTTGATCGAGAACTATTAAATAAGATCTGTATTGTATATTTTTGAATATTTATATTTGAAGATATAAGCAATTGAAAATTGACACGAATATCAGAAAATGACAAATAGAATGGGACGGGGGGAAGTACTGAATTTGATATATATGGACCAGATTCAAATGACCGGAGTGTGGTTCATACCGGACCCACCCTGTTTGAAAAAATCAACTGAATCAGATAACTTTATGTGGTTGATGTAATCTTTTCAATTCTTCTATGTACTTGTATTTTATGTTTTGAGTACTTAATGAAAAATTGAAAAATTAGATCAAGCATTTATAATTATCTGATTGAATTGATTTTTTTTGTTGGACCACTAGACCAACTAATTTTTTGCTGGGCTACTAAACAATCTGAGCCTAGCAATATGTGTGCGTATATAGTCGAACTCTTTAAGTATTTCTATATATACAAAGAAAAAGTTCTGACACTATGTATTACGTAGGAGGTATCTCCACACTCAACCGAGATAAGACTAATCCACCTAGAAAACTTAATATAAGAAACTTAAACTTTGGTAAGCAACTTAATTTGCTAAGAAAAGATTAGCGCACATGCAGTTTCAAAAAAGAAATTAAAGATTAGCGCAAGGGACCACCCCATGCACCTGGACCACCCAACCTCCTCCTCACTATCTCTTTATCTATTGCATTAGGTTGTAATTAAAAAGTGGACTCTAGTAGCCCATTAAAAAGTGGGTGCATTGGCAAAGGAATAATATACTCGTCATACATTTTTTCTTTTACACATAAAAATAATAATTATGTAATTTTACATCACTGTAAAATTTAAAAAAACAAAAGTAGTGCATTCAAATAAAAAAAAACAAGCGTAAAAATCAATTCACTGGCGAAAACACACATTTGTTCATATGTCAAAAGATTTACTAATCTATCCCATGATTTTATATTTTAGATATGGTCCACAAACCCCAAAAGTCCACAACTTGATGATATTTAAGTTGCACGCTAAAAAATCGTCAAGTCCATGTGAGACCAAAAGAACGGGACCCCACACTGGCACTCAAGAAAGAAAGGCATAAAACCCACCACCTAACACAACCACACGCGGATCAAAAATAAAAACACAACCACACTTGGTTGTTGGTCCACTCTGTACGCAATGAGAAATTTTTGGTAACAACCGGCCGATGTGGTGCCCGAGTAATACATTTGGACTGTTCAAAAGTGTATTGAATGGCTCAGATTGAAATACTCTCTCTCCTCTTTTTCTCTCCAAATTCGAGCCGTCCAAAACCAAAATAGACGGATCAGATGTACTGAGCAGGTACCACGTGATACCCGCTCGGCACTCAAAATTTTCTCATACGTAACTATATTATTTTCCGGTTCCCCTTTTGTCATCAGGAAATGATATTGACACTCCAAAAATTGATGTAGGCACTTCAAAATCAGTGTAACACCAAAGCCATTTTCTTAATTTTTTGAAGTGTATGCATCAATTTTTGGAGTGCTAATATCATATCCCTCGTCATTTCTCTGCTTCACTCTTCCATGGTTTTTGTGTTTTTTCGTACAAGAGAGAAGATAAGGTTTTGGTTTTTGTGGTTGCGTCCGCCCCGGACCACATATATTTAATTGGGGCCGCTCATAAATTCAATTGACATTTCATTCATTCGTCACCTACTCTCCGGGACTCGAACTCACCTCCATGCCATTAATAACATCTGAAAGGGTTGTTATTTCTATATATAGGAAAAGGAAAAGGGTCGTGAGCTTCTCTACAAGTACCGGACGCTCGGTCCTGTTTGTGGGTCATTTTTAGTTCCGGCAATTAGAATCGGATGTTGTTAATGCTAAAACTTTTTTTTTTTTTTTTTGCCAAAATTGTTATGCATAAAATCTTTGTACCACGTGCAGGGTTGATTTTTATATGTTCGCTAGATCTTTCACAGTTGACACAAATAAAAATAGTTTTGGCACTATTGTAAACGTTAAAATCAATTCTTTTCGATAATTTTTGTTCGTAAAAAATCTTGTTTGTTTAATATTGATTCATACATATACCCGAAACATATTTACGTTGCGAGAAATAGGACAAATATAGAGTTTGAAACACTGACTACTAACAAATCAATTTCATGTCGTGGAGTGGAGTTTGAAACACTGACTATTGCAAAAGGAGTCAATTTCATGACTCCTTTTGCAATACAGATGTGTTCTGGGAAAATATTAATGAGATCTGATAAACCTGATTTTTAGCGTGAAATATGCTTTGAATAGTATTTAAAAAGCTTAGACAATTTGAATCGTTGGAGCGAGTCTAAGAAAAGACCCACAAACTGGCCCTACCGACCGGTCATACTCTCAAAAGCAAATCACATACAATCAATGAAAGGAACATGAATTTGAAAGAAAACTCCAAACACAAATGTATCCATAGTCGTTCAATGTACGTGGATAAAAATACATCCAACAACTTCAGACGCTGTTATTTTTCAAAATTGTGTCGAAAGGTGTGTTCATAGTCTTTTCCCTCACGTAAAACTTTGCAAAGAGAGCGAATATATAAATGTACCCATCCATGTAAATAGACACCGAACAATTTAAGACACAGTGTCCGAAAGTGCATTCCTAGTTTTTTCCCTCATATAAAACTATGCAAAGAAAGTGATTAGATAAACAACTATGTGATGCCAAAAAAAAAAAAACCTGTGTTACTCGCACAGACAAATAAGGAAAAGATCATGCACATAGTTTTTCATAGGGCCCACCACGAATTCTCAAAAGATGATTCGAATTACTCATTTTCCTTAAACATAAACATAAACAAAAGTTCAAGAAAATTGAGTGTTTTTTTGGGAACCTGTGCTGAATCCGACGAAAATCTGGGGATGAAAGGTCATCTTTCTCTGTGCAAATGGGATCCAGGGGCTTTGTTGTCCCTCTTGAGGGATAGCACCTGTTGTCCCGGTCAAGTGGGGCCCGCTCCGGTTTTTCTTTAACGATCGGAAACGTTCATTTTTTAAAACTCATGAACTAGATCAACTTTGCCAAAAATAAGCTCGATCAGATCTATTAAATGCCTGATAGGGACACTTATAACTTGCTAATAATGGGTTCCAATGGATTTGATTCAGTGTATTGGATCCATTCTTTTCAAGATAAAAATGTTTTGATTAAACAATTAATAATATCCGATCGAATTGATTTTTTGTAGAATTGTTCCGCTCGACAAGCTCTATACAAAGTGAACACTTTCGAGCCCCACTCAATCTGGACAGCAAGTGTTGTCCCTTTTTTTTTTTTTTTTTTTTATATAAAGTGAACGCTTCCGAGCCCCACTCAATCTGAACAGCGGGTGTTGTCCCTCGTGAGGGACAACAGAGCCACTGAGTCCGTGAAAATGGACTTTTGGGTAGATCAATGTCCCGATCAATATAAATAGGGTTACCTTTGACGGTTCCGTCACCGTATATCTGGAACTCATCCAACGGAGGCAGTACTTCGGAGGGGTGAGTATTGTCGTAGTAGGGCCAGGAAGCAATGGAGTTGCAGCAGATATAGGTGTACGGAATCCCCAACTCCTCTGTCAACCGCCGAACCTTCCGCTTCTCTTTATACATTGTTAGACCCGGTTCCACCGGATCCGCCCTGTCAACGTCATGCCCAAACTCCGATGGCAAGAACCTCTGCAACCAATCCAAAGACAAATTTTTTGTTTCACTTCTTTTAATGTCAAAAAAAAATACCCCATATTTTAGGAGTACTATATATAGAGACCAGATCCCCTGTCCGAGTGAAATTCGGACAGGCGCCTGTTCCACTGCTCGGAGCCGTTGATCTCGCAAATCAACGGCTGAGATCTGCCAAACACTTTCTGGTCCAAAACGACGTCGTTTTTGCTCGGCAGATCTCAACCGTTGATTTGCGAGATCAACGGCTCCGAGCAGTGGGACAGGCGCCTGTCCGAATTTCACTCGGACAGGGGATCCTCGGCGCTATATATAGGGGGAAAAAAAAAAGTGTAGTAGCATACAATGGAGTGATATGGATCCCTTGCGCAAAAAAAATTGTCTTCTTTGGTTGGTTCTTTTCTTAATTTCTTAAGATTCGGGTCAAATTTTTTGTTGGTTTATCTTAAAGAGAAAAATTTTAAAAACAATATATATAAACCACTGTTGAAAATAGTTGACTAAAAACAAAAAAAAATAGAAATAATTTTTTTATACTTTCTTGATTGTTCTCGTTGAGACAAACAATGTGATGTAGTAAGAATTGTGACGTAACAAAAAATTAAATAATACAAATGTCTGTAACAAAAATTGATTTAGTCTAAACTCACCTTATATCAACCTAGACATATTTTTTTGAATTTTCAGAATCCCTACTTACTTTGCGTGAAGCACATTTTAACTTTCCAAAAATTATTTATTCTACCAATTAGTAAAATAGTTAGATTTTTTGTGATATAGCACAAAAAGGAAGAAAATAATTCATCCATAATTTTGATAGTTGACTTGTCAAAGAAGGGGGAAAATATGGAATACAATCAATTTTCTTTTCATTGACTTTTGACTCTTGATTGGAAAATTACAAGAAATTAAACTCTGGCAGCCCTTGACTCACCCCTAATGAAATGATTTGAGAATAAACGTATTTAAATATTTTTAATGGTGAAGTTAGGAAAAAGCTGATCATGTTTTAAAGCCTTGGACAGTCATCAGTCCTTCACGTATTTTTTAATTGGACCCTTCAGACGGTTAGAAAAATCAGTACATATATTCAATTGCTTTCAAAGATTTTCAACTTACGAGATAATAAGGATAATTATTAATTATTCAGTGTCGCACTGTCACGTTGTGGTCCACGTATCCCTTCAACATTATTAATCGTTAACGATGAACCTTGCATCAATGTGGTAGTATATGGTCTTGATGGTGTCTCGAATAGCATAATTTCTCAAATAATAATTGACTTTTTTCATCAATACATTAAAATCTGTTTTTTTTTTTGGTTACCTTGATGGTTCCAACCGATTTGATGGCACGGACAAGGTTGAGCTGGTCCAAGATATTCTCACCACCAACAGCTGATATAACTATATCGATCTCATTCTCCTTTAGTATCTTTTCCATTAACTCTTCATCCTTCATAACACCCTGCAATTTAAGTCATTACAAAAATTAGAAATACACCTCTCTCTCTCTCTCTCTCTCTCTCTCTCTCGAATTTATCCGCAAAACAATATATACTGATATACACAGAAAGTTGTCGAGCACACGCAATACATGTGCAAGAAATGAGAAAGAAAACACGTAATTGATTGTTTCAATTAAAACTTTACGCCAGTTTCTTTCAATGTCTCGCTTAAAAGTATGAGCAAGATACAAGAATAAAAAAGATGTGAGTCATCATTCATAGCTAGAGAAGTGTTCCTTAGATTGTTTGAGTGTGTGTGTGTGAGTGTGTGTGTGTGTGTGTGTGAGAGAGAGAGAGAGAGAGAGAGAGAGAGAGAGAGAGAGAGAGAGAGAGAGAGAGAGAGAGAGAGAGAGAGAGAGAGGGTTACTTACATGTATGATAATGGCCCCTTTGTCTTGGAGAACTTTCATAGTTTTGGCATGAGAAGAGCTAGACCGGGCAAGAAGATAAGTGGGCCGACCACCACTTAAACTAGCTTCAGCAATGAACTGACCAATGAACCCAGTGGCTCCAATTATCAGGACCCTCTGGCTCTTGGCCGCACCACCACTAGCAATACAAGTTGACACAGTCATGCTTCCACCTCTCTCTCTCTCCCTCTCTCTCACTCTCCCCTTTGCTCTTTCGCCAACCCTTACTGTTTCTAGTCCTTAAGTGGTGCAATCTTTGAATTCTAAATATAGGGGGATGCTCATGGGCTGGTATTTAAATAAAAAACTATTATTTTTTAACAAAAACAAAATAAGATATAACAAATTAATTCATAGCTACCCTTCAACATTTACACTTTTTTTCTAGTGTATTGTTGTTTGCATGCATGAGGTATTACCCATCAGGCCATCATCTACTCTCTTTGATTTGACCATTAGATTTAGAAATTTCTTTTTCTTTGATTTTTTCCTTTGACTGACTGATGGCTTGAGAAAAGTCATGCTAACTCACAGACTACTTCCTTCTTTGTCTTCTTCCTTCTCCCGTGGCCACCACAATCCATTGAGTACCTCTGGAGGTCGTATGGATGGGACTGATCAGGTCCATCACCCAAGTGTGGAAAGGGCAAGGGGCACGAATAGATTCATTAGATTGTAGTTCAACAGAAGGGGCGTGAACTAACTTCCCATACTTTTGGCCGCCTTCGCACCTCCCCACATGTCGTTTCGAGTCCGCCTCCATTCGTAGGCCAATAGAACCCGAGATGGACCATATGTTCAAACAATTTCCACCAACCTTGATGTTCCAACTCATGGGCTTTTTGCAATACCTTCTAGGCATCCTCGCGAGATTGGCACCCCAGCGGTATTCTGTCTAAGGCTCTTCAAATCAATTGGTAATGAGGGGAGAGGTCTCAAATGTTATTAAATGATCACCCATTCTACTCCCAAGTAATGTGAGACTCTATTTCTTTAACAATAAGAGTTGCCCCCTTCCAGAAAAGATCGTTGAGACTTGTGAGCATCGCTGAACTCTTCGGGCTTCTTTTGGATCCGAGGGCACAGTGATCCCTCTCGAAGGTAGTCAACGTATTCCTTCCAATCCTTCTCTTCAGTAAGGTTGCATTCTGTTTCCATAGCGAGCACGGGACCGCGCACCTTGATCGGGCATTGCGATCTGTTAGATATTGCAGAGGTAGCGCGGGGCTACTTGCATGGCACCCACATGTTGCACCAACCTACCGCGACATGTGAGCTGGAGTTGGTCGGTCAAAGAGTCAACCCCGCGAGAGTAACTATATGTGTCACCCATTGATTAGTCAATCAACTAGTCAAATCGTAGCGCTCAATGACCTTCCTTACACTGCAAACACAAAAATGTACTCCATCCGTCCGAATTTAATAGTCATTTTTTAGAGTTCGTGCTACTTTTTAATCGATTATATTTATTATAATGTTTTATCTAATTTTGAAATCATTGTCTTATAGAACTAATTGAGATATATCAAACAAGATCCATATTGGATATAAAATTCATTACTTATTTAAAGATATAACTCATTTTTTATCCAGTTAGGATTGAACTAGGGACTATTAAATCCGGACAGAAAAAGTAAGAAGAAAGGGCCTGGCTCCTCCCCAGTCCAATAGTTTGGACTAGACGGGACAGGCCAAATTGAAATTGTTCATTGGTAGATTCAACGGTTCGAATTATACTTTTACTAGTAATAATACATTTTTACCGGGAAAAGTATAAAAATACATCTATACATCTATACCCTTTTTTTTGAACAGGAAAGAAAATTTATTAATCTTCGAAAACAGATTACAAAGATTAACAGGATTCAAAGCACGAGGCATCAAACAGAGCAAGAAGAACTCCGACAATCATATGCTGATAGGAACCAGAAGGGAAAATAACCACCCCTGGATGGCAAGAAGCCATCCTGGGCCAAAACACCCAAAGAACAAACAAAATACACCCAAGACCCAACCACCTGCCCCTGATGACTAATGATCAATCATGAATTTACTTAAAACTTCCTCATCAACGTCCAAATAATCTTCGCCCAAGATTTTCTCAATAGACCGAGTAGCCTTTGTATCATCAAGGTAACCTGTTAGTATCTCTGGAAAAAGCAGATAAAGCCGCTATAGCAATCGCAGATCTAAAAACAGCACATTTTTTCTTCTTTCTTCCCACTTTCTTCTTAGATTTAGGAGCGCCCAACATTTTCTCAGTCAACTTATGCTTCCAATTTCCTTTCCCCATTTCTTTAGTATTCTTAGCTTGGTCGAGTTCCACAACTAACTGGATACCATCAATAGATTTAACATGGGTCAGGTTAAGTTCAACCATTTCTATATCTGCCTTGATTTAAAGTTCCACTTCTGAGAGATTCCAAAATCCTTTGTCAAACACCCCAACATCCGAAACCGGATCATGAATCAATAATGGGTTTATCTTCTTAGCTACAATTTCACCATCTTCCAAGACAAAATTGCTAGAATCACCCACCATTGATTTCACAACCTTGGGACTAGAGTCATCCCCAATGAGTCTAGAGTCGGTCCCACCACTTGCCAAAGAGTTCTCATAATGGGTTCCACTCACTTGGACAACATTAATCTCCACATTAGAAGATGACCCCTTGGTTTCACTAACTTGTGATTCCATTAAAGAGAGCTCAACACCTGAAAAGAGCCATCACCCTTAGATACATCGCTGACCTCTTTATCAACACTAGTGTTCTGACCAGACCTACTCCGAACCTCAACACCAAATGCAAGAGGTTCTTCCCTAACCTTGACTTTGTAGAGAATACCATCAATGTCGAGTTGAATAGAATCGTCAATAGTAGACATGATCTCGGTGGCAACCAGAACCCTACCATTTGTATATGACAGACAATGAATAGTGGAGTCATCAACCTTCATGAAAGCACCCCATTTTTCACCAATCTTCCTAAAAAAATCCAAATTCCAGTCATTTAACGGAATACATCTATACCGTTGATTGCAGAAAATGAATGGTCCCGCTCAAAATTGTCTCCTCTAGTCCAAAATATAGACCGGAGAGAATCCATTTTTAGGAAGAAATTACTTTTCGAAAACTTGGGTGCGCCTGGGGGTTTTTGTTCTTTAATGAGGAATCAATTTCATACCATTGGTTTCTTTGTTCAACAGTAAGATCCACTTGTCGATAAACAAAGGAGAGAGAGAGAAATTAAAATCCAAGCACTAACAGAAATCAACGGCCCGGATCAAAACATCTTTTTCCTTTACCTTTTTTTTTTTTAAATCTGTTCGGTATCTTTACATCTGGACCGTCCAAAACACTTTTGAATGGCCAAAATGTGCTCGGTATCCCTGCCAAGCACCCGTGCTTGGCAGGGGGTCCAGGTCCCTAACAGAACCCACCTTGTGGCCCAAAAGTAAAAAAAGGAGGGGGAAAAAGGGGAAGAAAACAAAACAAATACTATCATCTAGTCCTATATATAGGTACGCCCTTTGGGATACACAATTTGCACACCGTATTATGTGAGACTCACCTCGGAGTCCTACAAAAATTATGCGAGCCGCTCAATTTGTTTAAAATAATTTTTTAAAAATTTCAGAAAAAAATCATGTTAGTCGGATATCGGTAAAAGCTTGATCGATTATGTGCTCAATTTTCTAACATCTGACAGAAAATTCAGCACAAAACTAATCAAGCCCTTACCAATGTCGGACCGAGTTGATATTTATTAGGGATTCAGATTATTTGATAATGAATCATGCGCTTTATTTGATGAGTGTATTTTTTATTTACGAGATATGAGAGACTTAGCCAAAACTCTCTTATATTTATATTTTTTGAGATCAAGGACAAGTACCTTTTGCAATCAAACATAAGAACAAATTTGCTTATGAAAGTGCTTAAAATCCTAAGGTACCCAATGAAAGTGCCTAAAATTCTAGCGTACCCTATATATGAAGTGCCTAAAATCTTAGAGTACCCTATTAAAGTGCTTAAACAGCTAAAATTCTATAATAGGAAATTGTACCCTAAAATTCTATGAAAGTGTCTAAATATATTTTGGCCCTATGGCTAAAAAACTCAAAAAGTTCAAAGACTTCCACTTAAAACTATTTTGCTGGCGTCCTTCCCTTAAATAAAAACTATTTTACTGTCCTCATAGCCAATTTTCCAAAAAAACTAATATCACCTAATTCGTACGAGGAAACAAGTTTTAAGACCACAATTTTTTAAAAACTGTGCCTAAGACAATGAGGTCAACCCTTTTTAACACCTTAGGGGCCCGTTTGTAGGAATGGCAACGGGCGAATCATGGATGTATATCAAGATATTCATACCCGATATCCAGAAGTTTATACTTACCCGAATCTGCCTCAATACCCATCGGGGATAGGATAAGAGGCTCCATTACCGAATCCAAACCGAACAGATCGATACGTCAATTGATACTCAATGCTTCTTACATCTGTCCCAATATATATAGCAAAGAGCACTCCTTCTTTGTAGATTTTTCGACGTGGGACTTAAAGTATTTTTTTTACGTCTGTATCAATATAAAGAAGTGAGCTCTCCTTTCTTATTTCCTCAATCGATGGTGGGATTTGTATTTATCGACAGAACTCTAAGAGAAAGAAACAAGTGCACGACCGACTCTCCACATTGTTCACTGACATAAGAAAACATCCAACCAAGACATGGCAGAGGAGCTAGAGGAAAATGCAGAGGGGATAGAGGAAAACATAAAACATCCAATGACGAATTTGGTGAAAGGGAAACAAGAATGCCAGTAAATCACAATAAAACTACGTTTCCAATTGTTAAATATAAGAAAATAGATGTTTTATTGAATTCGATAATGAAACCGTACATTGAGGCCTTTATTTATACAAGAGGAATGAGCCTAAGTATGGAAGAAAATCATTCCAATTATAATAAAATCGTAATCAATTACAATCAAAATAAAATCAAGGCAATAATATAATATCGTAATCGTATTAGCACATGATTACGATATTATATGATTATTATATTCTAACATTCCCCCTTAAATTCAAGTAGGTCTACCAATTTGAGTTTGAAAAAGTCCAGAGAAATCAAGAACAGCCAAGCCAAGAGAAGCCAAGAGAGAGACAGAAACCAAGAACAATCAAGCCAAGTCAAGAGAAGTCAGGAGAGAGAAACGGTCAGGAGAGTCAAAAAACAGCCATGAGCGAGAGAATTCATAACAATAGTTCATTTGAGGTGAAATCCGAATGCACGAGCCGGTTATATATTACTACGAATGCCCGACAGACAGCGACGGAATTTTGGCAGCCCGCCAAGAGCGAAAATTTCACAGGACCTAGATCTTATAGTTCTGATACCATGTTAAATATAAGAAAAGAGATGGTCTATTGAATTCGATAATGAAACCGTACATTGAGGCCTTTATTTATACAAGATGAATGAGCCTAACTATGGAAGGAAATCATCCCAATTATAATGAAGTCGTAATCAATTACAATCAAAATAAAATCAAGACAATCATATAATATCGTAATCATATCAGCACATGATTATGATATTATATGATTACTATATTCTAACACCAATGTTCTAATCATCTACACTATCAACAAAAGAAATAGGTGTGGAAAGAAATGGAATTTGAGAAAGAGAGAATGAACACACACCCATATACATACATACAAATCGTAATCGAACCGAATCTGATCGGTTATCACATAGCCTCCACCATACCTGTACCCACGGGAAAAAAATCGGTTATAGTTTGGAGAAAAACATCGATTACGATTCAGGTATCCATCGTCGGCCAATAGAAATTAAAAGAACATGACTTTTAGGCGTGTCAAATGAACCTGAATATATCGTCTGTTGCTTTTGTTGCTTAATGGAATTCAACGTTTGACAGTCATCAACATGATGGGGTACTATATTTATTTGCTTAGAAGTCTCTCCACTCTAAGGATCTTGAAGAGTCTCTAGTCCACCTTCTAAGTTAATAAAGTCTCCAATCCATTTTTAACATTTTATAGTAGGCTCAGTCCAGTTCATTTCAATTTAATACTTATACCCTCTCGCCACATAATTGCCGGGAAGTTGATCGGCGCCTGAAAGTTCGCCAAAAAATTTAGACATTTTCGTATGGTTCTAAGGTGTACTTAGTTCATAGGGTTTTAGTGGTTTATGTATTTTCATTGGGTTTAGGATTATAGGTACTTTCATAGGGTTTTAGTAATGAGTGATGCTACAGGTACCGATCCCGTCGGTACCGAAATCGTAGGGACGGCCGCGCCGGGCTGTCTCCGGCCACCGGACGGCCGATCCGAGCCATCCAAAAATTCTAAAAAAAAAAAAACGAGGGGGCCGGCGCGGGAATTAACGGCATCGGAGGTGTGTAAGGTGCTTGATCCGAGCACCTTTTTTTCGTGTATATATGTATATTCCCGCGAATATACATATATACACGAAAAAGAGTGCTCGGATCAAGCACCTTACACACCTCGGATGCCGTTGATTCCCGCGCCGGCCCCCTCGTTTTTTTTTTAGGAATTTTTGGGCGGCTCAAATCGACCGTCCGATGGCCGGAGACGGCCCGGGGCGGCCGTCCCTACGATTTCGGTATCGACCCCGTCAGTACCAATATCATTTTTGTTTAGTAATTTAGACACTTTCATAGGGTTTTAGTAGTTTAGGCACTCCGGCAAACTTTCTAGCAAACTTTTTAGTGGTGATGTGGCGGGAGGGGGGGTGGGGGTGGAGGGAGGTGGGCTTATTAAGCAAGTGGACTAGGGACTCTACAAATTCTTGAGGTGGACTAGAGACTTTACAAGTTCCTTATGGTGGACTTATCACTAAATCTCTCTTTTATTTTTGGTGAAAGTACAAGGAGACCCGTCAACTATGTTTTTTTTCCACAGAAACTCTCTAACATTTAAAACCACTCATACAGACCCCCTCAACTATATGAAATGAAAAATTGGCTAATCTTGTTAATGGAATAAGGAAAAATGACGATTCTACCCCTAAAAATTGCCCACACTGACCCCCCCTCATCCATAGAAATTGTCCATGTTGATCCCTTCACCTTAACGGTCTTTTGACAGAAGACTGCTGAGTGGTTGATGATTATAGTTGAGGAGATCTGTATGGGTGATTTTAAATAAGAAAATGATATTGACACTCCAAAAATTGATGGAGGCACTCTAAAAAATAAAGGAAGGTGGCTTTAAAATTACACTAATTGGAGTGCCTTCATCAATTTTTAGAGTGACAATATCATTGACCTTTTAAATATTGGAGGTCTCTATAAAAAAAGTTATAGTTGAGGAGATCTTCATGTACTTTCACCCTTTTTTTCAACACAAATAAGGAAAAAAACGTCGCAACCTTTTTTTGTGTTTAATCAAAGACTTATTAATTTTTCAAAGTCAAAGCACCCTTGGAGAGACATATTTAGAACTAGGGCTGCCCGAGGATCGGTTTGTTGCGGATTGGTCCGGTTTCCAATCCGATTTGCTTGCGGCGGATTGTCGTTTTCTCTATCCGTCAACTGTCCATAGTATTGTTTGATTGGTTCGGTTTGGATGCATTTTAGGCAGATCGGTTTGGGCGGTTTTAGCGAATTTGAGCACGTAATTTTTTTTATATATACACCAAAAAATTGAAAAATAAAACCCTAAAACTTCAAATCCGCCACAAATTCAAAAAAGCCTAAACCAACATTACTTAAAAATTAAGTTACTTTCATCCACCCTAAAGTTTAAAGGTAAACTATTAGACGTCAATAGTACCCAAACTTGGAGCTAGACTAGAACATGACCTTGATTCAAATTCTAATATACCAAAAAAATAGAGAAGGTTATTAACATTTTCAACATAAAATATAAAAATATCATAGAATACATGTTTATTACTTAATTACCTATGAAATTAATTTTGTTCAACTTACTCAACATCATCCATAACCTTTGAAAGAGAAATAAGAACATTGCTGATTGGGCGTATTAGCCGGATTAAGTGGAACCGAACCGAACCGATCCAATCCAATCCGGATCTGTCAAAATTAATATTTTTAGATCCATATCCGTCTGTAGCATGCCTCAGTTTGATTTGGTGCAGATTGAGCGGATTAGGCGGTTCAGTTTAGCCGCTAAACAAACATATTTAGAACCGGAGTCGAACTTTTAGCATGAAAATTTTTCACAACTACATATATTTTTTATATTTTTTTAAAGTCTTGGATTTTAACCTTTAATGGTACGTATCACATGTATGTCAACAATTCCTCGAAACTGAATGGTACGTATCACATGTATGTCAACAATTCCTCGAAACTGTGATGCAGTGCCGTGATGCAGTTATATATATATGAATTGTGTTTCTAAACTTAAGTCCATAAAAAAGTCAAACCAAAAGACAGGACGACTATTCGCAGCTCTGTATTCTCTCTCTTAACCCGTTAAATTTTTTTAATTATACTCGACAGTTAGTTACCGAAATTGAGATACATTTTCAGCATGCAATTACCGAAATATAATATTTTTTTCAACAACTATTTATCGAAAATGTATGTTCGGCAGTTATTTACCGAAGGTTGAATATATTTTCGACATGTAGTTAATCTTGTTTTCAACAGCTATTTACCGAAATGTTATGTATGATTTTCAACAACTATTTACCGAAATGTAGTGGGCTAAGGGAGAAAATACAGGACTGCGAATAGTCGCCCCCACAAACAAAAGCCAAACCATATATATATATCTTTATTGTTGTCAATTACAAATTTTTCCCTATAATTGTGTTTAGTACATAATTGCCCCTGTTAGAATATCTACAAACCGAATATTGAACTAAATTGATGCCTACTATCTTTTAAAAAGCCAACTTGGCTTTTTGTTTTGTCCTTATTTGCATTGTTTTCGCATTTGTAAATTTTGTGCCAGTTTTTTGTGGACTATTGGTTCGTCTCTCAATTAGAGAAATCGAAAAAGTAAAGAATTGTGACTGTTACCCAAATTTTTTTCGGAAATCCAAGAAAGAGCCTTAAAGACCCAAATTGTCTCGACGAGAGGAGTCAGAAAAGTAAAAAATTACTCCACCCAAGTGTTTTTTAAAATATCCAAGTAAAAACCCAAAAGGTCCATAACTTTTTTGATTCTTCCAGTCGAGTAGAAAATTATTAAACAAAAGTTTGACACAAAACTACGGAGTATTAAATTATACACAAAAAATTTAAATGAAAACAAAACAAAAAGGCAAGTTAAACTAGGCTTGAGTTAATAAGTTGTTAATGAGAAACCATACTTGGTGAGATGGTTTGCTCATGCCCACCTCTGTGGAGACCAAGGTTTGAGTCCCACGAGGAGTGGGGTCTGGGATTTTAGGGTTATGGATAATCTCTAAGCCCCTCGTTGACTTACTTTTTACTAACCCCGTTAACTATAAAATATGAAGAAAAAAAAGAGTTGTCAATATAGTATCATCGAGAAGCCTACTGTACCCATAAACAATTGGCTTCTAAGAGCATCCACAATGTAATAATCAAAATTGGATAATCAAAAGTTGCCACATTATCTTTTAGTTATTTATTTAAGACATTACTAAAGTTAGCAATGTAGATGTCCATAATGTAATAATAAAAATTCGATAACCAAAACTTACCACATCAACTTTTCAAACTATAAAATTCTAAAAAATAAAAACTGTGATAATAATTTGAATAGTTTTTTTGAAAAAAATAAATTTAAAAAAAATAGTTTAGTGAAAAACTTTTTTTTTAAAAAGTAAACAATTTAAAAAAAATGTTTTGTGTAAAAACGGTTTTTAAAAACTTTTTTTTTAAGTTTTTAAAAATTATTTTTTGAAAACATTTTTGAGAGAGAGAGAGAGAGAGAGAGAAAAGGGAAGAGAGAAGATTTTGTTTAATGATAGGTATATCTGATTGAGAAAATATGAGGACCATTAGATTTCATTATTGGCAAAAGATTGTTAGTTTTGATTATTCAAAGGTCAAAATTTGATGAATTGTTAAGAGATTGTTAAGTTTGGTTATTACAATGAAAACACTTTTTTGAGTAAATATTATTAACTTTAGCAACTTTTTGATTTTGATTATTACATTGCGGATGCTCTAAATAGAGTAACTTTTTTGTTTTAGTGCGAAGGATACGATGTCTATTACAAATTTACACTACAAGAAAAATGAAAATTGGTGACGAAAAAGTGGCGACGAAATTTAATTTTGTCATTAAATGAGTATATTTGGCGACGAAAAAATAAATTTGTCACTGTTTTAACAACTTCCGTGACAAAATAATTTCGTTACCAATTATACTTGTTTAACGACAAAAAAATATTTTTGTCACCAAAGGGTACCAATTTGGTGATGAAATACATTTTTCGTCACTGAAAGTTTAAAAAAAGCGACGAAATTATTTTTTGTCACCAAAGATAATCATTTGGTGACAAAATATATATTTTGTCGCCAAATGAGACCAATTTAGTAACAAAATATTTTTTTCGTCACCAAGTGCTTAACTTTGGTGGCGAAAAATAATTTCGTCATTATTTTAACGCTTTCTGTAACGAAAAATATATTTCGTCATTAAATGGATACCTTTCGTGACGAAATTTATAAATTGCGCTTTGTCACTAAATATATTTTGGACATAACTCTTTACTAAAAATTTCGATTGAGATAATTTAAATTGGGTTTGAATAATAACTCAATTGCCTACAACTTTCATGTTTATCAAAATTGCTAATTTTAATGTTTAAAGGTTCAAAATTACATTCGAAATATATTTTCATGTTAAACATATATGTTATATATTCTCTCCGTCCCTTTTTAAGTGTCCTGCTTCGTAACTCCAACTTATTAAAAAGACAACATCATTATATCTTTCACATCAACTTTTTCCTCCACTTTTCATACTTACCCATCATCATTACACTTTTACTCACTAACTTTTCAAAATAAAATCTACTTTTAGGGACAAAATAGACAATACACCAACTTTTACCCCCATAACTTTACAAAATAGACATTTATTAAGGGATATCCTAAAATGGAATACTGGACACAAAAAAAGGGACGGAGGGAGTATTAGATATTTCAAATATTTATTGAAAAGTATGTGTGGTATATTTGGTTGGGGCTTATGCGAAAAACTTAAAGGACTCGGGTTCGAAATCCTGTAGGAGCAAGAAAGAAGGATTTTTTTCCCATATGTCTTTTGCAACGAAAAATTTCGTCACCGATTTCTTATATTGGTGACGAAAATTTTCATCACCGATATAACCCATCGGTGACGAATTTTTTCGTCGTCAAACAGCATAATAAGCGATGAAGAAAATTTCGTCACCAATTATTCACTTTTTGGTGACGAAATATTTCGTTATCAAAAGACACTATAGGTGACGAAAAATAGATTTCATCAACAGGTAAAAATCCTCGACAACCTTTAGTCGACAATTTTTTTTCGTCACCAATATTATTTGTGAAGAAAAACATACAATTTGTGAAGATTTTTATTCGTCACCCAATATAATTTTTCTTGTAGTGTTAGAAAGAAAAATTATAAAATCAGCCTACTAGGCTGACAATATTAAGTGTGTAAATGTGTATTAAATGGTGTAAAAGTGCATAAAATACGTATTTTTTTTATCTTTTAGTACTGGGCTGACAATAGCAAAACCGTTTTAAAAAAAGTAAGAAGCTTGGGGTATTTAATTCCTACAAAGTCTTCTTGTAATCGACATGACAACAAACCAGGTGCAACAGATAGAAATAGAAATTAAACCCAACAAAAAAATATTTAGAGCTTAATTCCAAGAGGTTAGTCAAGTGGTCTTGGCCTGAAATTTAGATTTTTTCTTTATCCTAAGGTTTCAAGTTCGATTCTCTTTGCCAATAACTCTTGAGGCCACCTCACCCTCCCGCGTAAGCGTGTAAAACGGCTGTGAAAAAGACTGTAAGGATTATTTTGAGGTGAGCACAAGCTAACCCAGAACATCTTGCTGCATTATATATATAGAGCTTCCTTCAAAGTCTGCACATTTGTTCGCTTCTCGTTGATAAAACCTCAATTCGTACAAAGGATGTGAATTGTGCTGATCCTTGAGAATTCAGAAAGTTTCTTGCAGACTGATATAGATTCGGGACCAATCCACATCCCTGACACCCCACAACTCTGCTGCCAGAGCGGAGCATGAGCAAATACCTATGAAGCACGGGTACTTTAAAAATGTCGCCGTACGCGTATCGGGTACGGATACGGATACGGCGCCGGTACAGCAAAATTTGATCGTCTACTTTTGATAATTTTGGATACGGCATGGGTTCAGGAACGGTAACCTTAACTGAACCAACAAGTGGGGATCCTTTCCAATCAACTTTTCACAATACACTTGAGCAGACTTTGAGCAAGTTTACCGATTGTGAGGTAAATTGCTAGTAAATAGTATATTTTTCTTATTTTACCTACTCATATCTCTTTTAACACTGTACTAATATTATCTATTTAACCTATTCTCTATTAAGATATTATTATTTTTATTTCCTTTTTTCTTTTTTGGGGAGAGAGAAAGAGAGAGGAAACAATAAAAAATTTGTTAGCTTTTGAACAGTTTTAGCTTGTTATACCGAAGAATTGTAGCTAGAGGCACTATACCAACATGTTTACCTCATGTGCTACAGGAGAACTTTTGTCCTTTTGATTAGTCAAAATAGCTTTTACTCCTCCTTATCTCACTTGATAAACTTGCTCTTAGCATTGTAAACAGTGAAGAACCATTCTTTGGCACGGCCAACACATCTTGTTGGATAAGCCCTTGTTCGGTTATGGGTTTGAAAAAAAATTTCAAAATCTAAGTCTACTCATTACCTATATATTCAATCATTACTTTCATTTTTCTTTCTATTCATTACCACTATATCTAATCATTAATCTAATTTCTCTCTCCACTCATTACCTCTATCTTCAATTATTACTCTATTTTCTTTCCTCACTCATTACCCAAAAATCAAATCTCATACCCACAACCGAACAAAGGCTAAATAATCTAGAATCCAGATTTCAAGGTAGAGTTAGAATGGAAATGATGTTTGTTGCGATTAAGCCACGCGGTCCAACACCCAAGCGAGAAGATGATGAACCATGGGAAACCTGACAAATGGGAAAGAGGGGATTTGCAATGAGATTTAAGCCAAGATTGAAACGGAATTGAATTATCATAGAAAGAGAAATGAATGCTAGGATTGATGAGATGGGACCACATATCTCTAGTCAGATAACGAAGAGAGTCGATCTGGCGGAGCCAAGGATTTAAACTTTGGGATGGCTTAATAGACTATTATTTTTTGTCGGAATTATATCATAAAGGTTATGTTTTTCAATACATTCATTTGTACATTAAATCAGTTCTACGAATCATTTTGTTTTTTCTTTAAGGTACTCCAACTGTCGCGTGCTTATTTTCAAGTTATAAAAAAGATTGAAAAATGAGAATGTAAAATAACTATTTTTTTATCAAATAAAATCAAAATTATTAAGATTATAAGGAATAATTATCAATAATATACAAAATAAAAATTTTAGAACTCGAGAGTTCGAGGAGCCGGACCCCGTCCCAATATAGCTCTGCCCCTAGTCCTAGAATACAAAACGTGAACTATGAACACTAAAAGAAACTCAATGACGGTAATTCCTGGCTACATCACCGAATTTACACATCTAGACTTATAAAACATCAAAATATGATTGGCGGTGTGCCCATCGGCCCAACCGCTTCCATTGCTTGAATCTAGCCCTAGAATCTAGCCACTAGGGGTGATATTCAAGCCAAACAAGCCGAACAGACATTCCTTCTGCTTGGATTGAGCTCTTTTTATTTTTTGTCAGGATCGGCTCAAAGCTTGAGAATATTTTGGCAAAATTTTTCAAGCTCAATTACTTGGACTTTTCTGATTGTGATAAGTTTGTCTTGGCTCGTGAAATGTACAAATCTTTTTTGAACTTTCAAGCCTGGGTTAATCACGTGAAATTCTAAATAAACAATCAAAAGTGATTGAGCTTGGATTGTATTTTTACGCGAATGAATTTGAACAAGCCCAAAGTCATGCCAAGCTTGAGTCGCCTCAAACTATTTGGCTCTTGGGATTAGCAAGAGGGTCCATGAAAACCATCCACTTTTTCAGTTTTGGGTCCATACCGTGTCCATATTGATGATTAAAACCGTGTCCCGGATATTGACCACGTACGCCAAAACTCACATTGATCTGATACTGGTTGATATGAAAACAAAACGCATTTATTATGAGGTAAATGGATTTCGGTGTTGTATGCTCTTTTTGTTTTTTCAAGATAATTTTTTTTATTATTATCATATCAATCGGTATTCAATAAACTTGATTTTTAATGTGATCAATGTAGTCGACGAGGTCTAAAAAATGAACAATTTAAACCATTATGCTGTATTTGGTTTGATATTTGAAAATTTTTTTGAAAAATAATAGGGGATAATAAGTGGAGAGAGATAGAGAATGAAATGTTGGAAGTAGGGTGAATTTTTTGAAAAATGCTTTTAGAAAAAGGAAAAGAACAAGGCACGCAAACCCAAAAAAAAGAGAGGCCAAAACTGAATCGTCTAATTCATGAATTGAAATGGACTAGAGAAGATGCATTTGGTTCGTGTTGCAGCGTACAAGCCATCTCATTAACTACGTAGTGTAGTATGTGTGTCAATCCGTCTGTGTGTCGGTGATGGAACCGATACCAACTTCTAAAGCCGCCCATATGAATGTCACCTACCTCCCGAAAAAACCCCAAAGCTAACCCCTTTAATTAAACAGTACACATGCCAACTAGTATGAAACAGTACTTTTGAACTCCTTGATATTAAAAGTTTAGGCCCCTAAACCCTACAAGCGTTGGGATGAGATAAAAGACTCTCCTTCTCTCTCTCTTTTTGTGGTGCCAACCTTCATTATGTAGGGTTTCTGTTTAACATCTTCTTTTCAACAATCACCACAACGTGATGTCATGTTTATTAAAAAATGTATTTCATGGTAAGTATAACGTCGCTTTGTGGTGGAATTCATATCATTTTCTACCAATAAAAAAGAAGATAATATTCACCATCTTTTGATCACTGTTTCATTAGACATTATAAGCACGTTTCTCAGTTAAGCCTTTGAATCCCAAGTTTTGGGCCAAATTAATCTAACGTTTTATTCTTCAAAAAAAAGATGTCGTTTTATATCTTCAAAAAAAGACGTCTTTCTACATCGAACATATTCTAAAACGTTATTCTCCTTTAGCTTTTTCTTTCTTTCTTTCTTTCTATTTGAGCTTTCTGGACATTTTGAGTTGTCTTTATCAAAAAAAAATTTCACGTTTTTAGTCTTACGTCACACTTTTGTGGATTAATGTTTCGTCTCGTCAAGACAAATAAGTCAAAATTTGTACTTTACCCAAATAATTTTGAAAATATCCAAGATAAAAGCCAAAAAGCCAGGATTTTTTGGCTTTATCTTGGATTCCGATTCCAATTTCTTTCGTTGAGACGAATCAATAATTCATAAAAATTTCACAAAACTAATAAATGCAATTTTTTTTTTAAAGGACAAAACGTTCAAAAAGCCCAAAATGTTGAGAGGAACGGGGGACAAGTTATTTACCTGATTATGATTTGTGATTGAGGGTATTTTTACTAATGTATGTGAGAAAAATAACATGCCTAAAAATTCGTAAAAACATGAATTTTAGTGCATTTAGGCCCTGTTCCACTAAGGTTCTTAATTATTTTTAACTACATTTTTTTCCGCTTTGCAAGACATATCATTTTCTTACAGTACATTGTCCAATTCCACCCTCTAGATTAGCAGTTAGGTTTCCTTTATATCTCCATATTTTGGACGATAATTCTCCTCCAACCCTTCCTGCAAAACTCTTCTCCATTCCAGAGAGTTTGGGTGATTGTCCTCTAAAATGGGGGATTGAAGGGAAAATGGCCTATACTTAGAGGATAGATCTTTATTCATTTAATTGGTATAACTTTATTGGAGACCGTGCGCAAAAATTTTGAATACCCCAAATGAACAAGCCCTTAATGTATAAGTTTATTTTTCATAAGATTTGTACTATTATATTCATACTTATAAAACCTGATATCAATATTGTATATATTTTTCGTAGAAGTAAACATAGAGTAATTGTTTGAATTTTGGAGGGGAGAAATGTTGAAGTTTAGATAAAAATAGAGAATAATTTTGAAGAAATAGAGTGTAAGCTCCATAGCTAGGCTGAGCTCCATTTTGCGTTGACATTTCATGACCAAAAGTCACATTTAAATGTATTCTTATTATCGAGTTATATATTTATTTAATTAATATCTAAAAAGTCTATACTAGGTTGTGGAAAGAAACCTCAAATGGGTGTATTTATTTTTTGAGTGCGATAGTTATTAGTCAAGTAAAACATGTGTGTTCTTGAAGAAGAGGATTTGGCTCTAGCAAAACTGTTTTGCTCAAGCAAAACGGGACGTTGTCTACATGATAATATGCTCTATAAATGCTGACCCATTAGGTCATAAACGTGACTAGCGCCAAAATAAAGTTGAGAATCCATATTTCTCATCTGTCAACACTTTTGGCAGCTAGGGTTTGTGCACCTTGAAAATCAGTGAAAGGTTTATCAATACGTACGTATATTCTAATGGATCATCTCCGATAGGTTTTCAACTACAACACGTTCAATCTCTACTTAATGCCCTTTTGTGGAGTTCAAAAGGCAATTCGTTTGGAAGGCTGAGGATTCAAGATGCGACGATCATGTAAAGGTATTAGGAAAATGTAACACATTCTTTCTCTTTTTAAAAGATCCTAGTTACCTATCAATGGAGTAGTCCTTATTTTTCGTATCCCTTATTTCTGGATAAATCTTCCTACTTAGGAAATTACCTTCCAAACGGCAAACCCTGGAAAGTGATGTGAAATTAAAGTGGAGATGCTTAGCTCGTGTCAAGGTAAAACTCAATGAAGTTGGGTACTTTATGCGAAATTGTATAGTTAGCAGTTGGGGACCAGAAGTATTACTCCCTCTGTTGTAATTTATTTATCTTTTTTAGGAGTTAGTGCTACTTTAATTGATTATATTTTGTAATCAATAATTTTTTAGGTGATTTTGAAAATATTATTTAAGATAACTAATTGAGATCTATCGAATAAGATCCATATTACATATAAATAATGGATGATGCTATGGTGTCCCCGGTTATTTTGGGGACACCATAATTTTTGACATAACTTTACCATTAGGAGTATAATTAAAATCAATTACAAGCATAACAGAACCCAAGCAAGGCATAACCAAGGAATATTCACAAAACCAACCAAGGCGTAACTAAACCCAACCAAGGCATAACAAATAAGTTATGTCTTGCTATGGTTTTGGTTATGCCTTGCTATGGTTCTGTTATGCTTGTAATGGGTTTTGGTTATTCATAATGGTTTTGTCATGCCAAAAGTTACGGTATCCCCAAAATGACCAGGAACACCGAAGTCATTCCCTAAATTAAATATTATCAATTTTTATCAGTTAAGATAGAACAGATTGACTAAAATTTAGCGTAAATGAGGAGGCCGAACTATGAAGAGTAAGCACAAGTGATGGACTGAAAGTGATGTTATTTGGGCCATCTTGTTTATGGGCCCATTCAATATCCATTGAATGTTTTTTTCTCTTCTTTTTTTTCTTTTGTAAGCCTCTTATGATGCATCATTCTCTGTGGTCCGAATTTGGTTTGCCCTTGATATACCCTTTGTCGAGTTATAATAAAATCTTGTTGGCTATCAAAAAAAAAAAAAGAGTAAGCACAAGTATCACCACTTTAAGTAGGTTGCTGATCTTCTATCATTTAGAAACTTTATATCCATCTCAAAGTCAATTGGCAATGAGTGGAGAGGTCTCATATGCTATTAAGTGATAACTCATCCCACTCTTAACTAATGTGGGACTCTATTTCCTTAACATTAATCAACATTGATATAGCTTGAAAATACTCATAATTGTTTAAATTTAGGATACCGAACGACATTATGCTCAAAATAATTAAGCTCCATTCTTGAAAATGTTGTTTAAACTTTTCAATTCTTGAAACGGTCTTGAAAATACCTCCCAATTAATTGGTCTTGTGAACTTGAAATATTCATATTAAATTTTTAAAAAATTCATAGACCACTAATGGTTCCGTCTCTGGAACTTAACAGAACTACATCATCATTCTGATTTGATTCACAAACCTCAATTATTCATGGTCCCCATTAGTACGTTTGTTAATTGTGATGTTCTCTCAGTTTTGGATTTTTGACAAAGCCAAAATCAGAAAGGATGGACCACCAAACTTAACAGATCTAGAACTACATATCAACTTCTGTTTTTTTATTCAACAACCACAATTATTCATAGTCTATATTAGTACGTTTCTTGTGATATCCTCTGTTTTGGATTTCCGACAAAGCCAAAATCAGAATATGCTCCACCAATCTCATTATCATTATTATTTTTTTGTTGGGTTACCAATCTCATTATTGTACCTACATGAACATAATTTTTCGTACAAGTCCCCTTGGAGAATTTCTCTTGGCTTTTCATGCAAAATGTTCATAACAAGTTCTTTTCTTCTTTGTTTTTTCCATTCGTTAATCCTAATCAAATATATTTTAAGGGACTTGGGAAGGGGGTAAGTGTTTACGAGAATCGAACTCTGCCCATGTGAATGGGAGTATAAGGGAGGTACCAACTGTACTCCACTCCACTTACATTCAAAACAAGTTCAAAAAGTACAAAACTATGAATTGAAGTTCCAATTATATTTGCGAAAAGACAAAAGAAAAGATAGTAAAAATTCCCCTTTCAATTTTTTTCCCGTCTTCTATGAACTTTTTTATTTTTATTCCATACTATTTAGTAATTAGATTTCTCTAGTCAAGACAAAGGATATATTAATCTAAAAAAAATTAACGCGGATATAACAAAATTTCAAATAGAACAAACAAAAAGATATTTCTCATAAAACAAGACTAAATGACTTCCATTTTATATCAAACTTTTACATGAAAAAAACAAATGATGCATTTCCCTTCATATTTATGATTATATATATGTTAAGAGCAAAATGAATTATACTAATCTCATAATGTTACAAGGAAATTGATAAAAAAAAGTTTGATCAAAACATTAGAACAACTATTTTGATAAGGACAAATGACTTTAAATTAAGTTATTTGTGATTGTTTTCATGTGTTTGTGATCGTGGTGGTGGAGAGGTGGTTGTTGGATGTAGTAGTGTGGTGTGAAAAGATCGATGGTGGGTAATTCTGGTGGTTGTTGCAGTTGGTAGTGTGTTGGTGATGTTTGTAGCAGAGGTGGTGCGTTCATGATTATCACGGAGGTGATGTGGTGGAAGGATCGCAAGGGTCGTGCTGGTGGAGAGATCGAAGACAATGGTGCATAACGGTGCAAGTACTGATAGAAGGTGGCGTCGGTTTAATCATGGCGGTAAAAAACTGAGGTGAATGTACCGATACAACATAATGGAGAGATCGAGACATAGTTGTGGTTGGAGCAGAGGTGGTGGTGATGCAACAATGGTAGTGTTAGAGAGAAGGTGGCGGTGGTGGTGGTAATGATACAATGATTTTTTGAAATAAAATAGAGGAAAAGAAGAGATCATCGTAGAAGCTAATGAAATATAAATTCCGGAAAGAGTTGTGTTATACATTCCGAAAGGAGACTTATTGAAATGCAAGAGAAAGAATTAAAGGAAAGGTCCCAACCTCTAGATAACGCTATGGAGGAGTTTGTCTCAGAGACAAAAGATGATTGTGAGGATGGTGCATCTCTCTCTATGCTTTTTAATATCGAGTTGTGGTGGGTTTGGGGTGTTCTTTTGGTGCTTTTGGTTTTTTTTCTTTCGGCTGGTTGTTTTGGGCTGTTTTGGTTGTTGTCAGTTCTTTTTTATGTCGGTTGGCATCTTGCATTCCCTTAGGTCTCAGGTAGTTTTCTTATCGGTGTGCCATTGATTCTTTTAATCTTTTTAATTATTTATAAAGATTAATAAAAAAAATTGGCTAAAAAAAGAAGGAGATATTGGACTCTGAGATCTGAACAAGGTGTCCAAATTAAACATGACTATTACACGTGCCAAATAAAGCTTTTTAACGATAGGGGAGAAATAAATATCAAAGTCAAAAAGACAAAAGTACAAAAATGATCTATTCACAGAAACATAATATTTAGTGACTAGATCTTGGTCGCCGTTGTGTATTAATTTTTTATGGCTACTTTCGCTAGTTGCTGATACTCTACCGCCACGTAGACAATCATTTTTGTCATTGTTTAGTGTGCTTTAGTCGTTTACCTGAGATTGCTTACGGAGTTAATAAGTTGAGTTGGGTGCATGTCCTTCTGTATTATTCAGTGTATTTTATCTCTGTATTTCAATCCTTGAATCTTTTATATCAATAACAATGATCTTCTTTTAAAAATAAAAATAAAAGTAGATATGATTTGATGACTGGGTCCAAGTGAGAGCATTCAATTGCGTATATCGGTTGCATTTGGATTTTGTATAACTGGTAGATGAGGAAATTATTTGCACCACAAACAAACGATGATTAAATATTGACATCTTTCAATTGCTATCAACTCATTTTAAGTTAGTGATCATTTAGAGTTGTGCTCTGACTTTAATTGAGACTCCTACAAATTGACAATAGGATTGCCCCCAATGATAAGCAGAGAAGCGTGAAAACTCTCTTGGACATCTAAGTTATAAAAAAAAAAATGAGAAAATTATATGTCTTATTTATGCGATCAATTAACTGTGGTCATTTTTTAATTATGAGAGGATCTCGTTGATTCAGTCAGCTTCAATTTTGCCACCTTAGAGCATCTCCAGCAGAAGTAAGAAACACCAAATTTGTTATCTCTGACAGATTTTAGGTGCACCAGCAGAGATAGTAAACACTAAACTAATTTAACCCAACATTCAAATCCATCTTCTCTATGCAAATTTGATACATGGAAACCAACCTTCAAATGCTAAATTATGATATTCTATTGATTCTTTAATTATATATACAATCATACATATTTATAAATAAACATGTACTATTTATTTATAAAACAAATATAACATATAGATAAACATATATGAATAATATATACATTAAATACAATCTATTAGTAATATCTGCAAACATGTATATAACTGCTACATGAATTCTAATGGAGTAATATTTTATAAAAACAATTTTTTATTAAAATATTCTATGTAGATATAATCATGCATATTAATAATATATACAAATGCAATATATACGTCATATCTATAAATATGTATATAAAGGTTATATGAATTATAATGTGAATAAATATAAAAGTAAAATAAATGGTTAATATACGATAAGTATGTATAGTATCTTAAATTACATTGATAATTAAGAATAGTACAAAGAAGATGACAATAATGATAAAATAAAAATATTTGTAGATTCTGTTCCAGGACGTGTCTACTAACTAACCTTTCAAATTTGTGAAAACATAATATAATACAGTTTTGAAGCTAACTTTTATTACTTGTGCAAAAGGTACTCTTAGACATTGATTGTGGCATTATTCATGATGGATGTGCAAGTTATCTAAATAAACAAATTAAATATATTTTTTGTCAGCAATAAACAAATAAAATTTTGACACCTCTAATTAACAGTACTATTGATAGTATTAGTTGGGTACTGTCTTGCGCAACTAATACATAAACTTGCTTATCACGTGCCATGCAAGATAAAACGAATCAAAATATAAGATAAAAACAAATTTAGGAGATATAATTTTTTGGGCGGCATTGTTTTGACATTTCGCTGCGACTTATTAAAAAGAATGTGAGGTACTTTAGGAGGATTCATGAATTGGAAGCATGACTTGTTTTGCAAGTACTAGAGTGTGTGTGTGTATATATATATATATATATATATATAGACAGCATAAAATTAAGCTTGAAGTGAGAGAGAGTGGTTGTGGCGAAATGATGAATGGACTTGGTTTTCGAAAGTAGTAATAATTAAATGCACGTTAAAGATGGTCTGAGACAAATTGTGAGAAATCTAAGGTAAGACTGTTAAGAGCAATGAATGTTATTCCTAAAGAGAGAGAAACAATAAAAAAAACAAGACCGTTAAAAATTCACATGATGAGGAATAATCCTACGTACTAGACGGCAGCCAGCTTTGTTCTGTTATCTGTTTACTCGATCTGCAAGAAGCGGTCTGGCAATAATAATGGGACGACAGACAGACAGACGACAGATGGACTCTGCGGCCATGCATGGGAATGGACCTGAAATATTATTCGTCGGACCCCGCCACGCAACTCCAGCATATGTGACAATCCCGCTAACTTACCCTTCTTCCTCTCTCACCTAATAAATGAGTGTACAATACACAAGAGCTAAGTCACATGCTTCATGTTCGCATGCATGTGCGTGACTGGGAGCACCAGCGGGTGCGAAAATGTTTTTCAAAAATATCTCCAAGTACTGTGAGAATTGTCATAGTGAGCAAAGTGTGAAAATGAGGGCACATGGTATTTTGTACACACGTGGGTTGGACCAACACACGTGGGTTGGACCAAAGTAAGCCTTGCCCTGTGCTCACGTGTAGGGACCCACAAAGACGGTGGTTGGCAAGCCTTAAATTCTCAAGAATTTTCGAAAATTTGCCACATCTAATCGTTCAAAATATATAACGTTCGCCACCGCAAAGTTGATTTTCTAAACCCAAATTCACCAACATTGGACACTAGATTAGAATCATTCGTTTGTCCATGAAAATTTCATGAGTTTGTGCATGCGTAGATGACTAGGTTCCCCTTAAATGGTAAATGTTTTGGGGGAGGGTTAATGAGGCCCATGTAGTTCATGTACTTTTTTTTATTTGTCTAAAAACCTCGTATCAGTTCTGAGCAAAGAAGAACGATACTTGATCTGAGTTTCTACATATTTTGGAAAATATGAGTTCCAAAGAGAGCCCAAACGGGATAGAAGCATAGAGATGATATAAGCATAGAGATGTCTCAAATCCCAAAAAAAAAAGAAAAAGAAAGAAAGAGTTGAAAAGACATAAACATGGAGAAAATGTACGTGAATTTTATTAACAAAGTATTCAAGCTCCGTTTCATTAAGGTTCTTTTTTTTTTTTGAACATCAAAAGAAATTTTATTAATCTTTAAAGTTTTTACAAAAACTAAAATGGCAATGAGGCGGCAAAAAAATGCCCAGTCCGAGATCTAATTCTTTGATCTGCAAGATGCCAACCAAAGAAACACCTAAATGGGCAGGCCCATAAAACATATGAGACGCAGCCCAAACACCTAGGCTCTGTTTATTTCAACGTAAAATATTTAACTTATTTTTCGATGTTTGATTGTACAAATTACGAGTAAAACATTTTCCTCGTAAAATCTTTTCTTTCAATTGGGGAACAATGACTTACCCCGAAAATTTCCGTACGTCATTTTCCAATTCTCTGTCCCGACTGCCCATTCCACAAACCAGCCCCTCTACCACCCAAATGCCCCAATTAGATTAATTATCACCTGAATTGAGTCTCCTCTTCTCAAATCCCCCAATTAGATTCTCTCTCTCTCCATATATACAGTTTATGTGGAGGCAATGGGTGAGAGCTGAACATTGAGAATCTTCTTAGTAATTGGGTTAGGAACATGCGGGTTAATGTGGTTACAAGGTAGAATTTGAGAGAGAGAGAGAGCGAGAGAGAGAGAGAGAGAGAGTTTATGATATCAGAGTATCAATACCTATTTTGTGAAGTAATGGGAACAAAAACTAGATTGATAATCATTGTTCAACGTTTTTTCTTTTTTTTCAAGAAATACTTAACAATTACTCCTATCAATCAAACATCGGAAAACAAAAATAGAAACTTTTGTTCTTTTGCCAAAAAGATTTTGCATTGGAAAACAACTTACATCGAGACAAACGGAGCCCTAAAGCCAAAGGCCTAAAAGTCTAGATACAAGGGATAAACCCAAACAAATAAGCCCAAACACGTAGGGGGGTGTTCCACTTTCTTTAAAAAAAAGAACTTTTTAAAAAGGAAGAAAATTTTAAGCTCAAAAATCATGTGTTCACGCAAATAATTTTTCTACCAATATAGATCTTGTTTGATAGATCTCATTGAGATCTTTTAAACGGTGCAAAATAAAAAATTTTATTTTTTTTATATTTGAATTTGAAATTACCTTCTTTTTTAAAAAGAAAGTTTAGAAAAAAAGCGGAACCGAGCCTTAAATGGTCTAAAAACCCAAATTATGGGCAAAGCCCAAACAATAAGCCCAAAACACCCTATCCCTACGAGATACAGAGTTGCTCATTCTCTCACAATACATGATTATTTAATTTAAAAAACAAGTACTTATTTTAGTTACTATAACAAGGCCTCAATCCTAGTAATATTTTGCTTTGCTAAAATCGGTTTACTACTGTGTTTTCATGATATTACGTAAAAACACTTAAAGGGTCCAATAATAATTTTTCTTGGAAACCCTATAACGCGAAGGTTGGGCTTGGCCCTTGATACCGAGAGCAAGGCCGGCCCTAAGCTAAAAAGGGCAGTTACGTACTGTAGTTTTTTTAATATATATTCCTTTGAAATCTAAGATTTTATATTATCCGAGTTTTTTCTGTGTGGAATACACATGCATTTGATTTTGAAAAGTTTATTTATTGACTTGTTATTTTATTTTTGTATAAATTTGTTAAGGGCCCTATTTTCGAAGTTCTCTTTTAGGCCTCCAAAATGTTAGGGCCGACTTTACCTAGAGAAGGGACATCTCCACTCCACGTGTCCAGCATGGTTACAGGTCAATTTTCCTTTTCTGCCTTTTATGTTCTGTTTTTTGTTAGTTGTCAATGTTTGCCTTTCATGTTTTTTTTTTTGAACCGCTCAAAAGTCATTCATATATAAAAATGTCATACAGTATCTACAGATTTCAATCAAAACCACAAAAGGGTACAACTAGAATAACCGAAAGAACTAATTGAAGCCTGAGAGCAGGGACCTCTTCACACCGCCACATACTCAAAGACAGGGTCGGGACACGTGGAGTATGCATCCAGACAAACAATTCCCTTCGAAAATTAAACCCTAATTGAGGTGATCAATGCAGCACAGAGAAATCTGTCTTCCCCAATACAGTAATCCAAAAGCCAAATCGCAGGCAAAGCCGCGAAGCAAAAACTCACGGAGTTTTTCCTTCGCCAGAGAGGACGCCACTCCAAAGAGCAAACTCCCACTGGCACGCGGAGTTCTGGCCACGGAAGGGCAACCGTTGACAGACCAACGTAGCTCCGAAGCCACGGCGGGCAGACCACTGATCAGAGGCAGCAACCAAACCAAACCAGTCAAGGAAAAACTGGATTAAACCAAAACAGAACCACCGTTATTACCCACCACCCTCCGAATCTTGGGGGAAACCCAAACCGAACACCCACCGGATCTGGGGGAAACCCAGACCGGTAACACAACCGGAACTCGCCGGAGAAAAGAAAACAGAAAAACAGAAGACCCCGACCCCCACACCTACACCACAGTTATTGTACCCCCCACGCCGCACCACTTCTTGAAACCAAGAACCTCTACCGCCGACCGCAAGCCAGCAGATCAGGAAACCCAGGGGGACCCGAGGTCGAGAGGGAAACGGAGGCCACCGGCCAAAGTCCCTCCCGCTGGCCACACACCAAGGAACTCAAACCTGAGGGGCGAAACAGAAAGCAGAGGACTGGAGGAGAGGGTGACAGAGGGGCAGGAGAAATGGAGGAGAAGGGAGGGGGAACGGAGGGGGAGGAGGCGGCGGAGGCCTCCCCCCAAACCCTAGAACAGGCAGTGCTTGAGGCTAGGCTAGAGAGAGAGAGAGAGAGAATCGTCAGGATAGAGAGAGAGAGAGAGAGAGAGAGAGAGAGCCTACAACATGTAATAAATATGTTTGCCTTTCATGTTGAGACAGCTTATTGTATACCAGCCTTTTATGTTTGGTTTTTTTTTTTTGGTTGTCAATGTTTGCCTTTTATGTTGAGACAGCTTATTAAGTCTGAATTCATTTAAAGTCAAGATTCACACACTTCGAATTTTCTATTTCTTGATAGCTACCTGACTGCCTCAAGTTTGTACCTTGCATTCGTAGAAGGATATATATGTAAATTTATAGCTTATGGGAAAAAACAAAATTGCTATGGGTACACCATTTGGTATACACCAAATGTACACTGCCTTCTATAGAACACACTTAGAGATCTCATCTAAATTATCAGAGCCGCTCAACTTTTTCAAAATATTTTTTCAAGTATCCTTGTAAAAAATCAACTCCATTGGATATCGGTAAATGCTTGATCGATTCTACGGCTGATTTGCTGATAGGAAATTGGGCGTAGAATCGATCAAGTCTTTACCGATATCTGACGGAGCTGAATTTTTACACCAATGATTAAAAAAAATGTTTTAAAAATATTGACCGAATTTGATCATTTGTGTGAGTCCCTTCAGTGGGTCTCATAGAAGGAGGTGTACACTTGGTGTACTCCAAATGGTGTACCCATAGCAGGTCTCGGGAAAAAATGGATATGCTCGCACCAATTATCTTATGGGGAATTTTTACTTAAACCTCCTATACTTTATGCAATTCTCAGAGACGCCTCCTCAACTATATTTTTAAACACTTACACTCCTTGTACTATGGACTAAAGTGAGACTGTTAGTTTTTCCGTTAGAACTAATGGAAAAGTAGATTTTTTCCACATTTGTGGCATTTTTGCTACCAAATATGCTTTTAAAATTCTTATATTATGCTTTTAAAATTCTTATATTGACCTTAGAAACTATTTAGAAGTTGGATAAAGCTACGTTAGCCAAAAAACATAGAGCATCCTAGCTCTCTTTTTCTCACTCTTCTCTTTCTAATTACTCTCTTTGTTTCCCAATCTATGATTTCCGACCCAATATGAATGCCTTTTAAAAACGTATTTGGAAGTGAAAATGTCACAAACCGTGAGAAATTTTACTTTTTCGTCAATTCTAACTGAATAACAAACTGACTCGCTTTAGTCCATAGTACAAGGGTTGTAAGTGTTTAAAAATATAGTTGAGGAGATATCTCTAAAAATCGCTTAAAGTACAAGGGGTGTAAGTGAAAATTCCCCTCTTATCGTATTTATAGGAGACACATTTAATTATTTCTTTTATTACAGGCATACTGAGAGAGGAAAAAAACCCCTCGAAATAGTATTTACTTTTATTAGCATTTCAAGCTAGGACACTGTATGAGATTTACTTTGGCATTTTACAAAGGGCACGAAAGGCCCTTCTAATTATTCTTAAGAATAAAATAAAGAGAGATACTACATACACTAGCTACATAATTATACTACACGTTATACTATATTTTATGTGTATTTTTTTGAATTTTTGTGAGAACTAAAATGGACTGCACACACAAAAAAAAGATGTAGTGTAATTATGTAATGTCAAAAAAGTAATGTACCTTTCATTAGTAGTAATAAAAATAACAAATGTTTTGTCACAAGAATTAAAAGTCCCCTAGAAGCACTCGCGTCTAGGGCTGTTACTCGAAACCGGAAAATCGATCGGAACTGGAAAAATCGGACCGGACTGGATTTTTTAAACCGGTTGAATAATTTCGATCCGGTTTATGTGTTTTAAAAACCGGTTGAAACCGGACCGGTTATACATATATATATAAAAACATAGGGGAGGGGTTGAATTATGGATTTTTGGTTGATATTTTGTGGTGTATATTGGTCTAATAAATATATTATTATATAAAAACTATTTTTATGGGCTTAATTATGTTTTTATGGGTTTTTTTTTTATGTATTGGGCTCAAAATTGATCCTTTTTTGTTGAGCCCAAAAAAAATGGTTGAATTATAGATTTTTGGTTGATATTTTATGGGTTGAATTGTGAATTTTTTGATGTGTTGAGCAAAAAATATGGCCCATGAATAAAAACCGGATAAACCGGATAAACCAGACCGAAACCGGTTGAGCCGGTCGAAATCGGACCGGTTTTATCTCAACCGGTTCCGATTTCTAAAAATCTCAAACCAGATAACCGATTTCGACCGAAAAATACACCCAAACCGGTCGAAACCGGACCGGTATCGCCCCTACTCGCATCACAAGAAGTAAAAAGTAATGTACCTATCATTATCTTCTTTCTCGACCGTCTCAATTTCTTTTACGAACAACTTTTTTGTTGCATGTTCTTCCACCCTACCAAGCTCATTTGAACCATTCAAAAGTGATTTTAGTGGTTCGAATTAAAAAACAAACTCTTTCAATGAAGAGTTTAACTTTTTGCAACCATTAATTTTCGAGATGAACGGTTCGAATGCTTGGCTGGATCCCTCAGTTTGAACACCATAATACAAGAGATAACGAAAATATAGAGAGGACAAGGAATAGACAACCTTTCAAAGTACATTGTTCAATGTTGAATTTAAATGTCAAAAACGTAATCATGAGCGATCCGAACGCTCTGCCTTGTTCGGATTGGAATTTGGAAAACAAAATTCAACTGAAGAAACAATCATTATCCATACTTAACTTCAATCATTACTTTCCACTCATTACCTCCCGGGAAATGATATTGGCACTCCAAAAATTAATGCAGACACTCTAAAAAACAAAGAAAAGTGGCTTTGGTGTTACACTAATTTTGGAGTGTCTGCATCAATTTTTGAAGTGCCAATATCATTTCCCTTACCCCTATCTTCAATTATTATTATCATTTCTTTTTCTATCTTCTTCCATTTATTATCCTTATCTCTAAGATCATTACTCTAATTTCTCTCTTCACTCATTACCTTAAAAATCAAATTAAAAATCCAAAAACCCATTTAAACACAGCACACTATAGGGGGTGTTCCGCTTTTGAAAAAAAGTACTTTTTGAAAAAAGAAGGTAATTTCAAACTCAAATATATTGAAAATAAAAAATATTTTTTCAATTTTTTTTGCACCGTTTAAAAAATCTTAATGAGATCTATCAAACAAGATCCATATTGGTTGAAAAATTATTTGCGTAAACATGTAATTTTTGAGCTTGAAATTATCTTCTTTTTTTAAAAAGTTCTTTTTTCCAAAAGTGGAACACCCCGTAATTTGAGTTCAGATCTAGTATGCCTTTTAAAATATAATTTAATGAAAAGAACCCCGCGTCCGGTGATCGAGGACGCGGGGGCTCTGCTGCCCGGAGGGCGCAGGAGCCCCTACCCACTCTCTTTAAATGGCACCGTTTTTATTAAATAAAAAATCTCCACCACCAATTTGCAATCCTATAGAGCAGAAACGTGATTATAAAAGCTTTAGAGACAAAATTTGATTATGTCTCTTTAGAATAATATAATCAGAATAGTAAGATCTTCACACCCATTCAAACAAATTAAAAATTGAACCACTTAATTTTTTAATCATATTTTTTAATATATAAACGGTCTAAAAAAATTATTGCTCAAATTTTCACTCCGATTGAATCGGTACAAAGAATATATACTTAACAAGATCTTTGTACCGATTCAATCGGAGTGAAAATTTGAGCAATAATTTTTTTAGACCGTTTATATATTAAAAAATATGGTTAAAAAATTAAGTTGTCCAATTTTTAATTTGTTTGAATGGGTGTGAAGATCTTACTATTCTGATCATATTATTCTAAAGAGACATAATCAAATTTTGTCTCTAAAACTCTCATAATCACATTTCTGCTCCATAGGATTGCAAATTAGTAATTGAGATTTTTTATTTAATAAAAACGGTACCGTTTAAAGAGAGTGGGTAGGGGCTCCTGCGCCCCCGTGCAGAGCCCCGCGTCCGGTGATCGATCACATGGTCGCAGACCCTACAAGTAGATGGATAGGATTGCCCCCACCCCATGTCATTATTGTGCACATGCACTTGTTAGGCATGTGTACGTACATGTACCTAACTAGCTATAAATTTGGTGGAATGCTTGTACTCCTAGTTTTACATGCATGAGAGAGTAAGTAAGAGAATAAATACGTGTGGTGTAAAAACTAGGGTTACTCAAAAAATCTGGTGAACTGCGAAACCGATTCGGACCGAATCGATCCGTACCTTTTGGATTTTGTCCGTGAATTAATAGTCCGGACATGAATTGAAATTAGAAAACCGTGACTCGCTGTTCGGTCCACGGATTTTTATTACGAAACCGTGGATTAACCGAACCGGACTGTGAGATATTTATTTTATATATATATACACACACAAATATATGTGTGTATTTATATAATTAATAGATAGGAATGTTAAAACTTTTTTTTACCAATTTTAGTATTTTAATGTTAAACTGTTGCCGGTTGTCGTGCATTGCATTTGAATAGAATAGTTGTCCTCCTTTGATGTTATTTTTTATATTTCATTTTATGTTATGTACTATAATGATACAATCTATTAGTGTTTAGATTCTTTTGAATCTGATTTCTAAAGTAGGCCTTTGATAGTTTATGTAACAAATACTTTCTGGTGGTATTAAATTTAATTCTGAGTGTAACCTTCTTTCATTTTAGTGTGTGATATTTGCTTGAGCTTTATTTTTGTTAAAATCCGTGAACAAAACCGTTACTGATCCGCGAGTCACAGATTGGATTGAACCGGATTGTAGGACTTTTGGTCCGGACTCGAATTTCATTTTGTAAAAACCGTAACTAGCGGTTCGATCCTCAAATTCTTTGAAATCCGAACCGAACCGGACCGCGAGCAGTCCTAGTACTAAAAACGCATTAAAGCCCTGTCTAAATTGTGTCGACAAATTCAAAGCTAGCTAGCTGGCTGGCACCCATACATGATAAAGAAATTAAGTTGAAAATATTCCCAGATGGATAGATGCTCCATCGGAGTACTAGAACCTTTCTCAAAACTAGATAGAAGGAAACTCCAATCGCACAGCCAAACAAAGCAACTAAAAATACGAGACAGCAAGGTTTACGTGAAAAACCGCGCACGCTGAATGTATGGGTAAAAATCACGGGAATCAATCATGCACTAAAATCGTTTCATGTGTGAAAACATGCAATCACTCTTAATTAATAATGATTGTGTACTCTAACCACAAGTCCTAAAAACTACTTGCCGAATCCATGTTCATCGTACCTTAATTTGCATGATTGTCGAATCTTGAATATTCATGCCTTCTATAAAGATGCCTCCCTTTCAAACTCCACGAAATTAAGGACTTAACTTAGAGATTGATTGGTGATGAAGTAAAACCCCTTCAAGTTGAAATTTTAGAACCAAGATGCCATAGATCTCTTTAGCTCTTCAAGGTACTGTTTATACCCATTTTTTGCACCACGGATCGGGCTAGTCGTGATTGGCCATATAATTAATTCCTTAATTAATTTGGGTCGAAGTTGGGTAATTGATTGGCGATTAAGTATTGGGCCATTGGTTTTTCCCATTTGGGCCCAAGAAACACGCAACCCATAGAAGAGCACGGCCCATGATTTTTTGGGAAGGTAGCCCACGGTTGCGCATGAAGAAAGGAGCAGATCTGGCCCATGAGGTGCGGCCCACGTTTTTAGGGGTTTGGTTGTAGCCGAGGTGGTTATTTCCCTCCAAAATCAAAGGCCAATTGACTAATTGGCCATTTGTCAAGCTAGCACAAAAAGGGAGTAGTGGGGAGTTATGGACATGTCACCCATCATTGCTCAATTGCCAGAAAATTGCCCATTATCTTGTATGCATGAAAAAATGGAGCATCATGAGACACATGTCAGCTTGTGGTGCAAAGCAGAATTCGGATTCAAGCCTGAATCAGCTTACTGCTATGCCTATAAATACAAGTTCACAAAATGAAAAAATGGTCCAACACCAAACAAAGCTCAACGCTTAAACCAAAGTCTTCCCAACGAAGCACACTTTCCTACTTTCAGCAAAGTAGTCTATCGAGTACCTCATGCTCAAATCCCATTCAAACTCACTTCATCAAGTAGTTTGGATTTTTATTTTTCTTGTAATCAAACTTTATTATCCTAGAGTAATAAAGTTCACGTTTTTACGTCTCATTTCCCATACGACTAGGAAATTTGAAGTCTACAGTCGTGCGGCAAATCACGAACTTCATTGTGATCTTTAACTTTTGGGTCATAGGCAATCGCTCTTACGTTAGAAGTCAAGATTCATGGGAATCTGCATCAAAAGTTAGGCGCTACAAGTCTTGGCACGCCCGCGCTCAACGCATTCACGCCTTTGCCAAAGACCAGAGTTTTCAGGTACACAAACCCTTAAGCTCTAAGAGGAATTGAACTACAAACGAGAGCTATCAAAACGAATACACGCTCAACATATCGAATCTGACCTAAAAGGGTTGTATTTATTCTTTGTTGAAAATCCGATCATAGTCGCTCAAGCGAAAAAATTCGCTCGAGCTCTTTCAGTTTTGCTTGGGCGAAATGTCTAGCCAAAGCGAGTTAGTGAAGACCGAAGGACTTCGGGCCTGAGAATCGCTTGAGCGACACTGCTTCTAAACTGATTTTGGAACCAATCTTGACCATCTACTATCGCTCTCTTAACCAATACAAATGAACGATTCCATTCCACAAACCTAATACTGACACTCTACGAAATTAATTGCAAAAGGAAAGACAACTCGATTAAAAGAGATATACGCAAATGTGTGTTTTAGGTGATGAACGTGCAAACCAAAAAGAGAGGTCAACTTATGAAGCTTCAAAAGAAGTTATCTAGTTATTATTCAAACATGGCTGCCATGGCAGTTATTAAGGTGAGAAGCTTATACACTTATCTAGGGCAAATTTTCGTAGGCGTTCCTCTAGTTTTACGATTGTCTCAATTTCGTCTCTCTTGTTTCAATTGTCTCAATTTCGTCCATGTAGTTTGTTTTACATTCCAAATTGGTAAAATAGTTAACACTATTAATAAAACTAACAGAAAAATATGATTAAAAAATTAAGTGCTCCAATTTTCAATCTGGTTGAACCAGCGCGAAAATCTTATTTTTTTAATCATTTTATCCTAAATGGTTGTAATGAATTTTTGACTCTAAGGCCTTTCAATGAGCACCCGAAGACTACTTATTTAGTTTTAGGCCTCTCTTAGGGTGTTCATTCAAAGACCTTAGAGCCAAAAATCCATTATGACAATTTAAGACAAAATGATCAGAAAAATAAGATTTTCGCACCTGTTCAAACAGATTAAAAATTAGAACATTTAATTTTTTAATATATAAACGGCGTAAAAATGTAGAGACCCGTGTTAAATTTTAATAACTTTAATGCTTGATAAATGCTTGAGTTGCAAATTATGTGAATAATAATAATAATGTGGAGAATGTGATTTGGGTTGAATGTGATAGAATTTGGAAGTTTGGGGTATAAGTGTTAGGCATATGTGTATGAATGTGTGTGTGTGTGTGTGTTTATATATATATATGGGGTGTGTGTAGAGATTCAATTTCTCTCTCTCTCTCTCTCTCTCTCTCTCTCTCTCTCTCTCTCTCTCTCTCACTCACTCGGCTCTCTATCTCTCTCACTTTCCCTCTCGAAATCAAGCATATAAACTCGAGACTCATGAAGATTAACCTTCATTTCACCTTCCATACATGATTTTGAGTTCGTATTTAATTGGGTTTAGCTCAGAGAGGAGTATTCGGTTGATTCAAGATTTTCGAAGCTAGGGCTTGTTGATTGAGCTTGGGTTTCGTTCTTCGACTTTGAGGTATGGATTTCTCATTTCTATTATGTGTTAATGTGTTGATTTGGTATTTGAATTGTGCCTTAAATCGTTGGTTTTGTTGTTGGATTTGTTTTTACGAAATTTGAAAATCGTGCACTGAAAAATCCAGGTCCTACCAGTAGGAGTTTTGGCCCTACCGATAGAAACACTGTCTAGTAGTGTATTTTGATGAAATTCTGGTTCCTACCGGTAGGAGATTGTGTCTTACCGGTAGGGAATGAAAAATCTGCATTTTGGCAAAATTTCGAACGGACATAATTTTTTCATCCGAACTCCGTTTTTGGCATACTATATATCGAAATTGATGTGCAGAAAATCTACTTTTCAATAGTGGTGGTCTCATCTCCTAATTCTTAACCAATTAGGTTTGGTAGCCAAAATAAGATAGATATGTTCGTATATGTTGGAAAATCTTTTTCCTTAGAATCGTTTGGATGAGACATGGATGTTCTTAGATTCTCTTGAGTACTTAATTGAATGGTTTGACAAAATTAGTGGTATACTTAAGACTTTGTAGTGGTCGTTGGGTTCCGTATGAGTCCTTTGACACTGAAATGAAGGTTTAAAGAACATAAGGGATATAGGTGGGCGAAGGTTGTATGTGTTGACATGTGATGTGAAAAATGAATGCGTAGAACACTCCTTTGAGTTAAACAACGCTAGGCGTGGATACATGAAACATTCTACTTATGATTGCTATGTGGAACATCTTTTGCATGACCTGTACAGTTTCATTGGTTGCAGGGTGGAAATCTATGAATCGTTGTGAGAAAATATCCCTTGATATTTGAGTGCTTGTATGGTGATGAGAAAACTAATAACGTAATGATAGTGAGTATGAGATGAAATTATTCATACTACTTCTATGTGAATAAGTCTTTGTTGTGAGTTCACTATATGTGATTGAGATGAATAACTAAATTATAAAATATATCAGAGGAATTATGGCATGGTGACCTATGATGTGCGACTTGAATTAGCTCCATCAGTGAGGGAGGTACTAGTAGGGGGTATCGGGATCCCTTAAATGGCCTGGCAGGAGCTTTTGCTCATGACACAGAACAATAAGAAAATTGTGACATGATGTGAATGAAAAAGGGGTATCATAGTGAAAGTATGAGTGGTATTAAAGACATTTGCATTGCGATTCTTTGATTACGATAATTTCATAAGTCAAGATATTGGATTGGTGACTTGAAATAAGATGAGGGGCAGTGTGAGTCATGAGAAAATCATTTAGATAGTAAGTTATCGTAGTCAAACTAGAGACTTGGTGCGTAGTAATGGTACTTCATTTGTGTCGTCGACTTTGGGGCGGTTACTAGTCAAGTTTTATTTCTCCTTGAGATACCGTATCTATTATTCATTCTATTTGTCTTCTTATTTGCACATAATGGTTATGTAGATTTCTCTACTGGGCTAGTGTAGTTCAATCTATCATTTTTCAGGTGTGATCCCGGAGCAGTAGTAAAGAGTGAAGTGCATGCATTCTAGTGCATATCTTCAGAAGAAGTGGTAAAGGAGACACTTAGACATTTTGATAAAACATGTTTTGTGAATGTAATAGAACCTTAACTCTATTTCTTTTAATGATGTAATATGCTTAAACTCTTGGAGTTGGATCTATAATTTAATGATTAGGATATAGTGAACTCTTTTGGGGTATTATGTAAGATAATGTGGGAAATTTATTTATGAAAAGCTATGTTTATTTATGTTGAAAATTGAGAGCGTGACAAAAAAATACGTGTTCCAATTTTCAATCCGTTTAAATCGGTGCGAATATCTTATTTTTTGATCATTTTATCTTAAATAGTCATAATGGATTTTTGGCTTTAAGGCCTTTCAATGAGCACCCTAAGAGAACACTGAAACTAAATAAGGAGTTTTTGGGTGCTCGTTGAAAGGTCTTAGAGCTAAAAATTCATTACGACCATTTAGGATAAAATGATCAAAAAAATAAGATCTTCGCACTGGTTCAACCGGATTGAAAATTGCAGCATTTAATTTTTTAATCATATTTTTCTGTTAATTTCATTAACGGTGTTAACGATTTTACCAATTTGGAACGTTAAACAAACTATAGGGATGAAATTGAGACAATTAAAACTAGAGGGACGAAAATTCTTGGCTGAGAAGAAAATTCTTGGTTGCCAAATTATGTAGAGCGCTGACGTAACGACCCTAATTTTGGCCCAAAATTCTTCAAATAAAATTTATATTGCTCTTTCAAATTGTATTAATTTAGTTAAACTAATTAGTTTATTATCTTGTCCTGATAATTTAATTGATATACCTACGACTATATATGTATATGTATTTTTCCTAGAAATAAGGGTTTTGGTTTATCCTCTCCCTCTCCCAGCCAATTTTCCCTCTCTCTTTCACACCCTTTGGCCGAACCACCTTTTCCTCTTGCTCCTTAATTTCAGTAGCCATCATTATCTCGTACCTTCCCCATTTACTCCAATACTTTACCCACCTTCCCTCCTCTCCCTCCACTCTCTTATAATACCCTCTCTTGCTCTAAAAAAAAAATCATATTACAAACACACCATACATACTGAAAATCCAGAGAAGAAGAGAAGGAGAAAGAAACTTTTAAAGGCCCAACAATGGTGGTCTGGAGAGAAAATACGATGTGGGTTCCGATTCTGTACTCATTCGAACACAAATATGCACTTCACTAACTCTAGCACGATCCCAAACACCTCTGAACCAATCCCTAGTCAACCCCGGTGTCCTGTTGGTCCATTGTCTACTCCGATTTTTTCGAAGCCATCCGAAACAGTCCGAAACTCGTTTAACAAATTTTTCGGCCGAACCGAGGTAGAATAATCGTTTCCCTACTTTTTCCTAAGCATATTTTTACTCCTATGTGTTAGTTATAATACTTAGAAGTGACGGAAATTGACGTCCGTGTTGAAAACGAAAAGATCAGATGTTATGCTCTGTTTTTCTTTTGTTTAGTGTACCGCATGTGTTTGTTTTGAAATCTTGCACTGTTATTACATTATTAACCCTGAAATTTGTATGCTTGCTGATTTAGCCCTAAATATGTTTGATATTCAATTGTTTGAACTCAAAATGTGAAATCAAGCTCCTGGACGTTATGGATATATATGCATATGATCATTTACCTTGTACTGTGAACAAAATAAGTAAATATTACTTTCGGTAAACTAATGATCATAATAAAGTATATGATAGAATAATTGCTAATAACAGATTTGAACAAAAATAATAATAATAATAGTAGATAAGACTAATATTAACTTAACATAATAAAGACACATAGCTAAGTAGTTTAATTAATGTGAACTTATGTTAATGGAGAGTGGATTTACTTACTAAGCAAAACAGTGTACATGAAACTAACGTAGTAAAATATAATCCTACTAGTTACTATTTTTATATATTTTTTTATTTTACATATGAGTGAATTGTGGACCATTACTAACAAAAATTAGTTAGGTAACAGAATAAGTGAAATTACTTTAGGACTATAGGCAATCAAAAATTTTAGTATCACAGACTTTAAACTTGGACTCTAACAGATCTAGTTAGTGATTATAAACTTCAATTATTATTATTATTATTACTATTATTATTATTTTAAACTCTAAGTTCATTAATTCGTACAATGAACCTTTAAGATGTGTGGTATACTAGATAACCTAAGGGTTACGAAAATACTAATGGATATCCTCAAAGTTAATAAGAATATATACTTTTTCAATAAAAACATAATAATCCGAAAGGCACCGACCCAATCCAAAACCCTTATGTGTTTAATTACTTGCACGTATCAATTGTTATATTTTGTTATGTTATTGAAATGTATCATTTGTATGCGTTATCTTGTTATTAATAAATCATGTTGTACGTGCTAGATTGGACTTAGGTTCATTGAGTGGTTACGAGTAGTGACTCACATAGACAATGTTAAGTAAAGGAAAAATGATAAAGTGTCAAGTGTGAGTGTGTGGATTGTGATTGAGCCATGGTGATGGCGAGGGTAACCAATGGGGCCCTGTGTTGAAATGAGTTACCTGCGGGGCCCAGTGTTTGAGAAATGTTGTGACACTAATGTATGATACGTCATGGAAAGTTTCTCTTCAAGGAAGGGAATGGTCCCATGAGACGGTTATAGTTAGTGAGACGTTAATATATGATACGTCATGGGAAGTTTCTCTTTGGAGAAGAGAATGGGTCTCATGAGACGGTTATAGTTAGCATGGGGTAGTGGATGTCCGACCCTATCGTACGATACGTCATGGGATGACTCGATCCTCCTGTTATGGTCTTAAGTGAGAATATGCTCGGTACATAACTTAGGTGCGCTCACCTAGGACCCTGGTATAGGATAAGCAAGAGGATGGGTGGACCCATGAGACAGTTGTAGTTAGTGGATGTGGGAGGAAAGGATCTCGTGGAGAGAATCCTTAGATTTCATGTAAGATGATGGATAGTAAAGAAAAAGATGATGTGCTATAATTCTGTACCTCTTGTGTATTATCAATTGTGATACTATTATTATTATTAAATGCTAATTGTAGAGTAAGGGGTTGGTAGGACTGGGATTATTCTACTGTGTGAATTATCACTTACGGATACGTTTGTATCCTGGTAAATCGGTTGCTTCCTGGTAAATCGGTTGCTTCGGCGATCAATTTGCCAGAGAGTGCAGGGTTCAATGATGGAGCAATTTGACACAGAAGGAATACCAAGGGTGAAGACCGGGGATGCTTGTGAATCTGTATCAACACTAGAGTTGCTTCGAAGATATTTAAATAAAATGTTAGATTTTTTTTAAATGTAAATTTTGTATAACGACAGATAGGGGCCTAGTAGTTTGTAAAATTCAGTATATTTTAATATTAATGCTTCCGAAATTTCATGGAAAATCAGGGCGTTACAGCTGAGCCGGGCTAGATTTTTTAGGGGTTTAAAGCGAAAACTAAAATGAGGTTATTTTGTTATATTGTTATAAATAGAGGTAAAAAAGTAGGAGGAGCTCCTAAAATTAAAAAAAAAAAATTTGTGGCCTAAAATAACCGTAATACAAACTTTAGCTCATGATCGACTCTAGTAGTCCGATATAGTTAACTGGTGTTCAAACCCTCACTAACTATATTTAACAATACTGACTTTCACCAAAAGGAAAAAACACAATTTGAAGAAGTCTTAAGGGGTGTTTGGGAGCCTACTTTTTGGCTTTTCATTTTTAACTTTTTGTCTTTTTAAATTATGGTCAGAATGTATTTTGAATTTGTTAGAGTGTTTGAATGATATGACAGAATGCATTTCCAATAGGAGTACTGCTTGAGAGGGATGTGATGAAAATAAATTATGGATTTTTTTTACCATGTTGCCCCTGGTTAATGGTATATAATGTGTATGAAGAATGTTTTAACCAAAAATTTCAAGTTATATTGCGAAATTATTTTGTTCTTCGTTAATTGAAAGCCTCAAACTATTTTTTAGATTATGTTTTTTTCATTCATACTTTATTTTTTGGGTACTTGATAGCCTCCAACAATATTTTTATTTTTTTATTAAAATAATAATTAAGTTAAATCGAAGTAACTGCAAAAAAAACAAGAACACTTGGAACTGTCATTAATCCAAAAAAAAAATAAAACACGAGGAGGGTTTTGGGTATTATCTGAAAATGGTGGAAGATGTGTACCAAAAGTGTGAGGAGGATAATGTGAAGCCGCCATTTTTTTTTTTTTAAAGTCTCTAATTTTTATATGTTCTGTTAATTGAAAGTCTCCAATTTTGTTTGCTAATTAAGAATAAAAAAAATAGACTACTGACTTAAAAAAAAACCTCAAATCCAAGTAATTGCAAAAAAAAAAAAAAAAAAGACCAACCATCATTAATACCAATGCAAAATATGTGAAGGGTAATTGGGTGATTTTAAAAATATGTCAAGGGCAATTGGATCTTTTCATTAAGGACAAAAAAGAGAATGAAAAAAGGAGAATGAGGAAAGCTCCTCCTAGGCTATTTCTCACTTTTGCTCTCTTAAGTGAAAAACGGAAAACACATTCTTCAATTCTCAGCCAAACAACTACTCCGTAAAAGGCATAAATGTGAAAACGAAAAGTGGAAAATGAAGAGGCCAAACAGGCACGTAGTACTTTCTTCATACTAGATGTGCGGACAAGCGCAACTTTTGTTTTTTTCCCGACCAAAAGCGGGCTCCACTTGGTTCGGTTGGGCTGGAACCTCTAGAGGGCAAGTGCCGGTTTGGGCACCTCTTTTTGGCATTTTTCACTTCTCATTTTTTTGTTTTGGGCGTTTGGCTGCTTACGGGGAAAGTAACTTTTTGCAAAATGAGTTCTCTGTTTTTAAAGATCCAAGTGCAAAAGCCAAAAAGAGGGCCCTGAGGTCCTTTTCAACTTATCTTTTTCGAATCATTTTCGGTAAACACAATCTTGCCCTCTTTTGTGTAATACCGAGATTACCACCGAGTAATGTTATCCTCTACTCTTCCAGATAGGTTACCCTATTTTTTAGTTTTTGGCATTTTGATTATTGACTTGCTTTTTAAAAATTTTGATCAGAATGTGTTTTGAATATGATAGAATATTTAGAAGATGTGCGAAACGTTTGGTAGATATGTGCACAATAAATTTTGTAGGTCTTTTTGTTAACTAAGATGAAAAAGAGGAAAATAAGAAGTCAAAAAGCATCTTCCCCTACTTAATTCTCTTCTCTAAACCCCAAAACTCATTTTCAGATAATGAGTCCTAGAATGAATGTGCCAAACACTTAATATGAAAATGAGATGAAAAGCTAAAAAAGAGGGTGCCAAATACCCTTAAACTCTGAAGATTTTCCTTAATAATCAAGGAAAATGATTTTGTCACTCTTTTCTTTTGTTAACGTCACTATTCTGCAAGTGTATTTTTGCACCAAAAATACACTTACAGTGGAGTGACGTTAAAAAAGGGAGTGGCAAAATCAACAGTCATAATCAATCATCTAAAGATATAATTAACAGAAATGCTACTCCAACCACACAACTCTACGGCTCCATTGACCGCTTCTTCAAAACGGCGCCATTTGGTGCCCATTTCTCCGCTCCAAAGCTTTGGACTCGGTCCCTGTTGAACTGGAGGGTAGTGCTGCGCAGCATGTTGTGCACTGCAAATTGTCGCCACTCCGGTTTCATTCCGATAATCGAAAACGTTTACTTCATAGAGCTTATCGACTAGAACAAGTATACCAAAAATCATTTCAATCGGATATCATTAAGTGACTCATCCGAATATTATTATCTTGAAATGAATGATCCAAAACATGCACTAGATAAAATCCACTATTTTTTGGTACACATAATAATTTCAAGATAATAATGTTCGGATGAGGTACTTAATGATATCCGACTGAGCTGATTTTTGATACACTAGTTCTACTCGACGAGCTCTATGAAATGAACGATTCCGATCATCGAAACAAGACCGGAGCGGCGGCGATTTGTCGTGCACAGCATGGGGCTGCGCAGCCCTCTAGTACGTCACTGTTTGGTGCACTCCTCTTGATGATTTTTAATGATTTTGTGGGGTCCATTTCAGATCCCAAAAAGATAATGCAAAACACAACTTATTCTTAAAATATTTTTTATGGGTTCTTAAAAAAAATTAGTTCAATCCAATATCCCCAAAGGCTTTTTTAGCATTCGTAGAAATCCTACGAATTCTAAAACATCCTACACCCTACAAATTTTGAAATAACCTTTTACGGATATCGAATTGAGCTAATTTTTTCCAAGAATCCATTAAAAATATTTTAAGAATAACTTGCGGTTTTGAATAATTTTTTGGGACTCGAAAATGGCCACACAAAATCATATAAAAATCATCAATAGGATTGCACGACCTTGTTTGAAACCTTCTGAAAAATTAATATTTTTAATTTTTGCGGGGCCCATTATGAGTTCTATGAAGATGATTCAATCTCAAGTTATTTTAAAAATATTTTTTTATGGGTTCCTGAAAAAAATTAGCTCAATCCTATGGATAAGAATTGTTTCAAAATTAGTAGGGTTTTTCAGAATTTGTAGAGACCCTGTGACTGCTGAAAAAGCCCTTACAGATATTAAACTAATTTTTGTATGAACCCATATAAAACAGTTTAAAGATACTTGTGCTTTGCATCATCTGTTTTGGGACCTAAAAATGGACCTTACAAAATCATTAAAAAAATCATCGAGAGGAGTGCACCAAACAGTGACCAAGGCCAAAGCTTTGGAACGGAGAAATGGGCACCAAACTGCGCCATTATGGAGAAGCGGTCAATGGAGCGGTAGAATTGTGCAGTAGGAGTAGCATTTTTGTATGATTTTTTTGTAAAATTGTATTGATAAATGTCCAATAGCACTTATAAAATGAAAATCATTTATGTATGATCAATGTAATTTGTAGGATAGATTTTACTCTCCTCTTTGGGAGAAGAGAGAACCAGTCTCAAACGGGGCTGCATTAAATTCACCCATCATGATAATTTAGGGTGTGTTACGTGTAGTCAGTAAATTAATTTAGTAGTCACTAGTTAGTTATTTTTAATGATGGAGAACAAAATTGCACTCGTCAAACACGAGAAAACGCAATCTGACTTTTATGAGTACTTGGAAGCAAATAAGAAGGCGACTCCTGTACCTCCATTCGTGAGATTGCAACCTGGGAAAGGCCAGGGAGAGGCGTGATTAAGATTAATGTTGATGCTTCGGTGTCCAAAGAGTTGAACACGATTGGAACATGAGCAATAGCTCATGACGAGTATGGTGCAGTGATTGGGATATGAGTGAATACTCAGAAGGGTTTTAATTCACCAAGGATTGCCGAGGCTCTAGCAGTTCAGGAAGGTATTAAGTTGGGGATTGCCCTTAATTTTACACACTTGAATATTGAATCGGATGTTGAATCAATCATCAAGAGTTGTGTTAGTTCGAATAACCCGCCTTCTGATCAAGGTTTTGGTTCATGATTGTTTATCTCTCAAGGAGTTTTTTATTTTATGTGAGTTTAGTTTTGTCAAACGAGACTATAATAGGGCCACACATATATGTTTGTGCTAAACAGGCCATTTCTTATGGTTTGTTTGACATGTGGACTTTCATCTTGCCCCTATGGAGTTCGTCACTTTCTGATGTATAAGCGTTTCTGCCTGTCAGATTAATAAAATCTTCTCATTTTTGTAAAAAAAAAAAAAAAACACGGTTAACTTCATCGAAAGGAGGATAAAAAAATAAGAACAAGATAACGATAGTATGTTGAACCACCCATGGTCCTCAACCTCGGATGAATTTATTTGGGGGTCAACTACGTTGGGGATCGAGGGTACCAATTGCTGAAACGATTTTGGAGGAGATGAACATAAAACGGGAACCCAGATCAAACGAAAAAAACAGAAAACGGGAACTGACGGAGAAGACTTTCGTTAAAGACTCACTCCGCTTGGTTCCCAACATTGGGAATAACTTTCAACTCTCGGCACAGTTTTCAACAACGTCGTGGTAATTAAAATGTATGAGCTGGCAAATTTTCTTTGTTCTGAACCGTTGGATCTCTTCGTTTAATAAGTGGCACCCTCTCACTAAAACCCTCACATGATCCTCACAGAGAAATTCTCATAGAGGATCTGGATCCGTGAAGGAGAGGGATTACCTCCTAATAATCTTGTTGCAAACAAGGTCGAATGTAAAGATAAAAATAAAAAAAAACAAAGGTCAAATGTATATAACTTGGCGAAAATGATATGAGTACCGACAGGGGTGTAGGGAAATTGTACCGACGGCCGCACCGGGCCCTCTCCGGCCACCGGACGGCCGATCCGAGCCATCCAAAAATTCTATAAAAAAAAATGAGGGGGCCCACGCGTGTATACAAAAATAGGGTGTTTAAATCAAGTAATCTAGACACATCGGATGCCATTGATTACACGTGTGGGCCCCCTCATTGTTTTTATAAAATTTTTGGACGGCTCGGATCGGCCGTCCGGTGGCCAGAGACGGCCCGGCGCAGCCGTCAGTACGATTTTCCTACACCCCTGTTGGTACCTATAGCACTACTCATAACTTGGGGCCTTTTGTTTAAATACTTCTTTTTTGCTATATGAGATAGGTCATTCATTCATAATATATCACATTTAATTTAAATAAATACTTATTTGAAATTCAAATAATTATTTATTTTCCTTAGCAGAACAAGGTTTGATAGTGGCTGCTGAGTTAGTGAAGTAGTATTGAATTGTTGAATTTGGTAGTAGAAATGACTTGAATCATCAGTGAAAATTTAGAATTGGCTAAAAGGTTGTTACCCCGTTCAGATGGACCTGGGATTGAAGAAATTTGAAAAATGAAACGGATATGTATCAAAAAACCCATACATAAAGAGGCATGATGCTCGTTTTAGTTCTCGATGATAAACCCCCTCTACAAACCTGTGGTCCAAAAACAGCCCAATCCAATTGGGCCTTGAAAATAGGGGAATTTCAAATGCAGTACCTGGAGCTGAGAAATGAAATATACAACCCGAGTTCGAGATTGTGTTCGGTCGTTAAAAAGTTTATTTAAGATCAATTTGTAAGCGAAAGAAAGTAAACTCAAATATTTTTTTAAAGCTCATTAAGTTTTTCTCTTTAGCTTGAACAAATTATTACTCAGATCATTCAGCTTAATTATTATGTTTAAGGTGCCGTTCTGCTTTCTTTTTAAACTTTCTTTTTGAAAAAGAAGGTATTTTCAGGCTTAAATATAAAGAAAATGAAAAATAATTTTTTAATTTTTTTGTAACGTTTAAAATATATCAATGAGATCTATCAAATAAGATCCGTATTGGTAGAAAAATTATTTGCATAAACACGTGATTTTTGAACTTAAAATTATATTTATTTTCTAAAAGTTCATTTTTCTAGAATTCGGAACACCTTAAAAAACTCAACCAACCTACTTTTAAGTGGCTACTGATTGGCAGGGGTGGTAAACAAGCTGAACAGGCCAAGTAGGTGAGTAATAAAGTTTAGTTTGAAAATTTAACGAGTTTCAAAATTACGTTCAAGCTTAGTGTAACGATCCGTGCCAACTGACCTTCTTAACCCTTAGCCTAACTACGTTGTTAGATCCCACATTGGAAAGGAGAAGAAAGATGATCGGGAAACCCAAATGAAATTTGAGTTGGAATTCTTTTTTATTATATATATATATTCCGACATTTTTTAGCCACTGTTTATTAGGTCAAATGTACTTATTGAGTTTATATAGCTTTGTTATCATTGGATGTTGTAAGCTGATGTATGGCTTGTTCTTTTCTTCTTTTTTCCAGACAAACGAAACTATTATAATACCTCGAACCGGATACATCGAGGGTGCTCGAGAGAAATAAGAACTACTTACTCGAGCAACCAAAAAGAAATGGTGAACTAAACAACACCATCCAACTGAAAATTGGATGGTGAAACACCTCATAGCCAAGACATTTTACAACTTCAACAATCTAATTCCATCCAAAAAAATCCTAAAATCCTCCACTGAATACATTTTTATATTGAATTTTGCCTTTACCCACGTTGCAACTCTAGTTTTAATCAACTCACCCACTTTCCCAAAGCTTGTTGTAGCATTATTGAACACGTACGCATTTCTTACCAGCCACAAAGACCACAATGTTGCGAAGAAAGTAGCTTCCCATAAGTGTTTCTCCCACTTTCGAAACCTACTGTCACACCCCCAAATAAACTGGTCTTCCAAAGATGCAGGACACACCCACACTACATGCCACCAATCCAGAATCCGCGACCAAACATCCCAAGAAAATTGGCAATGCATGAAAAGATGACTAGGAGTTTCCAAGTACTATGAGCATAACGGGCAAAGAACAGATTGACCCTCGGGGATCAAATTTCTTTTTGATAGCACAGACCTAGTCGCCACCTTAGATTGAATAGCCATCCAAGCAAATATTTCCACCTTAGGGGGGCACAAGTTTAGCCATAGAGCTTCCAACACCGGATTTCTTGTATACCCTCCAGTCTTCCACTGGTTATATACTGATTTTACTGAGAACCGATGATCAAGAGACCAATTCCAAACCACAGAATCTAGCCTGGCCAAATCCAAGGAAACAAATTGCAGCCGCTGTTTTAATTCCTCCACTTGAATGTTTTCCCAATCGCGTTACTGGCTTGTTCTTTTTACAATTCAAAAAGAATTTTTCAAAAAATTCCCCCTAGATTCTCCCTACTTTTAACATTTCTCTCTCTATCTCTCTTCATTTATTACACCTACTATCTTTCAAAAAAAATTCAAACTCCAATCCAAACAAAGCAGTACTCTTTTTAGATTTATGCATTGAAATTGGTTTGATAAACCCAATTTGAAGGTTATTAAGAAAAATGGTATTTTGGATAAGTCGGGTTCATTGGTGGGGTGTCAATAGTAGAAAAGGTAATTTTAGTAAAATTGTGTTCCATACTACGGAGTAACAAGAAAGAAACGTGCGTATGAGAACCAATGTTGGAAGTATTGAATTTTCCCATAATAATAACTTTCAGAAAAAAAAAATTCACTTTTTGCCTGGCCTGGGATTTTACATAAAACAATCATTTGAGAGATTTGTTTGGCTTTTGAATGAACAATGCTCTGTGTCTTACCACTCTTTGTGGGTTGACCATAGCATGAATTGGGTATTGGAAACTTGGACGGAAAACTTAATTGCATATGAGAAGGGAGACTTAAAGAATCATCTTCAGAACCCTTCCGACTTAGAAATCCATTCCGATCATTTTAAAGAGTTATGTTTCCATCCTCAACTCATTTTTTGTACCAAAATTGCCCTTACTCTTTACATTTACAATACCATATATATATATGAGGAATTTTCAAGTGAGGGATCCCTCATTTTTTTTAAAATGAGGGACTTTCATTTCCGATCAAATTTTAAAAATCCGAGCCGCTCAATGTGTGCAGAACGTGATTTTAAGGGTGTCCTCAAAAAATCAGCAAAAAAAATGACCGGGAAGGGCTTCATCCGAGCAGTTTCTTTTGAACCGTTCAATGAAAACTGCTCGGATGAAGCCCTTCCCAGTCATTTTTTTTGCTGATTTCTCGCGGGGAACCTTAAAATCACATTCTGATCACTTTGAGCGGCTCGGATCATCGAAATTCAATCGGAAATGGGAGTCCCTCATTTTAAAAAAATGAGGGATCCCTCACCGGAACCTAACTCTATATATATACTCCCTCCGTCCCATAATGTTTGGCATTTTCAGGAATGCGTGCCATTTTTAAATTGCATATATCTTTCAATCCATAATGTTTTAGGCAATTTTTTGAACTTTGTATAATAGAACAAATTAAACTCTATCAAACAAGATCCATATTGCTTATAAAAAAATATTATGAATTAAAAAATATTGTTAATTTTTTCATAAGGCTGAAATAGTGAAAGTGTCAAACATTACGGGACAGAGGGAGTATATATTATAGAACCAAATTTTAGGATGAAATCTTAACAATTAACAGTCCAATCCCAAAAATTCCTCTCTCAATCCTGAAAATTCCTCCCCCAATCTTTCCCCCATAAATTTCCTCCTCCCCGTCATCTTATTCCACCAAAAACCCCTCTCCCTATCTCACCCGAATCTATTCCTTCCAGACAATCGCTTCGCTACGGCATGTTCACAATTAGTTCCAGGGTCCCCTCTTGACTCGGCGCTATCTCCAGCATTCCTCTTCCTCGGCGTCCGATCATGTCCATCCCTTGGGCCTTGGCACTAAACTGTCATCTTCATCCTCTCCGGCGGTCGGTTTTTGTTATGGAGAATTCTCTATCAGAGAGAGAGAGAGAGGGGGGCAGGCAAACTTGGTTTCATCGCAAACTGTGTAAACGTGAATGGCAGGGGCGATGGGGTTCGTCTTTGTACTGAAGCATAACGGACAGTTGGACTCAACTGAATCGAGCGGAACTCAACTGAGTCTTTTCTGTTGAATCTGAAAACTGAAATGAGGAATACATGATCATGGGCCGTAATTTTGGGCCCTGCTTCTAGGCTTGGTTTCCAATCATTGCTGTGTAGAACTTCGGACTTTTGGGCTTTGGAAAGTAATTGCACTAGTTATTCATGTTTGAGGATGTTTATTTATGTGTTTTAATGAATAAAATATGTGTTATTCATGATTTTTCATGGTGTATTCATGAAAAATATGGTTGATTAATGTATGCATGTTTTTAATTGATCTTATTCCATGAAATATGGTTAAATTACCATCGAAACAGGTTTTATCGTGATCATCGTTTCATAGTTAAATTACCATGTCAATTTCAACGTTTCATGACCATTAACTTCGGACTTTTGGGCTTTGGGAAATAATTGCACTAGTTATTTCATGTGTTGAGGATGTTTATTTATGTGTTTTCATGAATAAAATATTTGTTATTCATATTTTTCATGGTGTATTCATGAAAAATATGGTTGATTAATGTACTCATATTTTTAATTGATCTTATTCCATGAAATATGGTAAAATTACTATCAAAAACAGGTGTTATCGTGATCAGCGTTTCATGGTTAAATTACCATGTCGATTTGAACGTTTCATGACCATTCGTAATTTAGCTTGAAACTGATTTAATAAACATGACATACTCCCAAAATATTATCATTGAAATATAAAAGTAATCAATCATATTAAAATTACCAAAAAAATCATGAATAATGATTGCTTTGATGCAATTCAATTTGAAATATAAAAATAATAGAAAAAAATAAAAGTAATCAATCGTATTTAAATATACCAAATCCCACTAAATTAGGAAAATAATCCAATCCAATCCCACTAAATTGGGAAACAATCCAATCCAATTCCACTAAATTAGGAAAGCAATATAACATAATACATGTATATCATAGCGAAAAGGGTAAAAAATGTAATTCACACATTAAGAGGATGAAAACATAAGTATGAAAAAAATAGCGGGATGAATTCTTACGTGACATGGATAAAGAAGATGAATATTTAAATATTCCTTATTACAATCGCGTGAAATTTAGGATAGTGCCATAAATACGGACAAATATTCACTAGTGCATTATTTACTGTGTTCGTAATTTCCAAAAAGTATACAACTGACGTCCTTTCCTCTAATCCGGCACTACCACGAGTAAGAAAAAGTTTTGCAGAAGATCGGATTAAAATCCGAACCGCATGTGCTGAGTTGCACGACCGAGGTGCACTATAGCATCCCGAGCCCGAGTTTTTTTGTGTAAGTTTGTGTGTTACTCAAACCATTGGTTGCCCTAGCAGTCTCCACTGCCACAAGTCACAAATTCTCGAACAAGTCCCCTCCCCCAAGGGTTCCTCCATGTGTGTTTGTGTCCCCTCGGCTAATGTGTGTGCCCTAGAATTGTGTCTTATGATGGCTAGCAGGAAGCTGGTCCCAGATATATTCCTCTCCAAGCGATTCTTTCATCCGCAGCTATTGATATCTCAACCGGTATCCCGATTCCCCAGCATTACGCTTATAACGTACTCCATTCTAGTTGGAGAGATGTATGTGTGTATATGTATTCATGTGGTTATGTGATTTTTATTTGGTCTTCTTCTTTCTCTAGGTTTCGAATTCAAGCTCGAGATCAAGATTGCTTCTCCCAAATTGGGTTTCGGGTAATCGTCAGTTTTTTTTTTATGGAAAAAGGCAGAAATTTATAAAGGGACCAAGCCCAGAACCTCAAGGAAAACCTCGAGAAAGAAAAACATACAAATCCAACTGGATACAACAAGAAAAGCAACAGCCTAACCATTACAAAGTAAACAAAAAATTACAAGAAAATTGAATCTGAAATTTTCCACTCGCAACAAACTCTGAGATTGTCGAGGTTTTTGAGCTCACGTTTCTAGGAACTAGCACAACTCTTGACCTCATCCAGAATTAATTTCTCAACTCCTATAGATTCATGACCCACTTGAAAAAAAATCCGACCATTCCGTTCTTTCCAAAGATATATAGTAAACTGAAGCAGCTAAACATAGTTTAAACAGGTGACCCTCATAGAACCTCTCTTGCCATATAAAGAACCCCACTGAACTTCAGAATTAAGATCCAAAGCATGGGCTGAAAGGCCACAACAAGTTCTGACCCGTAACCAAACAGAAGAAGAGAAAGGGCAATCGAAAAACAAGTGGGAATGTGATTCCACTCCGCCACTACACAGCACACAGTAACTATCATTTATAATCCCCCAGTTATGCAACCTATCCTTGGTAGAGAGTCTCCCAAGAATAGCTAGCCATAAAATAAAGGACCACCTTGGGACATGTTTTTTATACCAAACAATGGGCCACCAACCAACATCAGGAGCTTTGGAACGAAGGGCTTCCCAAGCTGACTTAGTAGAATAGGTACCAACAGTAGACAAAGTCCAGATAACTGAATCTTCTATGTCTTCATGAGGAACCAGATCAGGAGTAGTATTCTCCATTATTTCTTTAATCACAACATTTCTGCTCCTTGGCCATCTCCATCTCCCATTATGAACTATAGAGCTCACTTTCGCATTAAGGCGAAGTTTAGTGTCTTTATTAATGAGTTCTCCAAACAAGTTAAAGGTGAAGTTAACAGGTGCGCTATTGCTTGTCTCCTTAAATCTCTCCTAATCTAAATTTGCTAGTACTTGAGCTCCGTTTCGCTAAGAATCTTATTTTTTTTAAGTATTTATTTTCTACTATTTTACAAAGCAGACCATTCTCTCACAATATATGAGAGGAGTTTGTGTGTTTGTGTGTGTAAGTGGAGTTGTTTGGTAATAGTCAGTGGGATGTAGTGTCTGTAGAGTCGTGCTGTTGCTAAAAATCATCCTGACGACTATCTACTTGGCACTTGGCAGTGATTAAGATGCAAATAATGCTAAAAAGTTTAGAACTTTATTAAAGGGAAATAATTTTGCCACTTCCCTTTACTTCCCTGCAAGTGTATTTTTGCATCAAGAATACATTTGTAGGGAAGTGGCGTTAACAAAAAAAAGGAGTGACAAAATCAGTAGCCTTATTAAATATTTGACACGCACTTTCAGCAGCCTTATTAAATATTTGACACGCACTTCCTCATTTTTCTATTAATTTTTTTCAGTAATTCCAACACTTTTTGCTCCTTAACAACCACTCCATTGGGCTCTGGCTTGCATTTTTCTTCTTCTATTTCCTTCACCTTCAACTCCTAGTGTTTGTTTTAGCTCATCTCAGTTTACGTTCCTTTCTAATTTGTCGAACCAGGTTTCGTCAGTCGCACATATTCTGTTTTTGTTGGACCCTTGGACTTATGTTTGCTTTTCATTTCGATTGTTTTTCTCAATAAATGGGTGGATTGCCCCCGAAAACTTCCTACAACATATCGTACAAGTATCATAAGACCAGTATGGAAATCTTAATTATCATCGTCTTTGGCAGCCAAATTGCCATTTTCTTTTTATGGCTCCAATCAAGATGGTAGATTTACTCGAGATTTTATGTTAGCTGACGACGAGGCCATTCCATTATCCGAATAACACCAAGACAAGCCAAATTGTTTGGGTCCTTTGGGATGTTATGTTCTCATGTTTCCACTTCACTCGCAGAAATCATGAATCCAACAGTCAGTCAAGGAATTGAAGGATAAAGCAGAGGAGATAAAAGGGGTGACCGAAGATCTTAAAATTATGTAATTTTAAATTGCTTCGTTCACGCCTTCTTGTAAGTATCATTTTTTTTGCTGGGCGGATACTTCCAATGAGGGCCCTGAGTGGTCAACTGGAATACAGAACCAAGCAAACCACTGAGCAGCTGTACAAACAAGCGGATGGTGTGTGGACAGAGGCTGAGGCTGAGGCTGAGGCAACGAAGGTCTGATCCAATTTTCTCTCAATTGACACTATGCTTCCTGTGGCTTTCTAGTTCGAGCTCCAGGATTAGATCAAAATATTGTAAATTAATGGAGATGATTAAGTTCATTCGTCTGACTCAAGATGGTTCTAATAGTCTAATTCCCGACCCCTCCACATGATTCTAGATAAATGGAACAATTAATTTTTCCAACTCCTTTTTTCTCTTCCTGTTCTTGGAAATTTTATCTGGTTTAATAGTTTAAGTAGATAATGCACATGTTTTGCCAACTCTCAGTATCTGATGATCATCTGCTTCTTACATGCTACAGTTGTCTAGGCTACCATTCCTAAATGCCTTGTTTAATAAGAAAGGGAACCATTCATAGGCTAGTCCATTATGGTGAAAATATCGCGGTTTATTTTCCATGTTGGTATTTGCAATTTTGCAGGTTTCTTCCAATCTGAAGAAGAAAATTTTAGCTGCCACGGACAAGGTTAGATTGGATTTACAAATTGTCAGCTTGCACGTGATGTATAACACAGGTGATAAAATAGTAAAAGCATTTTGTTTATTAGGTAATTTCATATGTGATTTAGGTCAAAGACACTTTTCGGTTGGTGAAAGAAGAATCTGAAGGAAGCGAGGCCCCTAGACTTGGCAAAGAAGGGGTATGGCATAATAAAAGATGAGTTGAGTGGTAACCCAAGTAAAAGAAAGCGCCTTGAGTATGGAGTTCCATCCTCAACTTCCTCACCAACAGGAGCAAGAAGTACAAGGACAGACATTGCTGTCCTACCTTCGAAGCAGTATAGGTGGAATAAGAAGTGGGAAGCATTCACACAGAAGGTAAATTGTTAGGTGGCGTTTGATAACATTTTTTGCTTTTTGTTTTCTGTTTACGTTTTTGGTTAAATTTGCAAACAGCTTTAAAAACATGTTTGGTAACCTATTTTTGTTTTTTTTTTGAAACGTTTACGAAGTTTCTAAAAATTGTGAAAACGTCAGAAAGGTGGGTGTTTTCCCCTATTTTAAAACGAAAAACCGACAGCTCTATTTTCTGGTGCGCATCAAATCTCGGTGGCTCTTGCACAACTTTTGATCCACCTAACGAAATACTCCTACTCCCTAAGTGGGACCTACCACCTTAACACCTTTGGCAACCCTTCTCCATTTTTCTTTATCATCACAATCCTTTTCCGTAGACACCACCTCATGTTTCTTGTTTTTGTTTTTGTTTTTGTTTTTGTTAAAAATAAACATGATTCTACTTTCAGTTTTTTTTTTTTTTATAAACAAAAAAAATATTGGAAAGTTTTAATTGCTTTAATTTCTTGTCTTTAGATAGTAACAATTGTCTTTCCCCAGGTCATCCTATTTTCCAGCGCTGCAGTAGATTTAAAGAACCAGTGGTGGTAAAGAGTCGGGAGGTATGAGATCCTAAAAGCTTTTCTTCTGACTTTCTGACTTGATATTCCCATCCTTTCGTCAGGTTTTCTCATTCCCACCCATGATACTGATAAATGAACAGGGCTCTCAGCATTTATTTTTGGAACAATTTCCATTTTATAAAAGGGGCGAGCCCAAAAGCCAAGGGGATTGCCTTGGACAGAAGTACAGTTACCTGGAACGCGGATCGTTCTGGTATGAGGAACGGAAACGGAAATGTGGTACGCCACATGCTTAAATTGTGATATGCTAGGAGTAGGCTTCTATAGATAACAAAACTAGAACTTACTCTTCCAAGCGATAACAATCCAGTGCAACTAAACATTGTTTGTCAAATTATTCATACAAAACACATTTCTAGGAGTATAAAAACTGTATTTTTTACACTTTCTCCCACCGAAATTCCATTTTCTCTCTATTTTTACCATTATAAGTTGACATTTTGGGGAAAACTAAGGGGATCACTTTGGATCGCTAAATATACCGTTTTGGAACTGTAGTGTTCCATGTTTTGAAATGTTCGTACCAAAATGTAAATCACTAGGGTAGTAGAGTTCTCTGGTAACATAGGGTCACAGAACTACAAACTATCAACACCACCAAGCATTAGAACGACAAATAGCAGAATTACAAATAAAACTTCCTACCTGCACACTACCAGCAAAAGGCAAACAAAAACAAGTAAAGAGTAAGACTAGGCTTGTTTGAGTACCCTTGTAGGAATCCCCCAATTTAAACAGAGCATCAGATTAGTAGCAAACCTGGGCAAATTCTTCCAAGAAGAGATACAATTTCTGACTTACTCCAAAATTCTTTTACAGTCTGCTTCATGGTCCATACCCTTTTGTTGAAAAATCTGAAAATTTCGCTCTCTCCAAAGATGATAGACAGTAGCAGCAAGACTAAGCTTATAAACAGTTGATTTCATGGACCGCCTAGAGCAATGAGCATAACCCCATTGAAGCTTAACCTCTAAAGTCCTGGAAACATGCCCCCAATCACACCAACTCTTCACAGCCTTCCAAACCAAATTTGCAAAAGAACAATCAAAGAATAAATGGTTATGACCCTCCAGTCCACCATGACAGAGAACACAATTAGAATCCACAGCAATTCCCCAAGACCTCAATCTGTCTTTAGTTGGTAATCCCCCCAAGATAGTAGTCACCCACAAAATGAAAGACAACCTTGGCACATGTTTACTATACCAGACCAAAGAAGACCACTCCACTTCAGGTTTGGAAAATCTGATAGCTTGCCATGCTGACTTTGCAGTTTGCACTATAAGATCCATTAGGAGTCAAGGTCCAGATAATCCTGTCATCTCTATCCATAGCTGGAACAAGATCACTAGCTGTGCCAGCCATAATCTCAATAATAGCTGCATTTCTGCCTCAGGGCCATTTCCACCTTTCATTTGCAATAATGGAAGGTGGAAATTTCTTAGCATTTAGTTTCGTTCATAACGATCCCGACTGTGATCATTTCATCTTTCAAAGTATACATTGTGAGAGATTTTTTTTGCTTCGTTTTTCGTACTCCGTTTGTCTTTAGTGATTGTTTGTTAGTTTTTTTACTAAAACATCATTTTCTGATGTGGCGCGATGAGAGGGATCGGAAGAGTAAGAAAGATCAAACAAAATTAAAGAACGCTCACCAAGGACAAAAATATGGAAAGACGCTCACCATAATTTTGTCTTTAATTGAAAAAAAGTTCACTAAGAACAAAACTACGGTGAGCCATTCAGAGTAATTGTCTTTAGGGAACCTTTTTAAATTTCTGGTTACTCTTCCGATTCCTCTCGTCCCGCTCAATCAGAAGAAATTGTTTTTTTTAATATGTAAAACACTAAAAAAAATCACTAAAGACAGGCAAAATACAAATAGGAAGCAAATTATTTTATTGAAATGCACTATCATGTCACCCGTCCTTCTACCACATGGCATTGACTACCAAAGGTGACACCAAAGCGATCTCGTCATTCTCATCACATTGAACATGTCGAACACATGAGCTCCTCCCAAAGAGAGAGAGAGCTGTCTCAAGACAGCCCTCGGAGTCCTCAAGGGGACCTCGAGGGCACAGACTGGAGGCAAGGGACAGAGGCTTGTTAGAGATGGCCGATCCTCTAACTTGAGGGGTCGCCCCACCTTGACCTACAATGGAGAGAGGGATCAGCAAACAACAAAACTCCGAGAAGGCGAGAACACGTACCAGAGTCAGGGCGACACCCACGTTTGTCAGGGTCACATCCGCAAGTGCGGAGGCAGCCAACGATGAGACATCACCTGTCATCAGCTGGTTGGTTCCTTGTTGTATCTTCATACTGTTGGCACCTCGCTAATTCATGGGTACAACCTGTCCTCAGGTGATTGGCCAGACCCCTCTATAGATGTGGGACAAATCCCTATGCAAGACGACGAACAAGATTCAAGGAGAATCATCACCATAATCAATACAGGTAATAATACTTACCAGTATTGATTATAATACTTATTACCAGTAGTGTAATAATACTTGTACACTACTACTCCATCTCCCTTTCCGCAGTACCTCTGTCTCTCGTTCTCTCCATCTCCATTACTCCTGTGTTCTCTCTCTCCTATCTGGTGCTTATCACCTTCCACACTCCATTCACCTCACCAAGGCGACTCTGGACTGTTCCTACAATCACATTGAATGTCTATTTGAAAGACAAAATGCGGCCGATATATATGGGGACGGTTCAAGGAACACCCAAAAAAACATCCAAAATCTCAATCTCATAATTTTCGATCATTTTTTTTATGATCCAAGCTGCTCAATGTGTGCAGAACGTGATTTTAAGGGTGCCCGCGAGAAATCGGCAAAAAAAATACCGGAAAGTGCTTGTTTTGAGCAGTTTTTAATTGAACCGTTCATTAAATCTAAGCTAAAAACTGCTCAGATCAAGTCTTTTCCGGTCATTTTTTTTGCTAATTTCTCGCGAGTACTCTTAAAATCACGTTCTGATTACATTGAGTAGTTCGGATTATCAAAATTTGAGCAGTTTAAAAAACACCTAAAAAACACTTCATAGTTCGCGGTCAAATTTTGATGATCTGAGCCGCTCAATGTTATCAGAACATGATTTTAAAGGTACTCATTAGAAATCAGCAAAAAAAATAACCAGGAAGGGCTTGATCCAAACAGTTTTGAACCGTTTTTTATTGAACGGTTCAAATAAAAATTGCTCAAATCAAGCCTTTCCCGGTCATTTTTTTTTTGTTAATTTCTTCCATGCACCCTTAAAATCACATTCTGCATACATTGAACGGTTCGGATCATAAAAATTTGATCGAAAACTATGAGATTTAGATTTGGGGTGTATATATATTATTGGTGAATGAGATATTACATTGATGGCTGAAATATGGAGAATGTTGTGCACTATAAGTGAAAGAATGTTCAAATTTATAGGTTAAAGTATGTCTTATTCTTTACTTGAATGAGAGAAATGTAGTTGAGTTGTATTGCACATAAGATAATGAAGTGACAGATAGTGTTGTAAGAGTGTTTCAACGTAGCTTATTAATGTTTTTTAGGTCCCTATTTAGTTAAAAAACAGAAGGGGTTGGCTGTATTCTGTAAGGAGATAAAGTAAGGTACTCCCTCCGTCCCGATTTGTTTGTCCCCTTTTTGACTTTTTGAGAGCGTTTGACCTCTCAAAGAATTGGCTATAATTTTCAATTCGTAATATTTTTAATATGCAATATGGATCTTGTTTGATAGATCTCAATTAGTTTTATTATACAAAATCTTCAAAATCATAAAAAATATTATAAAATGTAAGATATAAGTATATTTTTGAGAGGCACGTATTTCGACAATTGGACAAACAAATTGGGACGGAGGGAGTATATGTTATGGTGTTAAGGGCTCCCATTCATTTGGAGCCTGTTATTCTCGACCCTGCTTTTGAAAGCCTGGAGGGAATATTTTAACCTTTCAAACGTACATATTTTCTTTGTAACTTGTTAGTCAGATTTGATTGTGTGAACATGATAAGTTTGTCTTTTATGGTTTTTATGATGGAAAATGGTTTTACTTTTAACATTGTTCTGTATTGCAATTTGTTGTAATTGCTATCTCGATCGGAAATGGCAGTTTGGAGAAGACATGCTGGACAGATGGCATACTAGTGATAATCCAGCAGTTCATAAAATTGAAAAGTATGCCTTTTAATTTTGTTTCAACCTTACTGTTGCAAATGATTTACTCTTAATAGGCAGAGAGTTGTAATTATCTATTTGATCATTCTTTCTTTGACAGTCTAATTGAAAGTGTCTCTGGAGAAACCGTTACAGCAGTTTCATTAAAGGAAATACGTCGCCGCGATCTGTATGCTTTTAGAATGGTTTCTCTTCTTTAAAAGATCCCGTTTCCTCTCCAACTCACTAATAACTGCTTAGGTTGATAAGAAATTCGCAATTGCACCCTCAGGTCTTTCTCTGTGCCTGAATCTTTGGCTGAGGTTCAGGAAGTGGTTAAACCAGTTCTTAATGCTTATTTCAAGGTAAATCCCGAATGGGGTGCCTTATCTCTTACCATATTTTCTCTGTCATGTTACAATTTGGGAAGGAGGACTATTATATATGTTAAAGACAGTTCTTGATATGCGTCTTAAAATATCTTCCATTGACTACAGGGAGAAGATGAGTTTCTGAAGAAGTATTGCAGCACTGAAGTGATTGAGCGGTGCAAAGCAGAGCACAAGGCTTTTCAGAACCAGGGTATCTTTTTCGGTAACAAGGTGAGCGAGAGATGAGATTTTAATATTTTTTTCAGTGATTGCCATGTATGTTTAATAATAAGATGAGAGAATTCAACATTCTCACCCCTCCTTTATAGTTAGTCAATGATATAACTTTATAAAGTTAGAGTAAAAAACAACAGTAAGTGGATTAGTTGGGCCGGGAAAAACAACAATTGAAAAGTTGGGTGTGCTTATTGATATCTTCTTAATGCAGATTCTACACACATATCTGATGTGGAATTAAGGGACACTAAAATGATGGGGGACACTCCTATCATCATTGTGGCGGTAGGCAATATTGGCACTTCGACTGTGAATTCTTCTTTTCTTGAACCAAAGGACTTTATTGATGGCTCTATTCTTAATTGTCACAGTTCGGAACCCAGCAGATCTATTGTGTACGTGATAGACTTGGTTCAATAACAAAAGGGGGCACGGTTAAATCCCAAACCTTTACTTGCAGTTTAGTTGAGTCTACATTAGCATGGCAAAGTAGTGTATGTAGTAGGTATATAATTATTTTCCTTTACCGTTTTGAAAATTTACTGATACAATTTGAATCTTTGGTCTCAAAAACAATGCAACATAATCTCAAGTCTGAATTCCTTGTTGAAATTTGGGATTCGCAGTTACGATGTTAAGCAATATTAATGCAGAGAGTATTGTTTTAATTAGGAAGTAATACAATTTGTTCATGGAAGTAATGGTCTGCTTAGAGCCTGACCATCTCTGCCAGACACTTCAAAAGTTGGTGTTGAACACAAATTTCGAGTCTGCGAAAAAGACGGAAAAATGTTGAACAAGAGTCAATTTTATTGATGTATGATATTAGGGTTTACAATCTCTGATCTATTTTCTAATCAAAGAAAATAAAGTCTTCTGATTATTCTCTTCGGTTGTTGAAACGAGGGCTTTGTGCTTGATCTCGAATCAAACGGCGGAATCTTCTCCGTGATTTGCGAAGAAGTTGATAACTTGGGTTGAATGTTCTTCGAGGCTTTGAGGCTTTGATTCGAAGAACCTTCTTGTTAGATGCACACTTGAAGAATTCTGAAGAACTTGAAGACTTCGATCTTCAGAGCTTTGGAGCTTTTTGCTTGAATGCGCAGATGGAAAAATATGAGAGGAAACATCTCTATTTATAAGGGTTTGGGTGGAGACTCCAATCCTAACCTTCCATATTGATCTCTTTAATTATTTCCTTTATTGAAAAAGGAATAATAATAATTTGATAATTATCTTTCCTTTCTTTTTATTTTAGAAAAGGAAATTATATATAAAGATATTTATTATTCACCAATTAGCCTAATTTGATTGGCCGGACTTGATAAAATAATAACTGTGTCATTTTGACACGTGGCACCATTTGATTGGTCCATTTACATGTCTATGACTTTTGACCACGGACACTTGGCATCACTTGATTGGCCCATCCATGAAATTTTGACGTTGACTTACAGGCACTTGGCAGCATTTGATTGGCCAATTTGTATGCCCTAACAACACGTGGCGATTTGTGATAGGCTAGAATTTTTACATGCCTACAGATGCCCCCTCGAGACTTGCTCATGTATGAAAGTGAGTAGGTCTTGAAATGTTGACTTGATTGGATTTGACGGTGAAAAGTTGTTTATGAGGCGATAAATTTTTTCCTTGCTTGACATTCGGTGTCAAGTTGAATTTCAAAAGGTGAACTCGTAAGCCGAACTTTATAATCCATGCATAATCTTGCATAACTTGAATTTTTCCTTCAGAGGCTTTAAAGTCGTGCGAGCCCAATTTATTCGTGGACTAAAATTCGATAGCCCACTAATGTAACCCACAAAAACTATTGCTCGCGAATCTACTCGGTAAAGCCAGCTTGCCAGAAAATTGCCTATTGAGATTGAGCGCCAAATCCTAACAACATAGGAAACTTTGGCAATTTTTGCTTCAGAATTATTTTTTCTTCGGAAAAAAAGTGGACACATTTGGCTTGTTGTTATTTTCACCGCCTCAAATCTTTCCATTGAAACACCGCTTGCGGCATTATTGTGCTTGAATTTGGAAACTCACGAATTAGGAGAGCAATATTGCATATTCTTTTTTCTTGGAAGTTGTCTTCTTTCTCTATATATTGAGAGCAATAGAAGCCAACTCTCACCACACCCAACGGAGAAATCTCGTACGTGCTCCTCTCCTGCTTTGTTGCTTCTTCTTCTTTTTGTGTTCCTGCTTTTGGCTTCTTTTGCTGCGCGCTTCAGTTTTCTACCAATCACACGACATGCAGTTTGCTTTTTTTAAGTATGCCTTTGCACTAAGCATGTGGAAACACACGTACTCTTTGATTTGTCAGGTACCACCGAATTTATGGCAAAGCAGAACGGCACGTGCTCTCTTTCAAATATGTAGGCGATTTGTTGTCTTGCTTCAAGGCCATGTGTTGTTCTTTCAGCCTCTAGCCAAAACCAATTTTGTTTCTTCTGACTCGGTGACTTTCCGGCATGAGTTTTCAAATGATCAAAACATATTTTAATGACTGCAATTTATTCAGCATATATAGACTTGAAACCCACATGATTGCGATTATTTTTTTTTGTTGAAGTCCTGACTTGATCACAATGGAAACATGTGCTGTCTTTTAATATCTGCAAGAGCCCCTTTTTTTTTTTTAACGATGTGTTGCTCCTATAATTTCGGCAATTCAGAATTTGAAGTCTTGATACTCCAATTAGCTTAACTCACTGAATCTTGCTCTTCCATGTTTGTTTTCCGCAATACAAATTGTATCTTTTCTCCTTAAATAGAAATAGTATATTGTCATGCATAACTTCTTGATATATTTCGTAGACCTTGTGGGGTCAATTATGCAGCATATAGGCTCCACCTCGTTTCGAACTGATTGGACCAAATTTTAATTTGAGTAGAAAGATATCGGCGGAACCACTGAACTCAGGACAAAATCTTTTTGTTATGAAACTGAGAACTAAAAGCAACTATAGACTTAGAACTCGTGTGGTAATCTCCCAATTTTGACAACCAGTTATTGGCCCTTTATTCTCCTGTCCGAACAAAGTAAATTGGCTCACCATGGACACTTTTAATCTGAAATCGTGCATGCTTAGTTAGATCACAGCCACAATCAATTTTAATCCAAACTTCATGGGCCCACATAACCTTTAGCACTTTTACAAGGAAATTTCCTTTTGGGAAGAAATCCCCCCTTTTCAACTTTACTAACTCCATATATGCACGACATCGTCAATGTTTAAAACTTTGCATCTTTTTTTTTACGGGGTCAGTTTCACCTTAATTTTTTTTGTTGACAGCATGTGCAGAAACCATATACAGTAGCAGAGGCGTCAGTAGCTATATACGGACACCGGTCAACTCGAAATTAACTAGTATGCTTTTATCCGAGCTCCATTACTGCACCTCAGTTGTTGTACACTGTTTAATGCCCTTTTCTGATTTGAACAGTGCTTGCACCATATTGCTAATAAAGTACCTACGGACCCCCCCCCCCCCCCCCCGTTTTTGTGTGTGCGTGTGTGCAGGCTTGAAGCTTAACAGTTGCTTCTTCGAGTTTAAGCCCCGTTGCCATTGCTTCTTCGAGTTTTAAACTCCGCAGCCATTGCCTCTTCGAGCTTTAAGGCTTCGTTGCTGTTATTTCTTCGAGCTCTGCTCCGCAGCTTCGTAGCCGGTGCCTCTTTAAGCGTTAAGGCTCCGTTGCTGTTATTTCTTCGAGTTCTGCTCCGCAGCATCTTCCAGCTCTGGTCCGCAGTTTCTTCGAGCTCTGCTGCACAGCATCTTCGAGCTCTGCTCCGCAGCATCTTCGAGCTCTGCTCCGCAGCATCTTCGAGCTCTGCTCCGCCGTTTCTTCGAGCTCTGCTCCGTGAAGAGATGGCCTTGTTCAACGATCATTCGATAGATGATCATCAATTTATGTCCATCAGTTACGAAGGCGCTGCCCCAGCAACTCAAGTTGACCTCTGGGTTCATGATCCAGCCATTGGAGCTCTTGCACTAGATTGGAATCTTTCTCTCGATTCACACCATCTCTCACGATGGTATACTGAATCATCTCGAGAACTATTTAATCATGGGAAGTCCACTTTTATCTCCAACGATGCACTATTACTGCGATCATCTCTACACAAGAAGAACAATGATTCTGAGCACTTCCTTTTGTTAGGTGATCGAATCATCAACGGAGATGCTAAATGGGGTAACATGACTCCTCAGTTTGGGGAAATTTCTTTCATTGACGGATATTGGGAGTGGTTAGAAGATGTGCTTGCATGGAATAAAGACATGCTAACTAGTGCGAAGATATATGACGCTGTCTTTGCATCCTTATTTACTTATGTTCGCAACACAAACCTTATTCGCTCATTTTGTGAGCTTTGGTGTCCCTCAACAAATAGTCTACACGTACCAATCGGAGAGGTGTCTATTTCCCTATGGGACCTACGCCTAACTGGGGGACTTTCAATTGATGGAATCTTCTATGACGAGGTTGTGCCTTCTGCTAGAAAACTCACTGGTGTTGACAAAAAGGATGTGCCGCTTCTTCCTCCAAGTTACAAGTACTTATTTTTGGCGTATCGCAAAATTTATTGTGCAAGCGAGGCTTCAAATGTTACTGTGCATGATTGGGTAAAGTTCTGGTTTAAAGAGGATCCCCGTTACAAACAGCCGCCTGTTAGAGTTCAAAAGAAAAGGTTGGGCGAGCCCAGGACATCCAACAATCCAATCGGCTTTGTTGGAGAGAAAAAACCGCGCTCCAAAGATACAGAAAAGGTTTTTGACGACTTGGGTGTTGAGAAGGACGTGAAAGAAGAAACCAATTTGGCTGCTCTTCTATCTTGTTGGCTATGTGTTTTTGTGCTGCCTAACAAGGAAGTTGATCAAATTCGTCCAGGCGTCTTCAAAGTAGCAAGTATGATGGCTCAAGGAAAGAGGTTTTCTTTGGCAGTACCTGTCCTTGCGAGCATATACCATGGTTTGAGAGAAATCACATCTTCACCTAATCCAAGCAAATGTGGCGCAGCGTTTCCCATCCATTATGTTTATGGGTGGCTCGGTCGTTATTATGACAGTTACTTCTTGTCTGCTTCCACAAAATTTGATTATGGTGCCCGGATGGTGAAACTTGCCGGGGAAAAGAAGGCTAAACACTTTAGTTTTCAAGAAGCTTGTGATCTTTTGAAGAGCATCATGCCATCGACTCTATCGCTTTTAGCCTTGGGTAAACCACAACAAGGAATTGTCACCGACCATGGAAAGCATTCGAACTCTTGGAATGATTACGTCATCAATCTCAGATCAAGCTACTTAACTCTTCGTCGGAGTAATGAGCATATTATTGAGCCATATAGCCCTCACCGATTTGCTAGACAATTTCGATTTTGTTAAGACACTCCTGGAAAGTTAAGAGAAGAGCTCTCAACCAGCACTTTGGAGGCAATATACCAACTTTGGGAGTCTTGCACGAGATTAAACACGAGGGCTAATTTTATGATTCCGTCGCATTCATCTGAAGGCCTAGCCACCAAAGAGTATGTCGAGTGGTGGGAAAAATCTTTGAGCAACTTCTATAGAGATAAACTTGCATGTGAGAAGCCAAAGTCACCTCTTGCTGCTCCAAAAGGGAAGAACGTCATCACACTTTGCACAATGAAGTCAAAGTTGGCTACAGAAATTATTCCATCTTCTTCAAAATCTAAAGAAAAGGAAGTGACCAAAGCAGTAACCAAAGAAAATAAGAAGGCCGCAGAAGTCAATCCAAAGACTCCTTTGATTATTCCAGCATCTAAACCAAAGCCTATTGTTGGCCAGACTTCAGAACCAACGGGTGAAAACAAGAAGAGGAACACCCTAGTTCTTTCAGAAGGGAGTAGTTCCGACAAAGGTGAGTGCCATTGGAAGCGTTCGAAAAAGAAAGCAGCAGACTCTGATTCGCGATTGAAAGAGAAAGTGATGGTTTCTGATTTAGCGAAATTGGACTATAATTTGGATGGCATCCTTGATGATTTGCCAGACACTTCAAACCATGTTGAGGTATTAGGTATACGAGTAAGCTTTAATCACTGCCTTCTTTTGTTCATTACTTTGTTTATTCTTTAAAGAAGTTTGGAATTTTCTCATCAAATTTCTTAATGAGTTATTTCCCTCTGCAATTGGAAAACCAGTTTGCATCAGATGAGCGTGAAGGTTCTGTTGATGGTCCAAATCCTTTTGATCTTGCTTTGTGATTGAAACATAATTTTGTATCTGTGACAATCCATCTTCCATCTACTTCCAAGCCTTCTACTTCCAAGCCTCCTATGTTAGGTCGTGCAGAGCCGTCGACTGTTACTGCATTTGATACAGGGAGTATGATCAGTTGCGGTCGTCTTTTGGCCGCGAAGATTTATGATAGCAATATTAAGAGTATCTTGGAAAAAACTCCTTTTGAGAAGCTAACATCTTAAAGACCAAAACTGCAAGTGATTTACGCTGAATTTTCAAAGCTTGAATTGGATTATTCCCCACTCCAAACTCAAGTGGAGAAATATATACAGAATACCATCAACTATGTTTCCATGAGATCGAATTTTGCTAGCGGGATGACTTCAGAGTTGAAGAAGCGACGATTGGCAGATGTTGATACTAAGAGAGGTCAACTGATGAAGGAGCTAGATCAGTTGGACTTAGAGGCAAAAAAGCTTAGAGAATCCCTCGAAGGGATTGATGCACAAAGAGCTCAGAAGCAGCATGGTGTCTCAACTTTACAAGAAGAGCAGGCCATTATAGAAGCGACTGAGGTCATGGAGCCGACGGACATGGAAGTGGCTAACAATTTGGAGCAACTTCTAAAGTTCGAGCTGGAAGAGATCCAGAATTTGGCTTGGCTGGACTAGTTTTCCTTTGTCGTATTTCTTTTATTTAGGCTTGTTTGGTTTACTAAATGGATGTTCCATTTTTTAGCAAACCATGCCTTTACATTTATGATATTTTAGCATAAGACAATTACTTTATTATTTAAATAAAAATTTTCTCATACTTTTACCCATTCACAGTTTATTCTCTTGCGAGCCATGAATAGCATAGTTGTGGTATATATATATATATATATATATATATATATATATATATATATATATATTGATGGATTGACTGAACTTAAGAAAAATTCTCAAGTTGCCTACGTACCCTTGGAAGGGATCAAGTCAAAACGTAGTTCAAAGGTAAGATGAATATTTTTTTTTTTTAATGACTGAGCTTGAATTCAAACTGCATACGTACCCAAAATGGGATCAAGTCAAACGTAGTTCATATTTTGAATTTTTTTTTTTGGGCCATGCACAGTTTTAGCTCATGCGGGCCAGGAGCAACATACAGTTTAGGCTCATGCGTCATGGAGTAATACTTGCTCTTCAAGGGTAGTAGCGCTTCAAGAATTTGCCATTTATGGGGCCAACTCTTAAGCCATCTTCAGCAACCACTTTGTAGGCGCCACTTGAGTAAACTTCTTGCACCACATATGGTCCATCCCATTTGGAAATGAATTTGCCACCGATTTTATGGGTGGTATTGATGGGCCTTCTTACAGCAAGAACCAAGTCCCCTTTCTGAAAAGAACGAAGACAAACCTTCTTGTTGAATGATTTTGACATGCGGGCTTGATAACACTCAAGACGTTGTTGTGCCTCAAGTCTCTTTTCATCAAGTGCTTCTAGTTCTTCAAGGCGCAAGCGAGCGTTGTCTTCATGAGTGAGACCTTCTTGAACAGCCATCCTTAAAGATGGGATTTGACGTTCGAGCGGCAAAACAGCTTCCACACCGTACACTAGCCCATATGGACTGGCTTGTGTAGGTGTTCGATATGCCCAAAGAGCTTCTTCCATTCTCTCAGACCAATCCCTATTTGCTTTGGCAACTACTTTCTTCAATAAGTTTCCAAGAGTCTTGTTGAATGCTTCCGCAAGACCATTTGCAGGCGGGTTGTACATAGTAGAGGTATGCTGCTTAAAGCCAAATTTTTGGCAAAGTCTGGTCATGGCACTGTTGTAGAAATTCTTTCCGTTGTCCGTGATGATGCAATGCAGTACGCCATATCTAAAGATGAGGTGAGTACGGATGAAGTTGATGACATTTTCCTTCTTTACCTCTTTCAGCACGATTGCCTCCGCCCATTTGGAGAAGTAGTCAGTCGCAGCCAAGATGTACAAGTGACCATCAGAAGACTTCGGCAAGGGCCCCACGACATCCATCCCCCATGCATCAAAAGGCCAAGAAGTGACAGTTGGATGGAGCAATTCTGGCAGTTGATGTATAAAATTGGCGTGAATTTGGCAAGCATGACATCTCTTGGCGTACTCCATGCAATCCTTGACCATGGTTAGCCAATAGTAGCCCATTCTTTTGATGCAAAAATGAAGTTTTGGGCCAGATTGATGAGCGCCACATATGCCAGAATGAGCTTCTTTCAGAGCTTTTTTGGCTTCATTTTCTTCAAGGCAACGGAGGAATAACCCTTCAAAAGATCGGCGGTAAAGCGTGTCTTTATAGTAAATGAATCGAGGGGCTCGACGCTTCACATCCGCTCTCCTATGTGGATCATCAAGCAGTTTCCCATGTTGCAGATAATCGATAAGGGGTTGGCGCCAATCCTCTGTTTCAATTTCAAGCACTGAGACAACATTCACTTCTCTTTCACCATTGTCTTCATCGTCAAAGATTGGAGGTATGACCCAACTTCGGCATATTGAACGTGCGTCTCTTGGTCAGGGAAAATAAGTGTAGAAGCAAGCTTTGCAAGTGCATCAGCCTGCCTATTTTCGCCTCGCGGTACATGTTCCAGAGTGACACCACCAAGCCATGCAATCAAGTGACGTGCGTAGTTATTAAAAGGCATGAGTTCAGGCTTCCTCACTTCATAGATGTCGAGGAGTTGGTTGATGATCAACATTGAGTCTCCATATACCTTGAGTTGCAGATGCTTTGCTTCAACTGCCATCTCCAATCCAAGAATAAGAGCTTGGTACTCAGCTTCATTGTTTGAATAGTTTTGTGTGAGGGTGAAAGCATAAGGCAATACATCTCCTTCTGGGGAAACAAATACTATGCCAGCGCCTGCGCCACTTCGATGTGACGCGCCATCAAAGTACATTATCCATGGGGGACGAACTTCTACCACCATGACGTCTTCATTAGGCAATTCTTCGGACAACTCCCATTCGGCTGGTATAGGATGATCTGCCAAGAAATCAGCTAGAGCCTGCCCCTTAACAGCCTTTTGAGGTACATAGATGATCTCGTATTGTTGAAAGAGAAGAGACCATCTTGCCAATCGATCGGTGAGGACCGGTTTTGTCATGACGTATTTGATTGGGTTAGCCTTGGAGATGAGATGCACAGTGTGAGCTTGAAAATAGTGTCGCATCTTTTCAATCGCGAACACTAGAGCTAAGCACATCTTCTCAATTGTAGAATAGTTCAATTCATGAGGCAGCATCATTCTACTCAAATAGTACAAGGCGCCTTCTTTCCCTTCATCATTCTCTTGAGCAAGCAAGGTCCCCACTGAACGCTCTTGGGCTGCAACATACAAGATTAAAGGTCGTCCAAGTTTAGGAGCGGTGAGAATAGGTCGTCTCGTCAAATATGATTTAATGCTCTTGAAGGCATTATCGCATGCTTCATCCCAATCAAAAGGAGTCCCTTTCTTCATGAGGCGGCTGAATGGTTGACATCGCCGAGCCAAATTTGATATGAAGCGACGAAGGTAAGCCAATCGTCCTTGAAGACTTTTCAACTCGTGAATATTTCGAGGTTCAGGCATTTTCAAGATAGCGTCAATTTTAGCTTGTTCAATCTCTATGCCACGGGTGGCGCACAATGAACCCAAGGAACTTTCCAGACGTAACCCCAAAAGCACACTTCAAGGGATTCATCCTAAGTTGGTACCTTCGCAGCCGCTCAAACACTTGCCTCAGATCATGAAGATGGTCGGCTAGTTTCTTGGTCTTCACGACTAAATCATCGACCTAACACTCCACATTTTTGTGAAGCACGTCATCGAAGATCTTTTGCATTGCCCTTTGGTATGTGGCACCTGCGTTCTTCAAGCCAAAAGGCATAACTTTGTAACAGTAGATGCCTTTTGGTGTACGAAAAGCTGTGAACTCTTCATCTTGCGGAGCCATGCGAATTTGATTATGTCCAGATGAACCATCCATGAATGATAAGACCTCATGTCCAGTAGTGGCATCAACCATGAGCTCTGTATAGGGAGTGGAAAGTCATCTTTTGGACATGCGTTGTTCAAATCACGAAAGTCCACACACACTCGGATTTGCCCATTCTTCTTCTTCACTGGGACGATGCTTGAAATCCAAGTAGGGTATTTAACTTCTCGAATGAAACCAACTTCGATGAGTTTATTGATCTCTACTTCGATTTTAGGGACCAAATCTGGTCGGAAGCGTCTTTGAGATTGCTTGATAGGTCGAACACCATGCTTTACCGCTAGATGATGGACTGCGACTCTTGGGTCTAATCCAGGCATCTCCTTATAACTCCAAGCGAAGACGTCCCTATACTCACGTAGAAGCTCGGTGTATGCAATTTCTTCTTCAAGGGTGAGCAAAGTGCTGATGTAAGTTGGTTGCGAGTCATCTTCAGTCCCTAAATTGATCTCTTTTAGATCGTCGATAGTGGACCTCACTCCTTCTTCTAACTCTGGTGGAGCATCTTCAGCATCTGCTTCTACTTGAATTTCATTACAATTTGCCGTGATATGGAAGGAAGAAGTGGTAAACTCTTCATCGAAACAACGATCCAATTCCTTAGAAGGCACTTTGGTCAACACCACAGTTTGTCGCCTTACTCTTAGCAATGCATCATCAGTTGCCACAATGAGAGTAGTTTGACCCTTCATGCGGAAGGTATTTTACTCTTCAATTTCTTGTCATCTTCTGACAAAAGAGCAGTCCTCCGTTTTGAAACCTTCTTGATGGCACTGCTTGAAACACCCAATCGACTTTGGACAGACTTTCGTGGAGCGTTTGTTGAAGATATCTCATTTGGTAAATGCAATCTACTTTGGATAGACTTGCACGAGACAGAATGTGTGGAGCTCTTGCTTTGTGGCCCTAATCTGTCTTGAATGGGTCCTCTAATGGGGGTTGGTGAGACAACTTCTTCTTAAGGAGTCAATCTGTCAAAGACTAACCTTTTTGATTTCAGAGCACTCAAGCGATCAAAGACCGATGCCTTTGGTGATGAAGTACATTCTTCCGCCGTAATGTGGTTGTTGCTCGACTTCTTTATGAAGATGCGAGCAGGAGCAGGTGCAGTGTATCCAAGACTTGCTTGGGACTCTTTGATAGAATATCCCTTTTGCTTGAGCATTTTCTGAGTCGGGTTCAAGCCATGTATCTTTTCGCCAGTCACTTCAGGCAAAAGTCTCCCTAGAGTGGTTGACTCTTTTGGATTTTGTCCAGCCTTTGCGAACAGCTTGTAGGCATTGGGATCGAAGCCATTTGTCCTCTGTGAAGGCACGTATTCATGCTCCACTTGAGGGCCATGTGTGGCACGAATGAATCCTTTCAGGGGTGGAGCAACCTTTGCTTCGTCAAGGTTAGTGACTGGGAGTGTTGGTCCTTTCAAGGCCGACTCTTCATTTTTTTGCAACTTTGGTACATAACGAAGTGTTGGCATGCCTTTCTTCTTTGATGGATCTTCCACGTGATGCTTGCCACCTTGACCATTTTCCTTCTTTGCCTTGGTAAGAATGTTGGTTTTACCAATTTGAAGGTCATTAGCTTTAGAGGGTTTATAATTTGATGAGGAGGCAGCTGGCACTAATTCTGTCAACACCATGTTTGCCAAATAGAATTTAGCATCAGCAAAATGGGATTCAGCCTCGCTAAAGGGTTTGTCATCAGCTACCACCTTCTTTGTCACACCATCTTTGCAGTACTTGAAGCATTGATGGAGGGTTGATGGGACAACGCCATTCTCATGGAGCCACGGCCGCCCTAGCAATACATTGTAAGAGGTTTTGGCATCAATGACATGGAGCAGTGCGCTTGAAGTCATATCATCGATGACTAGATCCAGACGAATGACGCCAACAGCTCTTTGCCCCCTTGATTGAATCCTTGGATCATGAGACGATTAGGTGCTAGATCTTCCATAGAGATATCGAGTTCCTTCAGAGTATGAAGAGGCAAGATGTTGACCGCAGATCCACCATCTAGGAGCATCCTATTGACTCTTTGTTTGCATAGGTATCCAGAGACAAAAAGCAGACGATTATGTGGAGTTGCGCCAAGCAATAAATCTTCGTCGGAGAGTGTAATAGCTCCAACGCAAGCAGAGCAATCTTTGGCACAAATGGTAGAGCCAAGATGGATTGGAGAGTGCTTATATGCAAGAGGCGACTCTAATTCCGTCTCTTCAGTTTCTTCACAACTCACAGTATTGCATGAAGCTTCAAAAAGACTGGTGTTGTGAATTGATTCGGGTAAGAAGTCCCATAAAGTAAATGGAGTGCGTAGTCTTTGGATAGGGATGTCTTCTTGCAAGTTTGAAGCTATTTTCTTTAGCTTCTTCCTTCTTTGTTGCCTTCTTGTATGCCTCCTTCTGAGACTAGGCTTTGGGGCCACAGATTGAGGATGCTTCGCTCTTGGCTCGCACTTCTTCTTTCTGCAAGTAACAAGGGTCCATCCTTCGCCATCCTTGTCATCTACTTTTGCCTTGGCACAGATGCTGCCCTCAAGCTGTTGTACAGAATGACATCACACTACCTCAATTGGATCGAACGACCCAAATTGAATCTTCACACTCTGTGGCACTTCAAGCTGTTGAGTTTCGTCTTGTAGAACAGCCACAATTTGATTTGTAGCTACGGTTTCTTTTTCTTCCTCCAAGACGATCTTTCCTTGGCTAGTGAGCTCCACTACCTTTTCTTTGAAGACAAAGCATCGTTGGGTTGGGTGACTAACCAAACGATGGTATTTGCAGTAGTTTGGATCATTAACTTTGTTAGCTTCCTCGGGTCGCTTCTTCTCTGGGAGCTCAATGAGTTTCAGATCTAACAGTTGATCAAATATTGAAGGGACCTCTGAATCAGGGAAAGGATACACCTTTTCTTGCATCTCCTTCAACGTGAGTCTTTTCCTCTCCTTTATTTGCAGCGGAGTGGACCTCTCTACTTGCTTTTCTTTGGGTTTAGTAGAGATCTTGAATGGTGCAACATTCACAGCCATGGATTCCTTCTTTCCTTCTTTGACTAGAAATTTGCCCCCTTTGCGAATATCTGGCTTGCTCCCTACGGTGCGAGAATCTTGCGCTCTACGAGAGTCTTGCACCGGTAGCCCTTGCCTTCCATTTGCCGTGATGGTGAGCTTCATGTCATGAGCTCTAGTAGCCAATTCTTCGAAGGTTTTAGGCAGGATTCCTTGAAGAATGTATTGTAGATCCCACTGCATGCCTTTGATGCACATCTCGATTCCAGAAGTTTCAGACAACCTATCCTTACAGTTTAGACTCAAGTGTCGCCATCTATTGATGTAATCAATGACAGGCTCATTCTTCCATTGGCGAGCATTCGTAAGCTCGAACATATTAACAATACGACGAGTGCTGTAGAAACGGTTAAGAAATTCTTGTTCCAGCTGCTCCCAATTGTCAATCGTGCCGGGTTCAAGGTCGCAATACCAGTCGAAAGCATTGCCCTTGAGCGTTCGAACAAACTGCTTGACGAGAAGATCACCATCAGTTCCAGCATTGTTGCATGTTTCCACAAAGTGAGCAATGTGCTGCTTTGGGTTGCCTTTGCCCTCGAATTGTTGAAACTTTGGTGGCTGGTAGCCAACAAGCATCCTCAAAAGGTCGATCCTTCGAATATAAGGCTTAGCATAAGTAGAAGAAGACTTCGGTGCCTCCTCATACTTTTGCTTGATAGTGCCTAGAATGAAATCCTTCAGCTGGTCCATGGGAATTGAACCATCACCAGAAAGCGAAAATTCTTTTGGTACCTCCTTGTGTTTGTTTGAAGACCTAATTTGACTTGAATCCCCCATAGTTTCGATTTTGTTCTTGAGGAAGGCAATTTCTGAATTGCGCTCTTCTACGGTTTTTGACAAGCCCTCAATTGCTTTGGCCAAGGAAGCAACCTGCTCTTCTAGATTGACCGCATTTATCGTCATAACATCCATGATTGAAGAACTGACAGACTTGGTGAAGGCATTGAGGTTTGACAGAGGAGTGCTTCGAGAAGATATGGAGTCAAAACTGTGTGAATAGCCTTCTTCCGTGTTCTTCTGAATTTCTGAAGCAGACTCATGAAGCATGGAAGGATAAACAAAGGGATTCTCAATGATGGTTGCCATGTCTTTTGCTGCCTCCATGGTAGAGACACCTTCCTTCCCTTTTGGTGAGTTTGTGAAGGTTAGCGATGCTTTTGGTAGATCAGCACCAACGACAGAGTTTGGTTTAGGTAGAAGCGAGGCTTGTGCATATGCTTGAGCTGCAGCCTTTGACTTGCTTCGAGTTATTGTACCACCACTTCTAGCATGAGATCCAGAGCCAGGATTTGCAATGGTTGAAGACTTGAAACGTACAACCTTAGCTTGAAGGGCCTTTGAATTGTTGTTCTTAGGAGCCTTTGAAGCCTTGGAACTGTTCTTCTTAGCAGCCATTGAGAGTTTGCTTGATTTGTTGAAGAGAAGAGATGAAAAGTAGAGATGGTCCCATTGGGCGTGCCAAAATCTGTTGAACACAAATTTCGAGTCTGCGAAAAAGACGGAAAAATGTTGAACAAGAGTCAATTTTATTGATGTATGATATTAGGGTTTACAATCTCTGATCTATTTTCTAATCAAAGAAAATAAAGTCTTCTGATTATTCTCTTCGGTTGTTGAAACGAGGGCTTTGTGCTTGATCTCGAATCAAACGGCGGAATCTTCTCCGTGATTTGTGAAGAAGTTGATAACTTGGGTTGAATATTCTTCGAGGCTTTGAGGCTTTGATTCGAAGAACCTTCTTGTTGGATGCACAATTGAAGAATTCTGAAGGACTTGAAGGCTTCGATCTTCAGAGCTTTGGAGTTTTTTGCTTGAATGTGTAGATGGAAAAATATGAGAGGAAACACCTCTATTTATAAGGGTTTGGGTGGAGACTCCAACCCTAACCTTCTATATTGATCTCTTTAATTATTTCCTTTATTGAAAAAGGAATAATAATAATTTGATAATTATCTTTCCTTTCTTTTTATTTTAGAAAAGGAAATTATATATAAAGAGATTTATTATTCACCAATTAGCCTAATTTGATTGGCCGGACTTGATAAAATAATAATTGTGTCATTTTGACACGTGGCACCATTTGATTGGTCCATTTACATGTCTCTGACTTTTGACCACGGATACTTGGCATCACTTGATTGGCCCATCCATGAAATTTTGACGTTGACTTACAAGCACTTGACAGCATTTGATTGGCCAATTTGTATGCCCTAACAACACGTGGCGATTTGTGATAGGCTAGAATTTTTACATGCCTACAGTTGGTATCAAAACTGTACTTTGCTACCACCCTTCAATGTTTGAAGGATGAGTTTTGGCGGTGCACTCCATCAGACCCTTCAAACTACTACCTAAATGGCTACATCCCACGAAATCAGTCATTTTCTATACTCATTTAATTTTAAAAAAAATTATCTATATGTTATGAATTTTGATATTATTTATGATTTTGTTTAACAAAACTAAATGAGATATATCTAACAAGATTCATTTTGCAGATAAAAGATATCATATATATAAATATGGATAATTCATGAAAGATATGAATAGTGAAAGTATACATTCTTTATGGGACGAATGGAGTATAATATTGTACTCTTTCTGTCCCACAATGTTTACTTCTCTTTAAATGGCAATATTTTATAATTCATAATATTTTTTATTCATGGCTTAATCCTTCAATTATATATATTTATAAATCTATTTATCTAGATAATTGTGTGATAAGCTAACTTTTTAATGTCGTATCTTCAACTCAAATACTTGGCCTTTCTTCTTAAATAATTGAAATTTGAAAATTCATGTTCAAAATGATAAAAAAGAAAATAAGTGAAAGAAAGAACGAAAATAGAGGAAATTAATTTTTGTTGTGAAACAAGTTAAAAATCCATGTACATATATACTTATAGGCAAGTTGGGTAAAATAACCCATAAAATGATTTTTATATATTGTTTGGTTCGACTTGGTAAAAGAATGTAATAAAACAACAAAATTTTGATATTTGATGGGCAAGGGGCATTTCCCAAATTTGAAGAGAGAAAATTTGAGGGGTGACTTCAAATTATTTGGTGTTTGAGTGATCTACTGGAGCACTTATTTAATGCCTGATCCTCCAAATCTTTTGAAATTTGAGGTTAAGAGATCTATCAGAGATTCTCTTCATGTCCTGAGATAATGTTGTAACCATAGCCCCATTTGACTATTTGAGAAAGCTTATTCGCTTAACTTTCACCCAGTTTCAAATCGAAGGCGACTAATATTAGTTTTATTTGTTTGCGTAATCAGGATACGATCCACACTGTATTGTATGAATGGGCTATGCGACAAGTTGATGTAGAAGAACTAGGAGAAGGCGCTCTATTCCCAATTTGGAGGCTAAGAGAAATGCGACAACTTGGTGGTCTTGAACTTGGTGTCAAGACCTTTATTTAAATTTGTCCTTTATTCTGGGTTGTCTAGTGTGGTGGTTGGAGGTGGTGCTATCCGTTTGCTGTGATGGCTGGCAATGGACGGTGGAGATGTTGGCGGCAGTAGCTAGGGTTTTGTTTGAGCCATTTAGGTTGGACTTGTCCCATTGTTTGGGCGCTTTTAGGCCTTTAAGTGTTTCGTCTTTCATTTATTTATCTAAACTTTTAGGCTAACGGATGTGAGTTTTATCTCAATAAGTTTTCCGTGTTTGGTTTCTTGCCAAATTTGGAGAATGGGGTCTCGGATGGGCATATGATTATTCTTAGGGTCGTAGATTGTTTGGGTTTCGGGTTAGGAATTTGATGTCATCATTCTTTATTCCTATTAAATATTAATCTTTGTAACAATTGTAGGGATTAATGAATTTTTTTTGCCTTTCAAAAAAATAAATTTGTCCTTTATTATCATCTTAGGTTGTGTTCTTGTAAACTTATAAGTTTGAAATTAAATCGGTATTTTTTACTTTTCATAACTTTTTGTTTAGTTTTTCATTGTAATTTTTGGGATTAATCGTTCAAATCAGAAAAGTAAAAATATGGACCGATGTTAAAAAAACTCAAATAAGACGGCACTTTAGATAAATAAAACAGTTGTTTGATACTTTTTCATCATTAGTGATTTTTTTTTTTGCTTTTGGTCATAATTTGTTAGTACTCCTCTTATTGAGACGGATGATTAATCCAAGGATCTAATAAAAATTAAATAAAACATGTAAAACAAAAAAAAATTAAGTTTACAAGAAAGCAGTTTAATTGAGGGTACTTTTCTTGCTAGCTCCCTCGTAAAGTTACAATAAGGCAGTTTAATTCAGGGAGTTTAGATTTCCAAATTTTGACCTTGGTTCTGATTCATGGTCAATTACTAGTACGTTTTTACCAAATCTGCTTCTCCACTTCTCCCGGGACTTATTATTACTACTAGGTGCGTGCCAACGTGCACAGCACGTTAATCATGCCCGTTTTGTGGATGGGTTTGTTTTTCAATTGAAATTATGGATCTTGTGGATGATTGTGAAGCTTATATGAATATATATTTGGTGAAGTGTCTGAATAGAAGTAGTTACTTGTAGTAGTTATGATTTTGATAAGTTTTTGTGTTGAACAAAAGAGTTGAGGTTGTTTGGTTTCTTGGATGATCTTGGCTACAGGGGTTTTTATACAATTGGCAAAGGGCTAGACAAAGCAAAAAGCAGAGTTTGTTCTACTTAGATAAAGCAAAAGTGCTTGGTCCGTGATTTCTTGATGCCAAAAGGTTGTGAAGTGTTGGAGCTGGTGGGAAGTGATCATTTGTCTGCGCTGGGGCTGTTTGGAATTTCTTCAGCTGTTGCGGAGGTGTCTGTTGCAGTGTTGTTTGCTGGGTTGGAGGCTGAGCTGGTTGAAGTGTGGTCTGCTTTTTTGCTTCTTTTATTTGGAGTGTTCGGTGGTAGAGCAAGGAGTGCTTCTGAACGATCTGCTGTTTCTGTACTGTTGTCAAGAGAGATGGCATGGACAGTGAATTTTAATTGACTGATTCCGGCATAGTTGTGCATGTATGCTTTCAATGTGGCGAGGTATTTTTTTGGTTCAGCTAGCATATGAAGCACTGGGAGGGTCAATTGTCCCTGCATTTAGTTGGTGGTTAGATAATTTTGTAATGTGAAGTAGTGGAGTTTGTTCTTAATGAATGAAGGATGTTTTTCTTACATTGATTGCATCTGTTGCTGAGATGTTATAGAACTCTGCTGCAATTTCTGAAAAGACTGTTGCTTCAATTGTTCCAGTTGGATCTGTCAGTTGGATGTTGAATTTGATCCTGTAAATAATGGGAATTTAGTGCAGTTGTGTTGTTGGAAATGAGAAATGATATGAAGGTGGAAGGAAGGTTTTTTACTTTGTGAGTGCTGGCACTTTTTGGTTACAGTAGTTGCACCAGAAGTCTCCATCTCCATATGCATTTGTTGCTTTCTTGCAGATTGAGCAAGCTAGGTAGTAAAAGTTTTGGACAAAATCAGTAACTGTTGCCATGGCTTGCACATTGAGGTACTGTGTCTGCATAAGAGGAATATGAAAGGAAGCTTAGGGTTAGTTTGGTTAATGAGTAGAAAAGGTTTAAGAAAAATACTTTGTAATAAGCTTTTATATTCCACAGCTTAGTATGTACAATGTCAGCCTATGCAGGAAAAGAACAAGATAAGAAGTAACAGAATTCAGATACAGAAACAGAATTGAGAATTCAAAGTTGGTCATGGAGTAAATGGGAGAATATTATGAAATGTAAAATCAATGGTTTCAGAATTCAGATACAGAATTACAATTCTGAGAGTATAGCAGGTCATGTAAAATCAATGGTTTCGTATCATATGGATTCATATATAGCAGGTCATGTGTCATCCGAAGATCATGCACGAGAGTATGAGCCCTTGAATAAGGAAGATGTAATTAAATAAGAAGATAGCTATACAACTTATTAGGTATGATTAGGCCATAGATCAGAGCGGTACTGCAGTAGCAGGAAACAGAAGCTGCTGGTCGCACTTGTTGCTATGGCTTTTATGGAGGAGGTGGCAGAATTTATGATCATTTCTGAATTTGCTATTATGATATTTAGATGTTGCTATTTATTCTCTTTTCAACTCGAAAGAGAATAAAAGGGCAAATATATCATGCAAACTGAAAAACTTAACAGTTAACACACATTAGGGAAATCACTGCAATAACATGCAAACTGAAAAATCTTGAGAATGAAAGATTATGTACTACATTGTTTCAATAGGCATACAAGCAAGTTGACATCAAGTAGGGTTGCTTCCTCGGTAGTTTTCACCCATACAGCTGGAAGACATGTACCAGCAAAACGATGATCACAGTAAGAATTAGCTTAAATATCATCCCTTGTACAGAAATTAAGCTGCCAAAGGGACTGAAAACCCAAGTACTTGGAATTGCGTACACAAATAGGATAATAGAAAAGTCCTAATGAATAACTACTGAACCGTTATACTTGAAATCCATAACTTTTCTTAGCAAAAATACAACATTGCAGGTAACAAGTTGGTTGGATTTGGTATGCATTACTTGCATTCTGTTAGTACAAGTTTTTCTAACAATAATAATTCCACTTTTGTAACAACCATAGGCAAGAATAGTTAACAGTTTTTTGTTGTTTGACCTGAATTCTCTTCAGTAATTATTCGAGACAGTTAATTAAAGTGAGCGAGAGAGAGGTACTTTACCATACCCCTAATCTACACCTGGTACTATATCGTATTCAGGGATCTTTTACCGTTTTCTAAAATACTGTACTCGAAGTCTTTTACCGTCCTTCCCACACACATTGGATACTATACCGCATTTAGGATTCTTTACCGTATCTTAAATCCTGTACCCGGAGTCCTTTATTGTCCTTCACACACTCTGAGTACTTTACCGTACTTGGGATCCTTACCGGCTTATCATTGTTGTTACTCTCTTCTAACTTGTAATCTGATGAGGGCTAATAGATGGTTCTGCTACTGTTTTATAATCGAGTTCTAGGAGTGTTCTGAGCCTTGCACTACTTTAAATATTCTGATGAGTTACACAAGTTCTTGAAGCTAATTTAGAAAAGTTGCATGAGATTAGTCTCGGCAAAGTTGATTGGGTGGGGAAAATCACCTAAAATTCCCATACACGTATGTGAAAAACCACGTAATTTTCCGAAGTTATCAATATTTTCTGTTTCTGCAAAGTAAATTAAAGGATAGGAACATATATGAACAGAATCTGTTTATCCCTGAAATGTAATCAGGAGCTATTAACAGTTATGCATCGTACGTTTTTTTAAAATGTGGTACACATACATGTTTTAACATGTCTGAACATTAATTTTCTTATCGTAATCGTATTTTTGTATGAGAAGATAGCAGAGATATTAGTCTTTGATGGAATAGCTAAGTGGAAATATATCTTTTTTGTAATCCTATTGTCTAATGGATAAATCTTACTACAAATGAGGAGGAACACTTGTACAGGTATGGAACTACTGATAGAGCAATAGAGTTATCAGTACCTTTCCCACAGCTATGGAACAACTAATAAAGCAATAGACTCATCAGTACCTTTTCTACTGATATGGGCAGGTTAGCAATTTTGGTGGTATCATCTTCTAGATTTTCATGTGGTCTTGGTATTGGAACTTGAGCTGGTTCTGTTGCTGCTAATTCCCTTAGTTTTTCTGTATTTGCTAGAGCCCTGCAGTAGTTGGAAGTAAGTTAATAGAGTATATAGTTGGTATTCTCTGAATTGAGACAATAATATTGTGGTAGGCCGTTGATCGTTTAAGTATGTTAGTACTTACCATGATTGTAGTGCAGTTGCTTCTGGTATCAGTGTGTCAAAGATGAAACTTGATGTGTTTCGTGTGGCAAGTGTCCGACCTGTATTTGCATATTGGTGTCAGAGTTCATGTGGTAAATGTGATATTTAGTGTTGTAAGCAAACAGTTGAGTACCGTAGTATTTGGAAGTTTTCAATCGCAGACCAATTGCCACTGGGAAAGTGCCTGGTAAATTTGCCATTGCAGGTGCCTCATATTCAGAGAATTGGTCCCAGAGTGATAGAATTGAGGGTTGGAGGCTGGCAAGATTGTATAGTCATGTCATCAGCAGTGTTCGTTTTATAAGCGTAAGTTAGTATTACTGTTTTTATATACCATTTACCTTTGATCAACTATTCGGACATCCACGACATATGTATAGTTTATGTATTTGCGTGGTCCAACGTTGAGAATTGCAAACACCACATCTGCAATATGATGAAGATATGAATCATTTATTATTTATGGTAACTTGTTAGAATAGAGGGTTACCTAGTTTTGGATCGGGCTGTTTGATATGTGGGAGAGCGCTGATTGGAGTGAAGTTGTATTGCATCGTCCTCATTGTGAGCCCATCAATGTGCATTCCTTCAACTGGTGTGCGTGCATTGATTGCCAATTGGTTCTTATTTTCCAGAAAGCGGAATATATCCGGAGTTTTGGTAACAGCAGCATTTGTTATGGAATATGTATGATACAGTTTCAGTGAACTTTCTAGAATTTTGATGTTGTATCCAAAGATTGTAGCCTGCATTTTGTTTCCCTGTTCAATAGAGAAGTTTTTGGTGCTGTAAATTGATAGAGCATTTATATTTGCATGTACGTAGGACATGATTATTGAATTTGCATGAGTGTTACCTCTTTGTCTTGCAACATGATCCTTTGATATAGGGAAGAGCTGGTTTTTGACATTCTTGGAATGTTTTTTTCAATCACCATAGCCTGCACTGTGTAGTTCTTGCTTGTCAAGGTGACATCTTTCAATGGTATGATATTTGGAGCCATCCAGACCTGTCAAATTGAGATGGATTGGAACATATAAAATGAATAATGAGATTAGAAATGAATAGGTTTTAAATTTAGCAGGATAGTATGTTGATTTAATTGTAAAAGTGACAATATTTTTATACAATCAGAGGAAGTAAGTAGTAAATAAGATGGAATAGATGCATAAATGAATCAATGATATGAAATATACTTTTTTGTTTGTTCACTATTTATGTATCTATGTTTTTTATGGTAACTTATCTGCTATATAACTATAAGCAATTAGCTTCGTGTAGGAGCTCTTTGTATACAATATTCTTCGTGTGGTAGCGTGGTAATAGCAGATTTTCTGACTGGTTTAGATGTACTCGTATTTTGGCTGCTGTTGTTGCTCGAGATAAAGCGACATAGAGTTGTCCATGAGCAAAAACTGGTTCAGGTAGGTATATACCAACAGTGCTTAATGTCTGACCCTGAGCTTTATTTATGGTCATGGCAAAGCATGTTCTGACAGGAAATTGGCGACGTGTAAATTGTACCGGGTAATGCTGAGGATCATTTGGTTGCAAAGGGATCCTTGGTATGAAAATTGTAGTGCCTTTTCGTTCGCCTACTGCTATCTGAGCAGTAATCAAATGACTCTTGAATTCTTTGCATATTAATCTTGTGCCATTACATAATCCTTAGGAAGGATTTATGTTTCTTAGAAGCAGAATTGGGCTGTTCTTTTTCAACCTCAAATGATGAGTTGGCATTCCTTGAGGAGTTACAGAATTCAGGAAGTCAATGTAGAGCCCTTGTTGAGTAGGATCAGATGCTTCATCGAAACTTAAGTATGTCTGCTCTTTCCCTGGGAACTTGGTAATCATTGCTTCATTAATTTCATCAACTGCTTGGTTTTTGGGAGTGAGAATGGCTGAGTTGGTTAAAGAAAGTGGGTCTACTTTGTGTAGATCAAAGGAGGGGAAAACAAATTGGATTAGCTGGTCCAAAGGTTGCATTCTTGTGGTTGGTTGTAGGATCAGGGATGGTCGCAAGTTGATTTCTCCTACTTCATTTTCTTTTTCCATACCATTTCCAATTCCAAGAATGTATGCGCTGAATGCTGGGTCAATCTTTGCTCGCATGTTTTCCTTTAGTTTGAATTTGATGAGTCCTGGCCATATGTACGATCTGACCAAGCTTGCGCTAATGCAATCAATCTTTGTTCCTTTAGGTATAACAGGTAGAACTTGCCTGAAATCACCTCCTAAAACCACAACTTTGCCCCCAAATAATATATCATTTTCTGTGAGATCACGTAGGAGGTAATCCAAGGCTTCGATTGATTGCTTTTTTGCCATTGATGCTTCATCCCAAATGATAAGTACAGCTTCTTTAATAAGAGCAGCCAGACCGGATTGTTTTGAAATGCTACAAGAGAGTTTCCCATCGCCATTTATTGGGATTTTGAAGCGGGAATGAGCTGTTCTTCCATTTGGTAAAATTGATGCTGCAACGCCAGAGCTGGCTGTGGCTAGTGCAATTAAATGCTGTGAACGGATTTTTGCAAGTAAGGCTCGGTAAAGGAATGTTTTGCCAGTACCTCCAGGACCATCGATAAAGAAGCTTTTGGGAGCTCGATTGAGAACAGCAGCTAGAATTTCATTATAAGCTGTTGCTTGCTCTAGATTGAACAAATTTGGGGCTTGCAGATCATCTTCTGATATTTGGACATTGATTTCGTCTTGTACTTCTTTTGGTATTGCTTTCTTTGTTGAATCAGAAGTAAGAAGATGAGATAATTGGAAATCATGTGGCTTCTTGCCCATAGATTCAAGCTCTGCATTCAATGCTTCAAGTAAAACTTGTCGTGCAGCATCTTTGGTCAGCTTTTGTATGGAAACATAATCTTCTATCATATCATCTTCAAATTTGAGGAATAACTCTAATGGATTGACAGGAGCACAATAAACGAGGATAGTAGAAAATAGTTGCCGCAGTGATAATGGCATTCGATATAAACATGCCTCCTCCATACATTTTTCATTGCTGTTGTCATCTTCCAATAAACCATGGCTAATAGCTGCTTCTCTATATGAATTGAAGGTCAATCCATTGACTGTTCTGAGATGTGCATAGGAGGTAGGTGCTGGAATGTAGGTGAGTAACAATCGGAGATAATATCTTTCACCTTCAGTTGGATTTGCTGTAACAATGCGGCCAATGACTTCTTGCTGTTTTCGCTCTGTCCATGTTCTGAATGAACCATTCCATACAAAGTGCTGCGGGAAGTCTTTGTATAATAGCTTTAATGATTTAGCTTTATCATTATGCGCGTTCATCCAAAAAAATTGTGTGAGCATTGTTCTTGACATGAACTCATTATCCATTATGTTCTGTAGATTTGTATCCTTCTTTAATGGTATCAACTGGCACCCTTCTAGGTGTAGCTGCAAACTGATAACAGCTGGTCGGATTTCATGAAGAGGAAATCGATATATTCGCCATGTTGCCTCTGGTGGTGATATCCATCTTGCTGCTTGGAATTGTTGGATTTCATCGATATCTTCAGGGAATTTTGATGTTACCAAGCGATAGATGATTTTGTCGTGTCCTTTGTATATATATTTATAGAGATATTTGACTGCTTTGATAGTGGAGCATACTTCAACGTTAATATGGCAGTCAAACATAGCTAACAAATACGGATTGTATGGAACAACCCAGCTGTTGTCAAGCATTTGGCCACGAATCTGCACTTGTTCATCAGTTAGACGCCTTCTATATATTGGGTAGCCATCAGCGTCAATAGAAGTTTCAGCACAGTGACTCCTTGGATAATGATTCTTGCACTTTCCCTTTTCCATGCATGTTCTTCTCATATCCAATTCTCCACATGGTCCATGCATCATGTGTTTTAGGACCATTGCATATAGATGAGGATACTTCTTCTTATCTGGTATTTCAGCTGAAATGAATGCATCAACCTTATCAATTGTGTCAAGCTTGAAGAGCTTCTTAAGAATTATCAACATATGCACATGGGGGAGACCTCTCTTCTGAAATTCAACGACAAATGTATATGCTGCCACTGGACCAAAGAGTTGATTTTTAACTATTTCTTTCTGTAAATGCTCGAGTTTACTTCTAAACACTCTAGATACCAAATCTGGTCTATTTTGGGCTTCTTCATGTGGTTTCATTTCGTCCTTGATCTCTTGCCAATTTGGATTACATGTCATTGTGAGAAAGAGATCAGGCTTGCCATATCTCTCTACCAATGTCATGGCATTTAAATATCGCTTTCGCATATCCCTTGGTCCTCCTATAAAAGTGCCTGGGAGAACAATTCGTTTGCCAATCTTAGCAGGATCAGATTCACCATGTGCGATGCTGTCAACAATTCCTTGGTATAAATCTGCTCGGATCTCTTCTTGTCTGTTTCTGAAGTAGTCTAACCTTGAGGTTTCAATCTTAACATACATATCAACTGCAAACTGCTGCAGCAGACGTGCAGATTCTAATAGTATTGAGTTAGTATTTCTTCTGATCTGCAATCTGTACGCATAGAACTCTCGGGCTGAAACCATGTTGCCTTTGCGTTCATTTTCCTGTCGTACTAAACAAATAAAATAATTTCAGCTCTGGTATAAATTGGGACATATTGATCAGATAATGAAGTGAATTTGAAAGGTAATGATATTTACCTGCTGTTTCATTTGCAATTAATTCCTCTGCCGTTGATGAGTGTTGTGGCAAGACTTTACCTTGGCCCAAACAAATCTGTGAAGTACTTGATGGCTTAATTTTCTTGATTCCCTGATGCCATCCTGGCTCGCCGAATGGGAACAAGAGTGGATATTGAAGAGAATCGTAACAACCATAATAATAGCTAATTGTCTGACTATGGCCATCATGCTTCTAAACAACTATATCACGTTCATGTAATTCTGGAGCGTCTTCATTTTCTACCCAAATGGCAGCAACTTGTGGCACTGTTGGTGGTAAAGCAGTGTAGTCTTGTACCTTAGGATCAGCTTTTAATATGATTTGGCATTGATTGATATTTGGTAGATGAGTAAGACTACGGAAAAACTGGGAATATGGATTTGCTTGTAAGACATCAATCAAAGTGGAAATAATGTGTGGCTCCAATTTGTCTTTATCACCTCTCCTGAGTTCAGCTTCCTTTTGTGTGTCATAAAAATACAGTTGTAGATATGATGGCATTTGTCCCGAAGGATAGAGACTATCAATAAAATGGTAGATCTGTCCTTGTGCTCGAAAAGTATAAATGCCATTAACTCGCTTGGCATATGCTGGATCTAGGTGGACTCCCATTGATGTAAATGCCAAAATTTTATTGTAGGGCTTTATGTATTGAAGAAAATGAGTTGAGTCTGGGCCTAAACCTGAGTATAACTGTTGAAGTTCAGGAGGAATGCCAATTGGATAAAGAGAAACTTCTCCACCTGAGCAACAGAATCTTAAAGTTTCGTAAGGAAATCTTTTGGCACCACAATGTTGACAATTTTGCACAGTTGGTAATTTGTATGCTTCAGTTGGGATAGGTGGCTGTGGTGTTCTTGGTGTAGGCATGAAAGTCCCTACTGTGATACCTATATTTGAATTTATCAAGTTACCAATTGGATTTTGCAATCTGAATGAATAAAATGAAGGTTTATGGTCATACCTATGGAGACGTCGTATAGCATACCTATACAATGTTGAAAGGCCAAATATGAAACTTATATTAGTAGATGGATTTTTTGGATTGAAGGAAGCATATAGGTTAGTAAGTATCATACATTCGTTAGGATTTCTTGAACTTGATGGCAGGGTGAGAGAATCTACAGTAGCAACATTAGAGCCATGTAGCATGTGCTGATGATTGTAACTATTGTCTGGTACATAGCTCTGGCCTAAGCTTGACTCAATATTTTCTTCTGCACTAACTTGTTCCTTTATTTCAACTGGAATGAGTGTATTTTGTCTTCTGGATGTTCGTTCTGCATACAAAGCTCTCCTTCGTGCATTTAACCTGTCTTTTTCTTCCTGTGGTAATTCACAATATGGGATTCTCGTATGCTTTTTCTGAGGCATTTTTGTCTAATTGCTATGAAAATATGAAGAGTTTAGTTAGATTAATATCATATAGTAGTTCAGTTGTACTTAATTATTCTTAAATGTATATAGATACGCCATAATAAGAAGTATGAACATGTATGTGTGATCTAAACAGAATGAAATTTCAAATAAATCAAATAAACATATATGCTGTAAGAAGATATCACACAGATAAACTTTGATTGTCTGGTATGGAGTGCACAAATTTGAAATGTTATGAATAGGATAGCAGAAAGGTGTATTGTAAGTTAATGTGCTAATATAGGGTAAGATTTGGTATAAGACAAAGGGCAAAAAACAGAAGCATATGTGTACCTGGAGCATATTTTCGTTTGGAAAGAGGGGAAGAAAGCTAAGCACAACAGATAGAGTACACTTGAGGGAGAAAGCAAAATCAGAAAACATTGCTACTTAACGTAATTGTTTGTAATGTAAGCATCAACAGCCAATATTATAAGTACAACTTGTAAAAATGCCTATCCAGTGATCAATTGCTTTTGAAGACACATATATTACGGTTCATGCCAAGTTGTGTCCGGTTTGTGGTCTGTGGCAAATCTTTCTCTTAAGGAGAGCTGATGCAGTAGCCAAAGAGACAAAGAGAAAGAGTTTCATTTTAAGCATGCCAAGGCCCATTTCTACTAACCGGTATTTTCGTAATATTATTGATCGTGGAATTAGGCGACCCGCTTGGCTGGGTTTGATTGGAAATGGGCCGACGGTCAGGACACAGGCCATAGGCCTTGTGCTGTGTGTTTTTTAGCCTTTTGAGGCCGTTTAGGCCTCCGTTTGGGCTTTCGAACCGTTTTTGGGCTATTCTTTACACTCTTATAACTTTCCGTAGGAAAATCCTATTTAGCCCATTCTTTTTTCTGATGTTTTGTTTTTGGATCTAGTTTGTGGGTCCGAATTAATTTCGGTATTGTTTCTTTATGTTTTCTAGGGTTCGCGTTATTTATCTTTATATTTCGTTTTATGCCTTAGGGCTAAACAGTTGATTAATGATAAAGAATTGCGAATAGGAATAGGAGTTGTCTAGAGGGAAACATAGCGAATAGAAATTCTCTCTATTCTAGACAATGTAGGCCTAGCACTAAACTTCAGGTATTAAGGAATTGCCTACAAGGAGACAATGCATGCTGTGAGAAAACTTCAGGTATTAAGGAATTGCCTAGAGGGAGACAATGCATGCTGTGAGAAAAGATGAAATAGATAAACTTTCGTTTTCTCATAAGAACTGGAGGATTTAAAGTCTCATAAACAGCATAACGAAAATGTATATCATAAGTTAATGTGCTAACGTAGAGAAACAATTGTCATAGCACAAACAAAAGGAAAGAAGAGGACGTGTACCAGAAACTGCAAGAACTGAGGATTAGTAAGTAGAAGTTCAGTTATTCAACTCCTAGCTAAGTACCAGACGAGATTCAGAACTTTGTTGCATGCATTGGATAAAGAAGTGAATATTTTGGAGAGATTCTTTGGTGCAGAAACTGTACAGGCTTTGTCCAATTCACTGAAGGTAAAGAAGTGGAGTTAGAAAGTGGAGGATTAAGAAATTGAGGTAGAGTATAAACCTGGTATTCCTGAAGAGGTGGAGGTAGATAGTGGAAGCTTAAGGTGTACGTGGTACAATAGCAAAGCAGTATCACTGAAGCAAGCTACAAAGTGGGCGGTGAAGAGTTAATTCCTCCACGTGAAAGGAAAGGAAAAGTAGGCTTTTGTGTGGCAGAGAAAGCAATATATATCTATTGTCTCTAATAATTGTGTATCTTTTTTGGGCAAGGATATTCTGGTATGATCTAAAGTTGATTTTACTTGTTTTTTCCTGATATGTTGTCTGATAATTTGGCGCAGATTTGGATTTTTTTTGCATTAACAAGAATGTCCAGTCTCAGAAAGAACAATGAGCAATTGTAGCTTGAAGGTGTGAACAAAGTCATATTTGGATTTTTCCATAGCATCAAGACAATACATGAGTTGAAGAAGAATGCACCCAAAATACCAATAATCTCACTGTTTTTCTCTACGCTGGTGGAATCACTGGTCCAAATTTAAACGTTAGTACTCACTTTTTCATCCTTTCTCATTTTGTTCTTGCATGGTTTATCTACTTTGGTCTTTGGTTTTTTTGTGTTTATAATCTGAATCACTTCAGAACATTAATCCTGTGAAGAAACTCATACTTGGATTTCTTCACAGGACAGAGACAACACATCACGTGAAGAACAATATACATTGATATATTAAAAGTGCAGAATGAAGTGAATGAAGGGCAGAATGAATTAGCAGTATCTGAGAAAGATTTTCTTGGAAAAAGTGGAGAATGAAGTGAATGAAATTAACCAAGAGTAAATAATCCACAAAGTGAACATAAATTAATATATTTGTTCTTAACCAGTACAATCAAGCCAAATACATCTCCAAAAGTTCTGCTATTGTTTGCTCAATACTTTCCAAAAGCCAACACATAACTTGTCTATCAGAATTCACCAAGAGGAATTTCTGATGCTATAAGACAGAAACCAGATAGAAAGACAAAAATGAATCAGCACTGTTAGGCTTGCCAAGAGAAACAAAGTTGGCTAATGATTCTGCATGCCTTCTGTCATAATGTTCCAAGAGCAGCAGTCGGAAACTTGGAACCAAAACGAGTCATCGAAAAAGGAACAGGAAAATAAAGTAGCAGTGCTGCACTTGTCAAAAGAAACATAGTCATCCAAGGATTCTTCATTGCTTCTGCCATGATATTCCAAGAGCAAGAGATGTAAATTCCAAACTAAAACCAGTCATAGATCCTTTCTCTATCATTTGGAGAATCCAGAATGACAACTCTAACGTCGAGGTTTGGAAACATAATGATCAGCACATAATCATAAAGCTGAAGCTGCAAAGCATCCAAGACTACGTTAAACATAGCAGCATTCAGTTGTGCATTATCAACAGATATGGACCAAGTTCTATTGCCCATTCGAACTGAAATAACCTGTAAATTCAGGTCTTCAAGCACAGGCTGAAGCCTAGTTTGGAATTCCTGCATAATACATGCCTTTTATAAAACCACTGAGTCTGTAATATATAGAATAATAGTAATACAGAGGGATAGCTAATTGAACCATACCCGCAGATAATTTGTGTGTGGGATGCACCAATATCCAGACTTTATAAGTGGCAAATTACGTTGGATTGTTGATGGCAGACAAGCGGTTATAAAATTACCTGACATTATGAAGAATAGTTTTAGTATAAACTTTACCAAATGAACCTTGAACTCTACATGGTTTTTTCCAAACTACTAACCTTCAAAAGCATGAAATGTTCGCCAATGTTGATTGAGTAACATTGTCCAATCGTATGAAACTTCCACATCATTTTGATCAAGAATTATTGCATTAAAAATCCACCTCCGCTCACACGCTAAAATTAGCTTGTAGTTAGTTGTGAGAGCATGAGTTGTACGAAACTCATGCCAACCCTTTTGCATGACAGCATTCACAACTTGAATAGGCCAAGCCTTACATCCATGTTTTATCAAGATCCAAATAGTCCTACCAATGCCTTCGAAAGAAGAGCGTAAACCGTCAGGCAATAGCTGTGCAAGACAAAACAATATGTTCTGGGAAATTAGTAGCCTACGAATAATTACATATGAACTGAGCAGAGCTGTCTTGAATAATCACAAGGATAAAGACAACAAAGAGACCATAGTTGGTGCAAACACGTGGAGCTGGGACATATGCTTAATATACCAGCATCGTCCAACACCTACAAAATACGAAACCAGAAATAATATTAAAATTATAAGCCCTTGGTAATCACAACAATATGTGCACATTTAACATGCTAAAACCTCATGCATCTGTTAATTATAACTTATATATTATATGTTGAACTGAAGAAATACCTGGAGTGCTATATCGCATGAAAGAATTATGCACAAGAGCATCCAACCATTTGACTAAATCATCTCGTACAGTCCATTCCAAATTCTCATCCAAACCCAATATGTCCCTGTACTCGCGCACAAAAAGACTAAATGCTTTATACTTGAGGTGCCCAGGACGTGGATACGTTGCAACAGCAGCAATCACCCTTCGGCCTTGAATGGGCAGAAGGCAATAAAACCCTCCATGTGGAATTTCAGCATTCCGATGCCTCACATGCAACCAGCGGCGAAATGGAACACGCACAACCATACTATTGAATCATAAAATCAAGGATTCAGAACTCATTGAATATGTCTTCTGAAATGGAAATATATATATCGGAATTAAGTCCATATACCTAACTATATTAATAATGGCTTCATATTACCCTTTACTTTGCATTTAGCAAATACTCTTGACTCCACATTGAAGAAATCCAATGAGGAATTTTAAAATGTACAAATCAATTGGCCTAAATAGCTCCACAGAAATCAAACACAGGTAGCAACAGCTACAGCAGCCTGGAAATCATACGACCAAACACTAAAAACGCATCAACGAAATCAAGCAGCGCTAACCAACAGTTGAGAAATTTGCATACTGGACTAAGCCTCTCTGGTTTTCAAATCAAACACAGGTAGCAGCTTATTACTCTTGACTCCACATTCAGCAAATCAAATGATCCAAGACACATGCAACATCAATAGAAGAGGAGATGGAAAAGTACAACTACCAAAACAACGAAAGAATCAAAACAGAGCAAGAACATTACCTTCCACCAACGGCAACAGCTACAGCAGCCTGAAAATCATACGACCCAAAACTAAAAAAGCATCGACGAAATCAAGCAGCGCCAACCAACAGTTGAGGAACTTGCATACTGGACTAAGCCTCTCTGGTTTTCCCTTTTGTTGTAAACCCCTCATGAAATCCATCTGTCTAACACACACTGCCACGTAGCCCATTACATGGCCACGTAGTCCACTACACGACCCAGGCAAAATAACCAGCAGCCCACTACATGGCCCAGGCAAAATGACCAATTGCCCCAACATTTCAGCAACACACTCATCCAAATCAAGGGCCAAATCAGTCCAATCCAAAAAAGTGCCAAGCGAAAAATTGATTGGAACTCCCTCTTCTTAAAGAGGAGGAGGATATATACTACGTTTGTACCCACTCGAACATGGAACTTATTAATGTAGAAGAATTGAACAGGTTAAGTAAAAACAAAATAAGTTGGTTTGATAACTCAAATAAAGTTGACTATAAATGTTTCAAGAACAAGGGAGAAGTAAAGAACGAAAAAATTAAGCAGCTTCCCCCCTGCTTATATTTACTGAACACGGGGTGCGTGCTGTCCCTTAACAGCGTATGTGTTGGGCCAATTCGAGCTATCCATGCTCGACAATAAACAATTTAGATTTCATCAAGGCCGAGCAGATCTCAGCCGTTTGGCTGAGATCAGTAGTTGTTTGGTCAAAGTCATTACTTAATGCTGAACAGGTAGTTTCCCTGGCATTATTCGTATGGTTTCTCACGATCAGAAATCTCGGTGGAGACCCGATCCCCAACTGATGAGTGTGCTTCAAAACTGTCTTTTAGGAGTTCTCCTTGGAGCCAAAGCTTTTCTCTACTAAACACCTGCATGCACACAAACATGACCCTTGCCTTTTCAAAAAAAAAAAAACATGACCCTTGCATTTAGAGAACACCTCTTGAGTTTACACTTGTAAACAAATATACAAAACACTTGTGCACAATATAGTACTCCCTCCGTCCCATTTTCTTGACCCATGATTTCATTTTTTGTTGTCCCAATATATTTATCCATTTTGACTTTTCAATGGGTATCATTGGGTTCATTTCCTATTTTGCACATTCTCTCCAAGTCACAATCAACAAAAAAGGATAGTTTCCATAGGAAGAGTTTGAAAGGATTTAAATTTGAAAAGTTGAATTTACCGCCAATAATTTAGGAGAACATCTGCGTAAGATTGGGAATTGACTTTGCTGATAAGGAAAAAAGTCTTGCTTTTTTCAAAGCCTTCTAGAAAGCTTTTTGCTTTTGATTTTGAGCCTCAAATTTGGATGAATTTTTTGGCGCCATTTAATTTCCCCCAAATAGGGGTATTTTAGGAAATTTATGCCCTTTTAATTTGTAATCATTGTGTTCCTTAAATGGTTAAAAAGAAAAAGAAAAAGATAAATGAGTCAACGTGCCTTCAGCAGAGTAAGGGGCGTCCAACATGACATCAAAAAGGCTCCTGTATTGATTGATTTGGTCAATGACTCAATATTGTGCCTTCCAAGTGAGTTGTGGAACATGATGTAGGGGATCATTTCCCCCTTGGGTGGGTGTCGGTAGCTCTATCTTCTCCCCCGCCTCACCCGTAGCCTATAAGACTTTGTCGGATAAACTTTGTTGATTTCTCTGTATCTATGCATTCGTATTGCGTAGATGCAGATGAGCGCGTGAGTGAGCTGTGAGATGTAGGTGTGAGCTGAGAGAGGTGTGAGGCACGGAGAACCAGAGTGTGTGTGTGTGTGTGTGTGAGAGAGAGAGAGAGAGAGAGAGAGAGAGAGAGAGAGAGAGAGAGAGAGAGAAGTGTTTTCGTGTTTTGTATTTTTTGATTGATACAAATCGGAGTTTTTCCTCTCAATTAATTGTGTGTTTGTATTTTGGTTTGAGATTTTCAGTCACAATAGTACGAAGAAGGAGAAGGGGTACTTGAGATATCGAGGTGAGAACTAGATGGACTCTCAAGTTTTTTTGGAGGCTTTGTCGATGGAGGATTTGAGGGATTTGTAAGAGTGATGTCTTCGGAGATTACCGCGGTGAACACAGAGATTCGGAGAGAGAGAGAGAGAGAGAGAATGTTGAATGGATACTACTGTTAGGTTTCGTTCCAGAAATCTTCTTAAAAAATAAGTAACTTATTTCACATTTTTAAATTAAAAAATTATTATTTTTACACCATATAAAAGATTTCGATGAGATCTATCAAACAAAATTCATATTGATAGAAAAATTACTTGAATAAATACGTAATTTTTGGATTTGAAATTACCTTCTTAAAAAATGAGTACTTATTGAGAGTTCTGGAACGGGGCCTTAGTATTCAAATTATCGAATTTAAATTTGAATTTTTGGAATTGGATCCAATCCATTGTGAGGTGTAGGTGTATCTTACTATTACTATCACTATCACTGTCACATCCAAAACTGTCTTAGAATAGTATTCCCTCCATCGCAATTTACTTGTTCAAGTTCTATTCTAACTGAATAAAAAAATTAGTTATATTTTTAAATTGATAATTAATTTTATATCAAATATGGATCTTGTTTGATAAATCTTGATTCGTTCTATAATACAATGTTTTCAAAATCACCTAAAATATTATAAATTACAAGATATAATCAATTAAAAAATAGCATGAACTCCTAAAAGTGACAATTAAATTGAGACGGAGGTAGTATGATTTTTATTTATTTATCTACAAAATAGAGTTAGTGGTCTCATGGTTAGTAATTTACAACAGGAGGTCGATATTGTTCCATCAAATCAAATCTCCCAGCTCTCCCATGGATGCTAAGGCTAAGGCTCCGTTTCGGAAATCTTCTTAAAAAATAAGTACTTATTTTGAAACTTCTCATTAAAAAATAAGAAAGGTCATTCCACAAAACCCAAATAAGAAGTTTCTTTCACATTTTCAAACTCAAAAATAACGTAAATGAAAAAAAAATTCAAATTTTTTTGCACCGTATTAAAGATCTTAATGAGATCTATTAAATAAGATCCATAATGATAAGAAAATTATTTGCGTAAACACATGATTTTTGAGTTTGAAGTTGCCTTATACAAAAAATAAAACTGTTGCTATTAGAATGGGCGCCGGCGGAGGGAAATCGTACCGACGGCTGCGTCGGGCCGTCTCCGGCCACTGGACGGCCGATCCGAGCCATCTAAAAATTCTAAAAAAAAAAATCTAGGGGGGCTTGTGCGGGAATTAACGGCATCCGAGGTGTGTAGGGTGCTTAATCCGAGCACCCATTTTTCGTGTATATGATTTCACACAAAAAAGAAGTGCTCGGATCAAGCACCCTACACACTTCAGATGCCGTTGATTCCCTCGAAAGTCCCTTCGATTTTTTTTTTTAGAATTTTTGGACAGCCCGTCCGGTGGCTGGAGAAGGCCCGGCGTGGCCGTCTGTACAATTTTCCTCCCCGGCCGGTCGGTACATATATAAATTCTTCCAAAATAAATACCAACCTTCTTATTTTCCGAAATAATGCTTCTTATTAGACAAAAAATAAATTTTTATTTTGATTCTGGAATGGACCCTAAAGCTATTCTAGATCATAGCATCACTTTTTACTGAGTAAATTTGTTCACCCATCGTCGATGAAATGACTTGAAGAGAACTAAAAAATCAGTCGAATTGAACTGTCAATTTTGTAATAGAAAATTCAACTTTGTTCATTTTAGTTCTAAAGAATCGAATTTTTTGATCAAGTACTACTATTTAGGAGTACAATGTTAAATTGAGTTGAATTTTCGCATTAATAAATTAGTACTCCTATGATATGTACGGTTTGGATAGTGTGATGATGTGATCTCAAAATGACTTCATCAAAATTGGTCAAGTTACCAGTTCAAAAGGACTAAAGGAAAAACATTTGTACAAGAAGAAATGAAAAGTTTTCATTTAGATTTCATAATAATGAAAAATTAGATAATTGGATCGAACACCTATAAGTATCAGATTGAGCTGATTTTTAACAAAGACCTTTAAAAAATATTTTACATTTAATGAATGGATCAGATCATTTGCGTGGGACCCAAAGTGGACCTCACATCACAATCTATGCACAAAAAATCTGTATGAGTATTATTTCTGATAATATATACTGGCATGACATTGGATTCATGAAATTGTGAACGGAAGAAATTGAATACTCTCTGTATCCCTTTTTTAATGTCCAGTATTCCATTTTGAGTTGTCCTTTAATACAGAAATGCTAGGGACAAAGAAAAATTACTCCGAAACTATCCCGAAAAGATCAAACAGTGGTTGAGATTCACTTTGATGTGTGTGACACAATTATCAAAGTGATTCTCAACCATTGATTGCTGTTTTCGGAATACTTTCGGGGTAAATTTTCTTTGTACCTAGCATTTTCCCCCTTAATAAGTGTTCATTTTTTAAAGTTAGTGGATAAAAGTGAGTAGATTTTTCATTTTACCTCTAAAAGTATATTCTATTTTAAAAAGTCAGTGAGTAAAAGTGTAATGACGATATCTCTATAGAGGGTAAATAGAAAACGTGGAGATAAAAGTTGATGTAAAAGATGTAATGATAGATATTTTCTTAATAAGTTGGAGTTACGAAGTCGAGACAATTAAAAATGGAGGGAGAGAGTATATAATGACATAAAGAATAGTGACCGGGTTTCGAAATTCAAAAGTAATTTGTATGTGCAAGAAACAATACGGAGTATATAATATAATGTGGGAAAACCTAAGAGGAAAAATGGGATCATCGGTGCTGCATACCCCCAATGATATATTGACCCCAATCCTCTGATAATCACTCCGCCATGACTGGGTATGCACCCCTCTCTCTTTCTTCTCTCTCTAACTCTATCTATATATGTATTTTTGTATATGTATCTTTCTTGCTGAAAGTAATCCAGAAGAACCCGTTTTGATGATATCTTCTCAGTTCAGTTCAAGTTTTATTGGAAGACGGACAACCTTTCTCAATACCGCTTTGATCCTCTGAACTAACTGTTTCCTTGGTTTTCCGCCTGAGTTTTGTTTTTGTAGAAAGAAGTTGTAGTCTTTAGGTTTATGGTGTATCTGATTAGGTTTTATGTGACCTCAAATCAGCAAATGGTTATTCTGCATCTGAAAGCCTGATCTATTTGACCAGTAGGGTAAATCAGATGTTAGGTGTATCTAATTAGGTTTTATGTGACGTGTTAAAGGTTTTGGGGGCACGCTGGGGGGGGGGGGGTGGCGCGGAATTGATGGTGAGGAGGGATTAGTAGTGAAGTTGGTAGTTTAGTCGGAGGTGCTATAATCATGTTTGTTTTGGTTGAGGAGTGAGGAGATTAATGTTGTAATGTATTCAAGTAGGAGTTAATCCTCCAGATTACCAATCCTTCTCAAAACATGGCAACCAAACAGTTGCTACGCTATGGGGGCCCACACGCGTAGAAGTCTCAACCCATGCTCTACGATGCCCAACAAACAGGGCCTTATGGTTGATTTCTCACAATTGATGTTTAGGTTGCTTTAAGAAAGCCTTTGACTTCGCAAATATTGCGGCACAAATTGGGCAATATTAGGGTTTTTTTTTTGTTTGTTTGAGTTGTGGGAGACTGAATTGCCTGTTTGGCATCATTAGCATTTCATTGCCTATTCTCTCTTTGGTCCACATTAGATAACCTAAGTCGTTAATATATAGCATCAGTCGCTGAGCAAAAATATATATATGGCATCAGTCTCCCCCTCTACCCTTTTTGAAAACAGTGAGAATTGAACTTCTACCACCTTTTTCGTAACACCTGTGCACTTTCTGTGTTGTATGAAATAGGGACTAAACATCAGGAGGATAAAATGTTGCGGGATTAACCATCAGGATGATAGAATTTTGTTCTACTATCGTTTCCTTCTAATAAATTGGACCAATGAAGTAGCCAGGTTTATGTTAATTCAATATTTAAATGTGCATATGGAGAAATCACATCCAAGGTCTGATGTTATGTTATCTATTTGGTATTGCCTATCTTGGTGGTGTTCTTTGTTATATTGAAAGGCATATTCTTGTTCGTGAAGCAGCTTTGTTTAGTGAGTAAGATCAAGTTCCAGTTCCTTGCCAAACGTGACCTTTAGTCACTTTAAGACTCACGGCTTAATTCAGCTGTCATTCTGCTATTTTTCTAGGCAACTTTAAGATAATACATTTTGTGGAAATATGATAGTCTATAGTTTTTATTAGTTACTTATGACTTGTATAGCTGACTTGATAGCAAAGGGGGCATTAATTCTAGAATCTGATGCACATGATGCAAATCTATGCTATATCAGGAACTTTTATGTCCTTATATCCTCTCTATTGAGATTTAATCTTCTGTTGTAGTAACTTTTAAGTGAACGACTTCTTAAATGAGATACAGTGAACATTCATTTTAAGATGTCCGACCCTCACAATTCTTTGGAAGACATTATTTGTTATACGGTGATGGAAAACAAAACTTGGACCTTTTGAAAACTACTAGCTATTGTCAGTCCTCACCATCTTATAAGAGTACTCAAGTAGTTGTATGTGATCTGATAGCATGCAAATTAGCTAGCAGTCCCTTAGTCTTCTTCTCATGTTTATTGTAGGTCAGAGGCGGCAAAAACTTCCTCCAAGAGGTGAGTAAGATGATTCCTAAGAGGTTATCTAGCCATTGTTTTTTGACAGTCTTCTTGTTCTGGCTTTAACGTTGAACGGGCTTGACTTTTGAAGATATTTACGTCCTCAACTTTTTCATTGTTTTGCTCTTATTGGGTTTTATCCCTGTATATCTACTTAGTCCTCCCTCCTGGAATATGCCAGTAATATTACAGAATTCAAAATCTTGAAATTGTCTTCCAGATTATAGATCTCTTGTTCGGTCACTAATATTATAGTTATATGGATTGGCTATAATTACTGTGTGTAAACTATGCAGACAATCGTGGTTGGTTGACAGCAATAGGATCGCAACAAAAATCAAGAGTGCCTCTGGCTTGTGTGATCTGGAAAGAGTCCACTGGAAAAGCAACCCAAGTAGACCTTGCCCTAATTGCCAACATATCATTGACAATAGTGATGTATAATACCTCCCTTTTGATCTTATATCATTTAACTTTCAGTTTTTGGGTTATGATTAGGTGAAATGAATATTCTCCTGCATTCTCTGGATCTTTTTTTTAATTGGTTGGCATTTTGCCTTTCATTTTTCTCATTTCAACTCAAATATAAAGTCAGTTGATTATTGAATCCTGATTACGCACTTAAAACAGGACACGGTGCCTCTCTTAAACTATTACCGGGTTTTGGGTCTATTTTGGTTAGCTTTATCGCTACTAGATTACAGGTCTATTCATGATTTTGGTTAGGCATTTATCAGCATTACAAGTTAAACGAGTCGTACATTGCATTTCAATTGGGTATAAAGTCTCTCTCTCTCTCTCTCTCTCTCTCTCTCTCTCTCTCTCTCTCTCTCTCTCTCTCTCTCTCCCCGTGTAGGTAAGCTATTTGCAGCTTTTGAAGCATTTGGTGTCATAATCTTTTTACATTGCGACATTATTTTCTCTCTTTTCTTGGTTCAAACAAATAAGCAAACATCAACCATTTTTAAAGAAATCCTCTACTCAGTGAAACTGTTTCTTAACTTAAAGAGGGTTCAATATATAAAAATACATAGTGTAGGTTATATAACAGAGGGAATATAAATATAATTGCTTTGTTTAGGAAGGTAGGCATTATGCTGTTAATATTATGGAAATTGTTTGTCTTATCCCCTTTGAGTAACTGCTTTTACTGTGTTCTAATCCTCTCAACATACTTGTGCAAGTGGTCCTTGGTGGTTCTCAGCTTTTGTCATGATATAGAGAAGGTGTATTGCTTTCTGTTTTCCTGCGATTGCGAATTTGCGATGAAACTTATATTATAGGTGCAAAGCTATTGTTTTGTTCCAAGTGTATGGGGTTTTGGCCACTCTTCATACTTTGACACCTAGGCATGGATATATTTTTTTCTTAATACTTAAACACACAAAAAGAAACAAAGAAAATGAAGTTTTGTTAAATTTGATAGATGCACAAGAAATGGGAGCTAGAAAAGATGACTTACTAAGTGCCTAATAATTTCCTCCACCTAAATATATAGAAGAATCTTGCACGTACTCTGTTGGTAAACTTAGATGGGCTCGTTTTTGTTTATTGGCATTGGTACCGTGGACCTTGATATTCCTAGTTCACTAACCAGAAAATTTTCCTCACTTGGGATTTCTTCAGCTGAAGTCCTACTAAGTACTAACCTAGTTTGTCATGGAGTCTGAAACATAAAGACCTTGGATCAGATTTTTTATTTTTTTGGGTGGTTGATCATGTTGGAGTTTATACCGCATTGGTTAATTATTTTCTCCAAAACTAGTATATGCCTGGGCGGCCTTTCCACTCATTGCCAATCTTGAGTTGGTGGATGCTTTAACATGGTATCAGAGCTAGGATTTCGGAGAATTTGTTCCCCCTTGTTTGTGCCAAAGTGCACCGTTGTTTGTTGTGATCCACACGTTATGGATCCTTTGTTTACGTCTCCACGTGCGAGTCGGGAGTCGCACGTGCGGGGGAGTATTAGAGTTTATCCCACATTAGTTAATTATCTTCTCCAAAACTAGCATATGAGGCTGCGCAGCCTCTCCACTCAAGACCAATTGGCAATGAGTGAAGAGGCCGCCTAGGCTCATACTAGTTTTGGAGAAGTTAATTAACCAATGTGGGATAAACTCCAACAGATCACTTGATATTTTGTTTAAGTGACCTGATATGAGAACTGCCACCTCTGCTCTTGATAGCCATACACTCTAGTAACATAGATATTTATGATACTGGCAGCCATCCAAAAAGTGTCCAACTTCAAGGCAACATATTTGATTGTGGGTTTTGTTTCTTTCTCTCATTTGTCTTGTGACTCTTTTATCTTTGGATTGAGGTATGGACCTTATGGTGCATCATATATTCACTTGGTGATTTAGACCTTTCACTGGTCTCACAACCTATGGTTGGTCATTTTTTGTGTGTTGAACTTTGGTTGGTTGTTTCATGAGTATTACACAGTTTTTAGACCTTTGATTGGTCTTCAGATTGGCAGTAGTTGTCTCGATACCTAGTTTCTATGTTATGTCCATCGTGTTTTCGGGTTTGATATACAGTTACACACTCGACCATTGGATGTGCAGCTATATAGTATCAGTTTTTCAAAGTTTCACAGGCTAATGTGTATCCCTGTTATGACTAAAATCTTAGGGACAGCTCTACTCAATTCATTGAATTTCAGGACATATCTGCATTTTTGGTGGTCTCGACAATGTGTGAAAATACTCATTCCAGAGTCCGTTTACAGCTTGGATTTAGCATTTTGCTTAGTATTAGCTAGAAAATACAAAGGCAACAATGAGCAACAAAGTCCAGAATAACAACAAAAACAATAATAGAACCATCTAGTCCTCAATCACTGGGGGTATGGGCGGGGGAGGATTGGAGACAAACCTAACCCCCTATACCTCCAAGAACTGAGGAGCTAAAGAGACGTTTGCTGCACATGGCTTGATTGTTGATTAAGTATAGCCTATAGCACCGGTTTCAAAACTAAGAGCTTTGGAACCTCTATGTTCTCAGGTAACTCAGGAGTGGCCAGGATTACCCAAAGGTGTCAAATTCGATCCATCTGATCAAGAGATTATATGGCATTTACTTGCGAAAGCTGGTGTTGAGAATATGAAACCCCATCCTTTTATTGACGAATTCATTCCAACTGTGAATGAAGATGACGGGATTTGTTATACCCATCCTCAGAATTTGCCAGGTCAGAATGGAAATTACCTCGCTGTGATTCTTGTATCTCTCTCGTTGAATGAGTTATAATTCTAGGAATTTTCAGGTGTTAAGCAAGATGGAAGTGTTGCCCACTTTTTTCATAGAGCAATCAAGGCTTACAACACTGGAACTCGGAAGCGTAGAAAGATAAACGGCGACGATTTTGGCGATGTTCGTTGGCACAAGACTGGAAGGACCAAACCGGTTATATTAGATGGGGTCCAAACTGGATGTAAGAAGATTATGGTGCTTTATGTGACCCCAGTCAAGGGTGGGAAACCAGAGAAAACCAATTGGGTAATGCATCAGTATCACTTGGGCACTGGAGAAGATGAAAAGGATGGGGAATATGTGATCTCCAAGGTGTTTTATCAGCAACAAGTAGTCAAGCAGAGTGATAAAGTCGAACAAGATTTGCCTGAAGAAGGCAATGATCTTATGATTGCAAAAGTAGATCCAGTTACTCCGCAATCTGTGACTCCCGAACCACCCCGGGCAGAAAAAAGAGTTTCTGATTTTGACCCTGCACAAGTTTTTGCTATTTCGTGCACTGAACCTTATTCTCAGGTAAAGCAAACTCTCTGTTGGGCATCATGAGTCATGACTATATATTTTGTTTGAATAATACTTGGTGACCACATTTGAGTTTGATGTCGTACTTTGTATGCACCTATCTCAATTGTTTGTCCATCCCATTATGCGGTTGGTTGCACTTAAGATGTCACATCAGATGGTGTACACAACTGTGACCATCATTGCATTATTCTGTTTTCTGTTCATTGAAAATAAGGTAATTGTAAAAATCCAAGCGTGGAGTTACACTGCTGGTACCTTTGTTTTCCTTGGGCAGTTTTTTTTGTTGCCAATCAAATTACCAAAGGATGCCCTAATTGATACTTTTGGATTAGTTTTTTTTTTTTTCTTAAGAGAATATATTAATTTGGGTTATCATTGATAACTTCTGTTAGAAAGAAAAAGGTGGTTGCATTTCTTCACTAATTTTGTAAGCAATAACAGTTTCATCTGCATTTTACACCGATCTCCAGGCAAAAGAAAAACCAAAACCTGATATACCAATGTTTTTTTTTCTCCTTTCATGATTTTTAAGCTTCAGAATCACGAGATGGGGCACTTTGAAGATGAGGAGCAAGCTGTGTGCGAGAATTCAAATTTTCAAGACTCTCTTATGGCAGAAAATCATGCTGATCTAACGACAGATAATACTGACAATCCGACTGGGGAAGAGCCAAAGTGGTGGGATAGTGAGTCTCAGAATCTTTTAGACTCACAGCAGCTTGTTGAAGGGCTGTCCTTGTGTGATGACCTTCTCCGGAGCCAGTCCCCTGGTAGGGACGAAAATATAAATGGAGAATTTAATGGCAAGCCCTGCCTTTCTGACTATGCTCGTTTAGGACCCGAGTGTTTGAAGAAAGATTTAGAGGCGTGCCAAGATCTGGCCCTTGATCCGGCAAACATAGAGCTCGATACGCCTCCTGATTTCCGGCTGAGCCAGCTTGTATGTGCTGTTTGTTAACTGTTGCAGCCTTTACTTTGATTTTATTTGCTTACATTGTTCATTTCTGCTGATTTAGCTTAAAATTAGAATCCATATGCTAAGCAGGGTTTTCCCACTTTAAAAGAAAGGATTTTGGCCTTAAAAAATCTAAAAATTGTATGCATGCGTTTTGCTTATTTGGAGTTTGTTAAGATTACAAAACAAATAATTCGAGCACTTGAGAAATATTACTGAACAACCTTCGGCATATGAATTCACATACAAGGAAAATATGCTGCAAAAAAGTGGAAACCACTGTGAATGCTTTTGAATTTTCTTTTTGATGAACTTCTCTGTACTTTTGTAGGAGTTTGGATCGCAAGATAGTTTCCTTGCGTGGGGTGGGAGCAAGGTGGTTGACTAAGCATGGTTCAAACATCCTCATCATCCCAGTCGCAGATGAAACGCTGCCAACTCTGTATTTTGTGTCCATTTTTTCCCTCTAGACTTCGTTTAGTAAATGGTATTTGAGTAAGCCTAAGATACTCTTCGTGGTGGTGTAAAGTCGTCTTGAAATTGGCTGATTGTCTGGTCCATTGGCTCGTCGGAAGACATTTGAACAAATGTCAGCTGGGTATAATCGTAACTACAGCTTCAAGGCGGACTGTAAGCAAATTTCTCTAACATCAGCTTGTTTTATATGTTTCAGACATTGACCACGCATTTCTTACGTGCATTTATTCTCAGTGATGATCGGGACCTTTCTTCTTAGCTTATTTCTGAAATAACTACTGTTGATTTCATTCGGACGGCGTGTCAAGCTGGGGTATTGTAGTTCATCATTTGCTGGATATGGTGGTTGATTTTACTATCTGACCAGGCCGTTGAGTAGGTAAATGTCCCATAGGCCTTTATAGTTTGGTTCAGGTGGTGACTAGACCTAGTTATACTACAGAAGTCAATTACCCTAGTTGAAATCTGCGTGAATTCCTTATTGCTGCAAATACGCAGGAGTTTACCTTGGCATGTGTGTGGGTCTATATATATATATATATATATATATATATATATATATATATATATATACACACACACATACACACACAGTATATACGAGGCTAGTCCATGCACAGGAGTTGTACAGGCGATTGATTTCTCGGAGCAGTCCAAAGCCCGTACCCGTATGGCCTTACTGAGAGTCTGAGACATTAACCTATTCAGTTCTTCTACACTAATAAGTTCCTTGTTCGATAGGGCACAAACATATAATTGACTATGAATTAGAACCAAGGTCAAAATTTGAAAATCTCAACTCCCTGAGTGTAACTTTAACTTCATCACACAACTAGGAGCAAGATAAGTACCCTCAGTTAAACAAAGAGAAATAAGATGATAATAATATAAGGCCTTGACAGTTGACACCACGTTGTTGCATTTCTCACAGCCTCCATATCGGGAATGGAGCGCCTTCTCCTAGTTCTTCTACATCAACTTGTTGCATAGCCCATTCATACAATACAGTGTGGATCGTATCCTGATTAAGCAAACAAATAAAACTAATATCAGTCGCCTTCGATTTGAAACTAAGCAAACAAATAAAACTAATATCGATCGCCTTAGATTTGAAACTGGGTGAAAGTTAAGCGAATAAGCATTCTCAAATGTGCTATGCTTACAACATTATCTTCGAGCATGAAGAGCATCTCCAGCAGATTCTTCAAACCTCAAATTTCAAAAGATTGAGGGATCGGGCATAAAATAAGTGCTACAGTAAATCTCTCAAGCACCAAATAATTTGAAGTCACCCTTCAAATTTTCTTTCTCTCTCTTCAGATTTGGGGAATGCCCCTCACCCATCAAATCTCAAGATTTAGGAGTCCAGGAGAAGTCTCTCGAGAGCTTCTCTCTACTCTAGAGAGAGAAAGCCCTCATTTTCTTTTTTTCTTCTTCTTCTGCTGTCTCCCCCTTCTTTTTCCCCTCCTCCCATGGTGGCTCCTCCACCTCCTTCCTCTCCATTTTCTTCCCTTCTCCTCCTCTACTACTTCTATGGTTATGAGGTGGTTCTCTCCTTAGAGAGTTGAAATCTCTCACTCTTCCCATCATTTTTGGACTCAGAAGCCAGATCTAAAGTTCTAGATCTAGTTTCTTAGAACCAGTTTAACAGTGATGGTTGCGGTGGCTTCAGACTTCAGTCTGCGGCAGGAAATGAGCTCAAATTGGTGCGGCGGGTCCATCCAAAAGAGTTTGCTCTGTGTCCATACCTGGCCACTCCAACTCCTTTCACGAGTGTGATTGACGGATCCGACTTCGGCGTCTTGGATCTAGGTGATTTTTTCTTTTTCCTTTTTGTTTGGTGTATTTTGTTTTGTTTGTTGTTTTTGTACTTTTGGACCGGTAGTGTCCGCTTTTATTGTACTATGTTTTCCTTTTTGTTATATATAAATCGATTTTAATTCTGGTCAAAAAAAAAATCTCAAGATTTTGTAATTTTATTACTTTCTTTTACCATGTTGAACCAAGCAATATATAAAAATTATTTTACGGGTTATTTTACCCAACTTGCCTATAAGTATATATGTTCGTGGATTTTTAACTTGTTTCACAACAAAAAAATAATTTCCTCTATTGTCTTTCTTTCTCACTCTTTTTTTTTTACTTTTTTATCGTTGCGAACATGAATTTCAAAATTTTAGTTATTTGAGAGAAAAAAAAGCCGAAGTATTTGAGTTGAATATACGACATTAAAAAATTATTACATATCACACAATTAGTTGGACGTTGGACAAATAGATTCATAAAAGTATATGAGAGAGAGAGAGAGAGAGAGAGAGAGAGAGAGAGAGAGAGAGAGAGAGAGAGAGAGAGAGAGAGAGAGAGAGAGAGAGAGAGAGAGCAAAATTTGTGACTTGTGGCAGGGGAGACTGCTAGGGGTTGCAAATATGCGAGGTTCATATCACGATTATCCATGCACGTGGTGAAAATTTGTGACTTGTGGCAGGGGAGACTGCTGCTAGGGTTGCAAATATGTGAGGTTCAGATCACAATGGGGCATTTGTTGTGGGTTTCCGAAGGAAGATTGGGACTTAACGGAGCTTTGGGGTTTAAGAGATGGCCTTAAGTTAGCTACGGATTGCAATTATTTCGATATTGTTGTGTGTACTGATGGTCTTGCAGTGGCCAATGTCATCCAGGACTAGACTCAGGCAAGTGCTCATCCTTTGAGTAATTTGATTACTGGTTTATGTAGGAGGGATTCGCTGCTGTGAACCTCAAGCATGACTATCAGGATCCACTGATTGTGACCAGACCCAGGCAAGTCCCGTTGATCCACTGATTGTGACGCAGCTGATAACCACTTTCCTTCCCTTGCTACGGACGTATTGTGTCTGTCACAGATTTGAATACAGATTATATTTGAAACAGTTCGATAAGTATGAATCACACATTCATCGTATAGGATCCACATGCATTGAACAATTAACAATGTACATCTATGTGTCCGGGTCTGTGTTGGGCTTCTATGCCAGAAACATTGTTGTTCTTCAATTTCTACCGCTGAAGTTAATACCTGCAAAATTTAATCATCTCTTTCCTTTCTACCATTATTATTGTTGGGCCAATTAAAGTTCACTTGATCCATCCATAAATATATATCTTGGGCTTATTCCAAGTTTATAGGGACCATGGGCCTTTGAAGTGAGTAGAGAAAGTTGTGGGCATTGCCCCAAGTTGTGGTAGGGGTGGGAATTTTCGACCCGACACAAAATGAAGTTAGTGGGTTAAGGTTGGTTATTTTGTGACGCGAAACACGAATATGATACGACACGATAACATAAAAAGTTAAACAAATAGGGTTAGCGTTGCGAGAATTCAAAATGAACACGAGATGACACGACACAATGCGGGGTGTGAATTTATGAAAGGATACGATAACACAACACAAACCTAACACAAAGTTAGCGGGTTAGAATCGGCTATTTCTAACACGGTACAATAACATGAAAATGTAAACATCAGGTTAAGATGGAGAAAATTTTAACACGAATATTCAAATGACACGAACACCACACGACACGATGACCACCACAACCAAGTTGTACCTTGTCGAGCATACATCTGAAATAGAAGCCGAAACAGGAAAAGAAAAGTTTCAAAAATAATTGCTCAAAATATAAAACAACAAATACATTGCTCCAAATATACTCCTCCGTTCTAGAAAAGGGAGAAAATTTCAATGTCAAGTGAGTATCAAGTAGTGTCCACTCGGCGCATTCAAGTCGTTCTTTGTGTTTTTTGACGGCTCGGATTTAAAGAGAGAAAAAGAAGAGAGAGTGTTTGGATGAGAGGAGCGAGTTTCAATCCGAGTCATCCAAAAATATATTGGACAACTCGAATGTACCGAGCGGATACCACGTTAGATATACTTACCCGTGACCGAAAAATTTCTCAAACAACAGGGATGAGAGACCAGTATTACAAAAGAATCCAAAGCCAAAAGAAGTGACCACACCACTTTATAACGCACATCTTGGTCTTGGCCCCTCCCCAGCCCAGCCAACAAAAAGAAAAAGAATAACATACTAATATACTATACAGTGCTATACATGAAAGTCATCAGCGAATCTTCACAAGATCCAAACACTGGTACACAGCTAGATACTACTATACATTATACAATGCACCAATCCCCATCATCCACGTCACCACCACCAACCCCAAACGTCATCACACACCTTTCCCATAGTTAATCACGTCCGTCCATTTTACCTTTAACCGACAGTAACTCCGCGTCTTCACCCCACCATACAAAACACCCCCAATGAAACCTCCCGAATGCCGATACTACCCCTTCATAACACGTCACCTCAACGTGTTACATTCCTTTTTCCTTTTGTCCTTTTCGGTCTTTTTCAAAACAGACCCGTGGTCTCCAGGGCTTTTAATCCAGCTAAAACTACGGGCAGGGTACCACACATCCCTCTTGCACATATCGTAATCATCATTGTTTAAATTACAGAACAAAATAAGGGAACATATTTGATATTTGACCCGTTTCGGATCCCAAAAATATGATCTGAGCCGCTCAGTTCATTTAGATTAAAATATTTCATTAAGAGTCTGTCTAAAAATCAGCTCAATTGAATATTGATGGAAACATTTACGAGATATCCAATTTTGTTTCAAAATTTAAACTTGAATTCTAAAACAAAGTTAAATGTTCCATAAATGCCCCTACCGTCATCCGTTTGAAATCATTTTTAGCAGGGATCCTAACAAAATATTTCACACAAAATGAGCATCTCAATTCATTTTTATGAACCCGAGACAAGTTTAAAATTGATATGTAAGCACGGGTACAGAAGATACCAAATCTGTACCCATAGCACCTTTGTTTTCTTTCAAAGTTTGTTCAAAATCCAGGTGAAAAATTAAAATATTGAATCGCGTACTTACGAGATTTATCTGGATGAGTTGATTTTTTAAACACAAATCAAATAATTATCTTAAAGTTGAAGAAAAACTCGGATCATTTGAGGCTATTATGTGCAAGAGAGATCTGCACTGCACCCATAGAGGTTCTCCCCTCAGATCCAGTGCACATCATCCTAGCAAGGCCTTAGCTGTCTGAAAACAAAGGCTCGTGACGGAAGAGGTCGTAGGGGGCCCACAAGCTATCCAAGGGACAAGGCTTCTTGGAGTCGAGTCTTAACCATGGCTTCCCTTTCCCACTCCAGTGGAGAAGGCTCACCGGACCAGGGTGCAGATCTCGACACAGTCCTTCGAGGTTGTCCCCACCTAGACCGTGTTGGTTCCACCTGTGCTCCACTGGTTCCACATTCCCGGCAAAAACTAGTAGGAACGGAGGCAACGAACCTGTAATTACGGACGCAAGTAAATCAGCAAGTACGCATACATGAGGCGGCGTTTTTGCCAAGCCGACTTCTGCCACTACTTCTTGCCAAGGTTGTTTTCACTAAACTATATATAGACAACTTTTTGTAATGTGGACATTGGAGAAAGAAAATGTATTAAATGTTTTAATTTAGTGGAAACAATTTAACTAAATTCAAAAAGTTGCAGAGAAAAAAGACAGTGGAAACAAGACCCAGTAAAAAAGAGATGTACAAATTTAGGGCTCGTTTAGAGATACACGGGTGAGTGATAAGTATGAGTGGATTAAAAAATGCTGCGGTACATAAAAATGCTGGTAAAATTAATGGGAAGAAAAAAAAATGGTGTTTATTTTGGTTAGAAATGCTATTCAATAAAAAGTTGGTAAGAATTGTTTTTGGTAAAATAATTCAAAATGTTTGGCCAACTAGCACGCACTATGACTAATCTACGATAGAACAATCTCAATGTAGACTAGTAGGTCCAATTAAAGCTAACGCAAAAAATCAGTATGAATTGACTCTAATAGTAGTTGATAACACTTAAAAACTTTTCAATCGAGACTAGGAGGAGCAAATCCTACGTCCAAATCAGGGTAACCCCTTTTTTTTTTTTGGTTAGTATTGTTACAAGCGTTTAGTACTACTATTTTATTCTTGCACAAAATCACATAAACAAAATAGGTAAAGAATTCACATCGATAAACTCTGAATTTCGGAAATATCAAAGCTCAAATCCTCAATGGAATTTTGGAAGCAAAATATAAGTTATACAAGAACATAAATTTGAAATTTAAATTTAAAATCTCAAACAGGTCAATAGTCTCCTACAAATTGGCACTAGCAAAATCTCTTCCTTTTTTTTTGGCCCACGATAGTATCTCTCTATTTTCTAATACCACCTTCAAATCCCACTCGACTGAAAGTGCTTACATAATTCGCCTCACTTGAGTTGACAATGATATACTCCCTCCGTCCTAATTTAATTGTTCTTTTTTAAAGCTTGTTTATTTTTAATTGATTATATCTTGTAATGGTGATTTTAAAGACATTATATTATAAAACTAATCGAAATCTATCAACTAAGAACCATATCTGATATGAAAATCATTATGGATTATAAGATATAACTCATTTTTTAGGCGATTAAAATAGAACAAGAGACAATTAAATTGGGACGGATGGAGTACTACTTGTTTAAAAAACTCACAGAATGATGAGTTCATTACAATTAAGAGTATCCATATCTCTCTCTTTACTCCCATCATCAAACTAAATTAAAGAGCCAAAAAAAAAAAAAACACACCCAAAACCCCCAGCATCAGTTTCTCTTCTTTCCTCCCTACTTTGAAAAAACTCTAACATCAGTTGCTCGTTTGGACAGCCGAGCAACTGTTCACTTCCTTCTCATTCTTATATTGTTTCCTAATCTCTCTCTGTACTCCATCTCTCTCTCTCTCTCTCTCTCTCTCTCTCATTTTTATATCTTTCCTGCTTTTGTTTCTCTCTCCGAGGCAAGGGAGAGTATTTAATTGAGGTGGATTTGATTATTTATTGAGAGAAGAGTAAAAGTAAAGAACCTGATGCAGTAGTTATTTTAAAAGTGGGTAGTTAAAGTAATAAAATGACCTTTTAAGGTGTAAATTAGTCCAAAATATAGAGAATTTGGTGCGGATGCCCTAAGAAAATGTACACCAATGATAACAAAACTATCTAGGGAAAAAGGTGCAATTTCTATTATACCAATCCAATATTTGCTCTCACCCTCTACCAGATTCTCTGTCACTTTCTCTCTGTACATTAAAATATCAAAAAATCAGGAGTGAATAAGAAGAGAAACTAGGAGAGAGAAAAACTGTTGATAGAAAACACTCATTTTGTTTGATTTACATTTTAGAAAGTTATTTTAGATGTAATAAATAATAATGAGTGAAAAGAGATAGAAAAAATAAATTTATTAAAAACTGTGTCGAGAGTAAAAAAATTACTCCCAAAAACGAAAACCAAACAGAGTGAATATAAAAAGGCTTATCTAGTGAGCAGTTGCTCGGGGAAAATACCGAAGCACTGAGGCTATATGGACTTTAGCTAATCTTTTACCTATTCTGGTGAGTTTTTGAGTTTTTCCTCTTGAAAATAGCTAATAATGACTTTTACCTAATCTGGTGTATATACTCTAACAAATCAAATACTCCTACTAGAAAAGGTCAACCCAATTTTCATTTCATTACAAATATACTGTAACAAACAGAAGGGGTCAACCAAAATTGATGGTAAGCATTCGATGATCCTGTTTGATTTTCATTGTAACCCATAGAAATAAAAATAAAAAGATTATACTCTTTTGCATCGTAATTATATTCGCCGCCCCGGTGCACATTTCCTATGTAATTAAAGTCTTGGACATTGTGTTATTAATTGGTGACGACTAAGAAGATCGCGATTTTGTCAAATAATGAGCGTTCAATGAAAAGGATAGGGAAATAATTTACATACTCCATTCCCACCCCCCGCTTATTTGGGTTAGTTATAAGAGAGATTCATAATCTCAAAATCTATATAGGGGAATTATCTGCACATGCGAAAAGCACCAAAACCATATTTAAAAATACTTTTTCTTAAAGCATAAGTAATTCTAGTATACTAAAATTGAAGGAATTCCTCTTGGACGTACGAAATGATGAAGGAATATTGGGAGGTACTCCTCCATCCCAAATTTTTTGTCCAGTAGAAATAGATTACCTATCATTTTCAAATTTCTTTGTGCCAAATTAACACTTCCTGAATATAGTTCAAAGAATTTTAAAAATTTACGACGTGAAAGTATTTTATTTTTTCGACTCTAAATTGCATTATTTGAGACTTTTTGTAGGCGTCCATCAATTTAGAACAATGGACGGACTAAACTACTAATGAATTGAGCGAAGGTGAGTTCACGCTAATTTTTTTTGTCTTTGTCTTTCAGATTGACGGCAAAATACCTATTGTTTCTGCCAAAAATATCGTTTAGACGACAAAGTTAAGCGAAATGAGTTCTCTTGAATATTGGGTACGTATTTTTTATGTCTAAAACACCTAAAATACTCATCCTAAATACTAAGGCAAAAAATCACTATACAGTAAGTAGGGAGTAAAATTTATAGTGGGAATTATACTAACCCAATTCATATATTCTGTATTTCTTCTGAATCCGCATCCAAACCTCGAGCTTCTCAGTGTACCTCCCCTCCCTCCACTTGTCAAGATCGATCACCATCACCCCGGTGTTAAAATAACACGGCCACCGGTCCCGAAAAAACCCTGAGAAAACCGGGTTCGACCAGAACCCAGAGGTAAAATACGAGCTGAAGTTCGCGTGGCAGTACTCCGGGGCCCCGAGTATCTTCCCGTTCAGATTGATCCCCCAGAGCTTGCCCACGTCGTCCACGACGATTAAATCGGAGTCGAAGTAGATGACTCGGCGGACGGAGGAGGGGAGGAGGTCGGCGAGGTAGATCCGGGCGTAGTTGAGGGGCTGGTCGAGGGCGCGGCGGACGGAGAGGGATATCTTGTTCTTGACGAGGTTGTGGTCGAAGCGGTAGAGGCTGAAGGAGAGGTAAGGGAATGTGGTGAGGATGGTGTTAAGGAGGTGATTGGGGCGGTGGTGGGGGGAGGAGAGGGTGAGGAAGTGGAAGGAGATGTTTTCGGGGCAGGTGGAGTGGTGGAGGACGGAGAGAACGGCCGCGATGGAGCCGCGCAGGTAGGTGGCGTCGAGGGTCATGGCGATGTGGATTGAGGCGGCGGGGGTTGTGGGGTGGGGGCATTCTCTGCCGTTGCGGAATGCGGGGGCTTCGCGGAAGTGGGGGAGGGGTGCGGCGGGGGCCGGCGCCGGGAAATGTAGGGAAGTTAAGAGGAGGAGGGCGGTGGTCAGGAGGAGGTGGAGATTTGGTGGCATGGTGGGTGGTGGGGGAGGGGGAGGGAATACGGTTAGGTGCTTGGTAGTGTGGTCATTCGGAAATGATGAGAGAGATAAAAAGAGACAGAGAGAGAGAGAGGGAATAGGGGTAGTTAGGGTATTTCGTGGTGTGTATGCATTGTGACGATAGTCATATGTCTTTCAAAATGTTTTCGGGCTTCCGGTGTTATTTGTTGCACTACATTAGCACTCTCAATTCTCATCTCGCTCTCGTATATTTCAATTGGTTGAGATGTGTTGTAAAAATACTTTTACATTCGTGCTCGCACTATCACACCCGCATATTATATGAAGGGACTACTCTGAGTGGGAGAAAGAGGAAAAAGTATGGAAATAGGGGTAGTTGGGGAATTTGGTTGTGTACTGTTGTACACTACTCTGATCTGAGAGAGAGAGAGAAACGTAGCGGGTGCCAGGCTGGAATGCCGCGTCTTTTTGTCTGGGAGAGTGTGACATTGTTTTAGGCCCCGTTTCAGAACACTTTCTTAAAAAATAAGTACTTATTTTATATTTTTAAACTCAAAAATAATATAAATAAAAAATTATTTTTTAATTTTTTTTACACCGTATTAAAGATCTCAATGAGATCTATCAAACAAGATCTATAATAATAAAAAAATTATTTACATAAACACATAATTTTTAAACTTAAAATTGTTTTTTAAAAAAATAAATACTTATTTATCGTTGCGGAACGGACTTACTCCACTCCACTTCACAGAGGTAGGTGGTAGTAATGTTTCCAAGGACAGAGTGGTTGGTGCCGTAAATGTCAAACCGTAATGTGTGATCGTGAGGAAAATTAATTCGGTCCCCATTTTGGCTACGTTAACTATTTTGACATAATTTTCGAAATTCTTTGATTAGATTCTTGTCATACTCCTACTTTTTTTAAATTGATCATTTGTCCAGCCGAGATGAATAAAAAAAATATTAAAATATGAACAATAAAAGAAAAGAAAAATTGACGTTAAGATGACACTTAGACAAATGATTGAATAGAAATAATAATATTTCCTTTGTCTCAATTTAAATGTTCTTTTATGAAAATTTGTACATTTTTAAATCCCAAGAAAATATAGTTCTACATATTATTTTTAAAATTTTTTAACACCAAATAAAGTACTCAATATGTACTTTAATTTGGTGTAAATTTTTTATAAAATAATATATTGGAAACATTTTTTTTTTTTGGGTTTAAAAATATACAGATTCTTGTAAGAAACATTTAAATTGAGACAAAGGGAGTAGAAGATTGGGGCTACGAGCATGGGCATAAAAACCACCTAACCAAGGTCTTGCACTAATCGTTTTCGAAACAAAGGAATAAAAATCTCCTAGACGATCCGGATGCACATTGTTTACAAAAAAGGAGAAGTAAAACCTAGTGATAAAAATAGCGGAGTGGTAGAGCCTATCCCTTACATAATTGTGCATAAAAATGGAAACGTTGTGTTCCTAAATAAGTATCTTGTTCACAAAAATAGGCTTCTAAAATGATGCATTTTTTCGAAAAAAATTTCTCAAATTAATAAATATCAATAGGTTCTTTTAAGTTGTGAGAAATATTTGAATTTGTTAACAAAAAAAATGCATCTTTATAACGGCCAAAGTTTGCTGGCAGACGGAAGAAGTAGTAAATATTTGGGTTAATATTTTCAGTTGGGTTAGAGGAGGATAATATTCCTTTAAACTTTATGTAAGGGAGTATAAATGAAAGCAGGATAAGAATTTTAGCATTCCTCTTCCATCCTTTTGCACTTCTTTTTTTTGTGCCGTTATTCACATGAAATTACCCAATTACCATATGTTCATGAAAAGCAACTAAGAATTGAGAATAATTGGTAATTTTACATGAATAATGATAAAAGGAGTGGAAGAGATGAATAAATGAGTCCAAATTTATTTCTCATGGAATTATAGATTAGAGATGAAATAAAGGTAAGTTTTGCACACCTATAATGATGAATCAGGCTAAAATTCACACAAACTTATCACAAATACTAGTAATTAATAAGGTCCAATTGTTTATTTTCATTCATTAGCGGTTTGCACTTAATGACAAATTAGGCTAAGAATCCATTAATCTGATCACAAACACGTAATCAGATCCAAGTATTCTTTTTCACCCAAGACTTGTTATCATTGCTAAAATAAAAACCGTTAAGTCTTGCAATCCAATAACAATTGTACTTAGGTGACCCATTCTTACATTTGGTATCTATTTTGGCATCAAATACAGTAAAAATTCTAGTATGGGAATCCCAATAATAAAGACAGAAGAAGAGTGTAGTTCCGAAAAAGTTGGTAGTGAATCTCCAACTGATTGATTGACCGTTGTAAAACGTGTGCATTCTAATATCATCGTCTTTAGATTGACAACGAACTTGGAACGCCGCTGATTATATAAACCCCTATATCATCCAATTGTGCACAAGAAGGTGAACTATCAGAGTTAGGTTGATCATGAAGGAAACAAAATGGTGACCCATTGTATCTCTCGCTATATGAGATTGATTGGTATTTCTCACTCTTAGAGCATCTGCAATGGTAATAATAAAAAACAATAATCAAAATGTGCTACATCAACATTTGATTATCCATTTAGTCTATAATCAAACTTAACATCTACCACTACATTAGTTATTTTTGCATTTCCAACCAAAAATAACCCCACAATACACAATGTACATTTGTCCAATCGCAAATGAGTTCTAATTACGCACCCGACTACACCAAATTATTCGCCTCGATAAGACAATTTCAATATGGGGGTGTTTTTAAGTTTTTGAGTTTTGAGTTTGATTGTTGAGTTCGGTTTTTGAGTTTTGGTTATTAGGCCATCCACAGTGGTATAATCAAAAGCCAATTGTTTTTAAAATTAACAATGTTGGTACAAAAGATGGCTCACAATGGTATAATCAAACTTAGCAATATTCTTAAAAATAATCAAATTTTGAGCTTTGGATAACCAAAACTAACAACCTTTTTCAATAATCAAAATTTGTGGACTCCACACAACTTTAAGTTAATTAGTTCCAAATTTTGTATACACGCGTGTTTCAATTGGTATTTTTTTTCTTCTTTTCTTCGCCTACTCTATATTTTCGTCACTTAACCCACAAACTATTTCTCTTTGTTTTCCTCAAAAAGTAAAACTCATATCTCTCGATCATCTATAATTCAACCTATCAACGCTGGATTAAGAGATTTCACTCTTTTTTTCCGTTTCAATTTTTCCCCCCCCAAAAAAAATTCATAATAAGAGCGAAGAAAGTCACCGATTTTTTCCAAAATTAAGAGATGGAATCGATATATTTTTGACAAAAAAAACATAAATTGAGGAAAGTGAATGACAGGAAACAAAGGGGGAGAGAGTATGAAATTGTATTAGACCCTTATTTTAGTTATGGACTAGAAGTGACCATTGTGAAGCTCAACATTGTTAAGCTTAACAACCTTTTTAGTGAATAATCAAAAGCTGATGTGTCAACTTTTAGTTATCCTTTTTTGATTATACTACTGTGGATGGCTTTAGTAAGAGTTGTTAAGTTTGGTTATAGAATGGGTGGAATTTGGTTATTTGCTAAAAGACTTGTAACTTTGCTTATTATAATGTGGAGTGTTTTTTTAATATTGTTCTTAAATGTACTTATCTACACCTATTTACTTATTACAGTGGGGATGCTCTTATCTATCTTACCTCGTTAGAGATACCTATATATAACATACGCATTGCACAGAGGCAAAAGCTTTTGAAATTCTCTTTTTGTTTTTTTAGGGGAAGGCAATGGATTTTTTTTTTTTGAAAAAGTTTAAAAACACAACGCCAAACAAAACTGCACTTGAACTGTTCGATATATGTGGATCTACATGAATCGTTGCTCATACCTTCTTGTTCCATCTCTTTTTTCTTTTCTTTTTCTCTCTCTTATTTCATCTCATTTTCGCCCAGTCTAGAAAAGATTATCCATTTTCACTGTTTAGGTACTTCTTAGAAAATTATTTATATCTTTTATGCAATATTAATCTTGTTCTGTATATGTAATTCAAGATTCATATTGTATGTAGAAAATAACATAAATTGCAAAATTATACATATATCTGAGAGGTATAAATAGTGAAAATGGACAATCTTTCGGTATAAAATATGTATTTGCATGTATTCTTTTTAAATACCACTTTCCCTTATCTTCTTGTTTCAGATTGTTTGTGAACCCAACTTGTTCTTTTCTTTTTCAACTATCTTTGTATCCTTTTCCTCTCCTAATAAACTTGTAAATTAAATACTCTCTATCAAATCTCCACTATTAAATGCACATGGTTATTAAATATCTTCATAAGTCTCACAAAATCTTGGTTTTCTTTCTTTCTTTATTTTTTTTCCTTATAACAAAATCAACTTTTCAAATTTACATAACCCGGACTAGCAGCCCCTACAATCCTGCAACACTTCTCCCTATCTCATTCAAGTTTTCTTTTGACTTTGTTCTTTTCTCTCCTCTAAAAAATTATCTCGTTCCAATACGTATATATTCTTTTAATTTATTTCTTCGATATGGCATTTTTCTATTTGTTTTCTCTCATCTCATTTTTGTTCCGTCTAACAAAAAATTAAGTTTTCACTGTCACTATTTCTCAATCGGTCAAATATCGTGTTCCCCACCAGTCACTATCTGCGGTCATCATCTTTGGCGCTGGATGTCGGCGATCAAATCTGGTGCCGGTGCCGACAACATTTCCGGTCAACTTTCCAGCGCTGGTCAATTTTCCGTCCAACTTCCAGCGACGTCGATTTTTTCGGCAAACATTATGCGATGATGTAGCGGAAGGGATAAATAATTTTTACTTAATGTAAGGGTATTTTGGTTAATGTGGACCTAGTGCATTTCAAAATAGTTAGGTGGACCTAATGAATTTTAAAATAGAAATAATAGACTGGAGAGTAAATCTCAACTCTTCCAATTTAATGTGAGTCCTATTATTTTGCCACTTTGCATGAAGATGTTTTCTTCCTAACTCTCATCACACCTTTATCCTCTCCTAATAAATTCCCTCATTAAATTGCTCACTCCATGAAATCTCCAGAAATATAAATACAATCCAAATCTTGAAATCTTTCATTAGGCATTGTAAATATATTTTGCCTAAGATCTTACAAAATTGCAGAAAATATTTTCTCCAATAAGAAAGGTGATCCCCATATCAGGTAAGTCTCCATTTTCACCTCATTGTGATCAGAGAGGAGCGTTTGGATCTTAGAATATTGCAAAAAGAAAAAGAAAAAAGTAACTAAAATTCTTTTCATGTGGTAGACCTGTAATGATCATTATACTGCTCCCTTTGTCCCTTTTTAAGTGTTCAACTTTATAACTCCAACTTATTAAGAAAATATGATCGTTACACCTATCATATCATTTTTACCTCTACTTTCTCTTTTTACCCTTTATGAATACATCATCATTACACTTTAACTCATTAGCTTTTTAAAATGAATTATACTTTTAGGGGCAAAATAAAAATGTACCAACTTTTACCCAGTAACTTTACAAAATTGACACTTATTAAGGGATAACCCAAAATGGAATACTGGACTCTAAAATTGGGACGTAGGGAGTAGTATTTTATTAAAATTATTGAAGTTGAGCTTTAATTCGGCTCATTTTGAGTTTAAAGAGCTTTGATGATCGAGCCGATTTGTGCATCGAAAATTCTAAACAAGTCAAACTCAACACTGAATTCAACTTGATTCGGTTCGTTATACTTGAACAAGCTAGCCGGGCCAGAGCATTGAAAATGTTAGATGAGTTGAGCTTGACCTCAATTGTTTATCCTCGAATCGAACCCAAGCTGAACTCAAGCGAGACGAATATTTTATCAAGACGAGCCGAGTTTAACAGGGTTTAGATCAATTTGGCTCGTTTGCAACCCCCACCCGTCAAAGTGGGAGGGGGGAGAGTACTGGGGGATCGAAGAAAGGGAAAGAGGCTAGCTAGCGATTGTGTCCCAGGAGTGGTGCACTCGTACCCAACGAATATACAAGAATGCACCATCATAAGAGATTAAGTATAAGTGAAAGTATAGATAAGAGATTAATAAAGATGACTCATTATTTATCTTTTCTGCACTTGGCCATAAATCAGGCTAAGAATGCATCATCTTCTCTTCTCTTATAACAAACGCTAGTTAGTAATCAAACCCATGAATGCATTTTCACCCAAGTCTTGCTGTCATTGCTAATATAGAAACCGTCAGATCTTACAGCCCAGTAGCAATGAATATGAACATCCCCATTCATACAATGGTAGTACTCTATATCGAGACTGTAAACATCAAAGATCTTGTTACTAGAACCCCAGTAAAAATGACAGAAATAAAGAGTCCTTCCGAAAAAATCGGTCTTGAAGTGCCAACTGAAAACTTGATGAAACAAAAGCGCTTGCATTCCAAGATCGTGATGTTTATCTTGACAACGGAAATACAATAATCGAGGGTACTTTGGAAGCTGGTCGATAATATAAACTCTTACATCATCAAAACTTGCACCAGTGAGCTGAAGTGCTACAGTCAGGGTTATCATAAAAGAAAGAAAGAAATGACCCATGTGCATGTGTCTAGCTCTCCAAATATCAGATGAGATCAGACTGATTTATGTTTATAAGTATTTGTTATATATTCTTATCTTCCTTAATTGCCTCATTGGAGATGGCTATATATATACACATAAGGAGGCTGCTATATAAAGCAATTGAAATTCCCTTTTTGTTTTGCCTTTTTGGTAAGTGATTAATGCTAGTATTAGATTTTCTCAATGCAGTTAAGATTGCTTAGTAGTTGTATAACCCAGTAGTAAATTGTGAAATTACACGTAGATCTTCGGAATCCATTTGGATTATGTCCAATTGACTTAGGACCATGCTCCTTTCTCGGTTTGTTAGAATAAAAATACATATAATAAATGAAATTGTGATCTTGAGATTGTGATTTGATTATAATTAGAATAATTTTCTTTTATTAGTATGATTTCATTCAATAATTAGGCTCCCTCTCCTGTATAAATAGAGGGCTCATTGTAAGGTTTCATATATCGAATTCAATAAAATAAAAACTTCTCTTCATATTTCACATGGTATCAGAGCCATAAGATTTAGGCTCTGTAGAATTTTCGCTCCTAGTGGGCGGCCTAAGCCTTGCTGCGGTCCGCCGGGTAAATAAAAATCCACAAGCGCTGGTGGTAAAGAGGTGTGTTGGTGGTGAAAGGCACGGTGGGCGAAGTAAACTATGAGTGGTCAATAAAAAGCCATGAGCGCTGGTGATGAAGAGGCGCGTTGGTGGTGAAAAGGCACGATGGGCGAAGTAAACTATGATTGCCCGGTGGACGGGAGGAAGGCTTAGGCCGCCTACTAGGAGCGAAAATTCTATAGGGCCTAAATCTTATAGCTCTGATACCATGTGAAATATGAAGATAAGTTTTATTTTATTGAATTTGATATATGAAACCATACAATGAGCCATCTATTTATACATGAGAGGGAGCCTAATTATGGAATGAAATCATACTAATTAACTATAGAAGAAAATCATCCCAATTACAATCAAATCACAATTTAAAGACCACGATTATATGTACTATACTCCCTCCGTCCCTTTTTGAATGTCCTATTTCGTAACTCCAACTTATTAGAAAAACATCATCAGTATACCTTTCACAACAACTTTTTCTTCTACTTTCCCTACTTACCCATCATCATTACACTTTTTACTCACTAACTTTTCAAAATAGAATATACTTTTAGGGACAAAATAGACAATGTACCAACTTTTAGCCACTAACTTTACCAAATGGACACTTATTAAGGGACGGCCCAAAATAGAATACTGGACTACAATAAGGGGACAGAGGGAGTATCTATTTATTCTAACACGGTTTAATTTCGTGGCCTTTAGGATTTGCCTTAGCTAATCTGTAACGCCCCAAGCAGACCACTGGTCCAGTACCTTGATTTTGATCCACAAGCCACACCATATGGCCCAAAAGCTTAAGCACAAGGTACTAGTAGTAGCCCACAAGGTTTGTTATATGTCCAAGATCATCCATGTAGACTTCCGATGTGGGACGGGGTGTTACAATCTCCCCAACTTTATAGCCTCACGCCCTCGCGAGGGGTTGAGCACTATAATTACCGATACTAATCAAACCAAATTAACCAACAACCAAATCCAACCAAACTCCAAAGGCCCACATAGTCGTGTACATGGATGGCTTTGATACCACCAGTAATGCCCCAAGCAGACCACTGCCCAGTATCCCGATTTTGATCCACAAGCCGCACCACATGGCCCAAAAGCTTAAACACAAGGTACTAGTAGTAGCCCACAAGGTTTGTTATATGCCCAACATCATCCATGTAGACTTCCGATGTGGGACGGGATGTTACAATCTCCCCAACTTTATAGCCTCGCGCCCTTGCGAGGGGTTGAGCACTATAATCACCAATACAAATCAAACCAACAACCAAATCAAACCAAACTCCAAGGCCCACATGGTCGTGCACATGGATGACTTTGATACCACCTGTAACGCTCCAAGCAGACCGCTGGCCCAGTATCCTGATGTTGATCCACAAACCACACCATATGGCCCAAAAACTTAAGCACAAGGTACTAGTAGCAGCCCACAAGGTTTGTTATATGTCCAAGATCATCCATATAGACTTCCGATATGGGATGAGGTGTTACATAATCTTTCTTCCGTCGTTCATCTAACTTGTTTTCCAAACAAAACAAAAATGGATTTTCTTCGTTTGAACAAGGATCATGATTCGAAAGTGTCAATGCATCGAGAAAAAAAAAATCTAACAAACAGAACGATATCTTTGTAATTTGGAAAATTAGGAATCGGATAATGCTACCCTACCACAAACCATTAAATAAAAATTCACGAGTTTCGATTTGTAACATCTAAAAGAGAGAGAGAAAAAAATTACAGTTGTTATTGTACAAAACTCGGGTGAGAGAGAAAAAAAAATGAAAATTTAGCTAAACTCCAATTTCTAATACCTCACACGAAAAAATAGCAATTGAAAATATAAACGGTTCGGTTCATACATATAAATAAGTTTTCAATGACTTTCATTAAACACTACAAGATATTTTTGAACTAAGGCCTTTTATTCTTTGAAACCGACAAATAAAACTCAAGACAAAGTCTGGTATTACGATATCATTTCTCTTCATTTTTTTACGAACATCATGCAACAAATATTACTGAACTTTCATCAATTGTTTTTTCTTTTTTGATAACTCAAGTGTTTGAGTCACTTTTTGCGTACCATCAGAAAGTGTCACCCCTATAGCCAAATCTTGGCTCCGCCATTGCCGGCCCCTTCAAAAATCTTAAAAGCGTTTTATAAGGGTTTTTTTTTTCCTTGGAACCAAAATGTCAATCCCCTTATAATGTGAGTCTCCATTTTCACCTCACTTTTTTCGCTAGCTACCTCTGCTCCCCATTGTGATCATAGAGGTGAGTTATATTGCCAAAAAGGGGGGGCAAAAAAAATTAAAAATTCTTTTTATGTACGGTCGACCGATATAGACCAGACCACTATAGAATTTATAGAATAAAGTCCTCGTCATTTTCAGAAAAAGATTTCTGAGTTCGACTATGGAAGTCCATTGCTCTTTCTATTAACTTAGACAAATCTTGCATCCAAACACGGCCTAAATAGCAATTCTGGTTGTCTATTTGTTTGTCCGATTGATATTTTGGATTTTTTTTTTTTTTGGTGACACGACCATTCAAATTTGGTGTTATATTTAGTTTTTGCCACATCCCTAGTAGATATTTTGTTCCTCACCTCTGATCAGACCTTTATCTTCTCCTATTAAATTTCCTCATTAAAATTGGTAGCTCTCTCCATGAAATCCCCTAAACTATACACACAATCCAATACTTGAAACCTTCAATATTAACAATATCTTATTATTCCCAAGATCTTACAAAATTACACAAAAATATAATTTCTCCAATAAGAAAGGTGAGGTAGCACTCACCAAGCCCAAAGCTCTTTAAAATTTTTGAAGGGCCCATATATATTTTATAAGTCTACCCTTCATAGTCCCAGAAAATGTTTTTTTTAATCCCCTTAATTCTCATGTCTATCCACACTCTGCCACCCTGGCCTCCAAAGGTTACAATTATAGTTAGCTCTGCACCTCACTGTGGTCATACAGTTAATTGGACATTATTGCCAACGACAAACTCCTCCTTATAGTTGAACATTATTTCAATGACCAATATTTCTCGATGTGCATTGATGAAAGCTTGTAGGTCTGTTGCCTGCGGGATGCGAGGCGGCAGGTCTCACCGCACAGTGATGGCTAGATGGGATGGCGAAGCATCGAGACACCCATTGCGGCTTGGGTATTAATTACTCCGTATTAGAAGAGTCCGTTGAGGTGCACTTTTTCTGTTTAAAATTGTCACTTAGTTTTAGAAACCAAACCGAACAGAGATTCTAGAATCGGGAGCCAATGCTACAATGGGGGAAAAGAATTAGGCACTCCTCTCTTCCCAACCACAAAGGTTGGCCTGTAGTCATTTGACATAAGGCTTTTCTGTGTTTAATTTGACTCTGCACATAAAAGTTAATTTTTAGCTATTAAACAAGTAAATAAGTGATCTGGACTTCATGTAAACCATACGAGATAGGGAAATGTGACGCCATGCAAAATCTAGCATAATACAACAGAGTAGCAAACTGTCCCAGTGTGGGATCCTCGACCGGCGCGCGCGCAAGAAAGTCGCCACCCGAATTTTTGAGATGGGTGATCCGAGAAACCAATGACTCGTTTTGAAAAAGGCGTTTGGTCCAGAGAAAAACATCGAGACTTTGGGTCCGGAAGCCACGTTACGAATGGGTAAGGTTTTGTCGAAAAACACCCTACTCGCCCAATGAAACCGGTCTCTACAAAACATTTTCGAAAGGAAAAATTTTCATGAATCTTTTGGAAAATAAAGCTCTTTAATAAGCAAGTAAGAGGGGAAGAGACATGGGAAAATATATCACGTTGACGTGCACGTAGTGCTATCTATACAGAGGTGATAAAGATGATGCAATGCATAAAAGAAAAGGGAAGCTTCTGGACGAACTATCTGGACCACTGTCATCTCTTTCACCGCATATTGTAATATCGCGCACGGCTTTACAATATGCCGTGCAGGGTATCTATACCGTTATCAGACTTTCATCAGCTCTCAGAATATGACTTTCACCACGTTTGACAGGCATCCGTAGATGCTCAGTCATTGGATCACTTTAGGACAGTATCATTTCATCAAGTCATGGACATAAAACAACTTTTAGTGCGTTTAATCGCTTGAGATGATCAAGAAAACTTGGTTTATAAACGGAACATGGCTTGTAGATATGGTCTCGTTCTGAGAACTCTGCTAGCTGGTTTCTTAACAACAGAAATAGGCCTTATGAAAGATAACTTTGATATAGACAATTTAAACAAGAAAGACAGTAGCTGATGAAACGCCGTGCGTCTGAACACACTACGCCGCACGACGCATTGATACGCCGCGCGGCGTGGTGCATTCAGGACAGTGGCTATTTTATTTTCTAAAAATGATTTTTAAGTCGAAACTTAACCAAAGGGGAAAGCCTAATAGTAGAAAAAGCTCCCTCAGGGTCAAGACTGAGCTTAGCCCAAGGAAACTTGATTTTTTTTACCTCTAGTCTTAAGCTTGGATGAGGATAGATGACGATGGATGAGCGTTGGTAAGGTCGTTTGAGGAAAGAGAGGCGTGGATATGTGTAATAGATGGGTATATTAGGTAGTTGGGATCTTCAAGTAAGTAAAAGGAGAAAGGAGAAGCCCAGAGAACGTTTTTAAAGCAAACTCTCTTAAGACTTGGAAGTGAAGAGTGGGTGTGAAAGCATGATGAGAGAGAAAGAGAGTTCAAGCCCCTTTCTCTTGAGTTGAGGGGTGTATTTATAGGCAAGAGCCAATGATTTTGAATTCAAATGATGGAGGTATTTTCCGGGCAGGCCAGAAGTGCCTTTTCAGCTTAGCCAATTTGTAGCTGTGGCTCAAGTGGGCATGACTGACAACTAACTGAGCCAGTCAGAACTTTACCTAAAATGCCGTGTGGTTAACCTCTTAACCGCTTGCGACACAATGAATTCTTTTATGCCGTGCAGTGTAGAAGTGTTCTGTGCGGTATTATAGATCTAGTCCAGGGCTTTTGGGCTTTTGGTTTGGGCTGAAGGGGTCCTTTGTCCAAGTTCTCGAAGGTATTGTTTCCTTTATTTCATCATCGGGACGTTCAAAGACCCTTCGAGGTCCAGATTGGAGTGTCTACAGTAGTCACTCTTTAACGTAACTCGGACACCATTGATTAGTGCAAGTGACGCTTAAAGAATAGGCAATCCAATCCATTACTCTAAGATCTTTAAACGTAGACAAAAATGAATGAAAACTGAAATGTAAGTAAATGACAATAGTGGTCGCGCTCGTGGAGCTGCCTACGTACCCTATGTGTATAGAGATCAGACCAACGTAGTTCAATCGGGACAATGCAAGTAAAATGAGTCCCAGGGGACAAAATTGTGAAATTATGCTACAAACTTGAGAAGATTGAGTGCCTGTAGTGCTGAGTGTTGTGAATTAAATGTAAATAACTGTGTGTGCGAGACGAGCCCTGAAAAGGCAAAAATTCGAGATGAGCTCTCGGGTGGGGGGCAAAAATTCGAGACGAGCCTTTGAGAGGAAAATTGAGACGAGGTAAGCCCTCGGAGGGCAAAAATTCGAGACGAGCCTTCAAAAGGCAAATTGAGATGAGATGAGTCTTCGGAGGTCAAAAATTGAAACGAGCCTTGGGGAGGTGAAATTTTTCTAGATGAGCCATCGGGAGGCGAAAATTTGAGACGAGCCCTCAGGAGGCGAATTTTTTTTTTTAGATGAGCCTTCGAAAGGCGAAATTTGAAATTATTATAACGAGCCCCGAAAACAATAAAAAAAAAAACGCAAATACGACGAGTCGTCGGGGGACGAAAGATTCTACGAGTCCCGGAGAACAAAATTTAAAGAACCTTTTAATCAAGGCATAGCATTCTACTAGATTTTTTTTTTTGCAAAATGACTGTAATACTTGATTTCCAAGGGGATTTTGGCAGCTGAATTGAACAATTTCGGAGAAAAAAATAATTTATCCTCTAGAGACAGAATGCCGTGTGGCTCATCACTCCAACGCACGGCATTTCAAATTTCTATGCAACTCTTCGATTTTTGAGAACAGTCAACTGTTTTAAGGATGCCCATTAATGCAGGCGTGCCCGTTCATCAGCTTCCTCGTCTTTATAAAGATGGTGGTGCTTCATTCTACGCAGCACCCTCGAAACTCTTTAGTTCCTTCACATCCCTTCCATACTACAGAGGTTTTACGGGGGCAAGGATGGCAGACAACAACCTGATCATGCGAGTCACTTCCTTGGAAGCCGAAATGGCTTCGTATCGTGAAGAGATCGAGCATCTCACTACGCAAATTGTGAGGCTGATTTCCTTCGGCGAGCGGTGTCAAATTTACAGGACTTCGCCTTCGACCACTTGGATGACAAGCACGACCCCAAATTTGCACCGGGGCACGAGTCGAAGGAGACCGCGGAGGATTCGGAGGGGAATCCAAATGGGGTCCAACGACCATTCAGATGGAGCGAATGGCGCATCCGGCGAGGGAAGTGACTGAAGATGATGAAGTAGAAGAAGGAAGAGGGGCAGTAGGATTTTATTTCTTTTGTTTTTGCTTTTTTTTTTAATGTAATGAAAAATCCCAGGAGTTACCCCGGTTTAATGAATGCAATGAAAGTCTCCCTCTTCTTTCTCATTTCTCTGTTTGTCTGCTTTCTACGAATGCGAATAATTCCAAACATCACAGCCTCGAATGTCAAGAACTATTCTCAGAATCCAAACTGTCGAAATAACCCAAAACGCCGCATGTAGCTTATGGAGGGACACACGACATGATAATACAAAGAATTCGGCCTGTTTGATCATTATGCCGCACGTCTTACCCGAAACGCCGTGTGGCTTTATAGGTTTTGAACCCGATCCAAGTTTGATCCTAGACGAACCAGTTTGAGGGGGGATATACAGGTGAGGCATACACAGTACGCTTCACACCGTTCAAAAATCTCTCTCCCGCACCCTCTCTCTCTCATAATGTCTCTCTCTCTCCCTCCCTCCTAATCATCTTTCTTTCTCTCTCCCTCTCCCATTGTTCTCTCCCTCGATCACTTTCCCTCTCTCAGCTCTCTCTCTATGTCTCTCTCTCGCAGTAGCCATGGATAGCGGTGAGCTACCCGGTGGTGATCAACCACAGAGGGTCGAGATTACACCACCCCCAGTCCCTCTAGAGGGTGGTGCATTAGTCTGGGAGGTCCCAGAGAATCCTGGGGTTCGAGTTTTGATTGCCATGGCTGAGAAGGCCACGGTTGTGGTGACTGCCACAGTGGGCAACGATGGTGGTGAGGAGCTGGCCGGCTATAGCCAAGGCATGGAGAGCTCGGGTGCAATGGCACAAGGGGGTGAGGACGAAGCGACGGGTCGCTTGGAGGTCACAATTGGTTTAGAGGAGAGGGCCGCGGAGGCTCGCGATAGTGGTGGTTCAGACAGGGCGGAGGAGGAGACAGAGGCCTCTCCTGTGAGAGAGCCTTGGGTCGACTTAGGGAAGGTCCCCATTGTCGAGGAGGAGCCAACGGAGGAGCAGGAGATACTGACTATGTTTGTAAGCAGTGACGCGGATGCAGGGTCATCGCGGCACATTGGTGTTGGCGATTACTTGGAGACAGCGTCCTTAGAGGACTTGGTGGAGACACTACGAGGGGTACCCGAGCTTGCAGAGGCTTTGCTTGAATCCCGTGAGAGGGAGCTCTAGGCTGAGCTCAAGATTGGAGCAGCCGAAGGCCATAGGTAGATGATGAGGAGGTTTTGGTCCCACGGAGGACCGTGGTGGACGAAGCGACAGTGGTCCTCGGGCGAGACCGGCCTTTTACCGAGGAGTCCTACGTGCCACTTCGGCACGTGGTGGTGCCTTCGTTGCTAGACGCCTACAGGCTAGAGAGGATTGCCTACAATGAGGCTTTGGTTCTGAAGGACCCCCGGCAGCACCTGTCCTTGCGACGAAATGAGGTATGCTTTAATACTCGTACTTCAATACAATGTACTGTACTTTCAATTCCATGCTTTAGAATACCATGCTTATTCCTGAGTATCATGCCCATTTACTGAATATTATGCATTTGTTGTAATAGGCGATCACGATTTCGTGCTACGGGGGTGTGGCCGATGTGCCGAAGTTTTCGGAGAGACTCCTGGAGGTCTCGAGGGAGATGATGAGGGTGGCTGGTTTTGGAGACTTCGTTAGGGTGCTGACGAGGGTGAGTAATGATCGCCAGGTAGTGAGGGCACTCGCCGAGAGGTGGTGGGCCACGACAAACTTGTTCCACTTCTCTTTCGGTGAGATGACGGTGACGCCATTGGACTTCACGGCGATCACCGGTCTGAGGGTCAGAGGTGACCCTATCCCTTACGACGCTGCGACGGGGAGAGACCCCGAGCTTTAGAGGCGTCTTCTGGGTACAAGCTGAGGGCAAAAAAGGGGGATGCGTCGTATGCTCAGTTGTTGGAGTTTTGGTTAAAGCCCCCGGAGGGTAGAGTTCAGGAGGAGCAGATGGCAAGGTGCTTCTCGTTGTACGTGCTTGGTGCATCTCTGTTTCCCAACAGACGCAACCGAGTACACTTGTCGTTTCTACCGGCGCTTAGGAATATCGGGGAGATCGCTCGTTTTGACTGGGGTGGCGCGGCTTTGGGGGCATGCTATGCCTTCATGGGGTCTCTTTCCCGAGAAATAGGGAAGAGCCTCGGCAGCTATTGGCGAGTCTAGGAGGTATATCTCAAATTCTTGCTTTTTAGTGTTAGCTTTTCATTTATTCATTGCATGCCTTGTGCTAACTCTTAATGCTTTGATTTGCAGCTTTGAACGTACGAGGTACTGGATATGTACCCTCTCACGACGTCGTGTCCCGACTATATGATACTCCATCGGGCCATCCATTGGTCAAAGGAGTATCGAGGAGTAAATAAAGGAAAAAGCGATCTGAATGCCTACCGGCTGTACTTGGACGAGCTGCATCCCAATCGGTAATCTATGTTTCTTTTGATTTCCTAGCACATTTCCATTGAATGACTTCCTGACGTATGCTTCTCTTTGCAGGTACACTGATGCATCTGCGACCGCTTCGAGGTTCCATATGTGGCCCAAAGTAGGGTGGTGGCGAGAGGGAGGGTGCTGCTTGAGTCCCCTTACGGCTAGGAGTGGTACCTGGGTGACCGGGTATCACGTCAGTCGTTAAGGCTGGATGATTTTCGAGTCCTTGGGCCACTTCCTCCTTTTGTTCAGAGGATGAGCGAGTACACGTAGGAGGAGGTGGAGCGGCTCACACAACCGAACCCTCAACTCGAGCCATTGTTTCTGGCTGGTGTTGACTACGCGGAGTACCAGGCTCAATACCTGATGCAGGGCTTTGGGATTTGTGCTGCCTGGGAGGCGCAGCGGCAGACGCAAGGTGGTAGAGGCAGTAGGAGAGGTAGAAGGGGAAGAAGAGGAGACAGAGGAAAATATGGTGAAGGCCGTGGTGACGGCGCGGGTCAAAGCGAGGCTAGGTTGCCTGTGCTCTCCTAGACGGTAGACGTGGTGACTGCTCAGGGAGTCCCTGGCCTTGTAGAGGTGTCACGCCCTACGGTCGAGCCTTCAGAGTTCATTGCTCAGGTATATCCTATTTTTGTTTCCTTTGTACGTCTTATCATTGTCACTGCACGTTCTGATTCTTTCCTTTTAATGCACAGGTGACTCCAGAGTAGGCTAGGGAGATGGCGGCGGCTATGATAGGCCTGGAGCAGCTGATGCGGCAGTATGCCATGGGCCACTCCCCACTGGTACTGACTCACGCTGGAGGGACGATAGTAAACCCTTAACTCTTAGTCGCTCTCTATTACCTTTATTCATGATTATGATGCGAATGTTTTATGAATGCTATTGCAGACTAGAGGAGGAGCTGCTCGGGGGTTACGCAGGAAGTCTGTTCGCATGCCTGTGCAACAGGCTTCCTCTGTTGGCTCTCGGGAGGAGCGTCCATTGAAGAGACAGCGACACTCTGGCGGCACTGAAGAGGAGCCTATTGCCATTTCAGACGAGACCGAGGAGCCTACAAACATTGATCTGGAGGATACCTCTGGCAGCACCATGCCCAGAGTGACTCGTACTCAGGAGGTTTCTGAGGAGGATAAGGACTGAGTTTTCCTCTTTTGCTTTTTGCCTTTTGATGGAGCATGCGTGCTCCTTTTTGTAGGGTGCTTGTTTACCCTTGGTAGATAGGATTTTGTGCATCAGGCTTGCAAGCCCCTTTTGTACTTCGACTCATGGACGCCTGGAGATTTATATATTTTATGCGTAGAAACTGTTCTTTCAATATCTTTGCCATTCAATTTCTTTTATTGTTGTTTGTACAAAGAAATTGAGCAACCAAGACTATTACCGTAATGTGCAACTAGCCAATGATAAAAAATGAGTCTAGTATACAGTTTTGCAATGATAGATATGCTGACAAAGAAGTAGAATTCAAAGAAGTAATTGCTTGATCTTGGAAAAATTGATGTTCTACCTGAGAATTTACACAAATGCCCTTGCCATGAGCTTGAATATGACTATGACAGCCCTATATAACTCGAACATTCATCTGTATGCTCAGAACATGTTAGAAAACTAAGAAAATGTTGACTTTGGAAGGTGACGACTTCGAATCTTGACTCGGGACTCGAACCGGAATTCAGACAAAGTCACTTTTGACCATAGTGACCTTTGAGACTCGAAGAAGTGGCTTGAAACGGACCGAGACATGACTTGACACCTTGACACGGCTTAAGAATAGGATTATGTTGACTTTTTGTACTACAACCTTGGATTTTGGGAGTTGACTTGAAACAAAACATCCCTGAAGTCCCAAATACATATTGGAGTGTATTCTGGTGGTTGATGGTGCCCTGAGGTGCCTCAAATTCATTTTATTCCTCTACTGTCAAAAACTGCAGAAATGTAGACACAATATGCCATGTGTTCTTTCAAAATGCCGTGCGTCATTCCTCAAGACTTCGCGAGGTACCAAAGCTATGTCGTGTTGATCTTCTTAGATCTAATACACAGTGTGTGGCTCTACTACGCCGCGCGGGGTTATATTTCTGACAGTCTGCATTTTGTTGTTTCCCAAGGCAAGCTGCACGATTGATGAAGTTTGACCCGTGTAGTGGCATTTCTGAGCCAATGCATGTCTGCATTGTGCTCCCATGCTATGACCAAGCATTTTCCCATGCAAGACCCATGGGAAATTTGTACTTTTTGAAACCCGAGGCTGTTTGAAAGTTGAAATTGTTTCCTCCATCCTTCCTATAAATTCTGGCCTCTAAATTCTTTCTATCCCATTCAACTCTCATTCTTCTAAAGTTCACTCTTCCTCCCAATGGCCCTTTCACTCACCGGTTCGCTCCGCCCATGACTAGTTTCAATGGAGGGCGTCGATTGGCTCAACTTTCGGGCTCATGGCCTTTACTCCATGAGGTACCTTCGCAACATCTGCCTTTGCCCTGAACTTTTAAGGGCAGCCGCTAATTTTTGGGATTTTCGAGGTCCACGTGTTCCATTTTGGCAAGCTGGAACTTTGTTCCACCGTGGAGGAATTCCGCGCGTATCTTGGTGCTTTCGACTTGGGAGAAATAATTATCCCTCCTATTCGTGAGAGCATCCACAAGGTTCTAACCATGACCCTTGGATTGAGAATTTGTGCTACCTGCTACTTAGTTAACGACGGTCACCTCAACGTGATGCAACTTATCGAAATGTTTTCTCCTCCGGGTGATCTTTCGGACATAGCTTATCAAACTCGGTGCATGATTGCCCTTTGCATGTGCATGCTCGCGGCCTACCTTTTAGTACCTTCTACTGGTCATGCTAGCTCAGCACTGGTTAGCATTGCCACTCAAATCGAAGCTCAAAATGACGTGGTTCCGATGGTTTTGGCTGAGACGTTGATAAGTTTGGATAAAGTTCATTCTGGAGAGATTGAGACTTTCGAGGGTAGTCCTTTCCTCCTACAGGTTGGCTTCTCACTCAGCTCTCCTTTTTCGGGTCTTTCCCACGTTCTCATTTTACCTCAACGCTCGGTTCGGCTTTCTATGGTTTCTTACTTGTTTTTCTCTCTTTTGTAGATCTGGCTTTACGATAAGGTGAATGTGCTAACCATTGTTCCGGGCAATTGGGCATATGAGGCTAGACTGTTGTCTCTCCGATGTTTTGAATTTGCGGATGAGCAAGTTCCTGAGTGTATCAACTTTTTTAGGCGTTTGCGAGTTGAGGCCATTTCGTGGAGGCGCTCGTGGCTAGACCTTCTTCCTATGACTGTGCACTTCATGGGCCCCCAATGGGTTGTCCCTGCTGGTTTGGGGGGCTTTACTTTCTATATCTCATACCGAATTCAGCGTCAGCTCGGCCTTAGACAGGAAGCCCTTGCAGAGGTTATGGTCGATATTGTTCTGCCCTTGTTTCGCCATTCCATTCTTTGCAACTACCGACGGTTCTGGAGGACTCGTGAAGTGACTGATGCACATCCTTATCCATCTGTGATGGTTCGCGGGAGTTACCGGAAGTGGCTTAGTAGAGACATTGCTGCTAGGGCTGGAGCTCAAGGAAACTGACTCAATCCTACTATCCTGACCATGGAATAAATTATGGACCCTATCTTTATCATGTTGTTCTTGAAAATCATGTTCAGCATTATGTATTAGAAGCAATTATTGTAATAAAAACGAGTTGTGGAGGGTTTCCCTCTTTTGATTCAGTGCTTTGAACTCTCACAATCTGGATTTTTATTTTGATTGATCGTGACCGAGCCTTAGAGTAAGGCTGCCTACGTATCCTTATGGCAAAGAAATCAGGTCATAACGTAGTTCAGGTTAGGGTTTGCTCTGATTTTGACACTCTCCTTTTGCGCTCTAAATTTTGCCTAGTACCGCCCTTTCGGATTTTCGGTCTAGCGAGCTCATTTATTGCGTGCCTTAATTTTTGCCCAGGATGCCCTCGCAGGTTTTCATCCTAACAGGCTTTTGCTTTAACTTTTGCCTGGGTCTATCCGCCCTTGCGGTTTTCAGCCCAGCGAGCTTCTCTCAGGGATAATAGCGCTTGAGGTGATCCAGGTTAACCAAAGTTGAAAATTCGTTTTTGTCCAAGTCAATGAGTTGCGTAGCTCCTCCGGATAGGATGGTCTTGATAATGTATGGTTCGGATCACTTGGGTCAGAACTTTCCGCGTGGATCGTAGACTGGCGCTCGAATTTCCTTCAAAACCATATCACATTTTGACAAGTCCCTAGGCTTCAACTTTTTGTTGAACGCGCGAGCGGTTCTCCTCTGATACCCTTAAATATGATAGAGAGCCCTCAACCAACTTTCGTCAAACAACATGAACTCTTCAAATCGATTGTTTAACCATTCTACTTCCTGGACCTCACATTCGATCATAGTCCGAAGAGACGAAACTTCCAACTCAATGGGAAGTACAGCCTCCATACCATAAACCAAAGAGTAAGGAGTTGCCCCTGTGACCCGAGTAAAAGGGCAATGACTCATTAAATGTGACATCAGCACAAACAAAATGACGACGAAGAGATGGTGAGTAACACTTATACCCTTTCTGAGTGCGCGAGTACCCTAGAAAAATACACCAAATTGACCGTGTATCAAGTTTGTCCTAGTCAAGATCCAGAGTATGAACATAACAGGTGGACCCGAACACCCGTAAGGGTAATGAGTGGAGAGGGCGACCAGGAAATAAAACTGTATGGGGTATCTGACCACCTAGAATGCTAAATGGCATACGATTGATCAAGTAACCTGCTGTAAGAACAACATAACTCCAGTAAGACTTAGGAACGTGCATTTGAAATAATAGAGCACGCATAACCTTTGATAAATGCCTAATCTTGTATTCGGCAACTCCATTTTGTTGTGGAGTTCGAGCGCAAGAAGATTGGTGAATTATACCATAGTCATCAAAAAACTTAGAAAGAGAATTATGAAAATATTCACCTGCATTGTCAGAACGAAATATACGAATGCAAGTATTAAATTGAGTTTTGATTTCCATATAAAACGACTTAAAGATAGAAGACAACTATGACCACTATTTCATGAGATAAAGATACGTAGCACGAGAATAATCATCGACAAAAATAACATAATATTGAAAGCCAAAAATATTAGGAACACGCATTGGACCCCAAATATCATAATGAACTAATTGAAAATGACGGGTTACGCGACTCTCAACCCTAGGATAAAAAGACACTCTATGATGTTTACTAAACTCACAGACTTCACAGGGCAAAGCATCAACACGGCTACATGAAGGTACCAGCCGTTTAAGATTCTGAAGGGATGGATGACCAAGTTGACAATGATGTTGATAGGGTGACACAGAAGATTGAAAGGCAACAGAGCTAGGGTGAACATTGTCGGTAAAGTAATACAAACCACCACGCTCAGTACCACCACCAATTTTCCGCCCCGTCTTGAGATCCTGAAACACACAACCATCAGGAAGAAATGTGACAGAGCAATTTAAAGATTTAGTAAGTTTACTAACAGACAAAAGATTTAATGGAAAACGAGGAACGTGCAATACTGAATCCAAAGTCAAAGAAGAAGTAACAGAAATTGAACCCAAACCAGTAATATCAGTGGTAGAACCATCGGCTAAGGTAACACGAGATGGTTTATCAATAAACTGATGGCCAGAAAGAATAGTAGAATTACCAGTCATATGATCAGATGCACCAGAATCAATAACCCAAGGAACAGAAAAATGAGAAGTTGCAATACAAGCACTAGAAGAACCTGTCTGAGATAGCGTAGCAATGGAGGAACTTGTCTGAAGTGACACAAGGCATTGGTACTCCTCTATAGAAATTGTCACCATAACAATGGAGCATGCAACCTGCCTAATATCCTTGGGAAAAGTAACCCGATGAGCCTGAGGAAAATCATGTAGGTCATAGCAATGGTCCACCATGTGATTAGTTACCCCACAATAAGTACAAAGTCTAGACCATGGCCTCGACTATGGTCACCTCCCCTTGACATGCGACGTATACGGCTAAATCCACAACGACCAGAATCATGACCACCAAAAACGCAGTCAAAACGACCACTGTACCCATAATCACGGCCGCAACCAAGGTTGCGACTAAATGAAAAACCAGAATCAGCGGAAGTAAAATCAGAACCAGATTTCATTGCAAACATATCACCGTATAATGAGAGGCAACTAGTCAACTACCGATAGATCAACCAACCAAATACTCTACCAACAAACAACCAATAAACAAGAGATAAGGAACTGATTGACTGGCTAACGACCAAGGGCACGACCACGCATGCATCCAACAAAACCAAAGTAGCCACCGAACAACATAATCCCAATATCGAGCAATAACCAAGAGCTTGTATGCCAACATAGACCAAATAACTCAACACAATCCAACAATTGAAATCAGACTTCAGCATACCCAAACTACCATCTATTAGAGAGGATAAACTGTAAATTGACCAAAAAAATCAAAATTGCCAGAAGAATCAGTGCATAAGAGTAACGGAACAGTACCCAACAATGATGAACAGTAAAGGCAATGAATAGTGCATAATGAACAGTAACGATGATGAATAGTGTGACGGTGAACAGTAATCTGTGAACTAGGATTAGGGTTAGGGTTAAAGCAGAGGCTAGGATAGGATTGTGATTTTAGGGATTATGTACAGAGGCTAGAGTTTAGGCTAAGATTGTAGGGATTATGTACAAAGGCTAGGGTTGTGGTGGTTTAGGATTAAAGTTAAGATCCCGCTTTGATACCATGTTGTGAGAGAAAGAAGGAAAAGTGTATATGGTGTTAACTAACCCTAACACAGGTGAGCTTTATTTATATTATGTGGCGACTAGTTACATAACATAAGCAACCAATGTGGGACTAAGTCCAACTCTATTCTAACAAATATATCACGTTGACGTGCATGTGGTGCTATCTGTACAGAGGTGATAAAGATGATGCAGTGCATAAAAGATAAGGGAAGCTTCTGGACGAACTGTCTGGACCACTGTCATCTTTCACGGCATACTATAATATCGCGCACGACTTTACAATATGTCGTGCGGGGTATCTGTTCTGTTATCAGACTATCATCAGCTCTCAGAATATGACTTTCACCATTTTTAACAGGCATTCGAAGATACTCAGTCATTGGATCACTTTAGGACAGTATCATTTCATCAAGCCATGGACATAAAACAACTTTTAGTGCATTTAATCGCTTGAGATGATCAAAAAAACTTTGTTTATAAACGGAACATGGCTTGTAGATATGGTCTCGTTCTGAGAACTCTGATAGCTGGTTTCTTAACAACAGAAACATGCCTTATGAAAGATAACTTTGATGCAGACAATTTGATCAAGAAAGACAGTAGCTGATGAAACAACGTGCGTCTGAATACACTACTCCGCACGACGCATTGATACGCCACGCGACGTGGTGCATTCAAGATAGTGGCTGTTTTATTTTCTAAAAATGATTTTTAAGTCGAAACTTAACCAAAGGGGAAAGCCTGATAGTAGAAAAAGCTCCCTCAAGGTCAAGACTGAGCTTAACCCAAGGAAACTTAGTTTTTTTTACCTCTAGTCTTGAGCTTGGATGAGGATGGATAAGCATTGATAAGGTCGGTTGAGGAAAGAGAGGTGTGGATATGTGTAATAGATGGGTATATTGGGTAGTTGGAATCTTAAAGTGAGTAAAATGACTCACTTTTAATGGTGAGGAGAAAAATAAGGGACATCGAGAAAGGAGAAGCCCAGAGAATGTTTTTAGAACAAACTCTCTCAAGACTTGGAAGTAAGGAATGGGTGTGAAAGCATGATGAGAGAGAAAGAGAGTTTAAGCCCCTTTCTCTTGATTGGATGGGTGTATTTATAGGCAAAAGCCAAGGATTTTGAATTCAAATGGTGGAGGTATTTTCTGGGCGGGCCAGAAGTGCCTTTTCAGCTTAGCCAACTTGTAGCTGTGGCTCAAGTGGGCATGGCCGACAACTAGCTAAGCCAGTCAAAATTTTACCTGAAATGCCTTACGGTTAACCTCATGACCACGTGCGGCATAATGAATTCTATTATGCCGTGCGGTATAGAAGTGTTCCGTGCGGTATTATAGGTCCAGTCCAGGGCTTTTGGGCTTTTGATTTGGGCTAAATGGGTCCTTTATCCAAGCTCTCGAATGTATTGTTTCCTTTATTTCATCATCGGGACGTTCAAAGACCCTTAGAGGTCCGGATTGGGATGTCTACACTCAGTAAATCAATCTGTTGGTCACCAGATCGTACTAGTTTAATGTACTAGTTGGCACATCGAAGTGTCAACCAGTACTGTTCTTCCTCACACCAGAACATAAAGTTTAAAGATGCAGAAACAAGGGTTAGAAAGCTATGAAACATAAATTGAAACAAACCAAAGGCCCTATGGCCTTCCCACCTTGAACCATCGGTAGCTTGATTTGGGGTTGATTAGAGTGATTGGTTCACGAAATCCTAAGAACTAGGTGGGTTCTTTGGGGTTTGATCCCTCAGGTAATTTAGCTCATGGAAAGTTGGGGGTTTTTGTAGGTAGTGTATGAGGGAGGAATACGCTAGACCTTCAGGGTAGTAGATGATTGAATTGTGTTGTAATCTTCGAACCCTAAAGCTTCTTTATATAGAGTTCAAAGAGATAATCAACCGAATTAAACTGATCCGATTAATTGGAATAATTAGGAGCTTAGAATTCTATCTCTAAAAGTCTCGTTCGTGACCACCAAGTTGGCCGATCAGTCGTGAAGAGTTCAAGCTCGGATTAAACACTTGCCAAAACTTACAGATTTTCAGGAAAATCGAAGTGGCGGCCATGAAAACAAAGTGGCGGCTGACGAATGCATCTCGCGGTGAGGAAAGTGTCTCATGCTTGCTCGACCAAAGTGTGTCGAAGTAAAGAGCGGCCCAAGGATAGAACTAGGTCGGTTGTAGCATAATAAACTTGGAAGTCCGAGGTCAAATCCATAGGGAGCCAATGGAGCTAGGCCGAAGGTTTGATTTATGAAGGGTTTTTAGCATTAGGACCGCCAACATTAGTTCGGCTTTGAGACGACTAACTTTTGAGTGATAGAAATTCTCTCTACCTCCTAACTGTAATTGAAAACGAAGATTGACTAGAAATTAAAAGCAGCAAAATCTAGGGTCTTTTCGCCCATAACATAGGGCCGTTCAATGCTTCTCTTTGATAACTCAAGTTAGAGTCATTGTTATTTGATCTCACTCAGAAGATTTAACCATGAAAATTAAGTTTAACTCATACAACGGAGTTTGGAAATGGAAAGAAACTCATTTAGGCATTTTATCAAACACATAGAGTGCCATGGTTCTAATCATTGGGTGTGCCAAGGAGACTTGTCTACACACAATCAAAGAAATTAACAACCTCAAGTTTAGACCAAAGATTAGAGTTCAACAAATTCATTGAGGCATTTTGGCAAACACCTAGAGTGACATAGCTCTAACCATTATATGTGACAAGAGATCAAGTCCTTGCCTACACATAGAGCTGGGCAACGGACACGAAACACGATTACACAACACGAATTGGACACGAAGTTAGCGGGTTAGGGTTGAACATTTCTGACACGAAACACGAAAATGACACGACTCGAGAACACGAATTCTAAATGGGTCGGGTTCGGATTGAACACGTGAGACACGAAATTGACACGACTAACACGGTTACTAATCTGTGTCACTCATTAACACAAACATATAAATATATAATATATGGTATATCTGTAATTCTATATAGAGTTGGGCAACAGACATGATAACATGACACGAACCGGACACGAAATTAACGAGTTAGGGTTGAACATTTCTTACACGAAACACGAAAATGACACGACTCGAGAAGCACAAATTCTAAATGGGTCGGGTTAGAATTGGGTGGTTTGTGACACGAACCCGACTGACATGACACGAACACAACCCGACACGGCTTGTTACCCAGGTCTACCTACACATAATCAAAGAGGTTAATAACCCTAGGTTTTGTTACATAAAAATGAGTTTAATCCATTCACAAACTATATTGAGCACAAAAATGAGAGAAGCCATTAAACTACCCGAGTCACAGGGTAGAAATCACCCCACGACTAAGCCAATGAGACTACCCCTCCATTAGAGATGAACTAAGCAAGAAAGATGAAGGAAATGCTAGAAACATGGAGAAAAACGAGATTAACAACTAAAACATGTACTAAAATTAAGAGTACTTATATGATTGTTGAAGAAATTATAAGATCAAAGCTAAAATCAAAGCCCTAGACATGGGTCTTTGAGTTAAACCTAAGAGGGAGGTAGAGAGAGAAAAGGTAAAATGGAAGATGCCCTAAAATTGGGCTAAGTGTGGTATATATATCCCCTTTACAAAATAACTACAAAAATGGCACTAAAAGTTCACGAAGGGCCTTGGGGATCGATTCCCATACACAAGGGGGTCAATCCCCCTGCTTGCTGGATTCTACACAACTTTGCGGGCTCGCTCCGAACACTCCCGAACTCGGATTTGAGTGTTTTTTAAACCGTTGGAAAGCTTGTTGAGTCTACTTTCTAATCCGAGTGGTTTGGATTAAAAATATTTTGTACATCAAAAAATATGATGTTACCCTCAGTTGGTCAAAAAATGAATTGCTTTGGGTAACATCTTTGCATCTCCCTCACTTCCCTTGACCTTTGGACATCTCGAGTATGCTTCAAAGCTTCTTTGCATGACTTTTGGGACTTGGTCGCGGAGCGCCACGTGGTCTTGGGTACTTGGACGCACTCGGGGCTATCCATGGCATTCAAATGTGCCTTATTCACACGATTTACCTGAAAACGTTAAAAACACACCTTTTGTGCAATATCGTTCAAATCAAGCAAGTTATGCACTTGTGTATGACAAAAATGAGAGGGATAAGCCCTATTATTTACACTATTGAGGGCTTATCATCTCACTAGAGGATTGGAATGAAAAGATCCCATGGGGGGGAGATTGAAGTGGTGGGCGCCAAATCGACCTGTCAGCTTGGATCGATTTCACTGAAAAATTGGATTTTGGGCTTTCTCAATCTAGATTGGGCTAAAATAGTCCCTTGAGCTTACGTGAAATCAATCGAAGCAATAGGAAACCTAATTATCATCAAGATGCCCATTAATATGTCAAGCTTCCAAATATCTACAATTACAAGAAACGCATTACTTCTCCAAGTAACAATATAAATAGACTTAATTAACAAGGATAAATTAGGGAGCGCTAATGTGAACTTTTGGATGCCTATCAATGCTCTCATGGTGGGACTTAAAATATCAGCCAAGTCAAATTGGAGTGTCTACAGTTTGAATTTTGGAGTGTAAAAAAGAAAAGAAAAAAGTAATTAAAACTCTTTTCATTCGTATTCTATGTGCGATTTATTAAGAAGAGAAGATCATTTTATACTTGATGATTTGGTTGGTAGTTTGTATAGCCATAGGTGGTTAAGATTTTGTGAATGGTGAAAAAATATGATACTAATTACTTGCTTGTCCGTTAAAGTTCGTAATTTCCAAGTCCGGGCTGGGGAGGGTAACCCGTAACCGGGTGATTGGAGAAGGGAGCTAGACTCTAGTAATGAACAGGGTTGGGTGCGGATAAAAATAAAATAAAATAACAGTGTTGTGTTTGTCGGACCGCTTTTCTATTATCTCTCTTAAAATCAATTGATGGTAAGAAGAGTTTCAATTAAGTCTTTTATGGCATTCAACATCGCATCCGCAAGTCTTTTTTAGATCGGTCGGAGAGAGTAACATTGTGTAACCAAATCCATAGGCACTCCAGCCCTGGAGTGCCCCTATCGATTTAGCTACTCAATACCACTCCCTGCAACCACTCTAAAAATAAATAAATAATAAATTACAACTCGATAAATGGGTATACAATTATGAGTGTTTTATTATGGAATTTGTCAATACAAAGAGACTGTGGCCTATGGTCGTAACAAGGTTGACCATAATTGGTCTGCAGAGAGACTATTCAGTTTCCAAAAAAAATTGTTTGAATATGTGTGTGCCTAGTGCCTACCAAATACCCCATCTGTCCAAATTTGTACGTCAAATGATTGAAATTCGTGTCTTTCAAAAATATATTTATATATTATATTTTATAATATTTTTTATGATTTTAAAGATTTTGTATAATAAAACTAATCGAGATTTATCGAACAAGATCCATATTGCATATTAAAAACATTATGAATTGAAAAATATAGACAATTCTTTGAGAGGTCAAACGTCCTCAAAAACTCAAAAAAGGGATAAACAAACCGGGACAGAGGGAGTATCGGTTTAGCTAGGCTGAACAAATAGCCAATCCAGCAAAATAATCGGGGTAGCGAACCGGGCGATAAAAGTAGATCGCACCTTCTTCCTAGATGCACGTGTTACTCACAGTATTTTTAAACTTTTGGACCTCAGATTTGCAGTGTGAGGTCCCATTCCATATGTCGTAGGATCAAGCGCTTACCATCTTATCAAAATCCACAGGTGGTGGTAAAGACGCAACTCTATTTCCTTATATTAAAGCATAGCAGGTTTCAAGTGCTACAATTCGATATGCGTGGACAGGATGCTGACCTGCGACGAACATGTGTTTTGGTGTGTATAGTCTCAGTCATGTTTGAATGGGATGCTTTAACCTTATTATTTAAAGTGCCCAGAACTCAATTGCCGTGCTGAATTTTTGCGGTTCAAAAGTAGCTTTTTATGACATTAATGGTGGGTCATTTTGATCCATTCTGTTACCCTTTTCACTTATTGCATGACAGCAAGAGTAGTCCTCATCTGATATTAGTGGTTGGATTGCATTTGAATAATCGATACCACCAAGCAAGTGAAGTCGCAGCCCAATGGTAGGCATCGTGTACTATAATGGATTTATTTGGGGTTCAAACGTCACTAACTACCATTAACTTTCACCATGCAAAAAAAAAAAGAAAGAGAAAGAAAATTGTTAACCACAAATGTTTTTTTTGGAACAATTTTTATATAACAGGACCAAACCAAAACCCCCAAGGGGAGGACCCTTGCAAGGGAAACACGTCACTACACCAGGACAAACCCTAGCTGTAGAAGGAAAAAAAAAATCCTATGAAAAGAAAATAGAACAGAGTGAATAAAACTAAACTGTACAAAGGAGATCAACATTTAAACTCCACTCTAGAATCAAACAAATGGTAGTGGCAGACCTACTAACATGCCTCCAGGAGGTCATACTAGCCTTAACCTCCTCCAGAATCAAAAGCACCACTGAAGTAGATTCATGGCCAATCTATTGAAAAATCCTTCCATTTCGCTCTTTCTAAATATAGTACACTGAAGCAGCAAGGCAGAGCTTGAAAAGTCTAGATTGGATAGAGCAGTCCTTACAATGAGTTAAACCCCAATGAATCTCATCCATGAGATCGCGAGAAGGAAGAACAAAACCACACTTAGCTTTCACAACCTCCCAGATAACAGAAGTAAAGGAGCATTCAAAAAATAAATGAGAATGAGACTCAAAACCACCCTGACAAAGGACACAATAAGTGTCATTGACCAGACCCCAAGCTCTTAGTCTGTCCTTAGTAGCCAACCTACCAAGAAGGGCCAGCCATTGAATGAAAGACCATTTTGGAATGTGCCATCTATGCCAAACCATATTAAACCAAAACACCTCAGCCCCATTAGTGCGAAGTGCCTACCACGCTGACCTAACAGAGAAAGAACCATTTGCAGACAAAGTCCAAGTAATAGTGTCCTCCCTATCAACATGTGGGATGAGGTTAGGATATGTGGAGGCCACAATTTCTTGAACAATAGGAAGCCTCATTCTAGGCCATCTCCAGGTCCCATTATGAATAATCGAACTAACTATTGCATGAAGAGACCTACCAAGGTTGAAGACCACTTGATTCCCATGCATATCTCTGAAATAAAGGGCCAAGGGTATGCCAATTATCCAACCAAAGGAAGGTGCTTAAGCCATTACCAATCTTGGATAGAATAAACTTATGACCCACACTTCTCAAACCAAAAATCTATCGAAGGGTCCAAGAGGAGTCACTGGGAAGATTCATCGACCAGATACAATGATTTTTTATCACATATGAATGAATCCATTTTACCCATAAGATATCTTCCTTTTTACAGAGAGCCCACAAATGCCTTAGCATAGTAGCCCGATTCCATTCTTTAACTCCTTTGAAACCCAATCCTCCTTCACATTTAGGAAGACACACAGAAGACCAAGCCACCTTAACCCCAAAGGATTTTAGCTCCACCCTTTTCCAAAGGAAAGCACTTAGCATACTTTCAATTTCTTTCATAATCTTCTGAGGCAGGATGAAGATAGAGGACCAATATACCTGTATACTAAACAAGACTGAGCTAATCAGCTGAGCACGACCTCCAAAAGAGAGCAATTTATTTGACCACGATTGAATACTTCTGAGCATTCTATCCTTGAGAATCACACAATCTAAATGTCTTAGCTTAGTAGAAATTAAGGGCACCCCTAGATACTTGACAGGTAAGCAAGTTTCAGGAATATTAAGAATAGCCCTAAGATCCAACTTCATATCAGAACCCACCTCAGCAAAAAAACAAGCACTTGTGTTCAAATTTGGTTGCAATCCTGAAAAAAGGTGGAAATCCTCCAACACTCCAGCAATAGTAGCAACGGTCTGAGAATTAGCCCCACAAACAATAAACATATCATCTGCAAAGACTAGATGAGAAAGGTTTATAGCCTCACATTTAGGGTGGAAAAGAAAACCCCCGTACTGATTCTGGATTTCAACAAAGCAGAAAAAGCTTCCATAATAAGCAAGAAAAGATAAGGTGAGATAGGATCTCCTGTCGAAGACTCCTTTTACCAGAAAAATAACCTTTTAGGTCTCCATTTATAAGCATAAAAAACTTTGGGGTAGTCACACAAGCTTGTACCCAACTAATATAGAGGCTGGGAAACTCCATACTTCTCATAATCCCAAAAAGGAAATCCCAATCAACACTATCATACACCTTCATCAAGTCAAGCTTCAGTGCACATCTAAGAGGACCTTGATCTCTATGGTATCCCCTAACCACAAATGTTTGTATCAGAGGACCATCAAAAGATATCTCCAGACCAATTTTTTACTTTATACAATCAAGTGTGAGGATTAATTCATGCACATCTCTACAATTCTCGGAATCCTGAAGTTCATAATAGGAAAAATATTCAAGGTCCCAAGAGCAATTCTCTGCTGCGCTGGACGGGGATGTAAAGAAGATTTTGTGAAGTACTCTGTTTTACAAGGGGAGTTAACTGCAATTAGCAAAAGAGAGATGATTTTCGAATGTGTCCTTTGAGTTAGATAAGTACTCCAGTAAACAAGCAATCCAGTTACGTGTTTCTGATCGAACTTGTGCCTGCACGTACGCATAGGAGGGAGGTTAGCGCCTGGGTTTTCGATATATATCAGAAATGTTTTTCGGGCCGGCAGAGTACTGGTGTTTCGCTCAGATGGGCGAGTCGCTCAGCAATTAAACAAGGTGGCGAATGCAGTGGCCACCTCAATGGCAATTTGGAAGAGTGTCCCTGCAGCTTGGTGCTTGGAGAGTTTCCCCACTCTTGTTGTATTCGATCGGTCTATTTTAATTTGTTTTCTGATTTTGCTGCTGGTTAGCCCCTTGTGGGAATCTGTAGCAGCAGATCCAACAAAAAAGAAACTCTGCTCACTTAATTAATTGAATTTGGTAGCTATGGTTTGAAAAGAGTATATATGCAGCCACTAAACTATAGTAGTTGGTTCAGAATATTTAGATCCAGGGGTTTTTGCCTGACTGAATGGGTAACCCCTTATCAAAAAAAAAAAAGGGTTACCCAAGTCCAATGTTATTGAAGTAGGTGAAATTTCAATAAACATAGGAATCTAAAATTGGGGTGGGGGGTGGGGGGAATTATACACATTTTTTTTTTTATTTAAAGAAAAGAAAACGAATTGATGAAACAAAACAAAGAAGATATTTGGTACTAATTCACAATGGAGTTACTCATTGTCAGCACATATTTAGATCCTCGAGATGATTATAAATCATTTAAAGTTGAATATATTTTGCAAGCTTGTTGAAAAATATTATAACTTCATGACTGGGCAAGAGAAACTGCATTTGAAATTTCAATTAAAAAATCATAAGTTCGTTGGTCCTAAATATCCTGAAAATCTATCTACCATGTCACAGTTGTGTCAAGTTTTGAACAAAAAGAAAATCAGAATTTTATTAGTTTAGTTGCCCAGTAGGATGGAGAACGAATTTTTGGCAAATATCTTAATCACATACAATGTCGGCCCCGATGTTTAGGTTGCCCAAGCCCGACTCCAAGCTTAGTTGCCCACATACTATTAAGTCGTAAAAAATAGAATGACATACAAATCAAAAAATAAAAATCAACAATACTGTGATTTTAGCTTGAATTACATTAATTAAAAAATCAAAATCAAAATGTAACTCTGGTTATATTACTTTATGATTTTCACGATCCAATTCGAAGAAAACAACTTCTCCTTGTTTTTCTTAAAGTAAAATTTTCAATTAAGTTGTCGTACTTTAGCTTATCCATGTACTCATTTTCAATTAAGATCATAGTCAATCCACTTAATTTCTTGTGCGACATAGTAATCCGAAGGTAAACTTTTTATGCGACTTCAACTAAGAAAAACTACTCTCCCCCGAAGTAACCGTTTTTACAAATTCATTTTAGCAAAAAAACCTATTATATAACGTTAAAATTAAGCGAGTAATATTTACCACTATAGACGTTTTAACATCTATCAATTATTGCAATCAAAAGAACTATGAAAGTAAAATAGTTTGACCAAAACAAAAAAAAGAAGATATATTACAACGAAGTACTTATTTTTTGAATTAAATGTGATATATTGTGAGAGAATGACCTATCTCATAAAACATAAAATAAGTACTTAAAAAATAAGAATCTTAATAAAAAAATAAGAATATTAACAAAACGGGGCCTAACTTTTAACAGTAGAGGTCACATAAAAAAATAAAATAGAAAAAAGTAATAGTAGGAGGCTAAAGCAAATAAAAAAAAAAGGATTTTCTATAGAGAGAAAAAAAAAAAAACCCCGCCCCTCCCGGAGGAGATTAGAAAGACAGCAATCGAGGAATTGTGCAATGAGAAGCACTCGAACCTGCGCATATGCTATGGAAGCCATAACTTTTCAACTAGGCTAAAGAAACTGTTGATGTAGCGCTAACTTTAATATTTATTACTTGCTCGGTGGTTAATTTTTTTTTTTTTGGTTGCCCTATGGTGTGGGGTTGCTCAAATCCGGAGACTTGTTGGGCTTACTCCAAGATCGGCCCTGATCACATACATTGAGAATGACATTGCTAGAAGTTTCAATGCTGATGCTATAATAGATGCAGCCGCTTTTAACAAAATGAAAGAGCGCTTTTCCACAATTCAATATGCCTCATCTTTAATAGATAAATGTGGTAAAGAATTATCTCTTGTTGATACTTTTCGGGCATATGAGAAATATCGTTTATTACATATATCTATTTTACATTTTTTAATAAGGTGATAAAGGTTCATATTTTAATTCATTTTTCTACTTTTCCTTGCTCTTTATACATCTCCTTATGGATGGCAATGGGGCAAATAGGAGGCAGATATTAGCATATATGAATCCGAACATTGCATCCGACCTTCGAATTTGCCCCGATCGGAGAATGGAGATCCGATCGGAGATTCGGATATCCGAATTTGAAAAAAAAACCAAATTTTTTATTAAAAAGAGTATTCAGGGACAAATCGGAGGCGGATTTTTGATAAAAAAATATATTTTCGGATATTCGGGGATAGATCGAGGCGGATTGAAGATGGAGATCGGATTCGGGACTGGGACAGACTTACCTCCGAATCCGATCCGATTTCTGAATTTTTTTTGAAAAATAAATCCAAATCCATCCCGATATCCAAAAAATCCCTATAAAATCCGATCCGTTCGGGACGGATAATGGATCGGATACGGACGGATCAGCTGGGATGGCCATCCCTACATCTCCCTCATTACTATGGTTCGACCGATAGGATAAAAAACAAGAATGGAGACTTTGTTCTTGAGCGTTGCAGAGAGAGAGAGAGAGAGAGAAGGGTACAGAGTACCAATTTCCAATCGCGTACCGGTATGCTTTTTGCCTTCGCCCTCGATTTTGGGCGTTTGAATTTTTGGCAAGGGAGAGAGAGAGAGAGAGAGAGAGAGAGAGAGGCGTGAGAAGTAGGGAGGTGAGAATTCCCTGTTTGTGTTTAGGGTTTTTGGATGAACGACCTTGATTTGTTCTAGAGTCCAAAATGAACACAAGGGCAATGTTGGAAATTCAATGTTTTAATCCTATCCTACTTGTGCAAAACAAACACAATATTAATAATCTCATCATCTAATTACATGCCAAACAAACATGCAAATTATCAATCTTTTATCATTATTAATCAAATCTCATTATCAATCTCAATCCTAATCACATCTTCTTATGAATCCTTTCAATCATCACAATTATCAAACGACGCCTCAAGGTAAATGCAATACTATCTTTTTTTCAAACGGAACGGAAATTCACATGCAATACTATTGGAGCAATGATAGGAATACAATTTTAAAACACCACTCCAAACACAATTATATCTGGACTGTTGGATGTATGTAGACCCATATACATCCAACAGTTTTAGACACAATTCTGATCGGAGTTGTGTTCCTAGACTTTTCCATATTATTTACTCCCTCCGTTCCAAAATTTTGGTCATTTACGGTTTTACTTGTAATTTTCAATTGCCTATATCTCTCAATGTATATTATTTTTTATGTTTTTGAAAACATTGTTTTATAGAAATAATTGAAATCTATCAAATAATATTCATATTGCATATTTTAAACAATATACACAGAGAGATATAGACCATTGAAAATTGCAAGTAAAACCGTAAACGACCAAGAATTTGTGACGGAGGAAGTACAGCAAGAAAATGTTGGTTGCCAAAAAATCACGACCAACATGCACACGTCACAAGGAGCGTGATTTTCATTCACCTTTGCCTTGGTGAAGGTAACTTTATTTGCATTCTATGAGTTATGTTACCGATTTTGATTCCCGTAATAATCAGAATATCTCATTATGTATGAATTGATTTATTAGGAGATCACGCAAAAATTCAGCTCAGTCGAGAAGTGGTAAGTATTTCATCGAAAAATCTAATTCTTGAGTTTAAAGGTGCATAGAGCAAAACCACTATCCAATTGAGCTGAATTATATTGCTGTATGTTCTCCTAACAAGTCATGCAATAAAAGTAAGTCGTTATTATTAAATAAAACCTGCAACATACCTCACCAAATGCAAGTAAGTTACCCTCACCTATTGTGAGGACGAACAGAATTGCTCGGGTCACCTTTCTTTAACCTACTCAACCGGGATGGAGACAGAGTGCGTTATTTTGCTTAGAGAACTTAAGTTGGACTAATTTCTAAAGCGTAGTTAAGCAGTATAATTAGTCATTAACCCCGTGACCATCAGGCAATTTTACTCTTTTATTTTTTTGAATGGTCACTACCTAGCCTGATACGAATCTTCTTACAATACATTAACGGAGAAAGTCTCACTTCCGGAGGAAATAATCTTGGATCGGAACCGGTGGAGGAGAACTTGACCCCTTTTTTTCTGGAAAAAAAATGTAAGAGTTTAAATATTCAACTTTTTGATTATTTAATAACCATGTTTCCCACGACCCCATAACAACACCAATAAAAAATAGGACAATTAACACTCACAAATGGCCAAATCTTCCCTAATAATATTGGAATATCTCGGTGAAAATCTTGTAGATATGATATCTAGTATAGGGCTATTTGTCTTGTTCTTTTGTGTCGAATCTCTGTGTAGTCCTTTTTGGTTTTAGGGGTATGCCTCTTTGTTTCACTTGTATTCGTCTCTTTTGGTAATAAAGTCCTTCTTTACCAAAAAAAAATTAAAAAAATCTTCCCTAATACAACCAGGAATGGAACCAAAATTTTACTCTAACAATGGCAAAATGTATACTAAAAAAATAAATAGATACATTACAATATTAATAATCATCGACTCTACAAAAAAATTAAAATAACATAACAAAAACTATAGTCGATGATATTTGTCATTTGCACAAGGAGTACGAAAAAAGACTAACTTTAATTTTTTTAGGTTAAGTTGTTTTAGGATAAGTGTGGAGTTTTTTTTTCTTCTTTAATTACACCTCATCATTTATATTATTTCACTTTGGCCTATTGAATTTAGTTTTGGTATACTTTTTTGGGTCTCCTTTCTTGAAAAAAAAAATAGAAGATTTAGGACTAGTATATAACAAAAAATGAGGAAAAAAAATCTAGCGGTGGGGAGACTATATAAGTTGGGGATAATTTTTTTAAATACATATAATAATTTCAATTTCTAAAATTCTTGTCGTGGCGGCCGCCGCCATTAGACCCCCCTAATTCCATCCTTAAATGCAAGAATTATTTATTAGTTCACATGTGTATGAGTTTGTTTTTTTGTCAACAATGCTAGGCACATATCTAAATTGACATCTATTCATTCATCCTTTCTCACAAATAATTATGGCGTGTGAGACCCTCTTATTATATATGTTATGAGTTCCAGCAAAAATTGCGAGAAAAGAATGTCATGACTAGAATGGATGTAAACTTGGATATGTCTCATTGTTTTTTATTTATTTATTTATTATTATTGAGAAAACGAAAGATAAATATATTATTATCACTACTGAACGATTATATATGCAACATTTTAAAGTACGCTTAGCAAAATTATGCGCTAGGTGCACGATATTGCGAGGTACCTTAGATATACAAATTACACTATTAAAATTACAAGCAAAACGAGTGATATCCTTCAGTACATGCCGAAGATCCAAGCTAGCAGTAGCAACACTATTCAAGCCCGTGATGATCACCACTAAAACTGCATCCGTCAAGATGTGCACGTTTAGGATCCCCTAGTCAGGGACGGAACCAGAATTTTACCTTAGCAATGGCGAAATGTATATTAAAAAAATAAAAAGATGCATTACAATATTAATAATCATCGGCTCTAGAAAAAATTAAAATAACATAACAAAAACTATAGTAAAGTAAATGATATTTTTCATTTGTACGTAGAGTATAAAAAAAGACTAACTTTAATTTTGGGCATTGATAATGCCACTTTCCAAATTTATAATGTTTTCCAAATTGATAACCACACTCCCTTTTGGGAGTGACATTGTAATTAAATTCACTTAAATTTTTAGGTTAAGTTATTTTAGGGTTAGAATGTGGAGGTTTTTTTTTCTTACTTACACATCATCATTTATATTATTTCACTTTGGCCCATTGAATTTAGTTTTAGAATACTTTTTTGGGTCTCCTTTCTTGAAAAAAAAAAAGGAGATTTATGACTAGTATATAATAAAAATAAGGAAAAAAAACCTAGCAGTGGCGAGACTAACAAAGTTGGGGATAAATTTTTTCTTCACATATAATAATTGCATTTTTTAAAATTTTTGTCATAGTGATCGCCGCCACTAGATCTTCCCTGGTCCCATCTTTGCACCTAGCTTTAGCCCATCTAACCGCTTAGAAGAGCAACCAACTCCTCCCCCATTCCAGCTGAATTCACTATCACTTTGGTAAATCCTCCCTGGCTCTCAAATATTCCACCATTTATCACATGCCAAGCACCATCAACCACAATTTTACAACTCCTGTCTCAACAAATCTATCAGACAATTTCAAGTTAATCACCTGATTGAATAAAAGTCTGAACCCTCTGAAGACACTCATCAGTGTCACATCTTTTCTTACTGGAAACACATTAATTATGAGTGCACCAAATCTCCCAAAGGAGACAAATAGACTCGATTACAACCTCCACATTGGAAGCCTCATGAATCCAACCCTTAAACCAATCATGAAACAAGATTGGAGCACCCCAAAAAGAATCTAAACCCAACCTAGGAGCCCTCCAAATTCTCTTCGCATTCTCACAAGCAAAGAGCAGATGCTCAACAGACTCATGCTCTCCACAGACCGGACAACAAAGGATCATTAACAAGCTTTATTCTAAATTAACCACCAAAATCCTATGAATAACAACTTTACAAATGAACAACTCGAGTTTGGGAGGAACATTTAAACCCCACACCTTTCCCCATTGATCAAAAGACACTCTACCCGCACTACCTCAGTGTTTTCCCATTAGAGCCACAAAATAAGCTGACTTGACCAAAAAAGACCTTTCTCATAAGATTCCCAAACCACCACATCCCCAATTTATGTACTTTTTTTTTTTTAACGGCAAAAAAAGAAATTTTATTAATCTTTGAAGATGTTACAAAGATTAATAGAAACAAAGAAAGAACATAATGTCCAATCTGAAATCCAATTCCTAGATTGGCAAGATACCAACAAAGAAAACACCAATATGGACAAGCTCAAACACCTGAAAAGCCTAAAACCCGGATACATGAGACCCTCAATCCCCAATATATGTACTTGGAGTACATATGGACAAAATCTTTGGCACCACCTCCGCCGGAAACACCACCTCATGAATAAGAGGCTTGTGCCAAGTATACCTATGCCAGTCCACCAAATCCCTCACCTTGAAATCATTAAAACAAGAGACTGCATTGGATTGAATAATCAGGTTGCAAGAATTTGGAATCCACTGATCCCTAAACACAGTATTAATCTTCCTACCATCTCCCATCTGGCACTTTAACCCTTTAGCTAGCTAATCCCTACCCCATAGAACACTCATCCATCCCCAAGAACAACCTGATTTAGGAGAAACATGCAACAACTCATACTTCCAACAATACTTTCCCAGTAGCACTCTGGCCATTGCCTTGTTCGGATGGTGTTTTGGAAAAAAAAAAAAAAATTCAACTCTAAAAATATTCATTAGCTCCACTTTTAATCATTACTTTTATTTATCTCTCTACTCATTAGCCATATCTCCAATCAGGTGCCGTTCCAGTTTCCCTTCTTTTTCTAAAAGTTCTTTTTCTTCAATTTTCAAACTCAAATATAATGAAAATAAAAAATAATTTTTTAATTTTTTTTGCACCGTATAAAAGATCTCAATGAAATCTATCAAACAAGATCCATATCGGTAAAAAAATTATTTGCGTAAATACATAATTTTTAAGTTTGAAATTACCTTCTTTTTTTAAAAGTTCCTTTTTTACAAAACCGGAACACCCCCTCATTATTCTCATTTCTTTCTCTATCTCTCTCCACTCATTACCCATATCTTCAATTATTACTCTAATTTCTCTCTCCACTTATTATCCCAAAAACTAAATCCAAAAAATTTCAAAACACCATCCGAACAAGGCATAAAGAATTTAGGAATTTAATTAATAAGTGTCCAAGCCAACTTTGCCAACAGAGAGCTTGATAACTCTGTTCATTTTGGAATTTTGAATTTTGAATTCTAATCATTATCTCATTTCTCTCAAATTATTACTCTCATTTTTTTCTCCATCTCTCTCCAATCACTATTCATATTTCTAATTATTACTCTATTTCTCTCTACACTCATTATCTGTAAATCCAAATTCAAAATCTCAAAACGAAAGGGATCTAAAAATCTCTCAATCCTAACCCTCCGGCCTTACTTATGGGTTTTCACAGATCACTCCACTTCATCCACCTCACACCTACATTATCTCTTTTTCCCCACAACAACCTGATTTGGAGCTTGGAAAACAGAAAAAGATAATTTTTTTTTTTTTTTTATAGGTCTGTTTGTTAGGTTCCTCTGTATTGCGTCTGATCTGGTTTTTGCTGTTTTATTGTCATTGTTCCTTCTTTCTTTCAATTTTAAGAATAAATTCTATCACTTCTAGGCCTCTGATGTGCTGTTCGGGGTTTAGATTCATTTAAATCTAGTTGTGAAAGCATGCCATTCCAGTGCAATCAGAAACAAAAATTATTTGAACCTAGGACAAATAAAAAGTAATATTTTCCCGTAACAAAAACTAATGGAAACTAGAAGCCAGGGTACATAAAAGTTAACTTGATCGGAAGTGTGACGGTTTGACAAGTGAAATTAAAGTGTAAAGGGCCAGGGACGGACCCAAATGGGGTGTCCCACTCGAACGCGTATCTCTACTCGAAATTATTATTTTTATATTTTTGTATGATCTAACATAATTATAAAAGTGTGTTAACATATAAACATTAGAATTAGTTTTATATCTGAATTTCATTATATAATACATTTGTACTTGTTGTTTTACGAGCTGTTTGTCTATTTAGAGCCATTCTTTCTTGATTCTTTTTATTTTTAATCGTTTGGGAGAAATACTTCAAAATGAAGTTATTAACAAAACTAGCTTAATCATTCTGAAACTTGTCGATGTTCATTTAAAACATACTTTAATTTTTTTTTGATGTTTTGTCCTCATTTTTATCTAATTTAACTTAAAGTATGCGTTATAAACTTTTGTAGTTAGTAATGTATGCTTTAATTATGTACTATCTTACTGTGGTTGACTAAAAAATTGAATTTTCTCTGTTATGATTAACCGGTGCTTCCACTAGACTATATTTCTGGATCCGTCTCTGTAAAGGGCCAAGTGACACTACGTGTAAAGTGCACGGTGCAAAGTGGAATTTCCCCTCTTTTGTGTGTGTGTGAGGGGAGTTTAATTAATGTCTTTACCAGGTCGGTTGTGGCCTCATAATGCATGTCAAATGTGGCTGTATATTATTACCACGCTTGGTGAGATGGTTTGCTCATATTCCTCTTCCGTGGAGATCAATGTCCGAGTTCGATGAGGGGCAGGATTTGGGATTTTAGAGCTATAGATAGCCTTTAAGCTCTTTCATTGACTAACTTTTTACCAACTTTAGCTAACTATAAAATATGGAAGAAAAAAAATTATTGTTTTATTGAATTTTTTTTTTGTAAACATGGCATGGGTACCACGTCTGGAGAAGACAGGTTCCCGAAATGACTCTTACTCGAATGACTTGTTTCTTTCTCGATTTCTCTTTCTTTCTGGCAAGGTGTTTCTGATTTTATCTGAATTAATTTATTCTTACAAGTCCCATTTAAAAATATACTAAAACAGGCACGGAGCATAAGTTGTGAGGGTAGTCTCCAGATAAGTGATGAATGAAATTTCCACACTAATTCATATTATTTGAGATTTAGACGTGTTGATTTTTAGGAAGCGGATCCTCCCTGGTCTATGTTTTGAATTCGAGGAGGTAGTCGCAATTTGAACTGTTTTATACTGCAATCAATGGTTTGAATCTTCTCAGAGACTCTTCACTACAAGAAAAAAATTCTTCACGCGAAGAATTATTAAGTATATCCAAACCATTGAATTTTCCAACACACAATGATTTGGACTATTTCCTCCCGTCCAACTTGGACTTGAGAGGATCCGATCCTTGATTTTTAATATTCTTTTTTCACTACACACATTTTAAGTATTCATGTGAATGCTATAGTAAAGTGCTTCCAAGAATAATTTTTTATAACTTTTTTTGCATCATTTAAAAGTAGATTTTTTTAGCGCTCAGAAAATTTTTGAAAAACACTTTTAAAAAATAATTTATTCTTAAAGGCCAAAATGACACAATATCCCGTGATAAGTAAAGAAATTGAGACAGATAGAGTAATTTATTTGCCTAATACTATACCTTTTGTTTAGGAAATGAAACATATACTGTAAGCCAACCAATACAAACTATAAAGGGACTCACAGGTTGCTGAAACAAAAGAAACAAAAAAAAAAAAACCCCCAAAGAAAAACCGCAATAAAAATAGCTCCAATAAAAGAACCAGTCGATCCGCTAGTGGAGATGAGTGGATAAACCTTGGTCTGCATTTAATTGAAGCCAAAAATCCATCGCGGATTTTGATTGAACTCGAGCCAAACCCAAATCTAAATCCCCATATCTAGGCCACCAAGATTCAAGAGCTTAAGAGCATCCATAATGGAATAACCAAAAGTTAATAATCAAAAGTTGTCATATCATCTTTTGATTATGCATTAAAGGGGTTGCTAAGGTTAGCAATATAGAGGTCCACAATGGTACAATCAAATTTGAATAATCAAAACTTGTCACATCACCATTTCAATTTATAAAAATCTAAAAATTGTGAACATAAAAATCAATTTTTTAAAAATAGGTTTCAAACTAATAAAAATAGGTTATTAGGAAAAGAGAAAATAATTTTTTGAAAACTTTGATTTAAAAAAAAAAGGTTTTCAGGAAAAAGTTAAAAAAAAAAACCAGTTTTCGAATAAAAAAAAGTTTTTGAATTTTTTTTAAAAAGAACAGTTTTTGAAAAAAATAAAAATAAAAAATAGTTTTTGCAAAAAAAAAATGTTTTGAAAAAAAAAACAGTTTTTGCAAAAAAATAGAAACTTTTTTTAAAAGTATTTTTCATAGAAATATATTGAAAATGGAACAGAGAGAAGGTTTTTGTGTTATGATTATGTACTTGAATGAGGAAATGTGAGGACAATTAAATTTGATTATTGACAAAAAGTTGCTAGTTTTGATTATCCAATGGTCAAAATTTGATAAGTTGCTAAGAGATTGCTAAATTTGATTATTCTACTGTGAACTCTTTTTTGAGCAAATGTAGTTAATTTTATCGACATTTTAACTTTGATTATACTACTGTGGATGCTCTAATAATGTACCTAGTAAATAATGATACACATAAACACAACGAGGGTTGTTTTCACTAGCCAAGATTTGCTCTTATCCAAGAAATGAGTTTGATTCTTGAGAGTAGCCCAATCAGCTAGGAGGTGAAAGTCTATGTGAGTAGCTTCATGAGTGCATCTAGCGGCCTCCTTCCTAGTTGCTTTTCACTGCTTTTTGTGGTTGTTTGTTCCATGCGGATCGGTCTTAGGTAAATTAGTCTCATCCTATTTGAGCGCAGGGATATCTCCTATGTAACTATGTTGTTAAAAAAAAAATTTGATACAATATTTATTGTAGTTATTTACACTATAAGTCAATATCGACTCCCTAGTATTCTTCAGTAGGACCACCAAATAATACACGTATTTTAGTAAACAATTAGAAACCCCAACCCGCCCGGAAAATGAAGCGCAAGACCAGCATAAAATTAGAGCCCTAACTTGTCTTCCTCAGTTCGTTCTTGACTTTATTTCACCGCCAATTGCGCCACTCTCTCTCTCTCTCTCTCTCTCTCCACATTTTCACTTACCACTTCTCTCACTCCCTTCCAGTCATATCTCTTCCTCCTCCCCCATGTCCCAACACCAACCATACACCCCATCAAACCATGTCTCCTTTCTTCCTCTTCATCCTCTCTCTCCTCTTCCCCTCCCCCTCCCTCTCTCTCTCCTACCCCTTCAGTAAGCTCCAATTCCCCCTCCCCTCTTCCTCTCTCTCTCTCTCTCTCTCTCTCTCTCTAAATTTCATTTCCTCTTGTGTATCTACATTTCTGATTTTCTAACTAACTTTTCAACTGTTTTAACTAATTACCTCACTCTTAACAGACACGGACTACTACATTGACTGCGGCGGACAATCCAACTTCACCAACCAATTCCTCACCCACTGGCTCTACGACCGCTTCTACACCGGCGGCTCGACCGGCCTCGTCTCCGAGCCCCTCCGGTTCGCCAACCTCGAGGAGAAAACCCTCCGGTTCTTCCCCATCTCCTCCGGGAAAAAAAACTGCTACATCGTCCCCGTCCCCAACGGCCGCTACTACGTCCGCACATTCACCGTCTACGACAACTACGACGGCCGGTCCCACACCCCGAGCTTCGACGTCTCCGTCGAGGGAACCCTAGTTTTCAGCTGGCGGTCGCCGTGGCCGGACGGATTAGGTCAGTCGGGCGCTTACTCGGATCTGTTTGCATTTGTGACTGATGGAGAGGCGGACGTGTGTTTTTATAGCATTGCCACTGATTCCCCGGTGATTGCGTCGCTCGAGTTGGTCCAGGTCGATCCGGCGTCGTACGATTCGGCTTCGACCGGTAAAGTTTATATTTTTGTTGAATTTCAATTCCTTTGAAGGTTTTGAGCTAGCTCAATTTCGCTACTCCTTTTGACTGATCTGCGTAGTGAAATTGAGTAGATTTCCTTGATAGGAAACGCGTCAATGGGAAAACACACGTATCATAACAGACTTTGACCAGGTTCGATTTCTAGGATCAGGCCGAGAGGAAGTAATTTCTTTTGAATTCTCTAGCCTAGTGTGGATTACTTACCTTTGACCAGACCGGAAAGGGGATTTATTGAGGTGCGCGTAGCTGCCCTGGACACCTTACCGTCTAACCAAGAAGACAAAAAAAAACTTTACCAAGAAGCTTCGTTATTGGCGTATCGGGAAATTTAGAGAGTGTTTGTGCAAAGATTTTCGATGTGATTTATGTTTTTAAAGCATATTTTTCAATGCGATTACCATGGTCTTTTTTGGTCATTTTCCCAAAGTTTAATAAGATTGGCTTCTAATTGTTTAGATTTATGATTCGTCTTGACGATTGGAAGCTAATTTTTTCTAAACGAAAATAAGAGGGTCAAAAAGTTCACTAAAGATGGAGTTTGGAAACATCCGTCTTCGCTGTCTTTTTAACTTTTCGGAATGGAAAATGATTTTGGCACTCCACTTTTTTAGGATGGCTCTCCAAAACTTGTCTTTTTAGTGTGAATCTTCATGTTAGACTTATCTGGAGATTCTGGACTTTCTTTTCAATTTCGGACCATCTAATTATAATTTTTCAGATTCCTCCTCGAGACCAATGATTAATTCCAATTTAAAAAAAATATCGGGCAAAGTTTCATGAAACATGATAATTCTCACTTGATAATACCTGCTGTCTTCGGCAAAATTACGTTGAGTTTGGCGTAACATAATTTAGAATTAATCCACAAAGAGGCTGGAACCTTGTGTTTAAAAAACAGTGTCCTCCCTCCCTATGAGTAAAAATCTGGGTTAAAATGATTTTTGGTATGTTTTGATCGAGGAGTGGTAAGAGACATTTTAGGTAACTTTTATTCAAATTTGAGTGTGGGTCGGTCAATATTTGAGTAAGGATTGGAGATGTTCCAACAAATAATCCATCTAAAAGCTTAATCCTGCAACCTTGTTATTTGTATGCTCAACAGGTAATTCCATTCTGGTAAATTATGGCCGATTGAGTTCCGGCTCTGAACAGTGGGGCCCCGGGTTTAGCAATGACACCGACCTCTTCGGCCGATCGTGGCAATCCGGCGCGGAATTTCGGTCCCCAAACTCGGATGGAATCAAGGCCGTGTCAGCCTTGAAGGATGTGGCGAATACTGATCAGAGTCCCAACTACTTCCCGGCGAAATTGTACCAGACTGCGCTGACCTTGACTGGGAAAGGATTCTTGGAGTACCTGTTGCCGGTGGATGCGAGGCTGGACTACATGGTGTGGTTTCATTTTGCGGAGATCGACGTGAGTGTGAATCAACCAGGGCAGAGAGTATTTGATGTGTGGATAAATGAACAGAATGTGAGTAGGGAAGATATATATAAGCAAGTTGGGAGCTTTGCCGCGTATAGTTGGTATTATATTGTGCGTAACTTGAACACTACTACTTTGAGCGTGAAGCTGGTCCCTGTTGTTGGTGCACCTATTATTTGTGGGGTCGAAAATTACGCGATTGTAACAACTGATCTCTCCACTGATCCAGATGAAGGTACATACATGGGGATATGACTGATTACTTTTACGAGATTAGGGCTTTAAATTTACAGATATAGCACATGCATTTGCTTTTTGTTATCTAAGGTCATACGTGTTGAAACTCTAAACAATTGTGCTTAAATGAGCCTAATAAAGTACAGGTTCCGTTGGGGATACAATAATTTGAGAGGAAAATGCCATATAGATAATTTGGTTGTCTTTTCTTTCCATATGTATGGTCTTATGCTTAAGAAGCAAAAGGGGGAAAACACATGAACCCTAGCAAAATGTATGTTCATGTATTTGCGATGTGTGGTAACTATACCTTTTTTGCAGTGATTGCTATGAGATCATTGAAAGAGTCCCTTCGTATTCCAGATAGAATGGGTTGGAATGGAGATCCTTGTGCTCCTTCAACTTGGGATGCTTGGGAAGGTGTTACTTGCCATCCAAATAACTACGAAACTGCCCTTGTGATCTCACAAATGTAAGCACTGACTTGAGGTTTGTGTGTGTGTTTATTTTGCCATAGCTAAGAGTTTGATATCATTGCTTGGGTAATATGTGCATTTTAGTAGGGAGGCACAGCCAGGCCATCTGAACCTCTACCGATAAGGGAGGAACTTTAGGAGATAAATGAAATGAATACAGGAAGCCTAGATAACCTGGTATCCAGAAATAACTACAAGTTTGAGCCTTGTTGGGTATAAAATGCATTAAGCCATGATGATAAAATAAAATAAAAAAGCATTGCGGCATAGTCCCTAAAATGTCAACATCATGAACTTTTGAATCACCATAAAATGTCAGCATGCATTACAACGTGGTCGTTGGGATCGAAGAGAATTTGAAACTCAAGAAGCTCATGAGCATTTGACATATGCAGTCAGTTTCTTAGATATACCCATAAAAAAAGTTCTAAGTTATATGCCTCCACTGTTCTAAAAGTTGGCCTAGGCAGCGCCTAGGCGCTAGGCGGTTACCCGATGTCTAGATTTTAGGGTCTTACCATTGGTTAGGTGTTTTTAGTTGGGAATTAATCGGCTATGCGGGGATTAGTCATTGAGGCGATGACTAGTCGGCATGTTCGAATTTTTTAGGAGTTATAGGATTAACTCCTTAGCATTAAAGAACAAAGTGGTTAAGTGTAATTTTAAAAAAATCATGATAAATATCATATAACCACCATATATACGTAATTGTTTGCCTCTCTGGTTTGCATATCATCTATTCAAACCCTAGTCATATACCGATTACTCAAACTTTGGGGGAGGTGGGGTGAAAAGGTAAAAAAAAAAAACCCAACTAATCTATAGGTCCTGATTAGTTCCCAACTAGTCAGCCTAGGTGCAAGGTGTCTTTTTCTGCCCGACTAGTGTCTAGAGACTGTTATCGAACGTTGTAGGCTTGCTAAGGACTCAGATATATACTTGACTCACCTGCACACTGCTGTGAAATTTTGGAAGATTTATTTGCGTGTCCACAATCCCATTAGATATTTAGAGTCTTTGTTCAACTATTCAGGTTAAGTGGATCTAATTGTGGAGCAACGATCTGCTGATATTCATTAGGCACCGATCAAGTCAAAAGTCGTTGCACCTCGAGCAATCCAAAAGGCTCCTGCAAAACAAATCCAAGGACCGGTTGGATTCCCGGTCGTGGACTCTTCGACTACCAAGTTAGTCGGAGAAGCACTATGTATGAATGCTTTGTATGAAGTAGAATCAAAGTGCTTGCCTTCTTAGTCGCCATGCTTGGCCTATTCATCTTCTTTGTCATGAGAGAGAATCAAGGAATGATGATCCCTTGGTTGGAGTTCATCACCATCTTAATAGCAGGGATAGACCACGCGGTCAATGGGATTCTGTGTTATCCTGTTATGGTGGAAGACGGCCCACTATTTCAGCCATGGAAGGCTCCCTCTTAGTGATTGGGCTGAGCGGTTGAGTCCTTCATGGCAGTCGATTGGTGCTGTCGGTTATCTGGGTCAGATTATGGCTCATCAGGGACCATTATCTACAGGGTGTTTTTCTTTCCTACACCTACATTGAATCTCCAATACCATTTTTGGGATTTTGAATCTCCAATACCATTTTTGGGATTTTGAATCTCCAATACCATTTTTGGGATTTTCCCTCACGCAAAAGTAGCTATGCCAGATGGGGTTGGTGTTGGAGTTTCAAATACCTACTGATGCTCCACATCAGCTTTTTGCCTTCATAATATTTCATTACTGGTTGTTGCTACTTGTCTTTCTCTTATGTTGACAAAAGTCAAGCTTAAACCTGAAACGTTGTGTCTTGAGACTGTTGGAGGCTATATGTAAACTCATTCTGTCCTACAGTAATATTATTAAACTTCTTATTAATTAGGAATAAAAGAAGGGTTGGTTGGTCTTTTAATCATTTAACTCTGTATTCTATTATTATGTGTCTTTTGTAAGTATAATCTGCTCCTTGTGATCTTATATTTTAAAATTGACTCTCTTATGGCTGTCAAAGATTTAAATCCATCTTTTCCTTGCTAAGCAATTTAAATCCATCTTTACAGAGAGATGTATCTGCAAATTTAAATAAATGATTGCACTATTTAGATGTCATCCCATCATATTTTTCCCCTTGAAGTCACTTTTTATGAGACCTGTTATTGGCTAACTTCATCTTTCTTTTTCTTTTTTCTGCAGAGATCTTGGGAGTCAAGGTTTGAAAGGGTATATTAGTGATCAGATTAGTCTTTTGACAAACTTGGTAAGCTTGTAAGTACCTTCTATCAACTTTTATGCTCTTGATAATATCAGTTGGTATCAAGTAATATTCTGCATCTGCATGTTTAATAGCCAACCAGCTCCTATCCGTACTTCTGGGAGCTTGGTGCTTTAAGGTGTGGTGGTCCCAAGTTGGTGGTGTGAGATATCATTGTCCCCATACCCTGAACTCTTGCCTCATTTGTCAGTCTTTCCTTGCCAAGATTTTCAGTGATATTGAGTTGTTTCTTTCCCCTAGGAACTAATCTAGTTGGATTTGCGATTGCTTAATACAATTTAATGCATAGTAGTGAGCGAGACATTTTTTAGGTTTGATGCTTTAGTGCTATGATACTTTAGGATTTTCTCTAGGCTTATAAGATATGATCACTCGACTGAGAATTAACATGCATTGTGATAAATCATGGTTTAATTTCTTATTACAGGCAATTAAGTTAGGGGTCACTTGTGGTAAAAATGGTATGGTTAGGTTTACATGCTGTCCTACCTCCACTGACCGCAACAATGTTGGATGATGCTTTTTGGACCACCCACATCCCTCTTCCCCTGTAACCAACTCTACCAGACTTCCCCTTATGAGGGTCCCACACCCGGACGATGATGGCATTGCAAGGGCTGGAACTTTCTAATTCCATGTAGAAGCATATTGTCGAAAAAGCTTATGGTGATGGACAAAGCATAACATAACAGTTAATTAATTATCATCAGAATGTATCTACAGTTTAGGCTGCAGATGCTTTAATCCACTCAGTGAATGATCAAAGGTGGATATAGGTTCTGCTAGGCATAGGGCTTGGGGAATGTCACAAGTAACAGTTTATTTAACATCCACTTGGAAAAAAAGTCCAATTTTATACGAAACTCGTTATTGTTGGAGAGTTGTAAAATACTCCAATAATGTGGAAGGTGGAATTCTCCATAGTGGGGAAAGATGGTAAATGAATAAAATGAAGTCATATCCGAGGTGTTTCATCTTGCCCGGCTTTCTTAGTTTCTGTATCATGGAGAAGGGTACACTTCTGATAAGCTTACACTTGGACAGGAAGCACTAGTTTTCTGTGGAACTGGAAATCCCTCAGTTAGGCCATTCTTTTGTCACTGAGGAGCGAAATTTGAGGAATAAAAGATGCGCAGGAATGAAAATGACCTTGAAATATGTGAAAACAAATTTGAGGTACTGTTAGTGTTTGGTATGCATGCTCATCAGGGGTTGATTGTAGATTGAAACAGTAAGTTGGTTGTTTTTACGAGGAAAACTACTGGAAACGGTTGTTACGATTTTTTGTGGCATTTCTAATGAATCTTGTTATGGATAACAATCCGCAATATCCTTCTTGATATGTATTGCCGCTATAAGTGGTCTTATTCACTGGTTTCTTTGATGTGAATCATTTTTTCTTGTTGTATATCAGTTTTTAATCAGTGTCAAAATGTTCTTCCCCGCTGCTGTTTTTGTGCTCTTCTTGATCTGGTTAACCATTTGGAATCATTTTTTGAACTCCAGGAACTTAAGCTCGAATTCATTGGGAGGTTCTCTACCCGCAGGCCTCGGTCAGAATTCTCTTATAAAGCTGTAAGTTGACGAACCATCAGTGCATTAGGGTTGTATTGTTACTCTCTCTACGTCGTTTTGGTGTCCTCTTATGACTTACCCTGCACTGTCTATTCCCTAAATTATTGGTTGAGTACCCTTTGTTGAGCACCTTTGGAATTTCTGCTGCCAAGTGGATTCATGTTGTGGTCTACTTTCATTGGTTGATTGATAAATGTCTGGTTTAGAACCAATCCGTCCACGTGTAATTGTACCATTGGTACACATTGTGCTTATCTAGTAGTCACTTCACTTGGCATAAAGTATCATGGGTGTTTTCTGTACTTTCACATCTTAGTAATTAGATTCATTGCCAACTATTTTTGATACCGCCACCAGGATGGTACCTTTTCTAGCGTTTTTGTGTGTGTGTGTGTGGGTTTCATCTAGCGTTTATGTGACAATGCCCATCCGTCATTTGGTTAATATCTGTGGTCTTTACCTTTCTGATTCTAGCTAATTTTCTTCTCAAATTTTCTTGGTCTTCTAAGTACGTTATTTAACTAATATAGACTGAGTGTATAGACACAACCTTTAAATTAGTGATCTAGATTTTTCAAGTCATTCTTATTGTCTCCACATCTTTTGCTACAGGGATTTATCAAGGAATCATTTTACTGGGTCCATACCAGATACTCTCGCTACTTCACATTTGCAGCTTGTGTAAGTTCCATGTTTGTTCCACTTGTGTTGTAACTTTCTATAGATCGTCATGAAGATTCAAATTTTCCCTAGCAATCGTTGGGTTCCTAAATTGAGGAGGACGTTATTCGATTGACCAAGAACTTAAATACTATCCATGACTAATTAGACTGAAGCTGAATAAAAAAATCGAGCATTGAAGTTGTGAAATTGCTATTTTACCCATTGGCAGTAATGTACAACCTATATATTTCAGGTTATTGAATGACAACTCCCTAGAAGGTCGAGTGCCAGAAGAACTTTATTCAATTGGTGTCCATGGTGGAGCTATTGAGTATGTAGTACTTTAACTGCTTGATTTGCTTGTATCTGTTCTTATAGTTTTTGATAAAACTGAATAATTGAGGTAATCTTGACGTCTTCTACATTTAGTATACCATGTGTTTGCCTCATTTAATGCATTCAGTAGTTTTATATAAGCTACTTCATTTTAATATTCTTGTGGCTCATTATGAGAGGTATATCTGGACTTTTAGGTGTGTGTTATTGCATGAGTAGTTATATCTGGATTTAGGGTCCATGTTATCTTGAGGTTGCTTTTGAACAGATCAAGTTGGAGATATAACCTCATAAACTACAGTGGTTCTCTGAAGAAAGAGCATAAATGATGTACAATCTACAACTGTGATTAGCATTTGGTATTTCTAGTGTGTGGAGTAATTGAACTACTTACAGTGGTGTATTGACTACCACCTAAATGTGCTGTTTCTTATCATTGTCTTCTGTCTGACTTCTATTTATTCTTTTCCACGCATCTGATGCAATTTTAATATTTTCTCTTGCAGTCTCTCGGGTAATAAAGGCTTGTGCGGTGTGCCTTCTTTGCCAGAATGTCCTCTATTATCTACTGGTGGCAAAATTGCAGTAGGCATATCATCTCTGGTTCTGTTTTGCATTCTTTTATTAGCTGTATACATATGCTGCATCAGGAGGGGGCGTTATGATTATGACTTTGGTATACCTCCAGAATTGATGGGTAAGTGTATTTTTTACAGTTACCTACCCGATGAACATTTTTCGATTCTTCTTTACTTTGCATATCTGATTGAGGGCACTTCGTTTTCCTGTCGCGTGACTACCCAACATCTGCTTCTTGGTTTAGTGATTTCTTGATCTTATGTTACATTGATTGATGTATTTCTCGAACCTTCTTTCGACACAATGACTTTAACCTGGTATATTGTTAATCTCTCTACTTGCAGCACTTTCCGCAAAGAGGAATAGATACCATAGGCAGAAAACATTGATGACCCTTGAAATGGAAAGTCAACACGCCAAGGGCTTCATACCAAACTTGAGCTCGAGCTAAAGGAGTCCTCTTGAGAAGTAGAATACAAATTTTGATCAACTTTCACACCCAAGAGGTGCGTCAGAAAGGGACCTTGATTTACTTGATACACATTGCACAGTATATGAAGCGAGGAATGCCACCACCACCACTGCTTCAAACGGTGTTACGGTCTGACTTTTTGGGGGCTTTTGGCTATTTTTCCCAACCAGTTGTGTGAAATGGAGTCTTGAAAAACCACACTGTTTTAGATTGCATTTTATCTAATTCATGAATCGTACCGAGTAAGAAAGCAGATGTGCCTAGAAGATGTATTATACCATACCTGATTTTCTGGAATTTGACGGATATAACATGGGAATTCAGATCTTAGTGCGTAGAGACATTAAACGCCAGGGGCGGAACCATGATTTTATCCTACCAGTGGCGAAATGTATATTAAAAAATAAAAAGATGCATTACAATATTAATAGTCATCGGCTCCAGAAAAAATTAAAATAATATAATAAAAACTATAGTAAATGATGTTTTTTATTTGCACATGGAGTATGGGAAAAAACTAATTTTAATTTTGGGCATCGATAATGTCACTCTAACAACAGCCGAATCATATAGTCCCCAATTATTAGGGGTATGAGCAGGGGAGGATTGGAGATAGATTTAACTTTTGGCAATATGTACAAAGTGACTGATTTTGGAATACCACTTAAATAGTAGCCTATTTTGTTGCGGAGCCATACCCTCAAATCAAAGTAAAATGGCATCAAAGAGGGTAGGCCTAGAGACCCAATTCAATTTATGTGCACACTACCATGCTTCCTTTAGTGATAGTTCATAACATCGGTATGCACAAAGATAATGTTACTCTCCAAATTTATAATGTCACTCCCCCAATCCCTATATGGATTTACCAAATTGATAACCGCACTCCATTTTGAGAGTGGCATTATAAATTTGGGGAGTGGCATTATAATTAAATTTTCCTAATTTTTTAGGTTAAGTTAATTTAGGGTTAGAATTAATGTGGATTTTTTTTCTTAATAACACATCATTATTTATATTATTCACTTTGGCCCATTGAATTTAGTTTTAGAATACTTTTTCGGGTCTCCTTTCTTGAAAAAAAAATTAGAAGATTTATAACTAGTATATAATAAAAAATAAGGAAAAAAATCTAGCAGTGGCGATACTATATAAGTTGGGGATATTTTTTTTTTCACATATAATAATTGCGTTTTCTAAAATTTTTATCGTGGCGGCCACCGCCACTAGACCTCCTAGTCCCATCCTTGACTAAACCACTTTGATAACAAGTGATCACATTGCGTTGTTGCTGGTACATGTTATCTGGATGCCTTACTCTAACTGGTCGGGCTTGGAGCTTGGACTTTGTTAATCTGTAGTAGTTTTTGTTGTATAATGTAGGAGTATTTGTTAAAACATCTAACTCAAAGTTAATTGGTAATGAATGGAGAGGCCGTCTAGGCTCATTAGAGATTATAATTAATCAATGTGGGACAAGGTCTAATACTCTCCTGTAGGGACGAATTCAAAAATTTGTATTAGTGGGGGCATACAAATTAGTAAGCTTAATTCGTACGTTTTTAATTCCTTAATTAATACTTTTTTTGGGTAAAATAATGAATTGATTGGTATATTTGTAATTTCGATTTAAATTAGCAGAAAGGGATGTGTTTGCCAAAAAAAAAAAAAAAAAGGTGTGGAAATTTAGCACTCAAAGAAATAAATCAGACAAATATCCCCACAATGGAAATCTAGAGTAATTTTATTAGAACACTATCACAAATTTGGGTATAATTGAAATATTTAAAAATATTAATATAATTGTATAAAATCGAGTGGGGGTCCATGCCTTCGTGGGCCCTCACTTGTATCCGTCGTTGCTCTTTTGCACACGCGACCCCTAACCAGTATGTGGAGCGGTAAACAAATGAGTGCCATTTACCGGCCGATCCAGATTAGTCGGCCTACTTCCTGCAAGCTCCAGCCACAATTTGATTTTATAGGATAGATTAATTAAAATCTGCTTCTCTTCCTTCAGTCTCATCACCTCTTTCTGACAGTGATCACTCCGTCCCCACCTCTCACAAGTAGCATTGAATTTTACGCTAAGGGAATGAAATTGTTGGAACTATCTCAAGTGGAACTGGGGGATGGTGCTGTGAAAATTCTAACATACCAGAAAAGAATATGTGACACAAACATACTAGGAGATTTACCCATTTGGTTCGTTGAATTTTTTTTTTTTTTCCTTGCAACTATTAGATGTTAGACACAAATGGTACAAAATATATAGATTTTAGGTGTTTTGGTTTCAGCTCTTTGGTGTTTTGGACTTTGCCCATTAATTTGGTGGTGTATTGGTTGGTGTCTTGTCATCTTTTTTTGGTTTGGTTCTCGGATGTCTTTTTTGTTGGTATGCTCAAGATCCATTTAATCTATGTATACTCTCTCAAAGATTAACGAATTCTCTATAAAAAAAAAACTCTTGAACTAATATTCCGACGACAAATTGTCCCCTTCCATTGACCCTCTCTCACGATTGAAAACATTCAGATGCGAGGTTGAAGGTGCACTCGTTAGTTAATTGGACGGCTACAATCAATACTGCCATACGGGGCTGACCAAAGTTGGAGAAAGGCTTTCGCTTTGAGTCTTTCAAAGTTGCTATGAAAAGAGCCTCAATTTTATTTTATTTTTTATAATTGGATGCCCGGGCCAGTTTATATGCACCTCAACTGATTTCGAGGCATTGAAATTAACGACTTGGCAAATTTTCTAGTGGCCCAGGTTTGAAATGTTCGGTTTGCGTATGCGAGATTCGAACATGTGACTTTATGGAGAACAAACGCTTATTGCGGGTCAAATTTATAGGGTTAATGCCTTGTTTGGATGATGTTTTAAGCACTTTGAGTTTGGTTTTTGGGTAATGAGTGGAAAGAGAAATTAGGATAATAATTGGAGATAGGAATAATGAGTGGATAAAGATAGAGAGAAATGAGAATAATGATCGGAGAGAGGAGAGAAAAATGAGGGTGATGATTGAAAATAGAGGTAATAAGTGCTTTTTGAGTTGGAATTTTTTTTTCCTAAATCCCATCCAAACAAGGCATAAAAAAGCTCCAAATTTGCAGTTCAAAAAAAACAAACTCCAAATTTGTCTAGTACTCACTATATAGGTTTATAAATTTAAGTTTATTCACCAATAGCCCACCAAATTAAAGAAAATTAATTACTACACAATTATTAGTATTTTTGTGGCTAAAATCACAAGAGTGATCCTTAAATATTTATTTCAATTTTTTATAGTGATGCATTACTTTTGGAATTTTATCTTGTTGAATTCCAATTCCTCCGTCCCAATATAATTTGCTCTACATATTTCACTATTTTAGACTTTTCAAAACTTCATGAAAAAAAAAACGACTTTTCAAAACTGCTTTATACTATTTATTAATGTATGATTTGTTAATTATTTTAATAATCTTTGCCTAAGTGATCTATATGAAAACTATGAAACAAAATCCACAAAAAAAGTTACATTAATATATAGGCATTTTTTTAGGAGGCTCGAATAGTGAAACATGGACAATCATTTTGGTATTGAGGCAGTACCAGTTTTTTTTTTTGGCAAATGTGAGAAGTTGTATTTAACTGTAAGGCAAAAGTCTACAAAACAGAGAGGAACCCCATGGGTACAAATGGCCGTCTGCAGATCAGATAAACCATAAGAGAGGAGGGTAATCACAGCACAATCTGTGCAGCCCTATTTCAAACTCGCCTAACGAGATTAGATTCGCAAAAAATAAAATTAACTCCAAGCACATGACCAACAAACCACCAAACTAAATCTACACACAAACCGAACTACATCCAAACAGAAATCGGACAAAATCCGGACAAAAAAGAAATAAAGTAAAAAAATACACTCCCCTCCGTCATCGAACAGCCCTTCTCTTGCATAGCTCCTACCGATTAAGCTCCTAAGCTGGCGACCACATGGTTGCTAACCCAGAAGCAATACAGTAGCGAGCGGATCGACAGTGAACAACAATCGATTTTGGTGGAGAAGGAGAAAGGAAAATCAGATCTGAAGGCAAGGATTGGTCCCTCTCCTCCCGCCGCCTAAATTAGGGTATAAAACCAAAAGGGAAGGAGAAGAGGAAGTGTGACGGCTATTTTAAGGTTAGAGAGAGGTGCTCCCATCTTTAGAGAGAGGGTCTAACATGTTAAGCCTCGGCAAAAATCGAGGGAGTAATAGTTTAAAGGGTTGACTTATGTAATCATCATTTTACTATGTACTGAAACGCATAGAGGGTCCTATTTTTTCAAGTTTACTTTGGCCCCTAAAATCTCATATTGGCTTCAGCCGCCTCTCAGTTGTTGTTTTTTTTTTTTTTTTTTTTACCGGAAAGAAAACGCAAGTTTTATTGATATAAATCAGATACAAATTGCGCGGTCCATAGGCAGAAAAACAACAAAACAAGAATAAAAAACAAAAATAACAAGAACAAAAAAACAAAAAGGAAAGGCCGCTCAGCTCTGATGTTGAACTCAACACTCCGCTTGTGGAGGTGGGTGGAGAATCGCCACTAGATCTAGTCCTGCCATTGGATCTGCACAGGGCATATTGACATCTTCATCGTGCTGCTGAAGAGTCCAAAAACACCGTCTTCCGGATCAATTCAAGAGCCAGTACCTAAATTTGGGTCGTGAGTCCAAATATAATGGGGAGAGCGGGAAAACTACTCTCCCGAAAGAGAGAGCCTCAAGCCTCGGTTGTTAATTGTCTCATTTTCCATACAACTTCCAACTAGTTTTGACTACTAGAGAGAGAGAGAGAGAGAGAGAGAGAGAGATATAGATAGATAGATAGATAGATACTACGTCAAGAGACTGTTCACGTGATATGTCCTAAATAAGCAACATTAATAAGTTAGGTAGTGCTTTGACTTCATAAAATGGGCACCTTTCTTTAATTAAAGCAAATGAATCTTTCAAATATTTTAAAGCCAGATAACGACTTTCAAATTTTCTATGGCATAATAAGTGTTTTTTTGTGTGGTTTCTTTCCAGTCTTCACGTCCTCTTGCGTGATATTTTCAACAATTTTGTCCATACGAATTCAAAAAATATACATATAATTCTTCGTTGGTATTGATTTTTTACAAGGCTCTATAAAAAATTATTTTAAAATTTATAAATTTTTATTTTTATATTTTTGTAGAGTCTGGAGTGGATCCCACTAACCATGCAATGCCCTTGTACGGTGGCTTTAGACTTTCTGTATTTCCAACTCCAAACTGGAATTTTGATCCTGCCTTTGACCATTATACGTTAGTACACCAAATTCAATATTCAAAATATGGCAAAGTCAAATACACTTGAACCTAAACCTATAACTTTAGATAATAAATTCTTTACATCATCTGTGTAAACATTTGTTTTCTCCAAATCAATTACATCGCGCTATGTTGCAAAACAGTGGTCCCAATCAATAGAATATGGCGATGTGGCGCAATATAATTGATTTGGAAGAAACAAATGTTTACACCAGCGGTGTAAAGAATTTAATCTCATAACTTTAATACTTAATTATAAGTAGTTTGGTGTTTGCTTGAGGGGACAAAAAGAGTCACTTAGGTGGTGTTCCAACTAAACAAAAGGAAGGTTTTGGAAAAAGAAAGATAATTTCAAGTTCAAAAATCTTATGTTTACACAAATAATTTTTCTACCAATATGGATTTTGTTTGATAGATTTCATTGAAATCTTTTATATGATGCAAAAAATCAAAAAATTATTTTTTATTTTCATTATATTTGAGTTTAAAATTTGAAGAAATTTTTTTTTTAAAAAAGGAAGGTTACGTGGAACACCCCTTAGTCCTTGAAATTACCACTAAATTATGTTGGGTCATGTGATCCAGCATTTATGTTGGATAATAAAAAGGGGTAAATTCCTCAAATAAATCATGTAGTTTGATTTTTGTATCACTTTGGCCCCTCTAGTTTTAATTGGCTCAATTTTAACTATGTACGGGTGATTTGGATTAAAAAGTAGAACAGTAACTCTCTTTTTTTTGTCTTTATTCAAAAAAAATTCGCAATTGTTAGTTTTTTATCAAACTTTTATAACTTATTGATTCGTCTTAGTGAAATGAATCGAAAAAGTAAAAAAAAAATTGATCGAAACTCATAATTTTTTTTAAAAAAAGACAGAGATAATAAAACAAATTGTCTTATTGACTTAATTTTGTCTTTATTCAAAAAATTATGAGTTTCGATCAAAATTTTTTACTTTTTCGATTTCTCTCATCGAGATGAATTAATAAGTCAAAAAAGTTTGACGCAAAACAAACAAATGCAAATTTTTTTAATAAAGACAAAAAAAATAAGTTACTCAACTTTTTAATCCAAACTCATCCGTAGTTATGATTTTGCTGCAATCGAGCTCCATTGATAACTTCCGCTTGCTCCTACTAACATAACCAATTGCAAAAATTACACTTGACCCCGTATGGTTTGGGCATGGTGCTTTTGACCTATTGCTATTTAGAAACTAGCAAATGACCCTACGTGATTTGTGGACAAAAGTACACTCCTACATCCGCTAATGATAAATGTAAAAAGACCATATTCCCTTTCTTATTTATTTCTTTTTCTCTTTCCTCTATTGTTTGCTCATGTAATAATAAAGATGAAAAAACTTGTGAAGTGCAAGGACTCTTGAGCCAAATAAAACTAGAGACCAAAAGTCCTCCCTCACAAACTCTCATTCATTGAAGAAAGCAAAAAAATGTCCAAAAGCCACAAATCGAATAAAAAATGGACAAAAGTTGAAATACCTAAAATACCCCTATAACTAAAAGCATGCCTTGCGAAACACAAAGGTTATTATTGTCAAAAACACCAATGGTGTGGCTAGCCACCCAATTTTTAGAAGAAATTATAAATAGGCATCTTGAACTTATTTAGGTCTGCATCCTAGTAGGTTTGAATACTTATGTTCTAATCATTGGTTGAATGACTTAGGCCTCGTTTTGCAACGGGAAAAAAACTCTTATTTTTTAAGAAGGCAATTTTAAGCTCAAAAATTATGGACTTATTGAAATCTGCAATATGGATGTTATTTGAAAGATCTCATCGAGATTTTTTATACGATGCAAAAAAATTTTGAAAATTTATTTTTAATTTATATTATTTTTGAGTTTGAAAATATGAAATAAGGTGCTTATTTTTTAAGAAGGTTTCTGGAACAGGGTCTTAGTGCGCCCGAAACCCAACCCCCCCCCCCCCCCGCCAATTTATAACTCTCTCATTTACTAAATTTAATTATCTCACCCCATTTTTTACCTTTCATTTACCATGCCCATTTATTAACTTACCAACCAATTTTTTAAATATGATCAATTCCAAAATAATTCATGTTTTTCATGAATTAATTTGACAATTGCCATGTTTATATTTCACAGTATGGTGTATTTTGAAATCAATCATGTTTCTGATGCTCAAATCCAACATGTTCATCATGATTAATTTCTGCAAATTGTCATGTATGTACTCAATTCGACCATGCTTTTCTGCAAAAATTAATCTGCCATAAAGAATTGCAATAAAACAACCTTGGTAATAACAAAATGAGGAGACCTTTCCTCTTTTCTCGATTTTTGCCATGAAATTGGAAGCGGAGACCCTTGATCTTTGCCTTGAAAGATTGTTGAATCAGGAGGACAAGCGAATTCACGGTTGAACCCAGATCTTGATTTTTACCAAACCCAGATCTTTTCTTGCCTTGATAAGTGAAAACCACTTAGTGCACAAGTGATTCACGGCCAAAAGTTAGACGAATCATTTCTTTGCCCAATCTGCCATAAAGAATTGCAGTTTGAAAACACAGAAGCGATACCTTTCCAATGATTAATTGCGACTACGTTGTAACGGGAAGGGGTGTATTTCTAGGAGGTTATTGGGTTCTCTCGGGGTAACATGTGATATTCTAATTCTCCGCAAATAAAAGATTGTCACCATACAAAGTGAGTCATTCTTTGTCTCCCACTGGTCCCCAAACAAAAATGACTAATAATTACTCTATTGCATAATTTGTCTCGTTATATAAATGATTGAGAGTACCACGTAGACAATTCGACCTGATAATCGAGGAATGCTGAATAGTTACCCACCCATATAACAAATTAACAATGTCAGTTACCAAAAAAACAAAAACAAATCAACAATAATGTCAATGCCGTGCAACTAGGTGTTATTCCAATATTTCTAACCACATGCTGCATGCATAGTACTCATAAACCGACTTTCAAGTTCCAAGCGATCGCAACTTGTCGACAACAAATCCATGGCAGTAGTATTTAAGTTTCAAAACCGTGAGTGGTGGAAAACGCGTAAAATGGACTTTCTGAATGGCATTTCCTTGACTTATTTATTTATTTAATGGTTACATAATTGCGCGCATTTCCTTGACTTAGTTGACCTCGATAATCCCTCCAATAAAAGCCATGACTTTCTTTCCCCTGTCACATCCTAATCAGCGGTACTAGTTAGGTTCACTGTTTTGTTTCACCGCTTTCATTTCAGCAATTAATTATTTGGATTTTAAAAAGTTTTTCTTTGGAAAGGTTTTTTAAAATTCGGACCGTCCAAAACATTTTTGGATGGTAACATTGAAAACGGAGGAAAAGCAATGAAAAAGTTTTTTAAAATCCAGACTGTCCAACATTTCTGGACGGTAACATTGAAAACGGTGGGGAAGCGGTAAATCTTGAGCGGTGAGTGTAAACTTTCTGTATCCTAATAGGACGCAAATGAATCGAATCAAGCCCAGCTACGAACTATACTTGAGTTTCACTTGTTAAAAATTGGTTTAACTTGACCCCATGCAGCTTCGAGACTGAAGAACTCGAGCTCCATTCAAGCTCAAGTTGCTCAAAAGTAAAATCTTAATTTGCTTGAAACCGAACGAGGGTATACTTGAGCTCAGAGAAGTTACTTAAACTGACAACATGATCATTTCACTACAAGAAAATGACCTATTGCGAGACGAAAATTTTGTGGCAAAGTTAGTAGTTGTCAGGAAAAGTAACTATTCAGTGACAAATTCAATCTTGTCACAAGAAAAGGAGAAATTTTCCGGTGCGGGGGTGGGTACCATATCACCCGGCATTAGAAAATCCGAAACACTCTCTCTCCTCTTTTTTTCGCCAAATTCGAACTATCCAAAACCGAAATGGACCGCCCGGATGCACAAAATAGATATCATGTGGTATCCGCTCGGCACTGAAAATTTTCTGCAAGAAAAGTGTCGTTGATCAATTATTTAGTGTGCATCCTCTCCACAAGGAAAGTGTCACCAAAAAAATGTTATTAGATCGATGTAGGCTATCGCTAGTTGCAATAATTGGGCAGATGGAGATATGATTAGTAAGGGGGAGATGAATGCATATCTTTCTTTTTTGGTACGTCGGAATATGGTGAATGAATATAGATCTGCAATAGAAGAAAACAAACTTGACATATCTACAGCAACCCCACAAGTGGCCCAAAACCAATGACTAGAACTTTCAGTTCGTGGGTGCCATGTCGGCAACATAAGATAGTGTGTATTTTTTTCTTGTTAGATTTCCTTTGATTTCTGTGTTGTATAATACTATTGTACTTTTGTTTCTACTTTGTTTATTGCAGTATTTGAGTTTATTGATCATTTGATCGATGACTCATGAATGAGATGTGGGAAAACAGTACAAGAATACAAAATCATTATTTGAGTGTGTACTGTATGCACGCCTTGAGTCACTCAAAACATTTTGCACAGCAATGCATAACAACGGTACTCTTCAATTGATAATTTTTGCATAACTGTTCATAACGCTTAGGAATGAAAAATCATAGGAGTTGCGAGAATTTTCATTTAGATTTTTGGGATTTCTAAATAAATGTTTTTTTGGTAAGTTTTTTTTATTTATAATGTAGTAGTCATGCAATTTCTAAATAAATGTTATGAATTTCTATGCAAGTGATATGAATATTTCTTTTCGTTCTAACAATTATCATTAAGTCAACGGCAAAATAGACTATTTCACAGCAAAAAAATAATCTTCCAACTCTTATAGCAAACACTATTGTTCAAAGCTTCAAAAAACACTCTTCGATCAATTGGGCTGAAGCCGAATTTCAAATCTAGAATTTGATGCAGAATCAGCAATCTATAATTTAAAATCTAGGAAAAAGCTTTTGCAAAATGACCTTTCAATTGGACTGAATATGATTGTTTGCTTATGTTCCGTTTGATGTATTTTGAATATTTGTGTTTTTCAACCTGCTTGTAATAAACATAAATAAATTTATTGTGCGCCAATTCAATCATTTTATTAGTTTACAAGAATATGTTTTTTATTATGTGATAAACTGATCAAGGTAACCAACTGAGGCCAACTCAGTTAGCCACCGCTTTACACTTCTATTTGCGATGTCAAGGGTCAATTCTTGCCAAAAGCAAAGATTGATCATTTCTTTTCCCCTAAATAAGGATTATTTGGTTGCTGTAATGCAAATATTTTGTATTCCTTCACTGCTAGAAATAAAATTAATTAGGGAATTGATATTGGCACTCCAAAAATTGATGCAAGCACTCCAAAAACAAAAGAAAATGGCTTTGAAAATACATTAATTTTGAAGTGCCTGCATCAATTTTTGGAATGTATATATGGTGGTTATACAAAAACAACCAAGGGGTGATTTTTTCAAGCATAATGGAGGGAAGACCGATCAATCACTCTCAAAACTACGATTGCAAGATGAAGTTTGTCCATCAAAACTTGATAGGTAATGGCAAGTTTGTTGAAATATCAATTTTTTTTTGATTACCAATTTGAAAAGTCAAATAAAGAGAGAACACTCTATCCAATCTTAGCCGTAAATTTTTTTTACAATCTCAAGTCAATGATCAAGACAGTTGAGTTTGTTATGCTCGTTGAGAACATCAAGTATATCAAAGAATAACTTTATTGGACATCATTTGATATGATTCTGGAACACATTATCTCATAAAGAATAAGATTGCAACACTAGTACAAAACCCATTTCTACTTTTTTATGTGATATAAATGTGTTTCGAGATCTTATCAAACGAAAATCAATTAAACTGATTTTTGGGATGCTTGATGTGCTCTCAGTGAATTGAAAAATATGAACGGTCTCGATCGTTGAAGTGGAATCAAAAGAGATTTTTCCAGGTCAATATTGAAGAGAGCGTTCTCTCCAGTAATTTTTTTAATTGGGATCTCTGCAATCAAGTGGTGGAATTGGTCATCAAGAATTAAGTGAGATGCATGTAAGCTGGTCCAGATAAATGAGTTATCTAAAAAACCGTGATACATCTATTTCTTTTTTTGTCATTATTATAATGGTGAGGTGGCGTTGTTGGTAACGCCATGGTGGACATCTTAAGTTGTGTAGTACTGTCATTTCCCACTGAAAATCCTTTTGGAGATGGGAGAAAGTAGGAACATGTAATGCATGTCGATAACATTTCACCTTAGAGATAATTACTGATTTGCATTATATTTTTATAATCGGAATCGTTCATTAAATTGTACGTGAGGCAGTTTGTGTAAATCATTCATACGAAAAATATTCAGATTTATCTGACGATGACACCTTAAGATATATGCATGTGTGATCTCTCTAAATTAGTACTGTATTTTTTTTGTTCGTATTGGTCGGGAGCTCTAATACATGTTTTCGATATAAGTCTGCACACGGGCCATGTGGAATATATAGTACGGTTGCTTTGTATATTCAAAGTGAACCCGAGATAGGCCCACCACAACAGATGGAGATTAATGATTTAAGTAACTTTCAATAGAATTAACGTCAAAAATATGGATAAATCCAAATTTTGCTTTTTCCTTAAGTGGCAACCTAGGCACTAATTGGTAGTAGTAATCATGCCGACATATTACAAATATATGGATGTGCACCTCACTTCACAATGTTCAAATTCCCAGTAAATATGGGGACACCCATTACAATTGTTTTGGGTTTTTTTTTTTTTTCTACAACCATAATAGGTGATATTATAAATCTAAGAAATAGTACATCAAAAAGAAATTCTATTCCTAAACAAGGGATCAAGAAACCAAATAGAAGGAGATTCAGTTCAAAAACTACATCCAACTCCAACTAAACTCATCACTCCAAACATACGGAGCACTGCAGAAAACAACCAAAAACACCCACACAGGGGTGATAGAAGCCCCACAAATAGGGAAAAATCCCACACAGGGGGCACTAAAGAAAATAACAAGAAAAAGAAGAAAATAAAAATAGGTAATGGAACCGGATGGAGTCCGCCATAGCGGAGCATACTTCATCCAACCACCTACATCTCCCACTCCGATGGGAGGAGGATACCTTCGGCAACCATGATCTGTAAGGCACTACATCCAAAAGCTGTTGGACTGCAAAACGGAAGAGGGGTGGCAAATGGTGGTTTGGAGAGGAGGAGGACGGGGTGAAGGTAGAGGTGTCAAACGTGTCGGTCGTGCCGTGCCGTGCCATTCAACTTTCGTGCCAACCGTGCTTCGTGCCGTGCTCATTTACTTCATCATGCCATGGTGTGTCGTGCTTTAAGCATGCCTTGTTGGACCATTTTACTTTATCGTACCGTGTCGGGCCGTGCCTTTTTCAAATCATGTAGTGTCGTGCCATGCCCGATAATTAATCGTGACGTGTCGTGCCGTGTCTTTTTTGTCGAGTCGTGTCTTGTTGTGCTGTGCTTTTTTGAATCGTACCATGCCGGCCCATTTACTTAATCGTGTGTCACCCGTGCCATGCCATGTTGTGCCATCGATTTTCGTATACACATCACCAACCGATTTTCGTCTGGAAAAAAATCTTCCCAAAAAAGACACATTCTCATGCCTCTAATGTTCTTAAGTTTGTGGACTTGTAGTATTCAATCCTAATTTGAGGCGTGCTAGAAAAAAGAACTATCTTTTTTGCGTAAAACTTTATTGAGATTTGTATATTTCAATTCAAATGGAAAAAAAAAAAGGATTTGGAGACTTGGAGATGCTCTAATGTTTTAAGTTACTAGTATAATGCGCCCGTGCTTCGCACATTTTCGCATGCTCATTGGATGTTTTGATATCGGAAAGTGTTTTGGATTGTCGTAGTGATGATCGTAGAAAAATATTGATGTGTTAAATGAGTTTTAGTTTTTCAAAATGGTGGAGTAGGCATTTGTTTTTTGGGCACATCTTATTTGTTTCATTTTCAAAACTGCAGAAACTGCAAGTTAATTTTTGGGCTAACTCTTCATTCTTCAAAGAAGAACAAGGCATGAGCTAAATCAAGTTCTAAACCAAGAGCATAAATCAAGTTCTGAGAAATCATAATATTGGCACATTCCTATGCTGTAGTATTTGTAAACACCAAATAGATTTTCCAAAAATCAGACATCAAACGTATTAGGAAGTACCATTCATACAAAACAACTTAATTGTCCTGTCTATTTGAATCAAAAAACAAGTACTAACTTTTTTTCCCCAATCTCTCTCTCTCTCTCTCTCTCTCTCTCTCTCTCTCTCTCTCTCTCTCTCTCTCTCTCTCTCTCTCTCTCTCTCTCACACACACACACACACACACACACGTTATTTTTCTTCATGACTTCATTTTTTTTAAATTGATCTTTTAAAATTAATTTTTTTTATAATCATTTTATTTTGAAACTTTTTCTCCCCTTATGTTGGTAAGTTTTTTTAACTTGATATAATTCACTAACACAAAAAAAAAAAATTCATTTTTACCCAAAAAAAATTGATTTTTTTTAAAATTATTTATTAGATAAAACGATGTGTATATGTGTTAATTGGTATATTATAATTTTGATTCAAATTTTCTTAATCATATAAAATATTTTAAAAGCTTATTTTAGTTAAATAAAAAGAAAAGATTGATAAATTATTGAATTATCAAAACATACATGGAAATAAAGTACAGTATAATCTGAAATCTCTTGTTTATTTATTAACATTTTTTTGGGTTTTTCTATGCCTTGTGCCGTGCCGTGCCTTGCTGTGCCCGACGAGAACCATGTTGTATCATGCCTGTGCCGTGTCGTGCCCGACTAGAACCGTGTTGTGTCGTGCCATGCCCGTCCTACTTCCGTGCTCGTGCCCGTGCGTGGCTAGAACCGTGTCGTGACTTGTGCCCCATCCCACTTCTGTGTCATGCTAGTATTGTGCCGTGCCCGTCTAAGACCGTGTCGTGCCGTGCCAGGTCAACTTCCGTGTCGTGCCTGTGTCGTTCCCATTCACTTCCGTGCTCGTGTCGTGCCGCGTGCCCACTAAGACCGTGCCGTGCCAGGATTAAATCGTGCCTATGGCGTGCCATGCCACTTTCAAACGTGTCGTGCCCGTACCGACCTGGCCCGTTTGACACCTCTAGGTGAAGGGAAAAATAGAGAAAACCTCTGAAATTGAGAATCAGGAAAAATCCCACGAGGGGGAGAAATCCCTCCTTCTCATCACCCATTGGGGCATAAAACCCTTTTTTTTTTTTTTTTGGGGGGGGGGGGGGGGGGAGAGAGAGAGAGAGAGAGAGAGAGAGAGATAGATAGGGAGTGGCAGCTTCTTTAGCATTAGAGAGAGAGAGAGACTCCTCTAATTGTTTTGGTTAGTATTTTTACTTCATCCGTTTGTTTTTTAAGAGTCCTACTTCGTAAATCTAATTTTTTATAGAGACATCATTATTATACTCTAAAAATTATAAGTTTTCCTACTTACTCCATATAGAGATATTATTATTATACTTTTACTCACTAACTTTTCAAAATAAAATCTACTTTTAAAGGCAAAATGAAAAATATACAAATATTTACCTACAAATATTACAAAATGAACAGTTATTAAAGGATAATTTAAAATAGAATACTGGACTCTAAAAAAATGACGGATAGAGTATTAAATATGGGCAGCATTTTAGTAATTTACGGTATCAATTAATGACGTGATTGGACCAGCCTACTTCTTTCTTTCTTTCTTTCTTTCTAGCATAACTAGAGTGTGAATGTAAAGAGGAAAAGGAGAGGTTGATTAATTCAAGTAAAAAAAAAAAAAAAACCTCCAACAACTATGTGAGTGGTTCATATTAAACTTTGGCTTTGCTGGGATTTCAAATGGATCCTTCGTCTGGACGGTGGAATTGCTTATTTAAGAATTAATCGAGATACACATAAGCGAGTTCGAAAACTTTTGAATTAAACAAAGGCTGCTGATTTTACTACTCTCTTTTTTGTTAATGCCACCCCCCTGCAAGTATATTTTTTGCCAAAAATACACTTGCAGGAGAGTGGTGTTAACAAAAAATGGAGTGATAAAATCATTTCCCTAAACAAAATCCAAGTTAAAAACAAACATGGTCACACAAATCATTAGATAAGTACTAGTCATGACATATGAACCATTGTACGTGCAATCAAATCCAAAATCCATTATCTAGATTGTGTAAAAGGGAGAGGATAAGAGATTTGCTATTCACACAGATTGAAAATCTACACCTGCAAGTACAGATTTGGTTTGGACTCATTTTGGGTTCCCAAAGAATGATTCGAGCAGTCGAGTTGCTCATTTTGTTTAAAATATTATGTTTAAGTTCTTTGTAAAAAATCAGCTCAATAGAATAACGGTAAAGACGTTTATGAAACCTCCAACTTTATCATATAATCCAAATCTGAATTTTAAAGCAAAGTTGGATGCATCATAAACGTCCATATCAATATTTAATTGAGTTGATCTTTTACAGGGACCCTAAACATAATATTTTAAACAAAATGAGCGGTTTGGATTATTTTTTTGACCCAAAATGGGTCGAAATTGAATCTATATTTGCAGGTACAGATTTTCAATCTGTGTGGATATCCTTTCTCAGAGGATAATGCTCAATAGAAGGAAATGATGAGTAGAGGGAGCACCAAACAAGGCCTAAGCAATGTCTAGGTGAAGAAGTTAGTTTATTAATTGCTATTCTTTGGGATTAACTATCCTCATGTTAAATAATTAGGTTCTTGAAAGGGTTTTTTCACCAATTGAGAGATCCCGTAGTGGGGATCAACCGATCGAGGGGTACCTGAAAGATAATATAGAAAATTAGTTTTGGATTATTCTCAATAAATTAAACCAATAGAGTAAAGAAGCTGATGGTACAAGTGCTACTTATGTAATGCATGTTAATTGTCTCATTATGTACCCTTTAATTTATTTAATCCCATTAGGGTGGTAATCAACTGAGCCCCCACTTCTTATTTGGTTTCCACCAATTGATTCAATGAGGAAACGTGATTATCATTTCAAGAACGAAATCATGTCAAGCAGGATTTGACTCAATGGTCATATAGTGCTCATTTGAAGCATGGTATCTCGGGTTCAACTTTTTTTTTCCCAACTCATAGACAGGAAGTTGGCCCTTATAGATTACAATTCAAAGCAAGTTTATCCAATAAAAACGGAGTATTACTTTTCAGATTTGTGTTGCAAAGTAAATCTTTATTAAGAGTAGTATGACCATCTTCTTTGTCTTTCCATGACTCTATCCCTCTTAGATTTTAGATTCTATCTTCACATTTAATCTTGTTGTCAAATAAAAATACTTTGGAGGATTTTTGGATCTCTAGATTCAATTGTAGAATGAGAAAACATTTTTCTTTATCGGCATAAAAAAGATTTTATTTATCTTTGAAAGGATATTTACAAATATTGAAAGGATATTAACATTTTTTTATTAGTGTCACTATGAGGAGGGAAGAAAGTCTCAACTATGTAGGCACATAAACTCGCGACAAACATGTGCCGCTCTAGACTCCTAGAGAAGAAACTGGTCAACCGAAACAAGAACAATTAAAAAGGACCAAAGTTACAAAACGTATCCTGACCCAAATATACTTTCAAGAGAGAAACTTATTCACGGCTCCTCCCTGAATAAGATTTTCTCTACTTTCAAACATGCATTTTGAAACGTAAAACATAAAGCTATGTACATTTTTTATCACACACCACTACAACAAAAATGACATTTTGTGACAAAATCCGAATTTCTGTCTTTGTAAAAATTTAAATATTAATAAAATTTTCTTTTGCCGTTCAAAAATAAAATTCCGTCAGTGACGAAATGGTGCCTTTTCGTAAGAAAATTGAATTTCGTCACCAAATTGAACCTATTTGGCAACGAAAAAGAATTTAGTCGCTGAAACATACTATTTCGTGACGAAACTCACAATTTCGGCACTAAAAAGTACAACTTTAGTGACGAAATCTACTTTCCTCACCAAAAGATAATATTTGGAGACGAAATTTTTATTTTGTCGCGAATGGGTATCTTTTGGTGACAACTCAAATTTTGGCACCCAAAGAGTACCTGGCGACGAACTTGGTCTTTTGTTACTAAATCTAAGACTAATTAATTTTTTATCTTCAAAAATTTTATATTATTTGAAAATAAATAATACATTATGTATATACTGTATCCATATAACGTGTAGATTATTTAATTTAGCAAAGGAAAATGATTTTCACACTTCTATTTTTGTCTTTTAACAAAAAATACATACACTTTCAACACTAAAAAATAAAAAAAGAGCGTGGATATCAACAAGAGGAGTGTGAAAATCACTCCCCTTTAGCAAAAGTATCAACTAAATGTTGTGCGGCTCAACAGGAAGAGTGGCAGTTTGGGAATTAGAGGGCGCGGGTTTGAGTCCGAGTAGGAGCGCTTCAAGCAAGTCGAGTGTTTTTTTTCTACTTTGGTCACTTTTAGTGATGAAAATAGTTTCTTCACCAAAGTGTGACAATAAGCTAGCGACGAAAAGTTTCGTCGCCAAAAACTACCATACCCTTTTAACAACAAACTATAGGTGACGAAATATTTTGTCGCTAATACATTCGGTGACAAAATCTGATTCTTTAGCAACGAAATTGTTTCGTCACCCCATGTAATTTTCCTTGTAGTGATGCATATTACAAGAAACTACTAGTATATGCCAAGCTTTCTCTCAATGGCATCGAGAGTGCACTTAGGTGTCAGGAGAAATGATGTTAAGAGTTCTCCTCATCTTTCAACGTAGTAATGTAACTATTCTAATAATGATGATTTCGTGGATCAAAAAGAACTACTAGTATACAAAGCTTGTGCTACTTCTAAAAAATTACATAGGTTCCAAGCCCATTGGAGAGAGGACTAGGTTGAGTTATCTTCCACATGTGATAAAAAAGAAGTTATCATTCACATTAAATTGGATTCATTCAATATTTAGCCGACTGAAGGATACTCAAAATGAAAAAGTGGGAATTCCAATAACATAAAAATATAGAGGAATTTATTTATTTATTTTCACCATTAATGACCTTGTTTCCAATTTTTTTGCATCATATCAGTGACATTTTTATGGTGACATCTAGGTAATGACCTCATGAATTTCAACACATCCTTTTAGAAATATTGTTAAGATTACTTTCATGACTTTATTTCCACAATCATCCAGTGGATTTGAATAATTGAAGAAAATAATCCTTTAGAAATGTTACAAAAGAAGAGCTGGTGATGTGCCATTTATTAATTAATTAATTTGCAAGGTATCTATCCACCTCCCACCAGGTACTCTCTCCGATTTTTTGATAGTACAAATAAATGAGTTACATGAAAATCTGTGGATACAATACTACCAATTTAGGGTAAGCGTAGTTGATTACTCTTATACGCATCATGTGAGGTGATCAAAATATCATATTTGCCAAAATAGTCCAAACACACAAACTTTTATGCAACTAATGGCTGCTATGAGCTCACCACTATAGGACCCCCTAGGGCCTGTTTGCTGGAGCGTTAAGAAGGGAGATAAGAGAGGGAGAAGGAAGATGGTGCTTGGTGGGGGGAGGAGCTTATGCCCTAAGAGGGACCTTAGTTAATCCTTATCTCCAGAATTAGCTTATCTGGGTGAGAAATAAAATCAAATTACCTCTCAAATAATTTTGTATTTTCAATGAAATGATTAAATGGGGGCAACCACGTAATTTATCACATTATTCATTCTTATCCACCTATATATACTACTACTCAAATCAAGTATAAGCTAATTCTCCCTCCTTAAATAATAATCCCTTCTAACATATCCACCTCTTATCTGTCATTATTTTTTATCCACCCAAAACCTTATCTGTCAGACAAACGGGTTATTAGAGAGACCATCAAACATGGCCTAAGGGGATTAGCTAGCCTAGAACATATTCGAAATTACAATAACCAAACTAATATTATTAGGTAGGGTCTATTGGCTGGTGATGGTATAGCTAGCATCAAGCAAATCCCATAATGTCAATGTGGCTATTCCTACCTTCCCCACTTGTAGAGAGTGTTGTATTCATTAATTATTTCATACATCATTAATTATGTTTACAATTTCTTACACAGATGTGCGCATAACAGGGAAAATTATTCAATGCTCTTGGTGGGGCACTGTCATGTAGTGTCCCAAACCTTTCTTCAATCTCACATTTCTATTGGATCCGAGAGTAAGTGTGAGAACCCCACCACAGGCTTGGGGCACTGAATAATCTCTCGCATAGATGTTAATAAATTGATTGACGCAAAACTTGGTTGAACACTTTACTAAATTGACCTTCATTCTCGACAATCCTAACACGGTCAATGTGATGTGGGCCCACCCAACTAATCTCAACAATTTTTGAAATGTCAAAATTAAAATTCTGTATATTGATTTTGACGCTTCAAAAATTATTGCCAGCACTCCAATTTAGGAGCGTGAACAGTAAATTTTAGAGTGCCAAAATCAAAATCGTTTGTTAATGTGTTCGTTAATTTTAATATCAATGCCAAACCAATACAAGAAATCAAAACCGCGGTCTGAAGCGCTCCGGTTTTCATCCACTTGTACGTGGGTCCATTAAAAGACCGAGGACTTGTCCGTACAAAATCACCAGATTATCCGCTTCATGATGCTAATCCTAACAAGTACTGGGGTATTAGTTATAAGTAGGGCTGTAAATGAACCGAATCGAGCCAAACCCTGTTAAGTTCGGCTCGGGTTCGTTAAGGTATGAGTTCGGCTCGGGTTCGGCTCGAGTTCGATTCGAGCCTGAATAACTTGACTCGAGTTCGGCTCGTTAAATTTTTTCAAGGCTCGGGTTCGGTTGGGTTGGGTTCGTTGAGATACTAGTCTGACTCGAGTTCGGCTCGGGTTTGATTCGAACTTGAACATTTTGGCTCAAGTTTGGCTCGTTAAACTCAAATGAATCGAGCCGAGCCGAATCTAAGCTCGAATTGAGCTCATCAAGACTCAGGTTTGATTCAGCTCAGCTCATTAAACTCAAGCGAACCCAAACTCTCTCACTGATCGTATAGAATTTGGGAGAAAAATAAGTATTGAATTATATATACAACCTTAAAAATTTTTACATTTACAAATAGACCCCTATTGAATTATTAATTAAATTTAAGTATAGGTTCGCGAACCTAACCGAGCCGAATACCATTAGGCTTAGGTTCGACTCATTTACGGAACGAGCCTAGAATTGAGGTTCAGGTTCAGTTCGTTTAGCAGACGAATCAAACTCGAACGAGCTCTTATCGAACCAAGTCTCGAACAGTTCGCGAATGGCTCAGTTCATTTACAGCCCTAGTTATAAGGAGATAAAAGACAGTCAATTATTCTACTATCACACCCAATTTTACATTTAATTAAACACACGCACTCACAATAGAGGTAGAGTCTGCACATACTACACATCCAGTGTGTATGTGACCCATCCTTATTATGAGTGTGAGTGTTTATTTGGATGTGTAATTGGGTGTAGTGGTAGAATTAATATTGTAAGACAGTAGAAGGTATTATGTAAGAATGGTGGATCCACATTGATGTGACAAAGGGATTAAAAAGTAGTTAATTTGAATAAGATATTAGAGAAGATTAATTAAATAGTATTTGGTTTGAATGATGGATAAAATATGGGAAAAGATTGTTTTGTAGTTGAAATGGAACAGAGAGAGAGTATTATTTAATCAAAAATGCTATTTGCACAACCGTTGTGTTGGTTGTGTGCGTAATTCTGACCGTCCGGATGTATTTGGACGGCCTAGATTTTAAAAATACTCTTCCAAGAAAAAGTTTAACTTTTATGAAGAACAGTTTGAACGAATCCTGACCATTTATTACAGCAATGAACGGTTAAAGATTGGTTATGTATTATATTTTACACAACCGTTATATGTGTAACACTTTTGAACTGTGAAAAAACTAATACCTACAGCAAAATGGATTTCCAAACCAAGAATTAACCATGGACCTGTGGTCTTAGGAAGGGTACTAATACCCTTCCCATGCCGGCATCCAAACGACCCCACAGGGGAGTAGTCGGAAGCCATACTGTACACAGACTTCCATGTTCCTTAGCTTGACAACAAGTGGCATTAGCTCTACCTAGTTTTTTTGGGTACAATCTGGTTCAGTTTTGGTGAGTATGTTATGACGCAATTTTTTTTAGCTTGATAGATTTACAATGAATACATGAACAAAACAGATTTATATAAGAAGAAATGGGCAATTTGAGTACACATCCATGTCCCAAAATAAATTTCTTTTTTTCCAACGAGCACAAATAAAAGCATTTGAACGGGACATAAATGTAATCGGAATCGTTCAATGTGTGTAGAGCCATGTGCATTTTGTGACATGCACCTGTATCGAACAATTTCGGATACATTGGTGTTCAAATATCCGTGTCTGGATATTCATGTGTCGGTAACACTGGTTACAAGAGAGCTCAATACATAAAATTCGAGTACACATCCATATATGTCGACCGTAGAATGAGTATTCTTGAGTACCCCTGATCGAGCTTGTTGATAGGAGTATGTTGGAAAATTCGTTTTGGATCATAGTGGAGTAGTACTAGTACTACATCAAGGGTGAAACAAAGCCAAGTAGTTACTCCCACTTGGGAGGAAGTAGTCAAATTTATTGCCACGTTTTTTGGAGTCATACTCCGTATGATGGAACGAAAAGTCTAAGCACACATGTAAATAGGGTATATATTCTACACAGATTTTTTATGGGGTCTACCTCGGATCTCACACAAATGATCTGAGTCGTTCATTAAATGTAAAACATTTTTTCAAAGGCCCCCACAAAAAATCACCTCAATCCAATATCAATAAATGCTTTATCCAATCATCTAACTATTCATCATCCGAAAATCAAAATAAAAAATTGGATGATTGGATCAAGCATCTATAGGTATTAAATCGAGTTGATTTTTTGCGGAAGCCTTTGAAAAAATATTTAACATTTAATGAATGGCTCAGATTATTTGTGTGGAATCCGATGTGGGTCTTACAAAAAATCTGTGTAAAATATGTACCTATTTATATGTGTGGGTAGATGATGGAATTAGTAATGGGAGCTAGCTAGCTAGCTAAGCTGGCCAATAAAGACAAAGATTTGAGAGAAAATTGAAGAGGACGAATGAAGCAATGCCAGGTAAGAGATGTTGTGGGAATATCCTGTTTGGAGGATGAGGTCGACTACTACTGTACGTCTTCAAGTTTATCCATTCCCCTTCCCCTTTCCTTTCATTTAACATTGGCTTGGCCCATCCCACCCATGACTAGGGAGGAAGGCCTCTCCGGCCCCTAGCTAGATATGTTCCTTACTACTATTTTCCTTTTTTTTATAGTATATATAATTATCTGACTGACACTGATAGTTCATCAAAACGCCTCTATTATTTGTTGCTGCTTTTAACACAGCAACTGTACGTTCTCAAGATAAACGTTGGCAGAAGGAGGAGGAAAGACACAAAACAAAATCCTTGCTTATTTTTACCCAACCCAAGTAAGAAAGGCCGGGTTTATAAAACGGGTCAATATATTTATGCAATCAAGCCGGAAATGTCAGAGGGTACATATTTGACTTGTCACATTTTGATAAAACTGCATCCCAATATATTATTGGTGAGAGTGATGAAACAAGGGGCAGTTATAGGTGTGTTTAGGTTTTTTTTTTTTATCTAATCCATGCTTCGAGTTAGAGTTTATTGTTGTTACTATGCAATTTCAAAAACGTATGAATTGGTACTACGGAAAATATTACGTAGCCATATTCACCGTTACGTGTCCAAATATCAAAATTTAAAGCCATGTAGTCATTCCTATACCATATATGCTGATGGATTGGAGAGCAGCGGTAGCAAACCTCAGGGGGGATGAACTGACTTAAGACACGGTCCACAGTTATCCATCCATGTGAGCACCATCAACTTGTTAAATGTTGGCCCTACCTCATACACAAAGCCCACAACACGTACGAGTAGTTGTACCCCCTAGTTGTACACACACCCACCCCAAGGTAGCACAAGTGATGAAGGAATGAGCCATAAACTTTAGATATTTTAAGTTCGAAATTTCGAGAGTAAGATTTTTTGTGAATCTCTTAGTTAATCTCAGTATAATGACTTCTCTTTACCCCAATTGGGAATGAAACTAATTGAGATGCACGTACATTAATCTAAACACTCCTGACGAAAGAAAAATGGTTCTTAAAAAACAGCTTCCAGCTTCTCTCTCCTTATCTGTCGCTCTCTAACCATGAATCTTCCTGCTTCCTTACCATCTTTGGGTTGACCCACCACACCCACATCCTCATATCTCCCCATTTGAAACAAACAACGAAATTAAATAATCACACTAATACGGTTGGCCCGGTCCTATATATATATTTAACTTTCTATCAAACCCAATTCATACCCATCTTTCTCTCTCTCTCTCTAAAATACTTGTTCTTCCCCCTTTCTCCAAAAGACCAAGAAAATGTATAGCAGTAGCACTTGTATTGACGAGAGCACAACAAGTGACTCTCTATCCCTCTCACCACCATCCCCACTCCTTTCTCCGGCGCCAAAGTCGCCGGAGAGCCCGTGCCGCGTCGGTAGTGGCACGAGCGTGATCCTAGACTCGGAAAACAGCGTCGAGGCGGAGTCCAGAAAACTCCCGTCGTCGCGATTCAAAGGGGTCGTTCCACAGCCCAACGGGCGGTGGGGCGCCCAGATATACGAAAAGCACCAGCGAGTCTGGCTGGGGACTTTCGTCGAACAGGGGGAGGCCGCCCGCGCCTACGACACCGCCGCCCAGCGGTTCCGTGGCCGCGACGCCGTCACCAACGTCAAACCACTCTCGCCGGAAAATCCGGACGACGAGGCCGAGCTAACGTTCTTAAACTCCCACTCGAAAGCCGAGATCGTCGACATGCTGAGAAAGCATACTTACAATGAGGAACTGGAGCAGAGCAGGAGAAAACACGAGGTGGACACAAATGGAAAGAGGCTAGATAATAATGCGAGGATTTCCCACATATTAGGTGGTGCGGATAAACTGATGAAATCGACGCGACAGCTTTTTGAGAAGTCGGTGACACCGAGCGACGTGGGAAAGCTGAATCGGTTGGTGATACCGAAGCAGCACGCGGAGAAGCACTTTCCGCTGCAGAGTTGCTGCAGCAGCGGAAGTGCCTCCTCCTCGTCCTCGAAAGGGCTGCTGTTGAATTTCAAGGACGTGACGGGAAAAGTGTGGAGGTTCCGGTACTCGTACTGGAACAGTAGTCAGAGCTATGTGTTGACTAAGGGGTGGAGCCGGTTCGTGAAGGAGAAGAATCTGAAAGCCGGTGACGTTGTCGGGTTTCACCGGTCGAGCGAACCGGATCAGCAGCTTTTTATTGATTGGAAGGCGAAAGCGGGGTCGGGTTCCGGTGGGGTTTTGGAGCCGGTTCAGATGGTTAGACTGTTTGGAGTTGACATATTTCAGGTACCCGGAAGTGGGAGTTGTGGTGGGAAGAGGAACAGAGATGTGGAGTTGCTGGCATTTGAGTGGAGTAAGAAATCCAGGGTCATTGGAGCATTGTAACAGTTTCTCTGTTTTTGGGTTTAGTGTTTTGTTTTTTTGGATAATAGTGAGGTGGGAATGGGGGAAGGGAGGAGGAAGGTGTTGTTGCAAGTTGCAAGAAGTTGAAATTGTACATTAATTATTAATTAGTAGTACTATATGTTAGGTTTGAAGCTGAAGAGAGCTGAAAAAAATAGTAGGAAATATAGAACGCGAAACTGTCAACTACAGTACGTAGTAATTTTCATGTCTTTGAGCTGTTCAATGTGTATCTCATGATAATTTTGGTACTAAAATTGGTTCAAAGCTATGCTATGTGAGTGATCTTTCCGTGGTTAAGAGGTATAACCGCATACTTTCACCTTTCTGTTCCACGCCTATGTTATCTTTAACAAATGTGTCGCCCCAATCAAACTCCTCAGTCCTCACCTGACAATGTCTTTTGCTTGGATCGGCCCGTATAAGCAAGCCTTCGGATCTAAAAACAGGCATAGTGCCCCGCTCTGATTCACAGAACAAGTAAATTAACACTAAAAATAGTTTTATTTTACTTTTGCCAGTACTTCAGAACTCTTCACCATCCCACAAAATACTTGGTATGTTAGATTGTGGGGGATAAGAGAGGTGTGATTAAGGGGTGGACCCACATGTTCTCCATTTTTTCATAGTTTCGTGTTTGGTTGCACACCGGACTAAGGATGAGATTGGATAACGGTGGACTATTTGTTCATTTTTAGTATCCCATGTGGGTGTATTAACTAATGCCAGGGGGAGGGTTGATATTAGTTAGTCCTCCTTTGCCGTATTACCTCCCAGCGCATCCAACAAGCAAAAATGATTCCCATCCTATTTATTCTACTTTATTCCACTAACTAAACACAGTACTACTAAATCCAGTACTCATAATCTCATCTATTATCATGTGAATTTCATTCATCCCTTCCATCCTCATTCCTTAGTTCCATCTTATCCAATCTCTCTAAAAAATAATTCAACAATCAAACGCGGGTAGTCTATAAATCTTGCAAGACTGTTGGTGATTTAGGATTTTGAACAGTCGGATACATACCATAACAGGATAACAAGAATTTTTTGATATGAATTTTTTTTCATGATATTTAGTGCTGTTGCTTTCTCAAGTACTATATAGTATCTCAATGTTGGTATGCCTGATCTTGTGATCGCAGGATAGATAGATGCGAAAGGGGTAGGTTTTACTTTTTTTTGGACAATTGATTAATACTACAAAAGAGTTGATTTGGCAATTCTTTTAGAAGCACTGCATGGAGCTTTAAATCTTAAGTTTACTTTTGGCCTACCTAATAAGAAGTAGTTTTTTAGCATCGGAAAACAGTGTAAATCTGTTGACAATTACGCATTGAACGACCAATGAAAATGGATGTTTAGAGAGATTGTGTTTTGATTTTTTACTATTCGATCTAGATAGATATCGTCTCTCCTATGTCAAGGGCTCCTCTCAAGTTTATTGTGAACTGGTCGGCTGAAATTTTGGACCGTCTTCTTTGCCGTTTGGGGAGGACTGCCCCCCATGCAGTCTGACTAACTCTGTCTCCATTTCATATTTTTTACATGACTGTTGTGTTGTACTCAACGAATGCTACAGCGTTCTTATCATTAAAACGGACGTGAAATGAAGATGGGATTGATCGGACTGCGCAATTGCTCCGAACGGCAAAGAAACCGTTTCCTTTCGAGTTTACGACGGCATTGCTTCTGCATAGAAACTTTCATACACAATTCGATTGTTGAAAATCAATCATTTTGACTCTAACAATCGGCCAAGATATTGGGATACAACTAATTATGGTAGCAACAACAATACAAGGATGTTAGTATATTCCAAGTAATACTAATAAATAGGTGATTTTGACACTAAAAATAAGTAATGATTGACCTAGAAATTTCAATCAAACGTAATATCCACGATACGTATTACGGTCAAGGTGGGCACGTTCGAAACCAATAATTATGATATATCTTCAGTAATCAGATGGAACTAAACCACCCGCTATTAATTAGTCCCAATATGTGTCGGTAGACTCGGTACTAGTACTTAACTTGTTATCTTAAACCCCGGGAGTGTCGGTTTATATTTGTGGAGGAATTCTTAGTAGACAAAGTCATGTACAGACACGGCTCGATTGGCTGGGTTCACTACCCTCCTCAATAGAGACCTGAGTTTGAGCCACGGCTTGGCTTCATGCCTGCGGATGAGTCTTCGGACCATGTTGGGGGGAGCTTATGCCAGCTGTGCACCTAGGTGGTGCTGTGGTGACGGCTTGTACTCACGGACGGTAGCTATGGCTTGAACCGAACATTCCACAGTGGATAGGGAGCCCCCATGGCCGGTCACACCCAAGGAGAGTTGTTATGCTGGTCAGTCCTTTTCACCCTTTTTTATGTTAAACTAGGTGAACTGCACGTGCTAGCACGCGGAGTCTCATGCCTGTAAATTTTGTGCCTGTGATGTACTATATGCTTGAAGAAGTTTAAGGTGTGTACATTGAGAGGTAAACGTTAGTTCTCTTAACTTGCAAACTTAGCTTCCAATTTCAGTGAATAACCAGGTTTTGAACTTGAAAATACCCCTGTTTCAATTAACAATAGCAACACCAAATAAAGCCCGATGAAATCTCATGGACAAATTCAGAGCATAAAATTTTCTGGTTCACATTTAATTAAACTTTCAGTCAAATTTCAGGTAATGGCAAAGACTTAGCGCAACAAATTTAAGTGATGTTTCATTAAATAGTCCCCGTACTCTACTCGGAATCATACGTTTTTGAGGCATAACAACGCATGCATCGGCATTAATATTTGATCTCAGAATTATGTACATTAATTTTATAGGCAACATTGCATCATTCACTGGCATCACAATGGTTAATGTTTTAGTCAGATCAATCCTCAATAGGAACACTTCGAATAATCCTCGATAAACACACAAGCTTGGCATGAAAATTTCGATTGTAAAGCTCTGAACCCACAAGAGAACCGGCCCAGCCACAGCATCGCTAGAAATAACAGGAATATTGCAAACACAACGGAAGTTGAAAAATGAAAAATAAGCTCCAACGGAAAATAATCACCCCAACACTACCTAAATCTTTGATCGTTAATAGTAAACCGCGAGAATGACCTTCTTTCAGGTAGATAGGTGAAACGAAACAACACTCAAACCACAAAGAAAAACCTAAATCCGAAAATCCACCTGAGATACAGCCAAACCTTGGTAGGAGGAGCACGAGCCGTCGATTGCAGCACCGGACAGAGCAAATAACTGAGGTGAGTAGCAGCGCACAAATCTGAGACGGGGAATCTCTACCTTGCACAACCCCCAAATGATCTCCTAGCATCCATCGAAAATACTTGGAGCTATAGTCATGAATGAATGTAGCATGGTCCGTAAATTCATTCTCTCCTTGGTATGATATTGCAGCTACCACTTTTTCAGCCTCAGAAGCAATGAGGAATTACAAGGGCCGAACACCATGCATACTGGTTGGGTGCTTCTCCAAAGTCTAGCGAATAAACAGACAAGTGAATGACCATAATGATGTACCCTCCAAGCTAAGTCGGCATATTACGTCACAGTGGACTTGTAACAGAGCAGGTAAAGCAGAAAAAATGATACAATCAATGAACAACATAACAATAATAGTATTAATTACAAAAGGAGACAACAATCAGTCCAAAATTACCCACATCCATGCCAAAAACCAGGTATAGGAAAGCCAGTGAAAACAGCAAATCAATTTATTTCATTATTAACTGGGAAAAGACAAATAGTTATACAACCAGAGACATAAACATCCATGGCATACAAAAAAAGTCGTAACAAAATTACACCTATATAAACATAACCATATCCATAAAAAAAAGGTAATGTGAAATCATAGATGCTAGTTATTATTATTCTGCGGAACAATTTAATGCTCTGTACATGAACAATGTAAAAGGAGAAGCTAAAACCAAGCAACAACAAAATAAATAAACAATCGTTCTATGTTAGACAAGTGTGCTATACAAAGGTACTAAAAACAGGCAAATTATTTATTTCATTAACCAAGGGGAAAAGAAATAATTATGCAAGCACATCACCAAAATATCTAGGACACCTAAGAAGGCCACAACAAAACTACACTTCCATAATTACTCCGGCAGCATCTTAATGACAAATTCGAAGAGGGATTGACATTTTTGTGTTCATAGTAAGACCTCACAATGGCCCAGAAATATGAACGCGGGAAGTACTAAAACAAAACCACGTATGCAATAATTGGAACCATACGCAAGCCGTGCATGATAGCCCTACATAAATGGCTGATAGAAATACTATCACCCTTAAAAATTATACGCATTACCCCGGAAAACGTCCGTGAGGTATGAATCTTTTCTTGCCATTTGCACAACACGAAGAGAAAATACGAACTGGAGAGAAAAAAAACGGCGAGAACATTAAAGGGCTAGAATCACACCTAGAGAGATCAGTTTCAGCCGCCAACTCCACCGGAACAAGCGGAAGGCACATGCACTATCCTCTGATTTGCCCAAAAAACCACAAACACTATCCTCTGATTCTCTAGAAACATCTGTCCGAGAGATATAAGAAGGTTAACTTTCCCTCTACATGTGGTAATATTCTACCCCTATGAAATTCTATGGCAATTTCCTTCATATCAGTAAAATATTGTCCTCTTTCCTTTTCCTTCTCTGAAATGGGAAATAATTCTCCCCTCAAATGAGTCTACCCAGTCTGTTCAAGTTACTAATGCAACATAACTACTAACCACAAATGTGTCAAACAAAAAACTTCATTCAAATTACTATGTGATTTATTGGGATAACAGAAAAGAAGCTAGAACTAAAATTTGAAGTGTCCTATCCTCCATGTCCATTATTCTTTGGTAATGTGCCATGGCTCCTCTGTGGTGATTTTAATGTTGTTAAGCATGAAGATGCAAGGGCTGGTTGGCCTTCGTATGAATAAAGGTGCTAGGTAGGATCCTAATAATTGCATGGATTGCTTAGATATTTTGACCTTCCATTTAATGGTTGCTTTCACACTTTGAGCAACAAACAGGACATGTTTATCTTCAGCAAATTGGACAGGATGTTGAACATCAATAGGCAATAGCTAACCTCGTTCCAAATTCTGGAGCCACCTTTCTCTGCCCTAGCATCTCTGACCTTTTTCCTAGTTCTGTTATGGTTGAGGTATAAACCATCTTCTTGATTCGAGCTTTTTACCCCAATTGAAGAACTTAGCTTTTGTATGCTGGTAGCTTGTAAATCAGATTTAAACTCACCCTCCACAACTTGACCAAAGCCTGAAAATGCATCCCTGAGAGAATCGTCATTCGTTCCATAAGAAAGACTTGAAAAGAAAAAAGGCTGGTAAGGTTGATCCAGTTTCAAAGACAATTACTAACCAGTACAACTTTGAGTACATTACACAACAATACTCAAGTATATATCTCCAATGAAAAGTTTTGAAGATGACATGCAATGAATGGGGTTAAGCATAGATGCCATGGGAACTTGCCCACTCGGCTAGGAAACGGTCTGCCTCATGAGACTTCCAAGTCTACCATAAAATGCCATTTCAACCGTCAATTGCTACTGTGCACTCCAAGAACCTATGTACAGTAGGATGCGAAAAACAGTTCTATAGTGTCAATTTAGTTCGTCAAGTGCCACATTAAAAAACAGAGGGCGTGGAGAATAAGATTTCAAAATGTAGGCATCATATCAACGGAGAACAAGGAGAGAAGGAAAGGCCTTAGAACGGTCAAAGTTCAGGGGCCTACTTTCTCTTCAACTTCTCAAACAGGAGGATCTTTATGCAAGCGGGGCGATGACCAATCAATTAAGGTCTTGCCAATAAAGTAATGATTTCCGGTTAATTGGACTTCAGACGGCTCATCAGATAGTTCACAAGTTTTAAAGCCAAACATTGTTCCACTCTAAAAACTTAGATGAAGGAGTTATCTAGTGGACTGACATTTTGGAATAAGAAATTGTGTATTTATAAAACAATAATTTTAGCGAAGAACTCCACAATACCAAACAATAAATGATTCGGTGGCTTCAGTCTCGGTTCATCAAGGATGAAGCATTTTCCATAATTCGTAATTAGGACAAGCAAAAGTAACTTTAGAATTGATCTGAATGCTAATCCTCACATTAAAATGAAGTTCATGGTCCAACTACCTTGGATTTCAGATGGGCCTTCAAGGTCTCCTCTGTCTTGCAAACTATTCTTGGACATAGCCTGCACTTGAAACCCGATTTAACAGTACTCATTGGACAATGGAAGCAGCCTCGACCAACATGCAAGGAAGCAAAATACTGCAAGAATTGCACCAGAAATAGTACCTACTCCGAATCGCAGTAGTAACCGGATCAACCCTTGGAGGCGACACGAAACCCTAAACAACAACGCACAATACCCGATCAAGAAGAACCAAGACGAAGAACCCCCCATTTATCTCTAGAAATATATCTATCTGTCTCTCGGAACAACAAGTAAATCAACGATTTCCCAAAACAGGTATTTTAGGGAGAAAAAAGAAGAAGAAGTGAATACTGAAACCCTGAGATCCCAAAACAAGAAAGGCGGAAATCATGTTGAATAAGGGAATGCTTTGGGGGTACGATCATCTTACCGGAGTTGCCGGAGATGATTGCAGGTGAGGAGACTCTCTCTGTATCGTCTTCGTCTTCGCCGATCATCTTACGTTCCGTTGGGTAGTGGCTCGCTCGTCCTCAGTGTACATGCGTGCGACAGGAGAAAGACTGGAGCGAAAAATCTGGACTCTTCCCAGTGTTTCCACGACGTCAGTGTGACACAGCATCCACTAACAGGTATTAGAACAGAAAAGACTAAATTGCCCCTAAAGGCATAATCAGAGGGCCTCCAATCGAAGGGCACATTTAGAAAAATTGGCCAAAAAATGGCAAGCGGTCCAATTGCTGCAAGCCTCTTAGTTTTAAAGCTTTAGAAAAAAAAAGGTCATGTACAGATAGAAGGATACTCAACCGGAAAAAAAACAGAGTGTAATACAGAGGCGTAGTGCTAATTTGAATTAGTTTTTTTTTTTTTAATCGGTTAATTTGAATTAGTTGATACAGCCTTTAAAACAATTTTAATAGGATAACGGCGGGAAAAATTCCCCAATGATTTAGCAATTCAATGGAGGACAATCCATGAGTTAACAAAATTTCCAGAAACATCTATGAAACTCATAGAGAAACATATGGTCGAAATTTTTGAGCCACGACCATTTGATTGTGTTATTCAACCAAGATTAATGAATTGGACGGACCTAGAAATTCCTAGGAACTGGTTACTAACTGATTTGGTTGAACCGAGACAAAATTACGTCGTTTTAATGCACTACACCGCTATAGTGCAGGAGGTGCTAAGGCACTAAATCTTACATGTCATCAAATTTTAATGATAATTTCAACCCCCACCGAGTTGGATAATTTTAATTGGTTTCATGCTTGCAAAAAGTATATTTAGAAAAAAGATAACCACGTATTACCATATAAAATGGTGGTAAAAACAAGTGATCAATGCACAATCTCCTCATCCAATATCATTTTACTCTAGAAGAAATAAAAGCATATTTTGGAATTGGGGGTACGTTTAGTTCGATGGAACGAAATTGACGTTGGAATGAAATTGAAGTTAGAATGAAATTGGAATATCCATTATCATTCCCAAGTTTGGTTGTGCTTAGGAATAGTCATTCTCTTCCACAATAGAATAATGTGACAATAGTAATTTTTAGTATGACAACTAACAGATTTGAAATCACTTTGCCCTTTCAAATGTTGGAATCTGCTTCCACCCTTGTAGTCACCACCAGATTTGCTTGCTTGCCTAACTTGACTGGCTGCAGTTTTGCTCCTCTTAGTCTGTTCCCACTTTTCAAACATTTCTTCAACATCCTTGCCAACCTTGTTTGCCGGTTCAACCAAATCCGCATAATCTTTTTCTTTATAAGCCGTTATTCTAGTTCGAACATTATCCTCCAGTCCACTTCTGGACCGTTATGGATTTGACTCGCGTAACTCTAACGATACGAATAACTATTTAACTTTTTGCGTTGACATGTTAACCTGAAACAACACGACACGTCACGATTGATTCTTTTGAATTTCCTAATTAGGAGGATATTCAATATAATTATGAACAGACAATACATGCATATTATTATAGGACATATTCGAGATTTTTTTTTTTCAAAATAAAAAAAATCAATGTCTAATTTCCTAATCTGTAACGACCCGGATTTTTGCCCTATTTTTTTTTTTCGATAAAGAAATTATTTTTAATCAAATAATTTATAGTAATCGATTAATTATTTAAAAAGTGTTATTGGTTAATTATTTTCTTTAATAGATATATACAAATATAATTATAATTCTTTTCCTTAATAGATTTATACAAATATAATTATCTTAATTATCTTAGTTTTATTTTTTTTATTTACATGCACACTCTTTCCGTCTCTCCATCTCCTACTCAGTCTCTACTTCCTCCCTAACCCTAAAACCAAGCCAAATTCGTCCATTCCAAATCCCATGAACCCAACCCCATTAAATTCACTATTATCTTCTTCCACCAAAATTCTCCTATAAATACCCCACCCCCATTGACCACGAAAATAACACAATATTTCCCACGCCCCACCAGTCCATAAAAGAGAGAGAAAAACCATAGAAAAATCAAGTTTCAATCCATGGAGTTTTAGAGAGAGAAAGAAAGAGAAAAAAAATGGGTTTCGTACCAAGACTCAACCGAAACTCAATCCAACCATTCCAATCTCTTCCTACGAATCCTAGCATCATCAAACGTCGTCCAATTCAGTTTCAAAGTCTCCTGATCAAAAGAATCCGAAGTCTTCTTCTCAAAAATTCAAGATTTGTTTTTAAATCAATTCGATCCGATTAAAGATATTATAATCCTATCCAACCTCTTCTCCAAGTATATTAAGTGTTTATATGCTTAACCCTATGTCCCGAACGAAAAAAATAGAGTTAATCGCGCGTTTTCTGCCGTATTTATCAATCTGATATTATTTTTGAACCCGACATCTTATTTGTAATTATTTATGAAGTAGAAGACCTATGTGATATTTATTTTACAATCATTATGCAATTAATATTATAAAAAACTACTGACTTGATATTATTTTCTTACAATATAATATCATCTTAATATAAAACGTATTAATTATATCAGTTTAATTTATCTGATAGATTGAGTTGGTTTTAAACGTTTCGAAACAATTTTGCGACCTTCCGAATATTATTTTTGACATCCGAACTATTTTTCCTAGACTTTTCACATCTCAAAGGTCATAACTTGTAAAAATAATTTTTTTTATTTAATTTACTATTTATTGTTATTTCTATAGCGTTTTCAATCAAAAATTCTTTACGACCTTATATCCTTATTATAAATGTCTGAATAATTTTATTTAGACTTTCTACATTCTGAAGGTGAAATTTTGTTAACCACAACATATTTTAAATCGTAAATTATTTATTATCTATTTACTTCACTTTTGATCACTTTATTTAACGTCTTTATTTAAATTAATCTCGCGACCCTCCGAACCCAACTTTTGATACTCAACTGGTTGCATAGGACCTCTCGGACTCTTAATCAGGTCACGTTAATTATTTTAATATTTTTACCTAATTAATGCATAAAATTAGTTTTTAATTAATCTATTATCTTAGAATTAATTAATAAGAGCCCAGAAAATTTTCCTTTTAAATTATTTTAACACTCTTACTTGATTATTGACATTGTGACCATACAAGATTAAGGGCAACGGCCCGTTCGTAATAAGTTGCGTGATTGCATTGTTTATTAATTGTGTTGCGTGATTGTATTGTTTATTAATTGTTTTAATTATTATTATCGATTTGTTATATATTGCATCGATACTTGATTTGAATGCTAGATTGGACCCTAGAGACATGGGGTGGTATGCGAATAGAATTCACTTAGACGGTGCTAAGTAATGGATGAAGTGAAAAGTTTTTATTTCTAGATTGCCTGCAGGCGTGATTTTGAGATGTGATGAGTTGGATGTGATGATTTGAAACTGGCAAAGTAAGCCCAGTGTTGATTGATGAATGATGATTGGCAAAGTAAGCCCAATGATGAATGATGTATTGATACTGGCAAAGTAAGCCCAGTGATGATTATGAAGTGGTATATAAGATAAGCGAACCCTAGTTATGATTCGGGCATGATAAGCTTTCTTTTGTTGTAATGAGAGGGATACACGCTAGGTACATAGCTGAAGTGCAATCCGCGACAACAAAAGAAAGTGAGCTCATGGGACAGGGCATAGCTAGCGGTTGGGGAGGAAAGATCTCGCGGAGAGATCTTAGATTTCACATTAAGTTATGAATAATAATGAACTGGTTTATGTGGACAATATTTGTTTGACTTCTTCGATTCAATATTATCTTGTTTACTTGCTAATTGTAAAGTAAGAGGGGTGGTTGGGTTGGATTATTCTACTGGGTGATTTATCACTCACGGATACGTCTGTATCCTGGCAAATCGTTTGCTTCGGCGATCAATTTGCTAGTGGGCGCAGGATTCAATGGAGAGGATTCAAAGATGTTGCAGTTCAACACGGAAAGAATATCAAGAACGAAGATCGAGTGTGCTTTGAATTTGTATCAAGTCTAGAGTCAGCTCTGAAATTTATGTATTTTGAATCAGTAAATTTATCTTGTGACTGTAATAGCTAAGCTTTATTTTGAAAAATTATATTTATTTAGCAAATTTTCTTAAGATTTTATTTTATATTGCTTCCGAAAAGTCGGGGCGTTACATAATCACTTGAGTTTCCATGTTAAAAAATCCAAAATTAATTAACTTTATTTAGGTTTATTAGTTTTATTTTTTTCACTCGGCCTATTCTTTTAGTTTAAAATTTATATTGACCTATTCTATAGTTAATGGTGTTCTTTTTATTATTTTGGTTAAAAATCAAACAAAACTATTTGATTTTGAGACTTGAGTCTATTTGTGGCTTGAGACATTTTTTAATGTCATTATTTGGCTGGTTTTATCTTTTCTGTGATTATGATGGTATCACAAAGTTCTTCAATTTTTGTTTTTCTGTGATTATGATGGTATCACAAAGATCTTCAATTTTTGTTCTTGAATTAAATAAGTAGTCATGCAGAACATTGAAAAAGTATATAATTTTGTGCAAATATATAAAAATAAAAAATAAAAGGGCCATAACAGTGTCAATCTGAACACCACACGATTTTAAGCAGATCGGGTTAGTGTCAAGATATTCGACACGTTTACGATAACAAATGTTTTGACACGAATCCAAAATGACATGACACGAACATGAGAGGACACGGCATGATGCCCACCCCTAAAATTGTGAAAAATTTAAAAAGTTCCTGAGGAATTTACATTTAGTTTTTATTTTCCTTTTTTGGCAATAAGATCAAGATGTGTCATTGCTACTTGAAATGCATAACACATGCGTAGTAATTGTAGTACATGCATATTTAGATTCGGAAAAAATTCAAAATATTATCCAAACTTTGACCTCAATGTCTAATAGACACCCAAAGTTACAAGTCTTTTAGCAAATAACCAAATTTTACCCATTCCATAACCAAACTTAACAACTTTTACCAATAATCAAAACTCAATAACCAAACTTAACAACCAAATTCAAAACTCAATAACTCAAAAACACTCTACATTGGAATTGTCTCATCGAGACGAATAATTTGGTGTGGTCGGGTGCATGATTGAAATTCGTTTGCGATTGGACAAAATGTGCATTGTGTATTGTGTGGATTTTTTTGGTTAGAGATACAAAAATAACCAATGTGAATATAGAAGTTGTTAAGGTTCCGTTCCGCAACGCCAAATAAGTACTTATTTTTTAAGAAGGCAATTTCAAGCTCAAAATTGATGGGTTTATTGAAATCTAAAAATATGCAATATGGATCTTGTTTGAAAGATCTCATTGAGATCTTTAATACGGTGATCTTTAATACGGTGCAAAAAAAATTGAAAAATTATTTTTCATTTGCAATATTTTTGAGTTTGAAAATTTGAAATAAGTACTTATTTTTTAAGAAGGTGTTCTGAAACGGGCTCTCAAATGCTGACGTGACACATTTTGATTATTACCAGTGCAGATGCTCTAATAAAAAACTCTTTTGTTTAACTTTCTCCAACTTCGGATAAATAAATAAAAAAGAACTTTTTCCAACCGGGTATGAAGTGATACCCCTTTTCCCCCTTTCTACTAGTATGACGGGTTCAAGATAGGCATTTATCAGGTTCATGATTGAAATTTGACCTTTATTTATAATCTGAGTATACGAGGAAACACAGGAGGAAAAAGCCCTAGATTTACTGTGTTCCCATTTGAAATAAAATTCTCCATCCGGGTGTGTTGCAAATTGAAGTCCCAACAACCACCTTTTCCTGCTCTATAAGATCAATCAAGTTTCAGTCTTTGTTCTATGGGATAAAAAGAACACTTATTTTTCATTCCATCTCAAGATATATGTTGTTCTGATAGGCAATCTTGAAATTTTCCATCTGGGATTCTTATAGGGTCCATTTGATTAGTGAGATAGTGGTAGAAAATACAAGAAAGAGAAAAAAAAAATTGTGTTCACTTAGTAAGAATATTCTAGAAATTGGTAGAAAGTGAATTTTCCTGTACAACCCTCTAAAGCATGAAAGCTTGCTCTACTTTTCCTTACAAAATGTGTAGGAAAATTTTATTTTCTCAAGGAAATCAATAGCAATTACTCTAACTTTCTTCTTTATCCTCTTCCCTCCACCTTTTGTCTTCTAATTTCGGAACATAATGTAACTTTCTTGCAAGTTTCCTCCTTTTCAAACAATAATATCTACTTTTTTTTTTTTGTAAAACTTTCATTCTAATCAAACGGATGTGAGAAAAAAATAATTTTTCTTTTTCTTTTCTTTCACTTCACTTTCTATCATTTTCACTTTCCATTTTATTTTTTCTCACTAATCAAACGGACCCATAGTGATTCATATTGAAGTCCCCAACAAACCCCTTTCTTGAATTTTCGCGCCCTAATTTTCAAACATGGTATAAAGGGGAAAGATAGGGAGAGTCAGTAAGAGTGAGTAAAGTGTGTGTGTAGCATCCAAGTAGGCATTTAACGGGAAAAAAATGACTAGTCAGCAATTTCTATTAGTAAATTGAGGGATTGAGATGGTAGGAGCCTAATTGAATAACGGCTCAATTGTTTAGGTGTCTAATTGAAGTTTAACACAGTTTGAATATATATTAGAGATTGATGTCAAAGTTGGGGGTATTCGATTGGATAAAAAAAAAAGTTAGGGCGGGGGGTGGGTAGGGGTAAAGCATATGTTTGTCAACATTGTATTTATCTCATAACAAGAAGAGCTTCGATAAGGGTTTTGTTATTTGGATTTTCAATGGGTTTGAGATTTGTGTTGGTTTTCCAGTTTACTAGTTTGATGGGTTTTCTAATGGGAATAAAATTGGGTGGCATGTTTTCAAAATATTTTTTAAAATTCTCTTCCACAACCGTGCAAATATTTTAAAACATTTTGATAGGTGAAAAAGTACACGGAGATCTCCCTCAACTATCACCTTTTCTTACAGATATCCCATAATGTTTGGATAGTTCCAGTTTACTAGTTCCATGGGTTTTCTAATGGGAATAAAATTGGGTGGCATGTTTTCAAAATATTTTTTAAACTTCTCTTCCACAACCGTGCAAATATTTTAAAACATTTTGATTTTTCTATAGGTGAAAGTACACGGAGACCCCCCTCAACTATCACCTTTTCTTACAGATATCCCATAATATTTAAAACTGTCCATACACACCCCCTTAACTTTATGAAATAAAAAAAAATGTCTAACTCTGTTAACGGAATGAAGAGAAACAATGATTCTATCCTTTAAAAATCGCCCCCGTTGACCCCCTCGTCTATAAAAATTGTTCACGCTAACCCCTTTATCTTAATGGTCTTTTTGACAGAATGGTGCTAGGGTGCTGATTGGTTAACGATTATAATTAAGGGGGTTTGTATGGGCAATTTTAAATGTCAGGGGATCTCTGTGAAAAAAGTGATAGTTGATGGGATTTCCATGTACTTTTACCTTTTCTATATGTGAAAAAATTGAGACTAATGTTATACAAATGAGCACAATATAAGAAGTACGATAACAAAATTAAAACCCGAACAAGCTAAAGTAACACCATAAACAAACTACAATCACAATATTTAAGAAAAACTACAATCACAATATTTGAGATTAACATAAGTTGCAATTATGTCACTGTAACCCATCCAAGATTTTAGCATAAAAAAAAGTGGAGTTCTTTTTTTGCCATTCATTAAATCTAATCTACTCAATCTTAGGGGATTTGGGGAGCGAGATGAGTGCTTACGAGAATCGAACCCTGCTCATATGCATATAAGTATAAGGGAGAAACCAACTACATTCCACTCCATTTGCAAAAATGTGGAGTTTCAACAAGTTTTAATATCAGTTTTAAATCTTCTAGGTTTTAGATTGTAATTTTTCACAGTTGTAATTCTTGTTGTCCAGCAGGAATACCAATAAAATTAAAGAATACAGCATTTTTGATATTTTCTATATGTGGTCCTATCAGTTCAAGCTATATTGCACATGCACGGCCTTGAGATTTTTGAGACCCTAGGCATATAACGTGATAATATTGGTACCTAGGGTCTTGGGTTCGACTCCCACTTCCAATAGAAGAACACTCTTTTTGTGTATAAGTTGAAAAATATTTGTGCTTTAAAAATGAAGTGGTCAAGACTCAAACACTAGCCTATTGTCCGCTCCAGAAACACTCCAAAAACTGCTTAGTATATGGTGTTACATATATAAAATTAGAGCTTTTTATACGTATAATTGCATAAATACATAACCATTATTTAAAACGTGTCCCCTAACCAATTGTGAATAATGGATGTAGTGCTTTCCCCCCCAAGATGCAACAACTCTCCTTCTATAATAACCATAATTGTTAAAAATCTACGATACACGATACGTATCCCATCATGTATCCTTTTTGTATGAAAATCTGTAACGCTCCGATTTTTCGGAAGCAATATAAAATAAAATTTTAAGAAAATTTGCTAAATAAATATAATTTTTCAAAATAAAGTTTAGCTATTACAGTCACAAGATGAATTTATTGATTCAAAATACATTAACTTCAGAGTTGACTCTAGGCTTGATACAAATCCGAAGCATACTCGATCTTCGTTCTTGATATTCTTTCCGTGTTGAACTGCACCATTTTTGAATCCTCTCCATTGAATCCTGTGCTCACTGGCAAATTGATCGTTGAAGCAAACGATTTGCCAGGATACAGACGTATCCGTGAGTGATAAATCACCCAGTAGAATAATCCAACCCAACCACCCCTCTTACTTTAAAGATAGCAAGCAATATGATAATAATAATGCGAAAAGCAGAATAAGGATTTACAAATACCAATTTGTTACTATCCATTATTCTAATGTGAAATCTAAGATCCCTCCGCGAGATCTTTCCTCCCCAACTGCTAGCTATGCCCTGTCCCATGAGCTCACTTTCTTTTACTGTCGCGGATTGCACCTAAGTTATGTACCCAGTGTGTATCCCTCTCATTATAACAAAAGAAAGCTTATCATGTCCGAATAATAATTAGGGTTCGCCTATCTTATTGCACCACATCACAATCATCATATTCATCATTGGGCTTACTTTGCCAGTATCAATTCATCACTGGACACCCGTCAGTTTCAATTCATCACTGGGCTTACTTTGCCAGTTTCAAACCATCACATCCAACTCATCACATCTCAAAATCCTGCCTGCAAGCAATCTAAAAATAAAACTTTCCAATTCATCCATTATTTAGCATCGTCTAGGTGAATTCTACGAGCATACCACCCCATGTCTCTAGGGTTCCATATAGCATTCCAATCAAGTAATAGTGCAATATCCAATTAAAACGAATAATAATTAAAACAAATTACAAGCAAAATAATCACACAACCTTTTATGAATGGGCCGTTGCCCTTAGTCTCGTATGGCCAAGATGATAAAAAGTAAAAGCTTTTTAAAAGGATTGAAAAAAAAATATTTTTCTAGGCTCTCATTAATTATTTCTAAGTAATTAGATTAATTAAAAATTAATTTAATGCATTAATTAGATAAAAATATTAAAATAATTAACGTGACGTGATTAAGAGTCCGAGAGGTCCTATGCAACCAATTAAGTATCAAAAGTTGGGTTCGGAGGGTCGTGAGATTATTTTAAATGAAGACGTTAAATAAAGTGGCCGAAAGTGAAGTAAATAGATAATAAATAATTTACTAATCAAAATATGTTGGGGTTAATAAAGTTTCATCTTCGGAATGTAGAGAGTCTAAATAAAACTACTCGGGTATTAGTAATAAGGTTTATAAGGTCGTTAAGTAATTTTGATTGAAAACACTTTAGAAATAACAATAAATATTAAATTAAATAAAAAAATATTAATTTAACAAGATATCATCTTTGAGATGCAAGGAGTCTAGGAAAAATTAGTTTGGGTGTTAAAACGTTGTTTGGAAGGTCGCAAAGATTTTTCGTTTATAAACTTTGATAGATAACTAATAAATAATTTAATAAATAAATAAATAAATAAAAAAATGATCTTAACTAGTTATGATCTTTGAGGTGTGAAAAGTCTAGAAAAAATAGTCCGGGTGTCAAAATGATATTCGGAAGGTTGCAAAGTTGTTTCGAAACGTTTAAAACCAACTCAATTTACCAGATAAATTAAACTGATATAATTAATACATTTTATACTAAGATGATATTACATTGTAAGAAAATAATATCAAGTCAGTAGTTTTTTATTATATTAATATCAGAAAGATTAAAAACAAAAATATATTATGGGTCATCTTCTTCGTAAATAATTACAAATAATATGTCGGACTCAAAAATAATATCAAATTGGTGATTACGGCTGAAAACGTGCATTGAATTATATTTTTTCCGTTCGGGACATGGGGCTAAACATATAAACACTTAATATACTTGGAGAAGGGGTTGGAATGGATTATAATACCTTGAATCGGATTGAATTGATTTAAAAACGAATCTTGAATTTTGGAGAAGAAGATTTCGGGTTCTTTGATCAGGAGACTTTGGGATCGGACTGAGGCTTGTTTGGAGATGCTCTGGGTTGTAGGAGGTGATCGGGATAATTGAATTGAGTTTCGGTTGGGTGTAGTTATGAAACCCACTTTTCTCTTTCTTTCTTTCTCTCTCTAAAACTCCATTGATTGAAATTTGGGTTTTTTCTGTTTTTCTCTTCTTTTCTGGTCAGTGGAGTGTGGAAAATATTGTGATATTTTCGTGGGTCAATGGGGTGGGGTATTTATAGGAGAATTTTGGTGGAAGGAGATAAAAGTGAATTTAATGGGGTTGGATTCATGGGATTTGGAACGGATGAATTTGGCTTAATTTTAGGATTAGAGAGGAAGTAGAGGCTAAGTAGGAGACGGAGAGACAGAAGGAGTTTGAGGTGAGGGAGGAGAAGGAGTGTGCATACACCCATGTGTGTGTAGAAAAAAATTAAAAAAAATGCATATATATATATATATTGCATGCATAATTGTATTTAAAAAAAAGAATTGCATTAACGAAAATAATTCTAATAATATTATATTTAGGAAAAAAAATCGGGTCAAAAATTCGGATCGTTACAAAATCTTACAAAAGACCACGTATCCAACGATTTATACGTGTATGCTAATTCTATACGTATCCTATGATTACTTATTCGAAAAAAGTCGGATCTTATTTCAAGAAACGGAACCCCAAATGCATTAATCTAAGCCGTTTAATCTAATTATAGTATCTTTCAAACCCTTTGATAGAAATTCAACATCAATGTAGGTCTTGTATAAAAGAAAGAACCATACTTCGATTATATTTTGTCTTACTTTTCTTTTCCTAACAAAAGGAATATAAAACCTTGATATAATAGGTCCCAATTGAGAGATTTGAAATTTTGCATTTGAAATTTTTTTTTAAATGTAAGCATAGTTTGTTGGTGTTATTATATTTTAATTATGATTAATGTTGTTGAAACAAAAATTAAATTTAGTATTTTGACAAAGTTACAATTTACAAAACCCAAATATGATAGATATTATCGAAAAAAATATAAATATTTAGTCTTTAGAAACTCTAAAATATATGGCTCTAGAAGTTCTAGAATATCCTTGTGAAATATCTAGAGTTTTTTTAGTGAAAATTAGTCTCATGTGTAATTTTAGAAGTATCTCAAAATTTATTTTGTATGAAAATATCTTTGTACTAGAGTCTTCCATGAAGTAATACAAATAGGGATGTGTTTAACCATTTGTACCAAGCCAAAAAAAAATTTGAGTTCAAGTGTAATACAAATACTCTCCTTTCTTATTCTTGTCTTTAGTATTCTCCCTCTTCCTAAAATATTGTCCAAATACACAATAGAAACTCCTACTCTTCTAGCAACCGTATCTCAAGATACACGATACGTATCTCGATACAAGCTATACCAGTGAAAAAACGATACATGATACGTATCCCGATTTGAAAATATTGGTAATAGCTAGGTAAACTCACGAGCCAATTGTAATTTTCCCGCACTCAAATTAATCAATGGAAAACGATCTCAAGTATAGAGTAACATAAGCAACGGAAGCTTTTAATTTCTGAAATATGGCACTGGTTGGAAGATGAGGAGGTGATGGATTTTGTTGTATATTGCGTAACCAAATAATAGTTTTTTTATGTGTGTGTTTGTGGGAGAGCAAAAGTCTACCGAACAGGTTAGTTTCCTTATTAACAACCAAATAAATATATACTAGCTAGTAGTTGATAATTGTAACATTAGTTTGTTATGAAGGTAGACAATGATTTGATTTTTAGGAGAATATAGAGACTCATGCTCCGTTTGTTTCAGGATCATTTTTGTATAGAATGTGATCATAGGAGGTTATAATTGATGCGGATAGAATGTAATTATTCCTATGGTTTTAACAGGATGGGTAAGAGGAGAAAATCCTTTTCTTGGCACCTTAACGATAAATTGAAGAAGAAATTGCCGCTGGTTGCTGACCAAGGGGACTGCGGATCGTGTTGTATTATTACGGTGGCAAACTGTACTTCTGTCGTCTATGCTATTACTGAGAACCTTGATCATCCTCCGGATCTATCTTATCAACATGCCCTTAACGACCTCCTAAAATTGTACCCTGATGATCACTTCGTGATTGATAAGGAAGGCTGTTATGGCACGCATCTAGAGGATACCCTGAACTTTATTAAGGAAGAAGGAATAGGCTTGGCAGAGCATTTGCCGTACCAGGCAAAAATCACTGAAGACAGTCTGTCTGATATTGTAAGTACATAGATCTATATATATAGGAGAAGTCTACTTAATGTCATATTGTGATATTGATGGCCTATTTTAAACTCATGTACTGTTGGATTTGTCATATTCTTTTTTCAGAGTCCAAGACTTGTTATTGATGATTTCGTGGTCCTGGATGATAAAGAGGATGAAGACACTTGATGACAATACAGGTGGCAAAACAATTACAAATTTAATAAAGGAACACCCTATTTGTGCAGAATTTCATGTAGACGATGGATTGGACTCACATAAAAAAGTAAGAAACTATCAAATACTAAGCTTTGGTTTACAGTCAACTAATGTTTATGTATAGTCATTTTTAACATTGCTTTTACCTTATTGCTTTGGATATTAGAAAAATTGACTGCATGGTTGAAGTTAGCATCTTCTGCAAGAATAATCTTGCTAGCTAGAATATGTTGCTTTATTATTGGAGTTAAATCAATGTTTTTTCAGCTGTGTGTTCACGCTGTGCATTTTGAAGTGTGCTTATCACTCCTTGAGAATTCTCATTTTTATCGTGCAGGGCGTCTACAAATTAAAAGAGAGAAATAAAAAGAAAAGGAAGAGGAAGAGGAAGAGCTCATTATTCATGCAATGAAGGTTGTGGGATTCAGCACTTCAAAAAGGGGCGTGGATTACTTTATTACTTTTGGTGACAAAACAGTTATGCCGCTAACAAGAATGAAGGCGGGTATGTCAGAATTGATAGGAGGCTTGCAACGTACTTTGCATTTCCACGAGGTCCATTCTTCAAAAATCCAATTATATAAAATTTGGGGTTTTGAAATGAAAGATATTGAAATCTTTGTCAGATTAAGTACTTTCTTAGTATTTGTCAGATTAAATACTTTCTTTGTATTTGTCAGATTAAGTACTTTCCTTCGATTAAGTTTCTTCTTAATTAGTATATCATTTGGTCTTTTGGACCATTTTGTAAGGAAGTTTGAGCAAGATGAATACGAAGATTTCTAACTCTAAGCATTGACAACAACATGATATGACTATGCAGTCCGAGACAAGGGTGTTCCAATCTTCCATATGCAATTTGGAAAGATGGAGGAATGAAGGAGAAGGATGGGGTTAGGGTGATGAAGATAATTTTGCTTCACAGAAGTCATTACTTGTGAAGGAATAGGTTCTGGGTTCCTTCTCTTATTGAATGGGTACTATGAATTGTGAAGCAATAAGAAGAACGATCTGTAAAGTTAAACGGTTGTAAGGAGGCGGCTTGACTTCAAGACGTAGTTAGTTTCAGAAAATAATTGATTTGATACAAAGGCTAGTCGAGTGTATGAGGCTCCAGTGTCTAAATCTTTCGTTGATCTTGAAGCAATGCTCCACACTAATTACCAGTTTTTTTTTCCCAACAAGATAATCAATTCATTGATAAATAGTACGAATGATAAAAAGAAATACATCAAAGTGCATATTCATCCTTAGACAAAAGCGTAGATAGCCAAACCGATGGATAGGCCTTCCAAGTGGAGACACCTACACAGTCATACCCCCTACTTACTAGAAAGTGAGTGACTGCGTCGTTTTGTGTCAAAAATATATTTATAAAACCTTAATTGGAGTTAACTACTACTCCGTAGAACAGTGGTTAAAGACTAAGTGTCGAACCCGCAGGGACAGTATGACTAAGTTACTATAATTTCAATTAACTTTTAGATTAATTCAGAAAGAAAAGATTGAATTGTTTGATTTGCGAAGACTTAATAGAGTAAGAGAACAACTAATTAATTGATTGAAAACTAGTGGAGGAAGGATCTAGGGTTTCGAATCCACCCCGATCACATAACAATGATATGCATAAGTTAGTTTTAACATTCGAATCATTAAAGACTATCATTAGAGTTTGCAATCTCTTTGGGTAATCATCAAGACAATAATCGGGTTGTTAAAAGACATAGACTATCTCATAACACAGACCGTCTCTCAGTAGCATGGTCTGGCCACCTAACAGCACGATCCGTCTTCCGAGTATAATCTATCTCAGAACTCCAACCACAATCAGTGAAAACTATTGTTTAACTTCGTATTTGAAAACCGCGAATATAAATACGAAACAGATTGAAAGAATTAAAATCATTCCATAAAACTTAAACTAGTTCTAGTTAAGCAATCAATCCGAATATTAAAACCTAAAATTAAACATATACAAAGTTACTTGGACCGGTGCTTCATCTTCCCCCAGGGAATGGAGTTAGCCCCTCATATTAACTAAATGTTCCTCGCGAAGTCAGTGATTTCAGCCCCAAACTTCTTCCATGGCCGAGAGCTCCTCTGAGCGTGGTATCCAAAAAGTACCGAGTAAAGCCCTCATTCTCCCTTTTATATGTCACAGGCAGAGACGGAGCTAAATAGAGGCTTATGGGGGCCACGGCCCCCGCGTAGTTTTGGAGTTTTTTTTTAGTAATATTAAGATCGATTAATTATTTTTTGTTTGGTAAGAGCAACTATGTACATATTTTTTATATTGGGTTTTATTTAGACATTTAAATACTTTAGACCATTTGTTTTGGGTTCCAAAATCCAACCTGTCTCTATGCACAATCTCCAATTAGTTTTATCTTCAATTATTACTCTCGTTTCTCTTTCTATCACTCTCCACTCATTACCCAAAAAAACCTTCCTCAAAACCTAAACCAAATAAACTATGATCACATTTCCAAATATTGAATTTCAAAATTTGTTGTTCATAGTTCGGCCCCTACTTTTAAGAAATCTTGGTTTCGTCCCTGGTCACAGGTGGGCCATGTCACCCAATTCTCTCGAAATTTAACTTAGGAATCTAATTAATGTATCTAGCTAGTCCAATTCTTAGTCATATAGACAAAAGCCTCTGGCCCACTAAGAAAATAATGAATTATATGCCCAAACACTACTACAATAAACCATAAAAATCACAGCTATTGGTCGTGATTGTAAGTTTTTCATTATGCTCCTGTTACCATGATAGATCTGGGTGTGATTGTAAGTCACTCTCTTTTATTCCGATTATAAACCGTGATTAAAAGAGAGAAACAATCATGGTCAAAAGGCATGATTGTTTCTCTTTTTATTACGATTTTAAGCCGTGATTGTTTCTCTTGAGCGTGATCGTTTCTCTTTAGTGTGATCGTATGTCACTTTAAATCACGGTCTATAACTAGAAATGACACTTTAAATCATGGTCTTTAGTGTGATCGATTGTTTCTCTTGGGCGTGATTGTTTCTCCGAACCCCGCCTTCAAATAAGGTTGAGAGAAACCCCAAGTATAGGGCTAGGTCGTCCGTAACATAATAAACCGGTAAGACCGGGATCGTACCATAGGGAATTCGAATATAACTTAATCAGATTGTAGGCTTTATATGGTGGTTTGTGGCGTTTAAGACGACCAACTTGGTTTTGCTTTGAATGCTAGAAAGGCTAAAGCGAAAACTAGAAATGAGCTTTAAAGACTAAAAGAGGCAAGTCTAGGGATCGTCTAACCCTTGACTTAGGCCGTTACCGGTTCTCGATTATAACTCAGGCAAGAGTCACGATCGCGTGCTCACGCGCGGAGAATTTAGCTTTAATGACTACGTTTATCAAAAGATGTGATTAAACGGAACTAAACCAACCTATTTTTGTTAATGTATCTAACACGTAGGAGGCCACGAGCCCTCGGTATGCTGCTTGCCAAAACCGCTTGACTAAACACCTTACCAAGGAGTTAACACCCTTTGTTTAGACCAAAAATGCAAGTTAAGCTCTATTCCGAAAATCATGCTTTTAAGCCCGGTGGTTTAAGAACCAAATAACGACCCTAGTCCTCGGGAAAGAGTATCCCGAGACTTAACCAAGTAAGTACTCACTCATAGCTAAAACATAAAAGAAAGCATAATAATATGACATGATTTTCTAACCGATAGAATCGAAAACAAACTGAATTTTATAAAGGATCTAGTTCGTACTAACAACTTTAATAAACAAGAAATTAACAAATGAGAAAGACTTACAAGTGTTCTTGAAAGATTTAACTAAGAAAGCTTGGAAGACATTAATGGAGAAAGACTAACCTAAACTAACTACCTCCTCCCTTATAAGTGAGAGAGAGATGAGTATTTATACAAGAAACCTTCTCTCTCCACACAAAATATCTCAAAAGGTACCTACTAATGGAAAGTTGAAATCTGTCAAAAAGCAGTCGGAAAGCCTCCCGTATCGATACTCCATAACCGTATCGATACCGTGCTGTCTTGTTCTAAAATCCATAATTCCTCGTAGACGACCCGTATCGATACAAAAGGAACCGTATCAATACTCCAAGATCCATATCGATACGCTAAAGCTTACAAAACCCACTGTTTTAATGAAGTATCGATACGGTTTAGCTTCCTGGCAGATCAAGTTCCTCAAGCCTTGTCTTGCCACCCGATGGCCAATAGCGTGCTCCAGACACTCCCGAACTCGGATTTAGGTGTTCTTTGGACCGTCGGAAAGCTTGTCGAGTCTACTTTCTAACCCAAGTGGTTTGGATCAAAAGTAATTTGTACATAAAAAGTTATGACAATTCTACCCTCAACTGGTCGGAAGATGAGTAGTTTTGGTAAAATTCTCACTTCTCCTTCAATTCCCTTAACCCTTGGGCGACCCGAGCAACCTCCAAACCATCTTTTCATGACTCTTCGGGCACCACATCGTGGTGGCACGTGACCTTAAGTACTTGGTTGCACCCGGAGCATTCCTTGGCATTCAAACGCGCCTTATTTATACGAATTACCTGAAACACACAAAAACCTACCTTAGGCAATATCGCATAAAAATGATAACATATATGTACAAACACAACATACTAAAGGACTTAAGCACCAAAAATATGCATTATTGGGTGGTTATCAGGTGGCTTCCCAATTAGATTTTAATCCTTTTCAAACAAGGCTAAACCATAATAATATAATTACTTTTTTACCTAATATGTCAAACATTTGGAAGACATCCAAAATAATTAAGTTTCACTGCTACAATAAACCATAAAGATTCAGTACAAATCTATGATGGGGAGAAATGGTAGAACTCAGTCCGACAAGAGCTCTAAGATCAAAAATGCCAGACTTGAGTTATGAGAGTGTCATCGTACAAATCTATGATGGGTCGATGCATATTTTTCTTACAAGTACGAGCTAACAACGTCGGATATGTATTTTCAGGGAGAAGGATGGTGTAATAATGTCACTACTTGCCTTGCTCGAAAGAACACTCGTCTTGGCTCATCTAAGCAAATGACAACAGAGCTTGCTCTCTTCGGGATTCTAAGCAGCCTGCAAAAGTTTAATCCAGGTTTTCAAAGTTTAATTCAGGTCATTTCTTTTTTATCTCGCCACAAGAACGAAATCTTTTATCTCATTCTTTTCCACCCTAAAATCTTTTGTCACACCACAAGGGTAAGATCTTTTCTCTTTTATCTCGCCACAAGAGCAAGATCTTTTACCTTATCATTTTCCACCCTAAAATATTTTATCATGCCAGAAGGGTGATGTCTTTTCTCTTTTATCTTGCCACAAGAGCAAGATTTCTTATCTCATTTTTTTTCACCCTAAAATTTTTTATCACGCTGCAAGGGTGATGTTGTTTCTTTTATCTCGCCGCTAGAGCGATGTCTTTTATTCCGTGCTAAAACTCACTTTTTATCTCAGCTTTGGACTTAAACTGAGATAAAAAAATTTAAGCACCACTTTTTATCACGCTTTCACTGAAAACCATGATCTTTGTGAATCTTCTTATTGTGACCCACATTTATTATTGTAGTAGTGAAATAATTAAGCGTTAAATCCAATTCTCATTGCTGCATAATGTGCCAAACAAATATGTTGTGAAATTTTAATGTATTTGCAAGCGCACGAATCGTATTGAAGTATAGTTATGCAAGTGCGAGGTCGAACCCATAGGACTTGTGATTTTTCAATAGGAAAAACTAAATAAACTCAAATTGATTCAACCCTAACATAATCGACAAAAGTTATAATTAATTTTTAAACTAAAAATTGAATAAAAAATGACAAAATTATAATAAATTAACTAGCACGAAAAAGGATTGAGATTACCAATTGAGAAAAGTAACTAGGGTATCGGAATGCACACCCACAAATATTTATCAACTAATCTTATGCAATGATTTTCCCTTTGATTTCGACACAATGATTTAGAAGCTAATCTTAACCACCGTGGATAATTTAAAGTTGAGCCCTTTTTATTTAGATCGAAAATATGTTCCTCCTTTGCTTCAAAGTTTAAGCCAAAATCATCAACTGTATCCATGTGAACAAATCACAGTAGATATCCCGAACTTAAATATAAACTCTCATAAACCAAGCAATCGATTAATATGGTGATATCAAATCATAAAAAAATTCATTCCAATTGAATCGATATCCGAGATTCAACCAAATTAATTTATGAGATCAGAACAATAAACTATAAACGCACGTAGGAAAAATCATACTCATAACATTACTCAATAAAACTTATAGGGTTTCATCTTCAACCCTAGTTGAGGATTTTAGCCTCTCATAGATAAAAAGGGTGTTTGGGAGCCTACTTTTTGGCTTTTCATTTTCAACTTTTTAGCTTTTTGGCTTTTGAAATTATGGTCAGAATATATTTTGAATCTGATAGAGTATTTGGATCATGATATGTATAGAATGCATTTTGCAATAAGAGTAATATTTGGGAGATATGTGATGAAAATGAGTTATGAGTTGGTGTTTTACCATGCTGCCCTTGATTATTTATTATGGGATATAATGTGTATCAATAATGGTTTGATCAATTTTTGAAAAGTTATATTGTGAAATTGTATTATTCTTAGTTAATTGATTTACGGTTTGGATTATTTATGTGAGACCAAAAAATGTGTCTCACACGCCATCATGTACATTAATTATTGTTACTAACTAGTTCGGTATAGCTAGCTTTATTGAATTTTTTGTATATAGATAAATTTGTAAAATGGGGTATTCTAGTGGTGGAAGATGGACATGTGCAAACAATACAGATAACATACGTTAACATGCAGTATCTTGGTTATTATCTGAAAAAGTGGAGGGTATTATGGTCTCCAATCACATCACCTGAAAGTTTGAAAATGGGAAAAGGAGCTCCACGCCCCTTTTTGACTTCTCCTCTAGAAACATGAAATTAGAGAACTCATTCTATGAGAACTCATTTTGTGGGTAGTCAGCCAATCCAAAATGTGAAAATGAGAAGTAGAAAAGGCAAAAAACAAGCGGCCAAACACCCAAAAAAACAAATGAATCATTCGACTAGAATTCATAATACTAGTAATCTTACAAATATTTTTCTTTTGCTCTCTATTCTTTTCTCCAGCCGTGGACTTGAATGCCGAGATGTACATGTGCAAACAATACAGATAACATACGTTAGCATGGAGTATCTTGGTTATTATCTGAAAAAGTGGAGGGTATTATGGTCTCCAATCACATCACCTGAAAGTTTGAACATGGGAAAATGAGCTCCACGCCCCTTTTTGACTTCTCCTCTAGAAACATGAAATTAGAGAACTCATTCTATGAGAACTCATTTTGTGGATAGTCAGCCAAACATCCAAAATGTGAAAATGAGAAGTAGAAAAGGCAAAAAACAAGCGGCCAGACACCCAAAAAAACAAATGAATCATTCGACTAGAATCCATAATACTAGTAATCTTACAAATATTTTTCGTTTGCTCTCTATTCTTTTCTCCAGCCGTGGACTTGAATGCCGAGATGGTGCTGCAGCGTGGTGATCTCCTCTGACCGAACTCCCCCAAACCCTATCCTACTAGGGGTTTGAAAAAACTCCTTTAACAACACAATGATATGAGGAAAAACTTCCTTAATATTATTTACACAATAATACAAGATGAAAAAATTTCTCCGAGAGAGCCACAACCGGCTCTCTACCGCTCCGGTGAGCCACACCGGCTCTCCCACTCGACCTCACCCTCTCCTTCACAGGATTTCAGTCACACATCTTTCTACTCTCATATATATCAAAATATAGCCAAAAAGAAAACCCTAATACTTGTAAGGAAATAAGATAAGGAATAATCATGTGTTTCGCGCACACCACCTCACTTGGGTGGAATCCCAACAATCACCCTCTTCCAACCAAGTGGGTTAATCGTCAAACCGTTCAGTTATTCTAACAAGCGCCTGTTATCACTACCTAAGTCAACGTCTCGGCACCCCCTCACGGAGTACACGCCTAACCGAGTGTTTTCCTGCAAGACTAGATCTTCCGTAGTTGAACCCGCAACGCTGTCCGGTTGCAATATCAACATCTCGTTGATATTTAGCACCCCCTCAACAGAGTGCTCGCACCCCGTCTGAAGTGCCTACATCCAAACCCAGATACTCCACATCTCAAACCTGAGATGTCTGCAGCAAACCCATTTCTATCTGCGACCCTCCGTTGCTTGACCGCCCACATCACACCTTGGGATGCCGTAATTCGCGTCCGATAATCCACGAACGCCTATGAGATTTCTTCCGATGACGAAACCCGACCGCCCACATACCATGGCGATCGTCTCTGTGAGGCACACAAACTGCGCGTCAATGGAGGTCATATGTTTTTTTTCAATGACCCCTCTTTGCTCTCCTGTGCTCTAATACCAGTTATTAGGATCCGGGGTCACTCAATAACACAATGATATGAGGAAAAATTCCCTTAATATTATTTACACAATAATACGAGATGAAAAAATTATCCGGGAGAGCCACAACTGGCTCTCCACCACTCCGGTGAGCCACACCGACTCACCCACTCGATCTCACCCTCTCCTTCACATGATTTCAGTCACACACCTCTTTGCTCTCATATACATCAATATATAGGCAAAAAGAAAACTCTAATACTCATAAGGAAATAAGGTAAGGAGTAATTCTGTGTTTCGCGCACACCACTCCACTTGGGTGGAATCCCAACAAGCATTGGAAAAAGAACTTTTCTAAAGGGGTTGGATTCCTCTATTGACCGAAATTCTTCAAATTTTACTATTCAGGTCCCACGCAAGGCCCACTATGGCTATTTCCCTTGAATAGTTTACTGCCCTTTGAACTTCCAATCAGATCCAATTTTAATGCGTAATCCAATTAACCCATTAATTAAACTTGGGTTAGGCTTGATTACGACTCCAAGTCCTAACCACGTACACCGACTTCCTTAGGCGGCATGCAACAGTCACTTGAATTGGACCGCTACTATAGTTTGCTTCAACACCGAGTGCAATTCGACTTGCTTTTGAATTCGACGGCCAAAATTTAAGTTGTTATCATATTTTTCCTGCAAATTAAAAATTTAAGGTGAAATATCAAAAAGATAATAATAACAACTAATTTAACGTAATTAATAACTAGCAACATATGATATTGGAGCTTCTATATGTCAATATTTTGTGTACATCAAAATGCTTGCCAATCTTTACAGCAACCTTAGCTCCGTAACACCTTCCAACTTGCACATTTTCGCACCTATCGGTCTCAAGGCCTGCAAACACCATAAAACACTAAATCGCATCAAGTAACAATGTAAATGGACCAACAAGACATAAATTAGAGGGATTAAATGGGTGTTTTACTTTTCAGCACCTATCAGTGAGTCACACCATTTACACTACATTTAACAAAACTAAACTCACACACCAGAAAGTCACAAGCCAATCTCCTAATATCCTCCACAATAACTTTGATATCTGTTGGATACTATGGAATTTTAATTTCTGAATTAAAATCATTTAGGAGTGAATTAAAATTAACTCCATAACAATCACATGATATTTGGTTGAAGTTGGAAAGATCTCACGTTGTTGATTAATGTGGGAAACAAAGAATATATATTCCAAGGTGTGACTAAGGAAATTGGGCTTGTCCCATGAGATTTATATTCTTTTTGTGGGAAATAATTTTGTATCAAAATTATTAGTTCCTAATGGTAAATAGGTGTGTCTACTCAAAGGGGTATAGAACTTCCAAGGGAAAAAAACCGTGTCTAATTCACAGCCGTTTTTCCCGAAAGGGTTTGTTTATTCAATGTGCAAAGTGTTGGAAAATATTATATGGTACAATATTTTATTTTATGTGTGAATGAAAATTGATTTGTTTTGGAGTTGTATCTTTTCATTGGCATTTGTTCGCCGTGGACAGACGCATCCTTTACGAACAGATGTGCCTCTTTTTTTGGTGACTTTTTGTAAAATTACCAGTTGGCCTATAAATATCATTTCCCTCATTCATTTTTAAAAGGTTGATTTTTCCTTCATCAAGTCCATTCATATGAGAGAGTTACAACACAAGATGGTTTGCCAGGCTCTCCAATTGAAGTGCTGCTTTGGGGGGATTCCAATCAAGTAGTGCTAGGAGACAAACGTCCAATGTAAAATGTGAGCACTGTAGCCGGGGTGAAATCTGTCTTAAATACAGAGTGCTACACACAAACACTCACCTTGATCACCAATTTGTTTCCGTTAATTTTCAGGTTTTGAGTTCCGGTTTTACTGCACTCATTTTATTGGTTTTAATCACAAAAAGTAAACATATTTTTCCAACAATCTTAAGACAGATTTAAGTTTACATTTTGTGATTGTGAGATTTTGATTTCTTTTTGCAAATCAGTTTTGGTGATATTAAGATCAAACTTGAAAGAATAGGGTCGGTCGGCATATTGTTTGGATTTTGTGCGACTATGTTCGATGCGTGCCTCTTTCTTATTGGTGCTCTTGATCAAATTTTAGCAATAGTAATGAGTATTGCATCTGTATGAAGCGTAATGACAAAGTAGGATCTCTGGACGTTTTGAGTTTTGGCCATTAAATTACATATATATATGTACTTGTAATGGATACTGGATTGATGCTTTTGTCATTTGCATTATAATAATTGCCATTCAATTCATGATGTATTGTTGACGTGAGTACATTTATACTTGTGTAGAGAGGTACCATGTGTTTTGATAGCTTATGATCGTAAGTGGTTCGCTTCTGGAAAAATAGAGTCGCATATTTTTGCCATGATCAGAAAAGGCAACGGCGGTTGTGACTATTCAATGGGTTTCATTTCGAATAATCATTCCATTATTTAATTGTGAACCAAACATAAGAATAAATATGTCATTGGAACGACCATTCTATTCCAACTTTGATTCTATCTAATCAAACATATCCTGAGTTGAAACTAAATTGGCACCCCTCGTGATAAAATTCTGGCTCTGTCCTTAGGTTACATGAAAGAGCAACATAAACTCAAGAACAATATACCATGGATTCATAACCAAGGGAAAATCAACAAATCTATACTGGACCAGGTGATATTAGCCGATTCTACATTTTCATATTGGTATAGATGATTCATAGGTAGAATAGATTTTCAATCTGCACATATTTTGAATAAAACGTCTCTTTCAAAACATTCTCATTTATGGAAGTTTCGATTCGAAGGTGCTGAAATATCTAGTGGTACACCAGAAGTTGGCTCTAGTACCTCTGCCTCCGGAAGCTCCCTAGACAAAAGCTCCTGCATATCGAACAACAGAGTTCTCAGTTAATTTCATGTTTGTACACAAGGAATAATGAAACCCAAAATACAGGTAGTTAAATTTGATTCAGATCCTCTCCCTGGTATGAGCCTTTGTGGGTCCTTCTCGTCTCCACTTTGAAGATCGGAGGACAGCGATGTTCATTTAGTAGAGCTGAGCTTATCAAGGATATTAACAATGCCAAAAACCATGTTGATTAGATGTCGATCTACATGATTTTGAAACACATTTAGCTTGACAAAAAATACATATCAGCTCATCTCAAGATAAATGTGTTGCAGTCACGTTTTCATTGAGATCAAATCAACATAATTTTTTGCATTCCTTGACATCACTGCAATCATCAAATAGGCCCAAAAGGCTCATACCACGATTGTCCAATCCCAAAGTTAATCCAGGACGCGGAAGACAACAAATTGTCCCAATAATTGTTGGATAAATTCCAGATTGAAAGGGGATTTGTTGAGGAGAAAAACTTCTTTATGGAGCAACCCGTAAATAAAGTTTACGGCACTCAATTGCGCGTGTCCAAAAGTGTTTTGGACAGTCCGGATTTTAAAAAACCTATTCGCTAGAATAGTTAAACTCTTCTAGCGTATAGTTTTTTAAAAATCCGGACCATTGATTGCCGAAACGGACGGCTGAGATTGCGCCGAGCCATGAATAACTTTGTTGAGAGGATTGAGGAAGAGGAAAACTTATCATGCTTTGGCGAAAAGCTCCTGTTACTAGAGATTTTTAAACAAAAAACCGTCTCAACAAGTAACCAAAATCTAACATATATTTACATTGTAAAGGAAGATGTTTTCTGATAAAATGATAATTATGCTGGTCCTATTCATCATAATAAATCAATAAAAATGTAAGGGCATGTCCTTACCACGCTTGTTTCATTTTAATGGGTTGAAATTCACAATCATTCCTCCTATTACCAATAAAAACAGAAATCGAACCTTGAATGATTCCATCGTTCCTTGGGACTGAATCAAGCTTGCAAGAAGCCCCTTGGCATCAAGGTCTCCATTTCTCATGGGCACAACAAACCTGTAACACAGAAAAAACAAGCAAATTATGTAACAACATTCTTCGGGGAAAGAAACAGACTTAGATGCCAAAATCAACGTAAAGTATACTTGGCACCAAGCATCTTTGCAAGTTGAACTGCATCTTCTTGTCCAGAGACCAACGTAAAACTCGGAAGAAGCTGCTTTATAACAGGTGAAATGACTATGTCAGCCCGTTCCTTCTCCAGAAAATTCTTGTTGTAGACACAGTGAGGTTCATAGTAGAGAGTCAACTGGTCTTGCGGAGAAATGACGAGATACCTGAGAATGTATAACTTTATATTAAAAATAAAATGGTTGCACTACAAACGTACTAGGGTTAATAAAACTAAGGGTAATGGTAAGTGTTAATAGGCCAATAGAAGCACAGAAAAGAAAATTACCCATTTTCAGGGCGCTGCCAAGGAGGGCCAAGAACTGGCCCTGCAGTAGCTCGAACTTTAACTTGAGAACCATTGATAGCTTCAATTTCAGAGGTCTCACCGGGTTCTAAGTATGTGACCTGCATATTGATGAAACAAGGTTTTGGCCATTTAGCTTGCATAAGTATGGTATCCACATCATAGCAAAAGCTAAACTAACATTTTTGAATCGAACGGTAGCATTACAGATGCCCCAGTTGGGGCTCCCATATAGAAAGCTGTACGGTAACAGGTAACTTTGATCTAGCAATAATTAACTATCAAACTGAACATTTAAGCAGCACTTGGGACCCGAGAAAACGGAAGAAATTTCTATATTTTGTGAGAGAGGAGAAGGAATGCAGATAAGAAAATAATGGTTGAATAACCATTTTCTTGACTGAATATTTTGAGTGCAAATACATTTGCGGGAGAATGTCGCTTGAAACCAAATATCCCAAGGTACGCTCACCATATTCATTACCAAAAGTAGACATGTGGACATAACGGATGCAAGATGAATAATGGTCCGTTCAAAAAAAAAAAAAGATGAATAATGGGCACTCCACAGTAAGCGAATATCATCGTATATTAACAAGCTGTTAGAGAGCAACATTAATATCTCAGCTTCAGTCAGCTGACCCATAAGTGAGTTCTCTCTATCTTCTGCTGCAGTCATATTTTATGCAACTTTGATGAATTGGTTCGAGATGTTTCTTCAGTCGTGCTAGTGCTGATAGGTCCTAAGCTAAAGAGCCACAATTCTTTAGGTAGGGGTGATGGAATTTAACTACAAAGCGTTTTAGAATATAAGAATAAAAATGCATGAAAATAGTCTGAACATCTAACCTGATAGCATATGGTGCAATGAAAATATGACAACAAATAATTTGGGGATGGTGAAAGAGGATGGGAAACAGATACAAGAGACCTTAGTTGCACAAAGCGGGTGCGGCGGTGGGAGTGAGGGAATACATAAGCTCCCAAGGTTGGAAGCGTGTACATGTATTATGAAAATAATGGAGCATAGAGGATTCACTTTAAAAGTAAAAAAATCATTTCATGAAATAAACATATGGGCCAAGTCCTCCATAAGTGTAAGAAATGGGCTAGTGTTACAATATAGTATGATTTTTTTTTTTCAAGATATCATGACTTGGGCTAGATAAATGAGGTCATCAAAGACCAATTAATAAAGCCAAGTGATAAATTCCTGTTTTTCTATACAAAGATCATACAAAAGCTCTCATCTTTGTAAGGAGCGAGCTCCCATCTCAACGGGAGTGGGCTCCCGTCAAGCTCCTTAGTTGGGAGCGCAAAAGCGGGCTCCCAAGGTGGGAGCGACACCACTTTAGGAGCTCCCTACAACTAAGCAAGAGACGATTGTTTTTGTGCTTTACAAGATTTTGATGTTCAACATCTATTGACTCTAGAAAACAAATCACAATTTTGTTTTTGGGTCAAAAAGCAACTTGCACAATTCATGCAGGCCTATGAATGTCAAAGCAGGAACAAACCAGTATGATGCAATACTTACCTCTTTGCGAGATAAAATGGTCCGAAACATTTTTAACAAAAAGAGTAGCTCATCTCTAAGATCCTATAAAACATCCCCATAAATCATAATGCAACCTCTTTTTTTTTGGATAACTCAGGTGTCCAAGCCAACATACGCGCACCTCGACTAATCCTGGAGGCTCAATCCCACCGCCCACTTGCGAGAGCCCAATAAAAGCCAGAGCAATTGCTCCATATGGATTGGCCTCAGAGGAGTTGGTAGCACCTACGAAGTTTCGAACCTGAGACCTTAAGAGGGAGCAAACCTCTAAGTGCTAGGCCTTAACCACCAACCCCTTAGAGTTTCCCTATAATGTAACTTAGGGCACCAACTTGGCATGTTTCACAAGATCAGTAGACTGTGCCACTAGGCCCACTCCAATTCATCATGACTCCTCAGTCCTCATTCCGATCATGTACTTTACCCACGGCATACCAAGTACCTCTGTATCTAGATCAGTTGCATTTAAAGAAAAAACTGATTTTATAGCATAGCTGAATTAATATAAGATAGAACCTCAAATCACTTACATTGCTAAAAAGGGGATCCAACAAACTCTTAGCATTAGGAGTTGCTATAACTCTAAGATTTGGCAACTTCTGGGAGAGTGGTTTTAAGGTCTTCAAGTGGCAGTGGTCATCTAGGCTTTGTGTAATCAACAAGCAATCCACCTCAGGAAGATCAGTAAGCTGCACTAGAATCACATGTCATGGAGAGAAGTCAACAATCACCGTTAACAAATAAAAGTAACCTACAACTCAGAATAACCAGTTACCATATGAAAAGAAGTAGTTTATATAGAACAAGTTTAGTTGGCCACTATTTTATAATTCCAATTTCAATCATGGTCAATCATCGCCTATGTTCATAGAGCACAGGTGTGAGACGCTCGACACTAGGTTAAGGGTGAAGGATATGTTTCTGTATGTAGTGGGACATTTAACTCGGAAGCATATTTAGCAATTCAAGTTCATCGGAAATTAGCAATATTCTCACATTAAGAATTGAGTGCTATATGAAACCTTGTAAACATGATTTTATCTAGAAAGTAAAAGACAGATGTTAAGCAACGTGAGTATTTTGTTGTGCTCCAGTATCCTTGATATGCAGGGTAAATGGCTCCCACACTTGGACATGTGCTCGCACCCGATACCATACCCGAAGTCCATGTAACATTGAATTCATAGCAAAACCTAACTACGTAAGGCTTGATTATTTTTTTCCGTCATGCGGTTTATCTCTAAGTAGTTACTTATCCCAATTGCTTGACAACCCTTTCGGACAATGAGAAAAGAGAAATCCAGAAAGCAAAATTGACCAATAAACCCCCATTTCTCATCTGTTTTATTCATCAAAACAAGATATAGGATTCTCATTTCTTTTCTCACCATTCAAAGGGCCGCAAGGGTTTGTGTTGTCGGACTTTCTTAATTTTAATTCATGAAAATTGTAAATATTCTCCTACTGATTGGCAAGGTAATAAAAACACAAAATCAGCTCATAGAGAAAATGGTACCTGGAAATTTTTCAAGAACTTCTTGGCAGCGTCATAAAGCCAGGGAATTCCAAAATCCAAGTTACCCACCAAGATTGGATCAACCAGAATTTTCAACCCACAAACATCCCACAGCCAACTATTGCCCTAAACCATAACTCATTTTTGTATCAACCCATTCCCCCAAATTAACCCACACACACAAAAACCAATAACTGAAAACGAAAACCCACCTCCAAATAAGTAAGTTTGAACGCATCAGCCCCAGAAATAGTCGAGCTCACTGGGTTTTCCTCGGAAATTACAGCAGAAACAACCCTACCCGACCTATAATTGTAAGTCACGCTACATAATTTAGAGAATAAAATAGATTAACTAATACCCAACTACGTTCTACAAATACACATGAGAGAGAGAGAGAGAGACCTGTGTGTTGAGAGCTTCATAGAGTTAGAATTGAGGAAAAGTGGAGTATGGTGGGTTGGGGTGAAATGGGTAACTGCGAATGGAAAGATGGGTTTGGATTTGGAGGGTTTGGAGATGTGGCAGGGGGGAAGAGAATTGCATTGAACGGCCATTCGTGAAGGAGGATTCATGAGGACTGAGAACAGTGAGAAGCACTGGCGCCGGGCTCCGTTGAGCTAGAAATAGAACAAAGAAAATACTAAATACTGCAAATCTAATAGTGTTTGTCCGATCCACAAAAATGAGAACTTAAAAATAATATATTTTTTTTTACAATTTAATAAATATCGATGAGTTTATTTAATTTATGAAAAAAAATTGAATTTTTTTTAAAATAAATGCATTATTTTTAAATCATCGTTTTGCGAACCGGACAAACATGATAAATGGAATGGAAACACGATTTGTGAGGTTCACTGATTTTTCCCACGACTTCCTATCACTAATATTTGGGCTATTTTGACTTAAGCGGTTTCTATAAAATGGCCATAAAGAGTGTCATTTGGCCAAAAAATGGCAATGGTTATACCAAATGATGCATTGCCATTTGCAAGGCCATTTTGCAATAATTTCCTTTGCATCTAATACCGTTACCCATTCTTTTAGTAATCAACGGTTCTCTGCCACTTTGGCTATCTCTTGACTATAACTGTCACAATAGTGACTATCAACATTTCACTTTTCCCAGGCCCAGGTTTTAATGTCTGATCATTTATTTCAAGTCTTGAGTACCACCCAGTAGTGTACCTATTGTCTAAATTTTACATTCACGTGATATCAACAATGGAGAATAACAAATCAACAAACTTCCAAACTCCAGAAGTACATTCACAGATTTTTTTCATTGTAAAAAGTAACTATTGTCTCCTCATTGTTAATAATTTTTATTCTTAAGTAGTTAGATGTCCAATTTATTACTATGGTAATAATATAGTAATTTGTCATTTTCCATCAATTAATAATTGTTAATAAAATAAATCTTCTTTTAAGATTGATAAACAACAATTTTATTAACTATGGTGATAAATTAGTATTTGTACAATTTGTCGAATAATCTAAATATTTCTAAATAGTGTACTTTACTAAAATTTACTTAATCTTTATAAGGAGAAGTGGGAACCTTAATTTTTAAGTCTAAACTTTTATAATTTTTTTCTCAAAACTTTAGGTGTTAAATTCCTAATTTCATAATTTACCTAAATAGCATATTAATTATTATGACTTTGTATATATTGTACTAACATTTTATTTATTTATTTATTTCTCAATCACAAGATGCTAGATGTAATTAGCCTATAGTGGGAGTAAATTGAGCACATCTATAATCCAATATTTGACAAATTTTCATCTATTCTTCACTTAATTTACCAGACAAATTAAACGGATATAACTGTTGCATTTTATACTAAAGTGATATTACACAGTAAAAAATAATATCATGGTAGTTGTTTATCATAATAATAATATCATAAAGGTTATAAACAAAATAACAAAAGGGTAGTATTCTACCAAAATAATATCAAATAGAGTGTCTGGACCAAAAATAATATCAAATAGAGTGTCTGGCCCAAAAATAATATCAAAATGGACAATCTGGCAGAAACACACAGTGAATTATGTTTTCCATTCGGGCTCATTTCAAGCCCTAATAACTGGTCAAATTTACTCTATTATACTTAGGGATAATGGGAGAAGGGTTATCTACCTTCGGTTTCGGGTTTAGAGTGATTTTTCGGAAGATTTCGGTAATGGCCGAGGTTGAGGATGATGATGGTGGGGGACCTCCGGTATGGCTTTGAACTGTTGTGAGGGTGGATTGGAGATGCTGGAGGATGGAGGGAATGAATGGAAGCTTGAATTCGGATTGGGGTGGTGTGAGGAAAGAAACCCACTTTCACACTCTCTCTAAAACTCCATTGAAATGGAACACACACACGCTCTCTCTCTACTGGAATGCAGGAGGGAGTGTGTGAGTGTGTGCTGTGATTTTCGTATGAGGGAGGTGGTGTGTGTGCATGTATGTTTATAGGAGAGGGAGAGAATTTGGTGGAAATAATGGGTGTGGGGTGGTATGGGAGCTGCTGAAATTTGCAGAGTAGTAGTAATTTTCCTATGAGAAATCAGAGGAGAAGGTGAGAGAGATGGCGTTGAAATGAGTGAGGGGATAAGGTGTGTGGGGTGAGAATTGGCTGGAAATGATATGGGGGCGGCTGCTGAAGAGAAAGGGGAGGGAGAATTATTATCGCGGGTGCGGAAACGTGTCACGCAGTGTATGGTGGTTCGGTTTTCGGTTTCGGTAAAATATACAAATATCAAGCGTAACAAAAACATTTCGGAGTTAACAGCGGTTTCAGTTTATGGAGGAAAATTCTCGTTGGTTGCAGAAATATTTACTTGAAAAAAAAAACATGCATGGAATTTTGCACAATAATTAATTATCTAAAAAAAACTAATTATTAAAGAAAATGAAATTGAAATAATATTATGGAATTTTTATTTATAGAAATTTCGGAATATTACTGCACATGCACAAGGAAACTGACTTTACTCGACTCCCTTGACCATGGAATAAATTGTGGACCAACTTTATTTTCTGTGTTGTACTTTTTATTTGCGAAAGTCATGATCAGCCTTGTATTCGAAGCGGTTATTTAAATAAAAATTGAGTTATGAGGAGTTTCCCCCCTTTTGATTCTGTGCTTGAATTCTCTTTATGAATGATTGCCAACTTGAAACTTTTGATTATAGATTATTGTAAACTCTTAACTCTCTTCTTCTCAAATACTTATACTTTTTGAGCCGTTGTGCTAAAGTTGTAATATTGGAAGTGTAATATGATAATATGGAATTGACAAACTTTTTTGGGGTGTTGTATGGATTATTGTGAGGGTTTGGTTGATTTGATAGATCATGACTAGGTCTTAAAGTAACGCTGCCTACGTATCATTTTTGCAAAAGAATCAAGTCATGACGTAGTTAAAGCTATTTTTTAGGCAATATCTAAAGGAATATAATGTGGCTAATGGATATGACATTGAATGTATGAGAAATGAATCAAGTAGGATCACTGCTAAGTGTAGAATGTGATCATAGATATTTCCAAGTCCTAAGATTATTTTTTCTTAGCTCTATCTTCAGGATCATTCATGTTGTTTGTGTATATAATATGATCATAGAAAGTTATAATTGATACGGATGAAGTGCTATTAATTGTCGGGTACTCGTGATTTGTTTCTAAAAGGGTTTGTGTGAGTAATTGATGCTGATGGAGTTATATTAACGGGTACTCGTGATTTTTTTTCAAAAGGGTTTGTGTGAATGTGTTCTTTTTCTGATTATTCCTATGTTTTGAAACGGAATAGGTATGAGAGGAACACAATTTTCTTGGCACTTTGACGTCAAATTGCGGAAGAAATTACCGCCGATCGTTGACCAAGGGGATTGCGGAACGTGTGATATTATTTCGGTGACAAATTGTACTTCTAGCATGTATGCTATTGGTCAGAACATTGATCCTCCGGATCTAGCTTTTCAACATGTCCTTAACGGCCTCCCAAAAGTGCACGCTGAAGATTAGATTACTTTGTGATTGATGACGATGGGTGTTATGGCACTCATCTAGAGGATAGCCTGGACCTTATTAAGACAAAAAATTACATGTACCCTCTATCCTTCACTACAACATGAAAGGGCTATAGTGAAGAAATATGGCGAGGAAAATGAATTTTGTCACTAAAAGTATATTATTTGTGAGGAAATTCAATTTCGTCACCTTTTCTAGCTAAGAAACATATTTCCTCCCCCAAAGGCCTTTTCTTGCGAGGAAAAATAGATATCCTCGCCAAAAGTTAAATTTGGCGAGGAAAACAAAATTCCTCACTAAAAATGTTTCATTTGGAGCGAAAATTATAATTTCCTCACTGAATGTAAACTGATAGTGAGGAATTTTGTTTTCCTCGCAAAATATAACCTTTTAGCGAGGAAATATTTTGTCACCTTTTTTAGGACTCATTAATTTTTTATACATAAGTCATTATTTATTATGTTCATATGTATTTTTTAATATCACGATGGTAAGACAAACAACTATATAGTTCAATACCATTATCCAATTTATTAAAATAAAAAAGTGATAAACGAGAAAAAATAGTTTCCTCACCAATCGCATTGAATTGGTGAAAAAACCTCATATTTGTCACTTTTCTTATTCTAAATAGCTATGGAAGGTATGTTTCTCACTAATTCTACGCATTCACTTTTTTTCAATTTAAATTAATTTTTAACAACGTCACAGTTTATTAAAATTGTCATAAAGTTTATTGTTTGAATAAATTTTTTTTAAAGACATGCATGCTACAAAAAATTTATCCCATAGTAGTTGATTAGCTTGATTTGTAGGCATCGATGATTTTTATTTAAACCGACTTAAGTAATTCTAATGGCATGCATTCTTTTATAACCAAATAAATATGTTAATAAGCATTAATTTTAAATGCAAATGTGTAAGTACGTATCATTCATATTTTTACAAATACATATACATAGTGTGTGTATGTGTGTGTACTATAGGGTAATTTAAAATTTCAAAAAAAAATTGTTAAAGATGGAAAAATTTAAAAAGTATTGCCTTTAATGCTAGCTTTTAGGATGATCTTATCTGAATATTTACAAATTTTGTTCTTATTCTTATAGCGATGATGAAAAAAGCTTTAAAAAATAACTATGAATCTATAATACTCTTTGTATTTGGCAAAAAGAAAAGAAAAGAGAGAGACAGGTCAAACTCACTCTAGAATTTAAAAAAAATGACAGCGATGCCTTTTGTCATTCATAATCTGATATTAAAATATATCTCGAGCTTATGGTGACAAAAATCTCATTCCAAAAAAGCTAGGATAATTCCATCAAAAAATTAGGATACTAACACATATTATTAGTCCTTCAAAAGTTGTTGTCAAATACCAATTTAACATGTTTCAATCCAAAAAAATTATTATGCTATTAAAAAAGTAAAGGAATATTTAAATATTCATCTTCTTTATCCATATCATGTAAGAATTCATCTCGCCCTTTTTTCATGCTTATGTTTTTATCCTCTTAGTGTGTGAATTACCTTTCTTACCATTTTCACTATGATATGCATGTATTATGTTATATTGCTTTCCTAATTTAATGGGATTGGATTGGATTGCATTTCCAATTTAATGGGATTGAATTGGATTATTTTCCTAATTCAGTGAGATTTGGTAAATTTAAATATGATTTATTACTTTTATTTATTTTATCATGGAGTGTATTTGTGGAATTGATTTTTTTTAAGAATATAACATGATAAGTTGACCACATCTTTACATATTTTCTTCAATTTTCGAGTTGGCCAACCAGACAACAATTTATATTTGCCATTGATCTTATTACACGGAACATGGCTAAATTACCATAAAAAAAGAAATAACATATAACATACTTAAACCGTTACATGATTAAATTACCATGACATTATATAGTTAAATTACCATGATGATTACAATGTGAACACGGTAAATATCCCATTATTCGAACAAATATTTCAATACTATTACGAAGGAAATCTCTGAACAAATGAAGAACTACGAGATCCAACACTAACCAAAAAAATTGTAAGACCGAAACTCAACAGTCTGTATGTCCTCGATGTCATCCAAATCCTTGATTTGATGAAGGATTTGACGGCGTCGGTCTGCCACAATGGGGTTGACAGCGATGGTGGTGTTAACAGTGGCGTTGAGGTTGATCAGCGATGGTGGGGCGGATACATCGAGCGACTGCGGCAAATAGGGATGATGATTGATGTAATCAAATAGTGATTTAATCACGTCATCGTAAGTGCTAGGTGCAGGCTTGCCTTCGGGATGAAAACAGGGATGGGTAATCAACTAATCATGTTTATGTTGAGGTACAAGTTGTTGAACTCCAAGCCACTAGTGTTTGGTTTGGAGACGTCGATGGGTACGAGGACGCCGTAGGGGCCTTGTCTGGGCTCCTCCTCAACCACATTGGCGATGGACTTCAGGTTTCAGATTAGGAATTGTGGGGTTTCAGAATCAGAATAGGAATTGGGGGATTGGCATCAATTTTTTGGGGTGCATTTCTTGTGGCTGTAATTATGGGGATCTGTTTTGTGATAATTATGAATACCGTGAGAAGGGGGAATAAATGCATAGGAATGACTTTTCCGTTTGGGACCTCATAAGTTATTTTTCCATCCCAAATTTCTTAGCTATATAGTCTAGATTTTGGTAAGGACAAAATTGGGTTTATTTAAATTTTGGAATGAAAACATAACTGTTCAAAATGATAGGGATGGAAACATAAGTTGTTTAGGGTCTGAGAATGAATATTTAAGTCTCTCAAAAGTAAACTTGTTCAAATAAAGTTCAAACACTATAAGATTACAAAAAATCAAAAGACCATAATTAATATTGAAGAAACTAATTTGGAAAGGTGAAAGACATGCAAAAACGATGTTATATAGCAAAAAGTTCACTATCTTGCACAGAAGTGCAATGTGGTGCAGTTGATAGTTGTCGTGTGTATTATAGTCAAGGTCTAAGGTTTGAATTATGGGAGCAACAAAATACGCGTAGAGATTTGTAACAACCCTGATTTTTGGTCAATAAAAATTTCGTTAAATATTTGAATTTTATTTGAATTACTTATTTTCTCTTGAGTGGCTATATGATTTCTTGTTAATTTTCGTCGTAGTTAGATTTTTGGTCATTGGTTAAACTCTCGACTAGAAACCCTACTTGACCAATCGAATTAGATTCCAACCGACTACTTGGAGGAACCGAGCAAACAACTCACCTAGTTACTAGATGAACCTGTTGGACCTTTTGAAACTTTTGAACCTTTTGCCTTTACCCATTGAACTATAATGGTTAGGGTAATTTTTATTCATTGGACAATAAACTTTTCATTATAATATTTGACTAAAAGTACATGTAGTCTTTCAAAATCTTATTTTAAGATAAAAAGTACTTGTACTTCTATTATTCTTTGGTTATTAACCGCTAGAGAATTTATTACTCATTGGCTAATAGCTCCAATCTTCCAACAAAGTACAAGGTTTTATTTTAATAATTAAGATTTGGATTCCCATGTACTTTTATGCATTAAACTATTAGGGTATAGCTAAACCCTAGATTTCCTAGTACTTTGTTGATTAATTTAATACTTGTACTCTATTATAATCTAATGGGGAGAATCCTAGCCTTTTTATTTAATTGGGGTACTTGGTACCACACCTATATTTAAATATAAGGTTTTTGTCACATGCTTTAAAAGACAACTTTGATTATTTTAATATAAAAATTTCCTTTTAACTTTTGTCCATTGGACAATAAAAGTTAGGGAATTTATTATTTATTGGGTAATAAAGTTATTCTTTCAACTAGTACTAGGGTTTATTAAACTAGTCTTTTTCCTAATTGCCTATGTGATGAAGTACATATATTTTACTATAAAAGTACTTAGTAGTCTTTAAAACCTAAGATTCTTTATCCATTGGTCCATAATATTAGGATAACTTTTGTCCATTGGTTAATGACCTTTTCATTATTATATTTTGTTTAAAGTACATATAGGACATGTAGTCTTTTAAGAAATCTTATTTTAAGTATAAAAATACTTATACTTCTTTTACCCATTAGACAATAATTGTTAGGAAAAAGTTTACCCATTGGGTAATAGCCAAGACTTTAGCTATAAATAGAGCCTTTCCCATACCATTCAACTCACACCTTCCAACCTAGCAACTTCTCTCTCTAGAATTCCTTTGTTCTTCATGTTCTTGAGTTCTTCAAGATACTCAACCTAAGTTGCCACTAAACGGCCACACAACCACTCTTCGATCCATAAAAGTAGAGTAGTGTTAGTCAAGAAGAAGTTTCGAGAGAAACCATTCTCTTTTGAAGCTCCTGAAGGCATACCGTAGAAAGTTACTCCGTCCGACCACCGATTGCCGTCCGTAAGCCGTTACTACCCCCAAGAAATAAGGTAGGATCTCCTTATCTTCCATCCCAAGTTTAAAGTAGGAATTCCTTATCTATATTCCTAAGTATAATGTAGGTACCCATACTTACTCGATGAATACGTAGGCTATTTACCATGTGAATCGAAGTATTCGTATTTTGATCTTTCAAAGAGTTTGAGTTGTATATGTGAATTGATTGTGTTGCTTGTGGTGTGATGAAGCATAAGCGATTTCACTCCAAGGGCGTCCGTACATGTGGCGTTGTGCTTTGAATAAGCATAAGTGATACACTCCAAGAGTATTTGTATATGTGGCGTTATGCTATAAGTGATGATTTAGCATGATAAGTAGTATAGAATTGGATGATCTTGTTAGTATGTTTTATGCTTACCGCGGAGTCTTTGCATGTAAACGAGACACGAGAACCGAGAAAGTAGAAATATGGCACCTAGGGTGTGGTTAATGAAAGGAAATATTTTTCGAGGAAGAAAATATTTTGAAACTACATAATGACCGGTTTTGGATGGCATTATGTGAATTGTGTGCGTGTATAGAAGTAAGATTTGTGAAAAACCCAATGAGAACCCGGAGAGCCGGAACCGAGAGTTTTGAATTGTGGCTTGGTTATTCGCAGTACGGAGCCAATGCAATGTGTGCCAATGGGAACCCGGCGCGGCGGAACCATTGTGAGGATACTTGGGAGACCGGCGCGGCGGAACCGAGGTTGGGTGAGTTAAACGAACGATTTTTGAAATGTTTTGAAAACCGCAATGTGACCGGACGTGGTAGCCCATTGTGTGGTGTGTGTTCCAATGGGAATCCGGGAAAGCGAAACCATTGTGAGGTTGTGTGTGTTCCAATGGGGATCCGAAAAAAACGGAACCATTGTGAGGTTGTGTGCGTTCTCATAGGAATCCGGAGCAGCAGAACCATGGTGATGTATGGCTTGGTTATCCGCGGTACGGAGCCAATGCAAATTGTGTGCCAATGGGAACCCAGTGCGACGGAACCACTATGAGGAAACTCGGGAATCCGGAACGGCGGAACCGAGGTTGGGTGTGTAGCTTGGTTATCTACGGTACGGAGCCAATGCAAATTGTGTGCCAATGAGAACCCGGTGCGGCGGAACTATTGTAAGGATACTCGGGAACCCGGAACGGCAGAACCGAGATTGGGTGTGTAGCTTAGTTATCCGCGGTACGGAGCCAATGTAAATGATTTTGAAAGGTTGATTTGAAATGTGAAAATATTGACACGGTCTACGATGAGTCGCACAGGAGAAACAAAGAGAATCTTGGACACCAACGATAGTTGATTAATGAATGTGGATGTGTCATTGTTAGCTGTGTATATACATATCATGTGGAAATGGATGTTTTATTATAAACTATTGTCGTAAGTTAAGGTTGGTGGGTAAGGTTTATCCTATTGAGCATTGTAGCGCACGGTGTTACTTTTTGGTGACCCTGACATATTATATGGGTGGCGACGCCGGTATAATGTGTCAGACCTCATAGATGAACAGGATAAGATGTACACCTTAGAGGCCTTTGGAGCTGAAGAGCTGGCTCAAATGGAGGAGCAGGTAAAGCTGTAGTTAGGAACCCTAAAACCCCCTTCATCTGTGTAATTATTGAACTCTTATGGGAGTTTTGTTGTAATAACGAGCCAAACTCCATTTGATTTTATCAATAAAATGTTTATTTAACGTACCCAAAATTCGGGGCGTTACAAGATTCCTTCTTTTTTACTTTTCAAATTGTTTAGCGCAGAAAAATTTTCCTTGCCTATTACTGTTGGTAATAAATTCATTAGCCTTTTGTGAGGAAAAAATTCCTCGCCAATTGTATCAGAATAGGCGACGAAATATAAATTTCCTCGCAAATACTTTTTGCGACAATGTTTAGGCGAGGAAAACTGGCGAGAAAATATCTCCTCGCCAATGCATTTTGCGAGGAAATCGGGTGCTTTGGCGAGCAAACTAAATCCTCGGTATAGCCTTTTCATGTTGTAGTGCTTGAAGATGCTTTTTTTCTAAAACAACTCCCAACCCTCATTTTCTATTAAGTGTATCAACTCATGATAAAAGCATTTTTTTAATGAATGTAGAAAGCGACTTCCATTATTCGCATATTTAGTACTATTTTGCTACCCACCGCTCCCAACTCAAATAATAATTTATGAATCTCTGATGATGCAGTTGTGCACAATTTTGTCCATTTCTTCTCGTCATCCATTTGGAGGCTTCAAAAAGCATTGTGTATGGCTAAGTTCCCATTGTATTTGCTCGATTTTTGCAATCATCCCATGCAAGAAGCTACTTTCTTGGATGAGCAAGTGACACAACTGTTGCACCACAAACAATATGAAAGGGTTACATGTTCAACCATAATAACCAAGCATTCTTCTTTCACCAAGACCAAATGGGTATCAAAACTTGGTTTTATGATTCATTCAGTAAACTATCCTAAAATTTGATTTTATGACACCTACAATTTGTCTTCTCGTTCACCAACCAATCAACCACTTCTTTGACATCTTCATCTAAGATGACAATATCATCTTCAACGACATGATGATAAAACTAATTTCTTAGTTGTAGCAACCCCTCATAAAATGCAGAAGTTAAGCTTTCTCCCCGTTGGAGGTACTATAATAAGAGAGTTTTAAACTAATTGGAGTAAGTGGCATGAAGAGAGATGATTGAATAAAAAGATGGAAGATTTGCATTATGAAAGGCTAGACTCATCCTTTGTTTATATTACTCCATGGTTTGTTCTAGTTCATCAATATATCCTACAATATGTTAACTCGGGTACATTCTAGATTCTAAGATATTTTTTACATGAGATAAGTATCTAGAAATTACTAAGATAATACCTGGACATTGTAAGTAGGCTTTTTCTAGAAGCTATATAAATGTAAGTCTCTAGAAAGTTTCATATTGGGCTTTATTTATTTGGGCTTCTTTTGTATTTGGGCTCTAAAACCTTGAACTTTACTTTGAGCTTAACTTTATGGTTTGTAAATTGGTAAAATGTTGGGCCTATCCCAACTTTCAATTTCATAGCCCTTGGATCCTTTCCAAATAAGTCAAAAGCCCACTAGGTCCCTCACAAAAATAATCCCGCAGCGAGTAGGGATGGCAACGGGGCGGATCAAGGCGGATATTGGGGTAACCGTACCCGATACCCGAAATTGTTCTCGTACCCGAATCCGCCCCGATAACCGAACGGGGTGGGACTAGTTGTTCCATAACCGAACCGAACGGATTTCGGGTTATACCCGAACCGAACGGGTAACCGCATAAAAACAATATCTTCATCAACCCAGGAACGAAATCATTCACGGGACAAAAATAGATCATGTTCAATACTCAAAATAAATCCCATAAAACTTCAAATCAGTTCAAATCCATAGATAGTTCCAAGTCAAATATTGTATCTTATACCCAAAACCTATACGTGTACAAATACATCAATTACAAACCTATAAATGTGCAAATACAAGCCTAATAAGGCTTTGAAAGAATGGGGTAGATGAGTAGATCACAGCAACGAAGAGCAAAACACCTTTCGATTTCGTCTGGCGACCATGAATACGACGAAGTTGGAGGGAGGGAGAGAGAGACCTAAACTAGAAATCAGCACTGCTTCGATGATCGACGACGACGGCAAGGGAGAGACGGCAGACGGAGAAGAGAGGCTTCGGCGTGAGAGTTTGTGATTTTGTGAGAGACAAAGAGACAGGCGAGAGAGGGCCGATTCTGATTTCTGTGAACCCTACTGTTACTGTAAGTGTGTGTGTGTGTGTATATATATATATATAAAGGGTTATCACACTCCAGGTCCTTACACCTTAACACATGCAACAAGATGGTCCCTAACATTTCTGAAAGTGTGCACTTTGACCCCTAGTCTCTTTATATATATATATATGGTTTCGGTTCGGTATATACGGTTTCAGTTCGGTTCAGGTATCGGTTCGGGTATCTGCTGAACCATATCCGAACCGAACCCGTTCGGTTATCTCACATCCTACACCATACCCGCACCCACGGGGAATTTTTCGGTTATGGTTCGGGGAAAAAAATCGGTTACGGTTCGGGTACCCATCGGATCGGTTCGATTCACTTTGCCATCCCTAACAGCGAGCGCATTTAATACCCCGACCTTCCTTTTTCTATCGCTTTCTGGCTCTCTCTCACGTCACTTTTCTCTCTCTCTCACGCACACTCTCTCTCTCTCTCTTCCACTACCTACCAACATCAACGGCCCACTTTTATCTCAACTGAATTTGACTAAATCACAGCCATTGGTACGCTCCAAAGTAAGAGTCATGATCTAGTCTAGCCTATCTAACTAGTAAAGTTGACACAATTGACTGTGTGGTAGCCCACTTACATTAATTGCTACCGACGGTCTAGAATAGCATGCCAATTTTATTGTTGGGAGTGTAATTTTATCTTATAATGTTTGAGTATGATTTTTATTGTACATATCTAATTTTAAATATATATATATATATATATTTAAAACCTACTTGACAAGATCTATTAAACGAGATCTATATTGAGTGTGAAATTATGTGTAGAATTTTTTTGTATGAGCGTCGGCTCCTCTTTTTTATTTTTTGCGTTAAATTTTTTGTAAAATATATAATCAATGTACATGCAACTTGTGAATTTAAATTGTTAATTAAATATTTAGATTGAAATTTACATTATCAATTTATTATTTAAATTGAAATTAACACTGTTAATTAACTATTTAGATTGAAATTAACACTCGTCTTATTGAATGTTGAAAATTTTAATTTTACATAATTTTATGTTCAATATTAATCTCATTTAGTAAATATTTACAAGTACTAAAATTCAAAAATATATTTTTTGTAAGAAAAAAAAGGATGTGTTCAACAAGAGATAAACATTTTACTAATACTTCAAAAATGAAAGGGAAAAGGAGGGAGGAGAGAGAAGTGGGTGATGGAATCATGGAAGAGATAGGAGAGAGGATCAAACGGATGGATGAATGGAGAGAGAAAGGGCAGGAGTAATTATTTGCAGAAGTCTGAAAACTTGTGAATTTGTGTCACGCGTGAAAGAGCTGTGCAAAACTTGTGAATTTGTGTCACGCGTGAAAGAGCTGTGCGGCTAAATTCTGAAGTGATTTTGGGTGTTTTGTTAACGCCTCTAACGATATTGAACGAAGCTCATTTTTTACAAAGGCCTTAAACGACATATTTTGAAAATAATGAACGGCTCCGATCATCTTTGCGCGACCCGGGGCGAGAGAAAAAAGCCGTTGTGCACAGCTGCTGTGCACGAATCATTTCTGCGCGTGAAAAGATGACTTGGTGGGAAAGTGATTGTGTGTATAATTGCGCCAGGACTGGACGGAGCAAATTGAAATCAGATAGGACCGGCCTGGAAATTCTCCTTACAAATTAACTTCTTAAAACTCCCAAGGTGGCTATTGATTGGATGCCATGTGTTTGTACACTTCTTTCTATTAATATTCTCGACCTAAAATCCAACTTTATAACAGATTCTAAATTCATTGAAAATACAAAAATACCTCTAGACCCCATCTTTCTTCTTGAGTGCAACTTTGACAACAAAAGTTGCGATAACAACTTCAGCAACAAACGAGAATTAATTTCCGAACTAATCTCGGTGATGCAATTGAGCACAATCTCATCCACTTCTTCTCGTGTTGCATGTCCAGCTTCAAAAAGCATTGCATATGGCTCAGTTCCCATTGCATTTGGTCGATTTTGGTACTCACCCCATGCAAAAAGCTACTTTATTGATGAGCATGTTACCCAACCATTGGAACCACAAATAATATGAATGGCTTGACCCATCTTCAGCCATAATAACCAAGTGTTTATCTTTCACTAAGACCTACAAAATCAAACCGTTGCCTTCTTTGCAGCTAGCTGCCATGACATAGTCAAGATTTTGGTTAAGGTATCCTCTATTTGGAAAAAAATGCGAGTATTCATGTCTGAATGCATGCACTTACACGTCGTAGGATATGCCGTGTGAAACAAATGTTGTGGCCCAAAAATAGAACCATCAAAAGACAAGGGTTGTCTTTCAATATTACAAAGATTCAAAAGCATCACTTAATCTAAAGACAAAGAATAATCTAAACGGATTATTAAGCCAAACCATCTCTTATTAGTACACATGAAGCCTAATTTAAAGATATTTTTAGGGAGCTGTTAATGCCACGATCCTTTTCTTTAAAGCCACGACAAATCAATTCAGCTTCCAATTTTACCTCAAGCTGCTTCTCTCCCTCTCTACACAGGGCAAAAACCCACTTCCATCTCCTCCCTTTCTTCTCCTATATAGCCTTTGTTTTCATGATTTCTTAGATTACATGCTTTTGTTTGTACTATTTCTAAGACCGAACCAATTTTCGTTGCTAAAATCAAGTGTATTTTACCGATCAACAAATTTCTGGGTCTACATGCATTGAGTCAAATACAAGAACATGGGTGTGGGTAGGACGCTATTTCTTGATTTGAAAATTTCTGATATTATGTTCAACAAAAATCACTACAAGAAAAATTGCATTGTGTGACGAATGAAAATCGTCGCAAATTGTACGTTTTTCGTCACAAATAATATAGGTGACGAAAAAAAAATTGTCGACTAAAGGTTGTCGAGGATTCCTATCTGGTGACGAAATCTATTTTTCGTCACCTATAGTGCCTTTTGGTGACGAAAAATTTCATCGCGGAAAAATGACTTGGTGACAAAATTTTCTTCGTCACCTATTGTGCTTTTTTGATGACAAAAAATTTTGTCACAAATTATTCCCTTTGGCTGGTCAAAGGTGAACCCATCAGTGACGAAATTTTTCGTCGCGAAAGACATTCTTATATGTGAAAAAAATCTCACTTTCTTGCTCCTGCGGGGTTTCGAACCCGAGTCTCCTAAGTTTTGCACGCAAACTTTAACCAACTACACCACACAAACTTTTCAGCATATGTTTGAAATATCTAATATATAACACATACATTGAACATTAAAATATGTTTTGAACGGCATTTTAAACTATTAAACATTAAAATTAGCAATTTTAATAAACATGAAAGTCGTAGCTCTTTATGTTATTGTTCAAACCTAATTTAAATTATCTCAATCAGAGTTCTGAGCAAAGAGTTATGCCCGAAATATATTTGGTGACAAAGCATAATTCACATATTTCGTCACCAAAGGATAAATTTTTCGTCACTGAAAACGTAAAAAGAAGACAATAATATTTTTCGTTGCCAAATTGGTTCATTTGGTGACAAAATATTTTTTCGTCACCGAATAGTTATCTTTGGCGACAAAAAATAATTTCGTCTCCTTTTTTACTCTTTTGGCGACGAAAATTTTATTTCGTCGCCAAATAGGAGCCTTTGGTGACAAAAATATCTTTTTCGTCGCTAAATAGTTATAATTGGTGACAAAATAATTTCGTCAAGGAAGTTATCAAAATAGTGACGAATTTATTTTTTTGTCGCCAAATATACTCATTTAGCGATAAAATTAAATTTTGTCGCCACTTTTTCGTTACTAAACATACTTTTTCTTGTAGTGAATGTTGAGTTTGGTCATGAAACATGTGAAGGAGAAAGCCTCCACAGAGAGAGAGAGAGAGAGAGAGAGAGAGAGAGAGTACGAGAGGGTTAGAGGGGTAAAAGAGGACGAGAAAAGTGGATTGGTCTATCCTGGTGCAAAACTAGAGAAAGACAGAGAGTGGTGGGAGGGGCTACAGAGAAGAACGGTGGGTTTCAAGGGTAATTTTGTCAGACGACGTAAATTTGTTGTGGTACTAAAAAAAGCTATCGTGGCTTTATCAGTCTCCTATTTTTAAGTGGTTCATAAGAGTTGCATGGATTTAACATAACGCGAGCTCAAGTAGTCAGGGAAACGGAAATTCAGCTAGCGGACCACCCTCCCTTGAAGGGAAACCACGTGCGAAATAATTGTGGACGGGGCCTGTCATTTATGATGCAACTATGCAACCTAAGATTGTTGTTGGTGGAATCAGTCAAGAATTATCAGAAACAAAAATTACATGGGTTGAAAGTATGACATCAATAAAAGTTGATCCTATATTACACAGACTATTAAATACTGCCTAAATGCACTTCACAACATGAATAACTCTTTACTCCCTTTGTCCTTTTTTTTTTAAATGTCTAGTTTCGTAACTCCAATTTATTAAGAATATATCATCATTACATCTTTTATAACAACTTTATCTCCCCGTACTTTCTCTACTTATTCTCTGTAGAGACATCATCATTATATTTGTACTCATGATTAACTTTTCAAAATAAAATCTACTTTTAGGTGCAAAATAGAAAATGTACCAACATTTACCCACTAACTTTACAAAATTGACACTTATTAAGGGACAACCCAAAATAGAATACTGAGTTCTAAAAAAGAGATGGAGAGAGTATTAATTAAGTAATAATGATGTCTGATCATTTACAATCTTTATAAGGGGAGGTTTGGTAGCCATTAGTTTTTTTTAGTTTTTTTTGAGTTTATGAGTTTTAGATTGTGAATTACTCCCTCCATCTCTTATTTAGAATCCAGTATTTTATTTTGATTTGTCCCTTAACAAGTGTCCATTTTATAAAGTTAGTGGATAAAAGTTGGTACATTGTCTATTTTGTCTCTAAAAGTAGATTCCATTTTGAAAAGTTAGTGAGTAAAAATGTAATAATGATGGGTAAGTAGGAAAATTGGAGGAAAAAGTTAATGTGAAAGATATAATGATGATGTCTTTTTAATAAATTGGAATTACGAAACAGGATACTTAAAAATAGACGGAAGAAGTATAGATTTTGGACAAGGTTAGGGTACAATATCTAAAATGGGATCTACAGTAATCACAAGTTCTTATGAATTTGAACATAAAGTCACGTATCACAACCACAACAATTCATATAAGGAGTCACAAAGTTCGTAAATAAACTATCACAAAATTCATATCTTGGGCCATAAATTTTTTTACGGCATACAGTACATTCCGACCAAATAAAGGGTGTGTACCATAGACTTTTTCATAGATTTTGGATTATGATCAGATATTGTAATTAATATATAAGCTTATAAATTATATGTGCAAAATAGATTTCACAACAGGTTTACAGCAAACATTTTCCCTTGCCCTTTCGCTTTAATTTGCCTAGGATAGCCATTTCGGCCAATCCGACCCAACACACTTCGATCTCCTACCGGTGCGGGTTAGGATTTGAGGATTTTTGAGGAATCTAGGATGATTTTTAAAAAAATTTAGGAATCGGGTAAGGGGTCGTAATGCTTCTGCCACTACCCATACCGTTTCCCACCCCGATCCCTATCCCACACCAAATTCCCAATATACTATATATACTTGCATTATGTCCTTTGTTCTCATAAGGTTTTTGGCGTTTTGTTCTTATTCAAATTATTTTGGTATTTTGTAATTTTGTATTAAAATTTTGTAGATTATTGATTCATTTCAATGTGAGAAATCGGAAAATTATAAATTTTTTATTTGTACCCAAATATTTTTGAAAATATCCAAGATAAATCCTAAAAAGCTGGCTTTTGGGACTTTTTCTTGAATATTTTCAAATTATTTGGATAAAAGTCAAAAAATTTGATTTCCCAAATCAAGACAAATTAATAATCTACAAAAATTTAAGGCAAAATTAACAAACGTGAAAAAAATTGAATAACGACAAAACGTCAAAAAACCCCTGAAACCCAGGAGGACAAGGCCAGTGTAGTTTTTTTTTTTTTTTAGATCTGTTATTACTCTTTTAGCTACTCAGGGTTTCCCATTTTCCCAGAGAATTATGGGTTGGACGTAGTGATCAATATTTTTTTTTCTCTCTTTGAAAATTTGTCTTCGTAGAGCATCTCCAACCCATGTTCTATTCCTCCATTTGAGAGTATAGAATTCCTCCAACCCATCCTCTCAGGCCTCCTTTATTTGAAAGGATGGAATTTTGATTCTCCATATTTAAAAGATGAGAGAAAATATGTAAGATCTCTTCTAAAATCGCTTTATGAATAAAACAGAATATTTTGATACTCTTAAATAAAGTATTGAATTAGAGATGCTCTTGCTGATCTTAAGGGTTTATAATGACAGAGTATCTTCTTCTTGTCAGTCGTCTGGCGTTGCAATGGGTGATAACTAGTGGAAGCGGGGGGCTGCTGTCCCTAAGGAGACAGTAGCGTACTCCTATGCCCGATTCTGGGCTTATTTCGGTCTCGTTTCGATGATCGAAATCGTTCATTTTGTAGAGCTCGTTGAGTAGAACAACCATGCAAAAAATTAGCTTAATTGGATATCGTTAAGTGCCTGATCAGAGCCTATATAACTCTCAGTCCATTGGTTATAGTGGATTTGATCCAGTGTTTCGGATCCATTCTTTTTAAGATAAAAAGGTTCCGATCAGGCACTTAAAGATATCCAATTAAGCTGATTTTTTGCATAGTTATTTTACTCGACGAGTTCTACAAAATGTACGATTCCGATCATCGGAATAAGACCGCAGTGCGCCTAGAAACTAGGCTCAGCAGCATGCTGCTGTCCCATTGGGGACAGCAGCCCCCCGCCTCCTGAATGGGGTGATTTTTTGTTTTGAAAGTAGTGTCTTCGATCTTTGTGATTCGGATAGTAGTGTGGCAGGTGGTTTTAATGGTGATATGACGGTTATTGCAAAAATTGGGTGTGAGGAAAAGAGGTTGGGATGACAGAGAGAAAGAGTTGCAATTTTTTTTTTATGGTTTAGATCCCCGAATTCCCGCGGGAATCGCCATTTTTCATTTGCGGTAGTGATGAAGGTCAAATATTAATCCCCGGTGGGGATTAGACAGGGGTGGATAGATCGGGGACGAGGATAGTAACATCCATCCGCTCCCACCCCGGTGCCATCCCTACTTGTGCCCCCTACCCCTTGTGTTGGCCCCATCTCTTTCTCTCCTCATCTAATTTTATTGTTGAGATTGATTGAGACTCTGTCCTTTGGGAGAAAATATCCCCTACTCTATTCTCACTTTTGGGTCGACCACTGTTTCTTGCGATCTGAAGATGAAGACACGGCAACCGTGGCAGTGACAACAACAAATAAAGATGGTGGTGTGAAATATTAACTACATTGCATCTTTTGTAGATTAATACGTACTAGGTTTTCTTTCCTTTTGTGTCGGGCCTTTGGCTTTGTATCTTTTTTTTTCCTGTGATGGAGACTTTTATCGTGCTTAGTTCTATGGACCGTGCAAATTGTATCAGATTTTTACCGATATAATATGCTCGTGAACGTATCCATTTTTGGAAAACTACGGAAAAACATGTATTTGTGCGTGCGTTTCAGTGTGTTTTTTATTTTAATCCTTAGGGCATAACATAAAAAGTGGACTAGGTAGGATCTCATGGTGGGTCAACTTTTTGGGATTGACAGTAGATGAAATCAAACAAACAAAGCCGAAGAAGGTAGGAGATGGAAGTGGGTTTGCCCAGTTTAATATATTAGCTGTTACAGAATTAAGAGAGATCGAAGGAGCTGAAGGGAGAGAGGTAAAATGGTAAGTTACGTAATTTTTTTGTTTTTATTCAAAAAAATTAGATTTTGATCATAATTTTTTACTTTTTAAATTCATGTCGTTATGACGAATTAATAATCCTCAAAAAAATTGATGAAAAATTAATAAATACGAATTTTTTTTGAATAAAGACAAAAAATAATCCACGGTTGATTAATATTTATGGTAGATTATTTAGCCAAACACACCCTAAATTTGTCGATGCATTAAAATAAGGATTCGTGGCATTAGCGACACACTTTAAACGAGTTCAAATTTGAAAATTTCAAAGTACAAGGATTGATCACTTCAACATGAGGAAAAACAACTAAGTTGAACAAGTCAGGAGACAACAAAATAATACTCCATCCAGTTTCTTTGTCCTCAAGGCTTCTTTCTTCTCTTTAATCCTGCAGCTTCGTCCCTAAGTTTTGTTGACTATATAATGGAGTATGCACGAAGAGTTGAAGTTCATACTATATAAAATACAGTATTTTTCGGTCAAAAAAAAAAAATACAGTATTTTGGGAGCAAGTCAGCTGATTCATGATATATATATTGATCACCACCTAATTTATTTCTTATATGTTTTGCAAATTGACTTCGTCATTTTTGTGCAAAAACGTTTATGACATTTTTTAATAGCCAATAGAATTCGATCTCTCGGTGTGATCTAAAAAAATTTCATTTTGTCACGGAGTTCGAAACGCCACTTTCATTTAAAAGTTTGCATGTTACACATTCGATCGGTTCAATCTACACGCTAGCTACTAATGATTTTCAATTGAGTCCATCCTCCATAACGGATGTCTTCTATCTCTACGGCACTACCCGTTATGATTGATTTGGCCAAGAAAAGAGGATCGATTAACGGTTCTCCTTATGATTATTTGACCAAGGAAAGAGGTATCAATTAACGATTCTCCTCATACCGATAAAAAAGAGTCACGTTAGATTTGGTAGTTCTGTTTTGCATGGATGCAGACCGATTGAGATAGTCGGGCTACTTTTTCACCATCTCTCTTAAAATCAATTGATGTTAGCGAAGGCTTCAATTAAGTTGATTTTTTATGGCATTCGACATCACACCCGCAAATCTATTTTTAGAGCGGTCGTCGGGAGTGACATTGTGTAACCAAATCTATGAGGGCACTCCGGGCCCAACAGAGATCCCAACTATCAAACCAATGTGTTCTTCCTCATCTAGCTTACTTGCAATCAAATCTGTTGCTTTAGCAGCCAACGCTGAAGCAAATACTCTGCGTTATGTAAAAAATAATACACCCAATACCCATTCGAGTAAACACATTAGCTGGTAGAGGTTCTGGACTTTGGGACTCCCTGATTCAATTAGGACCATGGTTTGAAAATTCTAAAAAATCAATCAAGATTAAGAAAACGTCTTTGTTGTTTGGTTTGTACGTGGAGATATGTTGGGGGTTGTTTTTGGAGATAATGGTGCTCAGTTATCTTTCAATGTTTTTTTTAATCAGTAAAGAAAGGTTTCATACCACTAAAAAATGATATAAAACATAAATTTGCTAGTGATACATCAGGAAACATCATGCATAAAACGGTAAAAATCACTAAAAACGAACCTTTTAACTTTTCGAACAGAAGTACGCTATATACATCTAAAAAATAAAAGATAAGCAATAAAAAATTGATAAAAAATCACTACAAATGAAAAAACACGAATAACGAAATAGTCAAAAATGTTGAAGAATATTTTTAAAATGGGAACCAAACAAATTCTAAACATTACGTGAGAGGTCTTTGTTATTGCATTATTTTCTGTTGGGTTCATAACTACTGCTATGTACAATATTACGCCTTAGCTATGCGCCCTTGAGACTGAGTCAGAACTTTTTGGGTCAAATAGGAAAACAAGCGGTCAAAAGCAGGGTTTTTTTTTTCTTTTTGAAAACAATTTTAGGTGATATGTACGCATCAAATCAAGCCTCAATTTAAAGATACTTTTTTTTAGGGTAGCGCTATTGCCACGATAGCTTATGTTAGAGCCGCGACAATTCTTGTAGTCTGACAATTCTGTCCCTTTTATCCTTGAATGCTTCTCTCCGACTTTTGATCTAGTACTACTTGCTTTCCTTTCTTTCTTTTTCAATAAAATTTACACAGCGCTCCTCCCTCCATTATACATATTCTTATTCATTTCCGTTGAATCTCATTTGCTCCTCTTTCACCTCTGTCATTCGTGTTCTCTCTGTGTTGTGGAGTAGTTGCCGAGGAGTTGTAGATCTCTGTGGAGAGAGTGATGATTTGAGATTTGCCGGTGTAGCTCCGTTATTTACAATCGGATATTGATTGAAGGTTGTGAAAGATGGGCTATTTGCTTGAAATATTTTTTTTCTGATATACTCCATCATTTCGAGTTAAGAGCAGGAGAATTGATGGGTCTTGTGACTCTCGTCTGGCGATGGACGAGAGACAGAGAGAGGAGGGAGGAACATGGGTTGCTCTGTTCTGGGACAGTAGGAGAGAGAAAGAGAAGCACGTGCGTCTAGCCTCTTACAAAGGCTACAATGGTCAGTTTAGGCAATTTATCATGTCACTAGAAATTATGGTCATAGCATTATCTCTGTCCTACTTTTAAGTGGTTGATAAGACAACATTTATTGAACCTAAGGTCTGCTCAAGTGACAAAGGGGAGCAAAAGTTAATTTCTCTGGAGTTTTGGCCACCCTCTCCTCAAGCGAAGCGTGAGCAAAATAATTGAGGAAAGACGCTCTAACGTATTGTGCATGCAGCGCTAAGTTACAATGGGTGACATCAATTCTAGATTTTTAAAAAAATGTTTAATTTAGATTAAAAATCATATATGAATTTTTCATCTTCACCAATATGCTATCGATAGGGTATTATCAAATGCTCGTGGCTAAAGTCGCTTCACAGTACAAATAACTCGTATTGAGTAATCATTATGTCCTACCATTGACAGTCCTTATCAATTTAGCGGACTCCATTTGAACGAGAAAAATGAGCAATCTATATTATTCAGTTTATTTGAGAAAAAGTGTAATTTCTAACATCTATTTCTAACATAATTTCTAGTGACACAACAAATTGTCTAAAGTGACCATTGTAGCCTTTGTAAGAGGCTAGACGCACGTGCTTCTCATTCTCTCTCCTACTGTTCCACAACAGAGCAACCCATATCTCCTCCCTCCTCTCTCGGTCTCTCCTCCACCGCCAGACAAGAGTCACAAGACCCATCAATTCTCCTACTCTTAACTTGAAATGATGGAGTAGATCAGAAAAAAAATATTTCAAGCAAATGGGCCATCTTTCACAACCTTCAATCAACATCAGATTGTAAATAACGGAACTGCGGAGACATTTTTTGTACTCAAGATTAAGTGAAAAGCCCCGAATCCTCAAACAAGATGAAGAAGACTGTCACGCCCCAAATCCGGAAGCATAACCGGCAGTGTACCATGAAGCAATCATGGGAGACAAAGCTTAATTAAAAATATTTTCAGCAACTTAAAACAAATAAAGAAAAATTGAATATTTTATTACAATAAATGTGTGACACGAAATGAATATTTTTCCATAGCAAATGATACGATATCTCATATTTTTCAATCCCAAATTTCCCAATGAACTGCTAATAAATAAAAGTGCAGAAGCTGTTTGACAATAGAAAAGAAATAAAAAATGCAGATGCCCTAGAGGTCCAAACAGAAGGTCCTAACAATGCCACATAGTCCACTATAATGCTCCTTGAACTAACTAGAAAAATAATGTGGAAGAAATCCACCAGCTGACGAGCTCAGTGAGTAGTTAAGCATGCTAAGAGTAATAATACAAAGTGGCATACATATAAATCAACGATAACAAGGGCTCCAAAGAAATGGTGTCAAATTAAGGAAGGTCGAAGGTTCAACAAATAATACCAACAAACTAACAAAGTCAATGGCTCAGTAAATAGTATCGAAAGATGGATGACTAAATCACAAATTATCACAACAACAATCGAACAATGATAACAACCATTTTATACAAACAACCCGCTCAACAATATCGGAACGAGGAACAATAATAATGAGGTCGTCCAAATCAAAGTGGGAACCATATCTTCCAATTACCAAGTACCAAATGCCAAATATTTTCTCAGGACTTAGTCCGTTGAATCCAACACCGTACTTAGAGTCACCACAGGATGGCGCCTGGAACCTTTTTCCTAAGCCGATCCGGAATAGGGTCACAAGGTATTTCACAAGTCTTTTCCCTATCCGTTGAACACTAAAGTCACAGGGTATTTGACAAGTTTTTTCCCTAGTGGCCAAAGTCACCATGATATTTCATGGGTCTTTTCCTTGGACTTCCACAAATTAATATAAACATAAATCCATGGTCTCAAACACAAATAAAACAACGGCAAACCGGAGGCACCTGCACCAAGATTATTCCCTGTGCCGTTACAGAGTCATAATAATATTATGGAGTCAATGAATAGACGACAGTAAAAGTAAGGGTAATCTTACAATCACAAATATTCTCAATTAACCTTGTATACCAAAGGATACGTCAATTGTCAATAATTATGAGAGCAATGAATAAGATTAATTATCATCGGATCACAACAAATAACGAATTGTCAAGAATAGATTGGCTCAAGAGGATTCCAAGAAAGGAATCATATGCTTAACCACTCACCTTACGTTTGAAATAGTGCAACCAAATGCGAAGCACAACAATATCCGCTAATCTGAATCAAAAGAGTATATACACCATCACCATAAGTATTTACCCATCATCTAAAGAAATTAAGACCAGAACTATACCTACTTCCATTCTAGTGCTTAAATCTATACCAGTAGTAATTTAATAATTAAACCTACAACTACAACCATCAATTTGCCTTGCCACATGCCAACCTTGGTACCCCACCGAAACGAATCAAAACCCAAACTAAGAAGTATAATATAGTTAACAAAATATATATCCAATACAAAGATGAGAAAAAGACAAGGCAAAGATTATTACGTAGGGATTTCTCGACAATCTTCTCAACAGTCCACCGCTCCGATCGAACTCCACCGCTAACTCTCTCTCTCTCTCTCTCTCTCTCTCTCTCTCTCTCGCACACTCTCTAACGTGATGTATTAAAAACAAACCCTACCACATGCCTTCCCTATATAACTAGCCACGTACAAATCTAACATTTCTAGTCTAATTACACGTTCAGTCCAAAAATTCTCTTCCATATTCAATAATCACTCGTCGGGGAAAAATACCTAATTATAACCCAACTTAGAATTTCAATATAAGTTATTCGAGTCTAGATAAATTTTCAAAATACATGAAGTAAATAACAGTTGACGTCCTTTTTTTTTTATATTAGAAAGGAGTTTGAAAAAGAAAAATGAAAGAATTATTTATTTGAGTCAAAAGTATTTTTTTTTAAAGGAAAAAGCAGGGTGTCACAAAGACAAAGAGAGATCAAGAATTTGCAGCACAACCCATTCCCCTGAACCTCTTTTCTTTTTTGCTCCATGGTCCGATTGATTTACAAATCTTTCCTTTGTCACATGTCAAATATCAAGGGATGTATGGTAGCAATAGAAATAGAGTGATGGTTACAGAGGTGTTGCTCAATTAAAGACGCACGCGTAAAAAATCACTGTCATCATAAGCAAAAGAAATCGTCGGTGACCCGGTTAGCATGCGATTGAATAGATGAGGTCTTTTTTTCAGGGATGGTTGGAGAGCAGATCTAGACCGGCAAATCTCAAATTATCACTCTCTCCACGGAGATCTACGACTCCTCAGCAACCATTCCATAACACACAGAGAACACGAGTGACAGAGGTGAAAGAGGAACAAATGAGATTCAAGGGAAATGAATAAGAATATGTATAATGGAGGGAGGAGCGCTGTGTAAATTTTGTTGAGAATGAAAGAAAGGAAAACAAGTAGTACTAGATCAAACATCAGAGTGTAAAGACCCGTATTTATGGAATTTATTAGAAGGTTTGATTAATGTTGAAATATGGAATAAATGAGAGATTTATTGAATAATTTGAATAGGATTTAATGTGTTAGGATTGTTATTTGAAGGAGTGTTTGTGCAATTTAAATATATGCTAGTATATAAGGTGTGTGCGTGTGTGTGTGTGTGTGTTGTAGGAGATAAATCTCCCATCTTCTATCTCTCTCCTAACGCCTCCCCCTCTCTCTCTTTGGCTCTCTCTTCTCTCTCACTCTCTCTCTCTTGAAAAACTTCACTAAGGCTCGAAACGCACAAAGTTCAACCTTCATTCCACACTCTAGACGTGATTTTAAGCTCGGGGTTCGTTGGTTGAAGCTCGGAAAGAAGTATCCTTGGAGGAATTCAAGTTTCAAGTTCTAAGGCTCGATCGATTGCGCTTGGATCTTCGTTTTTGTTCATTGAGGGAGGGATTTCTTGCTTTCTCTTTGCGTATATGAGTTGATTGTGTGCTTGAATCGTGCCTTGATTCGTTGTTGTTGTTGGGGTTTTGCCTTTCGAAATCTGAAAAATCACTGAAAAGTTCCCGGGTATTGATACCCCAGCCTTCTCTGGACCAGCAGTCGCCCAGGTATCGATACCTCATTTTGGGGTGTTGATACCCCCCTTCATTTCTGGACTGTTTTCACATGTTTTGCTCTTCTCATGCTCGTTTGAATCCCGATCACTTTTAGCGCTCTCTAAGCACATTTGAATCACTTCTAGACTTGATTGTTGGTATCTCGAGTCATTCAATTCTTTAATTCCTTTGGCCCTCGTTGGAAGATAAGAACATGTTGAACTTAATGAACTTAGTGTACGTTGGTCGTTCTTGCTTTAGATTGACTTAGAGAACATACTTGGCATGATGACATGATCGTATTAGAGTTGATATATGTTGAACTTGAGTTTAGTAAAAATTGAGAAATGGTTAACATGAATGAATATGAAGGAACGATACGAAGAAAGCCACGGATCCACCGCAAGGTGTGATGCCGGAAATGGGACGCACGGGATCCCAAATGCCCAGAAGTGCACAAGAAAGCCACGAATCCACCATAGGGTGGGATGTCGGAATGTATATGGGACACACAGGGTCCCGAATGCCTGAAAATGAGATTCAAACACATAACTTAACGAATATGGAGAACTTTGGAAATCCTTACGCTACGTGTAATTGAATGGAGATGGTTTTTAGATGCTCGTGTCCTTATTGTCGAACATATGGAAATATTGTTGTTGCTCATATTCCTTTCGGTGCATTGACCTTCTCATTTACTTATAGCTTGAGCATAGTAATCTCTACTAGGTTAGTGTAGCTTAACCTATCATCATTTTCAGGTACACCGCAAGGGCATTGAGTTCAGAGTGCATGGAGTGCTTGTTTAACATCATATCTTTTGAAAGCCGACATCGAGAAGTTATTCTAGCATCTTTTGTAAGCTTCCTTTTGAAAAGATGAAATTGTAACTTCATTTGAACTCTTTTGACTTTGAAAATTATGTAATTGTCGAACTTATCGTCTTTTGACTTATTCTGAAAATTTGGCCGAGGTGCCAATATTGTAAATCCTTTTAAACTTGATCTTTTTCTCTCTGATGAATTTAGGGAATCATTTTGGGGTACAATGACGTATTATTGCGTTAGACCTTTTATTGGAAATGCTATTATTATTATTATGTTGAAATTTCAGGGCGTGACACGGGGAGAAGCATTCAAGGATAAAAAGGACAGAATTGTCAGACAACAAGAATTGTAGTGGCTCTAACATAAACTATTGTGGCATTAGCGCCACCCATCCAATAAACATAAAAGAAAAAACATATCTCCAAACAAAATTTACTAAAATTGTCGAAGGGGGAGAGGAGAGAGAAATATAAAGGTAAATTTGACAATAGATGGGGTGGCCGGTAATATTGATCTAAACCCAAGAAGAAAATTTTAAAAGCAAAAATTTTACAATCACACCCAAAATCATACCCCCCAAATATGGAGGGAGGGGGGCTGCTATCCTCAAGGGGACAGTAGCGCGCTGTTGTACCCCATTTTGGGGCCCACGCCGGTCTCGTTCCGATGATCTGAATCGTTCACTTTGTAGAGCTCGTCGAGTAGAACAACTATGCAAAAAATCAGCCTAATTGGATATCATTAAGTACTTGATCGGAACCTTTTTATCTTAAAAAGAATGCATCCGAAACACTGGATCAAATCCACTCTAACCCATGGACTGAGATTTATATGGGCTCCGATCAAGTACTTAATGATATCCAATTAAGCTGATTTTTTGCATAGATGTTCTACTCGACGAGCTCTACAAAGTGAACGATTCAGATCATCGGAGCGAGACCGGGGTGGGTCCCAAAATTGGGACAGCAGCCCCCCCGCGTCCCCCAAATATACACCCTCTCACAAAATACAAAGGTTCCACACACACTCTGTGTGCATTAGTTACCGAAGGGCAGAGGAGAGACAAAATTAAAGGTGAACTTTGAGTATAAATAGGGGTGACAATGTTGCCTTCCACGTTGAGCCGTCATACTCCTAATTAGGGACGGACCCACGAACGCGGGGGGCTGGGGACAGCAGCATTTTGGGACCCACTCCGATCTCGCTCCGATGATCTGAATCGTTCATTTTGTAGAGCTCGGCGAATAGAACAACTATGCAAAAAATCAGCTTAATTGGATATCATTAAATACCTGACCGGAGCCCATATAACTCTCAGTCCATGGGTTACAGTGGATTTGATCCAGTGTTTCGGATCCATTCTTTTTAAGATAATAATGTTCCGATCAGGTACTTAATGATATCCAATTAAGCTAATTTTTTACATAGTTGTTCTACTCAACGAGCTCTACAAAGAGAACGATTCAGATCATCGGAGCGAGACCGGAGTGGGCCCCAAAATGAGGTGCAGCAGCCACCCTTCCTCCCGGACCCACACAGGTCCAGTGGGGAAACGTGTCCTACCCGATTTTGTAAAATTATAAGTAAATCATTAAATATTTCAATTATATTTAAATAAATTTGTGATAGTGTTCTAATAAAATTGCTCTAGATTTTTTTTTTTTTGAGAATATTTGTCCGATCTATTTCATAGAGCACTAAATTTGTTATTGACCGGCAAAATATGTTAATTAAGGAATGATAAACGCAATTTGTGTGTCTCCACTAATGCAAACTTTTGAATCCATCTTTGCTTATAATTGCATCAAGTCTCCAAGGCGAACAACTTCTGGTCAATGGAACTAGCTACGTTAGGTCCCGTTCCGTTAAGGATCTTATTTTTTAAGTACTTATTTCTCGTTTTACAAGACATGTCATTCTCTCACAATATATGCATCATCTTTAATTCAAAAAATAAGTACTCATTTGAAAAATAAATAAGTATTACTTATTTCTCTTAACAGAACTGAGCCTTAGTCATCCAAATACAAGGCTAGACGCGACATCTTGTTCATTTTGGGGACTCAAAACCCTTGGACACGGTATCCAATAAATCTTCTCTATCTTTCTTCACTTATTATTTTTAAAAACCTTCCTCATAACCTAAGCCAAACAAGGCCGGGCTGTATGTCAACGAGCTAAGGCCTCTCCCTTCCCTTGAAAATACAGGCATCCTGCAAGCTGTACAAGGCGGCGCCACACCACACCTCTTGTTCATGACCACCATCACACCAAAAATATATGCACTCCCAACATTTGCTAATGCCACTCCAAATTTTAATACCGCTGCTCCAAGATTTACTAGCTCCACAACAAAAAATACTAACGCTACACCTTCTGGATGAACATGCATTTAATGTTTGCCGGGCAAAAAACAAACAAACATGTATTTAATGTGTAATTTGGACATGCAATTGGGTCAACGTACAAGTTGGGTTCAGTTTAAATAAATGGGTTAGATTGCATATAGATAAAATAAAGGATTGGATTGCATATAAATAAAAATTTCCTAGCCAGTTATTTAAAATAAAACCGATAACGACCCAACTCATTTAGAATTCTTCCAGTCTCATAAAGACTCATTCGTTCTATTGTTCCAATTGAGTTATAACTTACTCCCTCCGTCCTAATTTAATTGTCCTTTTTGGGAGATCGTGCCACTTTTTAATTGATTATATCTTGTAATTTTATAATATTTTATGCGGATTTAAAAACATAGTATTATAGAACAAATCGAGATCTATCAAACAACATTTGTATTGTATATAAAATTTATTATTAATTTAAGATATAACTAATTTTTTTATCCAGCTAGAATAAAATTGAGACAAATAAATTAGGACGGATGGAGTATTAGTGTATGTAGCTAATATACGAATGCAACAATGACATGAAATTCATTCACGTTGAAATTGATGAATTGCAAAAAAATTGCCTAAGTAGCCCCAGCGAAATGTATCAACTAATGAAAAGAAATATATTAGTATTTTATATCTTAATTCAATGCAAAATGATCAATCAATTATCTCCATATCCCTCCGTCGTACGATAGCACAACCCGACAAACTTTCACGTTCAAGTCTAGCTATGTTTTTTTTTTCTTCTGTCAATTAAAAAAAAAAAGTCCTGCGTCCTTTTTTGGATGAAAGTCTTCATTCAAAAATCAATTACTCAAGAGAACATAATTAAGAGTATTTATTACTTAAGAGAACATAATTATTTCTTCAACTCTTATATTTTGCCAAAAAAAAAAAAAGGAAAATGGAAAAGTTGAACCAATGTTGCATTATAGTTTGAAAAAACTTTTGAAAATGGAAAAGTTGAACAATTTACGCGGGGTGAAAAGTCTCCTATGTAACATATTCACATAACATGTATTATATTCCCCTCCTAATAAAATGCAGTGGTCAATTAATGCAGTGGGGGAGCGCTTTCTCTCTCTCTCTCACATCTCACGAAACTCAAGTGGGCATATGCGTTTCACCAACTAAAATAAGTATTTATATTTCAAATAAATATTTACTTTTAAATTAAAAGTGATATACTTTATCAGAATGATTTGTCTCGTAAAATGAAAAATAAGTATTTAAAAAATAAGAATCTTACCGAAACATAGTCTAACCTTTCTTCTCCCTTTCCCTACCCGGTTTTACAACCCTAATACGACAACGGGAGGTGAAGACCATGATACTAGCCAGTTCTCACTCTCTCCTTTTTGTTTTCTATTTCTTAGTTTATTTTTCTTGTGTTTCTTCGAATCAGCAACTTGTCGTCTGATCTGTGAGAGTTTTCTCTCTCCTTTCTGTGCTAGTTTTTTCTCTCCTTTTTTAGAGTTTTTGGTTTCATCTTTAGGCGAATATTACGTTAGCTGATCGGGTTCTTTCAGATACTGCTGTTTTACAACGGCATCCCTGTCAACATGCTCTACTACCCCCATACGATGTCTTTGCTGGAACAATTCATGGTGGCTTGTCAGATCTGTAGTTTTGGGAGTTCATTAGTGCATTCATAATTGGTTGGAGTACGTCTGATCGTATGGGTATTTGTGTTTTTTTTTTTCTTGACTAGCACTTTATGTCTTTTAGAGACGGCTAGAAAATATAAAATTTCAGCAAAATAGAAGCCAAATGATGTCTGGGTTGGGGTGAAAGATATCAACCGCTATGTACTTTTTTGTTCTTATACAATTTTTTTTTTTTTTTTGCATTTGTTAATTTATTGTCAATTTTTTTAGATTATTGGTTAGTTTCGGCAAGAGAAACCGAAAAAGTAAAAAATTATAATCCAAATTAACCAAATTCTGTTAGAAAAAAATAAAACAAAAAAATTGGCTTATTGATAAGGTGGTGTTCCAAATGAATAGTAAAAAGAATTTTTAGAAAAAGAAGGTTTTTTAAGCTAAAAAATGATGTGTTTACGCAAATAATTTTTCTACCAATATGGATCTTGTTTGATAGATCTCATTGAGATCTTTTAAACGGTGCAAAAAAAATTAAAAAGTTATTTTTCATTTTCATTATATTTGAGCTTGAAAAATCTTCTTTTTCTAAAATTTCTTATTACCGTTCATTTGGAACACCTTAGGCTCCGTTCCAGAAAACCTTCTTAAAAAATAAGTAGTTTATTTCACATTTTTAAACTCAAAAATAGTGTAAATGAAAAATAATTTTTTAATTTTTTTTGCATCATATAAAAGATCTCGATGAGATTTTCTAAACAAGATCCATATTGCATATTTTTAAATTTCAATAAATTCATAATTTTTGAGCTTAAAATTGCATTCTTACAAAATAAGGAATTTTCTAACATTCTGGAATGAAGCCTTAGTACCCTTAATAATAAAGTCAAAGATGCTACTCACATAATAATCTAAACACAATAACTTACACAATCTCTCACATATATGTGGGGCCCACATATAGTAGTATGTGTGAAACTCACATGCATATGAAAGGTTGTGTAAGTTATTGTGTTTAGATTATTATGTGAGTATCATTTTTAATAATAAAATACGCATTGCATAAAATACCCTCATAGACCCCTATGCGAATAGCTGGTTTTTTTCCCCTAGGCCCCAATCAACAGCAGACTTTTTCTTGTGGGCGAATCGTAAAGCAAACAATTATTCTAGGATCACATCCAAATACACACTCTTACACACAAGTGTGTGGGTGTATTTGGATGTATGTTTAGGTCACGGAGATAGAATTACTCCCTCTCCAAAATCCCCCCCACGCCTTGTCTCTCTCTCTCTCTCTCTGTCTGCAAATTCCTAGAGTGACGCCCTCTAGCCGTTGAGTTTCAGTTTTTTTCCGCTTCATTGCCAAAACCAACCTCTCTCTCTCTCTCTCCAAATCAGTCAGACAAAATCTCCGTTGACTCCAACTAAAACCTCTGCTATATCTCGGTCATCACGTCCTCTTTTATACCTGTCTAAAGCCCTAGCCGCACCCCGTGGTTTGATCAATTGTTCAAACTTAGTAAACAATGCTCAAATTCATCCCCACCGTCTGATGATCAATCGCCGGCTGCCGTGATGAGCGAAGAAAGCCCCTCCTCCTCCTTCTCCTCCGATGATTCCGGTTCACTCTCCGCCCCCGCCGCGGCGGCTCAGCAGGTATGCATACTCCTCCCAAACATCGACCTTCAATTCGAATTCACACACACTCTCTCTCTGTTATAGATGTAGATATGAAGTCTCGTCATCTATAAAATCAACTGAAAAATTGAATGAATTTCGTGCCTCAATCGGTAATTGGAGAAAAAACTTATTGGGACCGTGCGCAAGGGTGAGGTTGGGTTTTGAGACCCAAAGCCAAAGCGAAGCGCTCTCTAACACGCACACTCACAAATACGTACGCTTGCATCGTTTCTCATTTGATTGATGTGTTAGCAAATGCAATTTCAAAAAAAAATGTGGTAATAAATTATTTATAACTATTTTTAGAAATAATAAACACTCGTTATTTTTTGGAATTTTTAATGTATTTATTTTAATGTTCTCTTAAAGATTGATTCTTTTCAATAATATTCCTTTAAATATAACAAGCTTGGATATCTTTCCACCAAATCCTGTGCAAAACCCCCTCTTTTTTTTGGGTGAAAGGGCAAAACCACTTTGAAAACGGTATGTGCGTATGTGGGGATGCTTGCGGTAATTTATTATTGCGTGGTGATACCACATGTAATTGCCCAAAAAACTATTATTTATATATTTGCTTTGATTGTAATAAGTAATAACCCGACTAGTTGTTGTCTACAAGTAAAATGACTGACTTAGGTTAGGGCGGGTTTCCACTATATTATTTGACTACAATTTAATGACAATAGTCAAGTTGTTTATGCTAAATGGTATTATAGTTGATGTATGTGAAGAGAATGATCTGCTAAGAAATCCGTGAAAACATGGGCTTTAGTCAATTTAGTCCATTTAGGTTCGATGAAAAAGCCCATGGAGATAAGATATCACTGTCGCAATTATGTTTTGCTCCAGTTTGGAAATCACTCAGAAGAGTATCTGAATCAATGATGTGCTCATCAAATTCTTTTAGCTGGAATTTTACTTAGAATATAAGTGCGCAGTATAAATTCAAACATGGTCTGCTTTGAATACTTTTGATCCATATGTTTCAATTATGGGTGAAATCCTCTTTAAGTTTTTAAATTTGTAACAAAACTATGGAAATCTATATTATAAATATATTTTTACTCGAGAGTGTTCCAGAAAATTGATTCAAACACCAAACTAGGATTCCTGGTTTCTGTAGTGAATGACTGGTCTCGTGGTCTTTTATTCTGGCACAATTGCATAATTGCCACCTCCACATGATTATGCAAGAGTTTTCTTGATAGAATTTGGACATTTGAGTATTTTTGCTTGCTCATATTCTCATTGCTTTCTGTTCAAAATTCTAGAGTATGGGGCGGAGTCGAAGAAGTACTGGCAGTGCTGATTTGATTGCTCCCGGATTGGCTTCGGAGGGGCAGCGCCATTGGCGGGATGTTTTCTGGCTAGGTGTATTTTTGTTGCACATGGTTGGAATAGGTTTAGTTCTCACAGTGCTTGGATTAAATAGGCTTAAGAAGAAGGATAGGCTTAACATTGATAGGTACACAACGGGGTTGCTTCAGAAGCAGTCAGGATTGACAGAGGATTATTGGCCGTTGTACGGCGTTGCTGGTGGAGTTGGGACTGTTCTCGGGTGCCTTTGGTTGATGTTGCTCGGTTCGCGTGCAAATCTAATTATGAAGTTTGCAGTTCACATCTTGACTACTTATCTGGCTGTGATTAGCGTCTTGTGTTTTTGGGGGGAGTGGTTCTTCTGGGGTGTTGCATTTGCTGTTGGAGCAGGGTTGCAGTTCTTGTATGTCATATCAATTATAGACAGGTAAAAAAGGTTTGAGCTTGTACAACTTTTTCATCTGATATAGATTTTTGGTACATTGGCTCTGGTTTGTTTCATTATGTCATGTGGGATATGTCATCAGTCATCAGATTCATCACGTCCATTATAGTTTTCCACTGGTTGTTGGGATTGTAGGTAAGACCAAATTATTTGCAATGTTGGGATTTGGGACAAAGTGGTGACCTTATCCTGTTGACCTATCGAGACATTTTAAGTATAAATAATCACTGGGGGCTATTTTGGATCACTTTCTCCCTGGTAATGATATGGAATTTCTCATGGGAATGGTACAGATAAAATGCTTAAGGTTAATACCCGGATTGTATGTTGTAGTTTGTACACCACCAGTGGCTGTGGGTACCATTTGTTTTTGCAAAATTTATCTTATTCAGCATGAGAATTGAGAAATGCATTGATTTCTTCTTGTCTTATGGAAGTTTGATTAACATGTATTCTTCCTCTAGTTCGAGAAAGTGTTTATTGAAGCAGTCAGAGGCTCAAGTATTGCTACTCTTCATGCCATCTGATAGATTGTTAATGCTCGGAGACTACGTTGTATGTTTTGGTTTCCAACACAACAGTAACAATCGAGTGATGCAACACAAATATATTGTGCAATGAGTACTGTGAAATTGATGGGAAAGTCATTTTCACAAAGAAGCTTTCTCTTTTCCTCTAAAGGAATACCATGAAATTTCTGGAACCCGTACTTTCAGTTGTTGACCACGTTTGTTTTTAATAAGGAAACCACTTTTCGGTGCCCATAGGAATTTCATTTTTATGCATTCTGCCAACTATGTGATTTGTTACTCTATGCTCTGCTGGACATGTTATCAGAAAATGGTTGATGACAGAAGCAACAACAGGACCTCTTTAGTTTACCATACTTCTAAGTTAAATTATGAAGTTACAAACAGTTGTTGGTTTACTCTTGCAACTAAAATGGGAGGTTATTTTAAAAAGAACAGAGTTTTTGTTTATTGTGTTACATGGTATTTTGTTTCCTGCAACCAATTATTACATTCCATATTCAACACAAAAAGAGGGCTTCTCCCCTGTTTTAATGCACCTGCTCATTCATTCCTCGAGGTAGAATCTGGTGCTGAAATCAAATCTGCCAATTTTTTCTTGAGTTCTACTTTGATGAAATCATTATGTACATAAATCTGTTACGTAAATTAAATGCTAGTGGGGATTGGATTCATGCCCAAATTCGCAATCCTAGTACTTCTCTTCTGTTGCTTTTAATATGAAACACCCATGCTAATGCTCGGGAGTAGCCTTGAATCAATGTTCCCAATGTTGTCTGGTCTTGTATTGTTTCTATGTAGAATTCCCTTTACCATGTTAATTCTGCAAGGAGCTGTGAAGATGGTATGGAGTCTTCCTGAGGTTATGAGAGTAGCATGTGCTTTCATGCTAGTTATGCTTTCTTGGCTAGCACTATGGTCCTTTGGTGCAGCTGGTGTTGTGGCTTCAAGCATTGGTGATGGTGGACGTTGGTGGCTTCTTGTGGTGAGCTGGCAAGTTTTGCTCTTATTTGAATTTTTTTTACTTCCGGGTTTTGTCTGGAAAAAGTACTATCACTATGTTTCTGCCACTGAGTAACAAAAGGGGTTATTAATGTATGCAGGTATTTTCTGTAAGTTTATTTTGGACAGGAGCAGTTCTCTGTAATACTGTTCATGTTGTTGTTTCGGGTATGGTGTTTCTTGTTCTCATTCATGGTGGTAGAGAAGCAGCATCAATGCCTTCTAAGCCAGTGATGAAGTCTCTGAGGTATGCTGTGACAACATCTTTCGGTAGCATCTGCTACGGATCACTCTTTACAGCTGCTATCAGGACATTACGGTGGAAGGTAACCAAATGCTGCTTTGTTGATGATTCATATTATGAAGCATCCAAAGGTATGTCTAATTTTGCAGTTTGATTGACAAATTTCAGATTAGGGGATTCAGGTCAAAGATTGGCACGAACGAGTGTTTGTTGTGCTGCGTTGATTTCCTGTTTCAGCTTGTGGAAACCCTTGTTCGATTTTTCAACAAGTATGCGTATGTGCAGGTGATTATAGAACATTTTTACTGCCATTTTGTCAGTTGTACCTTTTCTTTCCGGTGGCAACTTTCTACTTCTGCAAGGTTTCGCTTCTAGTGACCAATTCTAGAATGGATCCACATGACCATTTGGCAACTCAATAAAAGGGGGCACACGACCATGTTGACTGAAAAATTGGAGACAAAGTGATTATGTGTCCTCTTGCTAACATCACGTGCCAAATCCACAAGACTATTTCGTTATTATAAAGAGTAAATTCCATGACTCGTTTGACATTAAATTTCTAAGGAGTTTCAAATGACATAGATTGCGAATGTGTACCATTTTATGAGAGGGAGACAAGAAAACCTTTTCGAGATATATAGGTGAAAGTGTACTTCACAAACTTGAGAGGGAATGTGGCTCAGGATGGAAACCGACAACACTACCATTTGTGTATAGCGAACACCACTATGTAGATGTGGCAGTTTGTGGTAATTGTGGGATGACGTGAATCTGTTCGGTACATACTTCGTAGTTGTCAAACTGTGAATGGAATCAAGAATTGAAATAGGTCTTCCTCGAATCATGAATCGGTCCGATTTGGTCATGATATCTAGGATTGAAGAATATATTCATATCTCTGAATGAGAAAAATATATTGTAAAAAGTGATTGCTTTTTACCAAATTTGATAAAAAGGCTTGTCTTAAGTGATGAATTGAGGATCATGTGGTCCAACAGGGAAACCTTTGCCTATTTTGCAAGCGATTTGGATGAATAGTACAATTTTTGCAGTTATGTAGTCTTAATAGTAACCTGAAAAGGTTTTTTCAGCTTTATGATTTCAAATTATTCATTTTGCAAGTGAAACATGTCTATTAAGCGAATAGAAGTTAGGTGTGTTGAACTAATTCGTATAATACGTATCGCCAATCGTATGATCTTTTGTGCTCCAGCGGTTCACTCTACAGATACGAATCCAAATCTTGGTGTATCATACGATGTGTAATGTGAACTGTAAGGTTCTGATGACAGAGGCATACTTACATTTACATGGCGGGGTACAATGCACACATGTTACCTGTTGGCGCAAAGACGTGGTGCAAGGATGACATTGAAATATTTCTCCTCTTAGTTAATTAATGGATCGTCATTCCCTGTGGCGTAGTCTACAACTTTGAAGTGAGAACTTCCACGCTGTTATTCTTTTTAGTGTTAGGCTAGCACTATTAATGTGATTGACAATCAACTTATTACTTCTCTGATGAATATCCAATAATTCTTTGTAAAATAGTTTGAACCAAACTCTAATTTAACATCAGGAAAGCTAGTTGCAAATTGTATGGTTCTTGGGGGGTTTACATGATAATTTAACCGTCAAAACAAATAGGAAGTTATTATTTATCTCAAGCGATATCCTTACTCAAAGCTTGCACTTGTCTCCTGGAACTAATACTTTACCTATTTTAGAGTTTGTTATCATTACATTCATAAATCCTTGTTTCCTTTGCTTCTTGTACTTCAGGCATTAGTACCCACAGCTTCTCCAGCTAGAAGTGGGCGTCTGCATCTCATGATTTGCATTTAAACTTCTTTCACGACAGTGGGCTCTGATGCCCCTTCTCCTTGGGCCATTTTTTAAAATGTTCTGGGAAGGTTTGAGTATCCTCTAGTCATAAATACCTGTCAACACTTAGAAACCTCTATTGGGCTCTGTTAAATACCAAGTTTTTTTATTTGGTTTACCATTGTTATACGTATTACAGTTACTTTCTATGTTCCTATTATTATTGTTCTTGCTTTTCTTTAATTTAAAGAACATTTTGAGGTACTTTTGTGTCCCAAATTTTCTCGGCAGAAGTTTTCCTTCTGTGCTGTATGGATGGTAATATTTAGGCAATAGCTCTGTGCTTTTTAGTTTAATTGATTCATTACCTTAAATTTTGTGTCATGTTGAATCGGAAATCTTCAATTGCTGACCAATTTACAAATACACGTTTATTCCAATCAGATTGCAGTTCATGGCAAAAGCTTTAATCACTCAGCAAGGGATGCTTGGGAGTTGTTCCAATCAACTGGTGTCGAAGCGCTTATTGCCTATGACTGTTCAGGGGCTGTTCTACTTATGGGTACTCTTTTAGGTGGGCTTATAACTGGTACATGTGCTGGAGTTTGGACAATGATTAAATATCCTGATACAGTGGCTATGGTTGGTGCCACTGCCATGTTGATGGGAATGATCTTGGTAAGTTGATGAAATTGTGCCCACCAAAACTAGTCAATTTCATAACCAAAGCAACCCGACCAACTTTGGTTTGTTGGTGATTGGATTATACCACTTTCACTTTAGGTTGCCAAGCAAGTGATCTGACCCGCAGGCAACGCTTATCCTTTCCCATTATTGGTTGCTGGCTGTAGCATATTTGAAGTTTCAGTTTCACAAACCATTGAACTGTTCAGAACCATATTCTAAGTTTTTCCATAGTGTGTGCGAGCAAGATTTCACATTTTATGAAAAATGGTACCATTTGCGTAGACTTGTCAATAACTTGAAAAGACTTGACACGTGTATAATCTATATGAAGCAACGACACTCCTAGAGGCCGGATACATATGGTCACGCCATGTGGCGTGTCCATTAAATTTAATTAATTTTTGAGGGGGGCATGGCTAGGACATGGCGGGGGCACAGAAGGGCCACAGCAGGGACACAGGACGGACACGTATTGGCACGTGGCAGTGGTTTAATATGCAATTTTTTAAAGCTTTTTCGAGGTAAATGTGTATTACTGGAGTTATTTTTGGGTTAAAGGGTAATGTGATGTATATATGATGCTTGTTTATATGTATTGATGTTTCATGCGTATACACATAACTATGTTTCTACTGGTATAAAATAAATATATTCATTTATTCTTGCTGTGTCCTTGTAGCGTCAGTGTCCCCATTTTTTTAGAAACCCCGTTTCCATGTCTGTATCCGTATCCGTGCTACATAGTGTATAAAGCGACCGTATCAGCTGCTAAGATTTGAACTTACCCTTTAAGGGCTTCAAAATTTAATTTGAATTTCACCAATTATGTCATCATTTTAATCCCAACAGCTTAAAATTTTTAGTCTATGGCACAGAATTGATATTTCTATGAAACAAAGAGTTTGTCAGGCGATCTATTGTCATATTTTAATTGTTTTTTTTTTTTCGAACTTTGTAATCATATGGAGGATTAATTCCAGTCATTTTGCTATGCAAAGTTAATATTTATTTTTTCATGGATTCTTCAAGTTGACCAACATGGCATGATATGAACTTTGTACAAACAGGTTCCTATCTGATTTCTGCCCAAGGCTTAATGCATTTTGTGTCTTCTCTTTTAGGTCGGACTGGCAATGGTGGTTGTGGAGAGTGCAGTTACATCCATATACATTTGCTACGCGGAAGACCCCTTGTTGATCCATAGATGGGATGTTGAATTCTTCAACCAGATGAACGAGACTCTACATCAACGGCTGCAGCATAGGAGCGCGCGAGCAAGGGAAGTACTGACAGCCCACAGCCGGCTTGACGGTCTCGCACAACAAACACTTCATATTTGAAAAGTCACCATTGTTTAGGTAATACAAGTGTAATAGGTTCCCATTTCCCTAGGCAAAAAGTATAGTGGAGTAAGTTTCGTTTAGTTTCACTCTTAATGGTGGCTGGGTGGGCTTAGAACTGTATGGTGGTTTTGGGGTGTAGAGTAATCAGATGTACAGCAAGAAAGCCGACAAATGTACTACAGTTGGGCGTGGTTTATTGAAATCATTTTTTCTCAGCTGCATATGTTCATTGTTTTCCAGTTTTATGTTCGGCTCAAGAAGATTGATTGAGCTTATAACAGTGCTTTTTTATTTGATTTTTCATTTTTCATCTGAATTTGATTGGGTTATGCGGACTCAAATTGAGTAGTATAGAAATGAAGCTGAACCTGAATAATGTTTGATCTTCTTTCTGGGTTGTGTGGGAAAGGGATATGTGATATTTGTTATGTTCCTTTGCACATTTCTGATTTGGGTAACTCCCAATCAGAAAGGGGCCACCTTTGTGTAGTTTGTGATTCGTGATCCGATGTAGATGTACTCTCAGATAAGGTCTCTTCTTCTTAACGGGTAGCTTCACGCGGCCATCTATATTGAGTCCAAGTTGGTATTAATCAATGTCATAGAATATAGAGCATCAGAATGGCCTTCTATGCTTTCTCACTAATGTTTAATTGAGCATATTTGGCCTTCTATGCTTTCCCAAATCCTTTTTTTATCAAATGAGTTCAAACGCATCATCTGTGAAACTCTCCTTGGAGGTTGTGAAATTGCAAATTACAGGCATCTTTGGTGGTAGCTAGAAACTATCTATTTTGTTATGCGCCCAACATGGTGAATTTGCGGACGAGCGAGACAAAAAAACGTTGTCAACCGTAGTCAAACACAAGACCAATATATTTGGTTGATCCCAGTAACAACCCTAGATCGATGGCTACAGTTGTACGCCTGCTCAAATATTATTGTGGATCGATCACTGCAAAGAACCAATCCTCAGATCTGCAAAGCAAATACTAATGTGTATATGCTTTGTATCAGTGCGGGAAATTGACCCTTGCGAGTATTCCAACAGGCAACAAGTACACTTTGTTTTGACACTCTTGGGAGTTCCGCAGTCATGCTTGTATATTCTTCCTTCCTCCATCAGAAAATTATCTTGCTTAGATATCGATATGTGCGAATAAATCGTATGCTTGTTTATAAAATGGACCGCTTGATCTTTTTTAAAATTGTATTTGAAAAGAGTTATTACATAAATATCGATATTTGATCAAGATGATTTTTTTGCTAAAATATACTTTCTCGACTAATTTACGAGATCAAAGGTTTCAGTTATGAATGTGAACTCGGGTACCACCGAAGGTGGTAGCCGAGTGGGTAGGGTGCCCTTCATCCCCAGACTTTGTTTCGAGTCTTGTCAGTAACAAGGGGATCTGGGGGTAAACACTTATGCTCACTTGTACCTAAGTGGTGTTGTGGTAACGGTCTATCCTCTTGAACAGTAGCTATGACTTGAACCTAACATTCCACAACAGATAAGGAGCCTCTATAGTCACGCCTAATGAGGGTTGCTAAGCTGGTCACCCCCTCCCACCCTTTTTCTAATAAAAAAAAAAGGAAAAGAATGTGAACTCGGGTGGGGTCCATTAATTAAAGGGGTATAAAGGAGTATTGTCACACCCCAAAATGATAAGTGACAGGCCGTAAACCACAATGTCAGCTCGTGGAACACGCAACATAAAATAAAATAAGTCGTCAATCAATAAATATTTTTTTATTAAATAAATCTCAATCATAAGCATGGGGCACAAACATCCCATGAACCAAATAATCTCAAAAAGATCCAAACATCTGGAAAAAAAATGTTTCAGTTGCAGAAGCGATAAATAAAATTATGATGAGACACCTAAGGAGGTCAAACAACAGAACACCCCAAGATACCGCCAGAGTCCTCCTAACTACCCAACTTGCCTAAAAAAGAAGTTGGAATAAATCCGTCAGCTGACGATCAATGAGTAGTAAAGCATGTATATTAGAATAAAATTTTGAAACAGAGATCAAAATAATTTACCATGTCAATATAAATTTGGCATAGAGGTGAACAATGAAATAATCAATTAATCCAATAAACGATTCATTCGATAAATCTTAATGGTGTTCTCAATCCAATCTCCAACAACAATGGGGAACCACAACTAAAACCAATAGTACCAAATGCCAGTGAATAAATGTCTCGTAAGTATGGAGGATGGGTAATACCCAATATTTACTACCCCCTCTCTTCCCACCATCACCACTATTTATTACCAAACTTATTCACGGCGGAGTTGTAAACAACTTCTTTATAGCAGCAATCAATTGCAACCGTCCAAAAGTGTTCTTGACAGTCTGGATTTTAATGAAATCTTTTCAGGAAAAAGTTTAACTCTTTCTCGAAAAAGTTTCATTAACATTCTAACCGTCCAAACACTTCAGGACGATCGCGATTGGCTCCGTAAACAATTATTCTCGGCTCCGCGGTTAAAAAGATTTGCTCTTACCAGTTTCACTGCAAAAATGTTGGAAAAGGAAATGAAGTATCTTGGGTTAAGTCAGAAACATGAATGAAACCTGAAAAAATATATTTATAAAATATCTAATTCTTATTTTGCCACTTTTGAAAATAAGAGAAAAAGAACATTTATAAAGTAATAGTAACATGCTAGAAGTCGTGACCCACACAATTATACACCTTTCATTTTACTTTCTAGCGGCTAAAGGTGATTTAGCGGCAAAAACTAATGGAAAAACAACTTCGATTTTTCTTAAATAAATAAATAAAATTGAAAAAAAAATCAGAAAACGGTTGGCCAACCGCTAAGACTTAAGCGCGCGGTATACAACCCATGAACCGTTTTCACAACCTAACCTCTTTGTTGATTTCCAATTTCTCTCTCTCTCTCTCTCTCTCTCTCTCTCTCTGCCATGTATTCTTCAACCTCAAACGAGATGATGTACTCTCCGCCACCATCAGCACCCCCTGAACCACCACAGCCACCGCTATTTACACCACATTCTTTCCATTCCATGTACCCCACACCACCAGTAGTACCAACCGCCAATATTTCAGCGAATGTGTCAAATAAAAAAGTTGGTATAACCGCTCCCAACTTTCCTTCTTCTCATGTTCCGGGGCCTTGGTCCACTGGCCTTTGCGGTTGTTGTGAGGACGTTGGCAGTTGTAAGTGCATGCTCTGTTCGTCTGTTTCTGTCTCTATCTTCCGCTAGGTTTAAGCGTACATATGGGAAACAACATGCTAATCTTGACATGCAAAGTGGTTTTACTTGCAATGATTTGTCTGTGGTACTTTTGTGGTTGAAACTAAAATTGACGGTTGGTTTTTTTTCAGTAGTTATTCAGTAGTTCGAGAGCCCCAGCCGCCACTTGGTGCGCTCAGGACCATTAATTTCAGAATCCCATATCCATGTGGGGTCCATAAACTTAGTCATGGATCCTATCAGAATGTGTGATTGGAGAGTGGTCCGGAGCATTACTTGGCGGTGCTCTCGGGTTGCTTAATAATTTCACACCTTTGTTTTTGTTGCAACAGCGGTGCAGCATGCTACAGATACCAAATCATGTACACATCCACAACACCTATTGTGATTTATTCATATAGATCCGATACCGGCTATTAATTTGTTGTATAGTGATTGATGAATATTATTACTATCTCGGCCACATAATTTTTGTATGATGTTTTTCGTTTTCATATGGTAATAGTAATACGTACTGCTGCCATTCTAAAAACAATAAAAGTCGTCACCGCAGAACACTGGCAGCATTCCCTATTTTGTACAAAAGACCCCCTTGTATATACCTTTTGGGAATTTCATGATAGAAAGATATTTTTATAGTCTATAGACTTTGGATCCTACTTAGAGCTTGCTACAATGCTACCTAAATTTAACAAATGTATTAACTAGGGGCCATCCTTGGGAGCTTGTTTGGGGAGCCCATTGAAAGCAACGATTACGAAAATGATCATTTGCTAAATTATTAATTACTAGCCTCACATATATACTCATTTTAATATATAGTGCCCTGAGGATGCTCTTTTTATTATATATATAGTACTAACAACTATATATATATATATAATTGCATGCCGGCCTCTCTCGTTTTGTTGCTGCAGGTTGCTTGACATGTTGGTGCCCTTGTGTTGCATTCGGTCGAATAGCAGAAATCGTTGATCGAGGATCCACTTGTATGTATGTCTAATTTATTACTGTAGTAATTGCTTATAGATGAGATGAGATCATGAGCCAAATTAATGAATGAATTGGTAATTAAATAAGACTGAAATTAATTAATTAATTTCATGACTTGCTTTTTAATTATACTATATGCACGTACTACTTAATTGGTTGCATGCAGCATGTGGAGTGAGTGGGGCAATCTACTTATTGATGATGTCCGCCACGGGGTGCTCATGCTTGTACTCTTGCTTTTACCGATCCAAATTGAGGGGCCAGTATTTCTTGGATGAGAGCCCTTGTGCAGATTGCTGTGTCCATTGTTGTTGCGAGGAGTGTGCTTTATGTCAAGAGTATAGACAGCTTCAGAACCAGGGTTTTGACATGTCTATAGGTACCTCTCTCTCTCTCTTTCTCTCATACATTGGGGAAAAAAATTACTAGGTGCTCTCATGGGTCCCATACTCCCATGAATGTGTAGAGTGTTGGGGCACCAATTGCACATGAATCTGTAATAAGAAAGAGTAATCCGATTGAGATACTTCGTTGTAGTGTCCCAAGACGGTTTGATAATTTCTCCACATAGTGGCGGCTAAACGGTGAAAACTAGTCTCCTATGCAACGGATATGTATCTCTCTCCTCTCACAATGCACAAGGGGATACATATACGTTACGTGAAGTACCCCTCGGCTCAAGGAGCTAGTGTGTATACCACAAGTCAAAATGAAATTGGAAAGTGAAAAACATCCATTAATTAAAACTTTTCTGGTCAAAAGAGTACTAATGTCGTGCTACATTTTTACCTCATTGGAAGGCCTCATAATTACTTCTCCATTTCCCTTTAATGAATACAGAAGTGCTACAGTACACACTTCTTATTTGTTATCGGCTATGTTAAAAACACATCGAATGAACTAGCAGTAAAGAAGTAGGAATCAAGTTAGTATACACTATATATGTTTGCCACTGCATCTTTTTAGTATACATGTAGCTCTTGACACTGACATAGCGTTATGTACGTTGTTTATTCGTAGGGTGGCATGGAAACATCGAAAGGCAAAAACGAGGGATAGCAGAGCCTCCATCAAAGCAAAATGAGATGAATCGCTGGGAATGATCGAGATGTGTTTTTGAGTTTGTTCATTGCCATTACGATGATCGATCTAGCTATCAGGATACCTACTTAATTATTAGAAAGATAAAAAATGACTAATTGATGTTGCACAATGTTTATGGTTCAGTTTTGCACATTTCTTGTGTATCAGCAACCAAAAAAAGTATTATTTGGGAGCTTCTTCTTGCAAGATTAATTTAATTTCAAAGGATTAGTTTTGTTAGTTTTATGACTTTATTCTTTTTTTTTTTTTTTTTTGGGTCCTGAAAATTGATTAATGGGTCTGGAGTTAATGTGTAGGGTGGAACTAAAAAAAGGGAAATCGGAAAGGTAAGAAGTTGACAGGAGAGGAGAGGGAATTACATGCGTAGTAGGTTGATTATTATTATTATTTTTTTGTACATGTCCACCACTAATTAATTAATGCTAATTAAGGTGCTTTTATATAGACAGGTTTTACACTAATTACAGACATACAGATCAATTTAGACGAATAGGTACGTAGTGCATACTTCTTCCTTCTTCGGTCTATATATACTGTAATTCTTTCCTCAGAAGTACTCTAGCTAGCTTCGAATTCAAAAGAATATTTGGCGATCGAACAGTTCTTTTCAAATAGTACTCCTACGCGCGTTATTCTTAAAGTCGTGTATTGCGTGATTGTGTTGCCGGTACTGCTTGTGTTAGCAGTGCAACAATAGAGAGCTTTTTTAGTCCTTCATTCGATTGATGATCATGATACTTTGGAATTCCATATCCTCTTTCATAGAACTATATATTTTCTGTAATTGCTTCGTAGATAAGATAATGTGTAATAAATATCCCTTTTTTCCGGTGTTATCACAAAGGGTAACGGTGTTTGTCCCTTGAATTTGTGATGCATGCTAACTTAGCGCTATCAGAGTAATTAATCCAATATTCTTCTAGATAAAGATTGTGGATTAAGGATTATTTTATTTTATTTTAACGGAAACAGTTCATCCCATTAGAATAATGATTAAGGATTTACGTCTTGTAGAATTTGTAATTTTCTCAAATTCCTAATCTTGAGTGGCACCTTCATCTACCAAATTTGGCATGGCTAAAACAGTAAAAATAATGCTCTCGTTCACGCTAACCAACAGAGCTTAAAATCCTGAATGCAAAATATTTACCCCATTGCTCACCTAGAATTTTCCTAGCTCACTCAAAATCGACTTTTGGGAAAACAAGAGTTTGAATGCAAATGTGGTTTATTGCTAAGTACTTGTTTTTTTAAAACTATTGGTTTGTATATTACTAAATAGATGTTTGGTTGTTTGCTGTTTTCAGGACTTCTCTTGAAACAAGTAAAGACTTTCAAGAGCAATAACTAACTTATTTATCTTAAAATCTGTACAATTTTGGGGCTTTTTACGTGCAGGTCCAGTTTTGTGGACCAATGCACGCCCAACTCCAGCACAATTTGAAAATGCACCGTTAAGGATTCCCAACACCCAATTTTTTTTGTTTTGAGGAGTTAGTTCAGGGAGATGTCTCTTGTCGTGTTGTTTGGAGTCTTAGGTGTCTCTTTGGGTGTTAGGTTGAGTCTCAGTTGTCATGTGTCTCTTGGATGTTGGGAATGGTGTTGTTTTGTCATTGTTGGCTTCTTGCCAACTTTGGATTGTTATTTCTCCCTTTGGATCCTTATGGCATATGATTGTTGGAGTTGTTGCCTCTTTATGGGTTCACCCTTCTCCGGCTTGATGTCTTATGCTTTTGGTCCTTTTAATCTTAATAGTTTGTTTTCCAAGATTAACAAATTTTTTTGCCTTTCCAAAAAAAAAAAAAAAAAGAAGATTCTCAACTAGTGGGTGTACTCTAAAACCCTATAAAAGTGCCTAAACTACGAAAACTCTATGAAAAATGCCTAAACTACTAAAATCCTAAGGGTACCTTATGAAAGTACCTGAATCCTAGGGGTATCCTATGAAAGTGTCTAAACCCATAAACCGCTAACGCTACTAAGTTCTAGGGGTGTGCAAAAAAACCGAGCCCCGACGGACCCAACCCAACCCGAAGGGTTTCGGGCGGGGCCGAACATGTGGTTCGATCGGGTACATTTTTCCAAAAAAATCAGTTTTCGGTTTGGGGCTCGAGGTGCTGTTTTTTCTTACCCGACCCGACCAAAAAGGCAACGAATTCATATAGTTTACTTCGGTTTTGGTTGGACCCGCCCGACCCGATCAAAAAAATCAGGCACGCGAACGGTTACCCCAGAGACGGAACTAGGAAGGAGCATATGGGGGCCATGGCCCCCGCGCATTTGGGTTTTTTTTTTTTTTGAATTTCAGTATTAATATGAGCTGTTTTTTGTTCATTAAGAGCATCTAAATATTTTGTTTTGTATCGGGTGTTATTTAAATACTTTAAGAATGTATTCGTTTTGAATCCCAAAACTCAACGCCTTTGTGCATGGTTTTCCAAAGGTTTTACCTTCAATTATTAATTTTATTTTTTTCCTATCTCTCTCCACTCATTATCCGAAAAACCTCCTTCAAAATCCAAACCAAACAAACCATAAAGATTCTAGAATCTTGAAATTTCAAAATATTCATAGTTCGGCCCCTGCATTTACAAAAACTTGGTTCCGTCCCTGGTTACCCCCACTCCTTTGGTTCGGGTTCGGGGCCCAAAAAATTCAATACCCGACCATTCGGGTCGGGTTCGGGGCCGAACCCGGCCCATGCACACCCCTACTACTAACTACTCTTAAAGCAAGAGTTTAAAGCGAAGGGGGGACATGTGGGTTTGCATGTAAAGTACAGGGGTGGAAACCGTAAACTCACCGAAGTTTCAAAGAACTTCAATCCTGGGGGTGTAAAAAAATCCGAAAACCGGTAAAATGAACTAATCCGACCGAACCGTGACTTTTGAATTGGTTCTACAGTTTAGTGGTCAAGTTATGGTTAAAAAAAATAAAAACTGATACATTTGGTTTGATTACTGATTTTTTTTTTCTCAAACCACCAAACCGGAACCGATTTACTAGTAATATATGGACCAGGGGGCGTGCTTAGGTGGTGCTGTGCGATCTCAACAATCCAAAAGTGTTATGGATGGCTCAGATTTTAAAAAAACTTTTCTGGGGAAGAGTTAAACGGAAAAGTTTCATTTTAATCCGGACCATTGATTACTGAGACGGACGGTCCAGATGGTGCGCAGCAGAGTCCCCGCATCCGTAATATATACTTATTTATACCTACATTAATATGTGTCATACTATTTTCATGTCTACTTTACCCGTTTTTTCGGTTTATGTAATCACTTTTGGTAATCCATTTTAATGGTGGTAGTTTATAAACTATTTTGTACTTCCTCTATCCCATAATGTTTGTTTGGCCCATAAAACAAAAACTCAAAAATAATGCATTTATTTCAAAAAAAAATCACAAATTAAAAGAACTTATCGATATCAAGCAAATTGTTCAATTTTTCTCGCAAAAATTGTATTATTTTTACGTCCTCGTTTTACAGACTGAACAATCATTATGGAACGAAGGGAGTATTCATTTTGGTTCAAGACGTGAAGTGTTAATGAAGTTGTTAACATATGTTACTATGTTTTCTAGGTTTCAATATTATATTTTCCGTTTAGACTAGGTTAATATTTATGTTTCTTTGCCATACGTACATCCTTTATTGGTCTAGATTTCTTGGTTACCTTTTTTTTTTTTTTTTTGACATCAAAAAAGAACTTCATAGATAGAATAAAGAGTCAAAACATGAGATCACAAATACAGCCCCAATCAAAAGATCAACCCAACTAAGAGGTTACATGATAAGAAAAAAACATAGTACATCAAGCAAAAGCAACTCCCAAAGCAAATAAATTCACTTGAGAAGATTATCCGTTGTCAAAAGAATATATGACATATCTGCTTCCGAGTGAATTATGGAAGATGCAGCTAAACGAGCCGAAAGGTATGCCTGTTGAATTTTGATGCGCTCACAAAAGGTGATACTGCAAATGTGGACTAATTGAGCGATGAAGCAAAATCAAAAAACAAAGGGACTGCAATTGCTGGAAACTCCTTTAACGCTTCTCAACTGTTGGAAAAGAGAAGAGTCATTGGTATGAATGTTGATATGAAACATGTGATGTTTGGTTACCAAATTGTGTAAACTATATAAAGACGTGTTTGGGTTACAATAATACACATCAATGAAAACAAAGTTCTCTTCGATTCTCTTTTCTAACTGAAATTAAGGGCTATTTTTATGAGCACTTTTGCGATTATGTTTTCCAAGATGATCATAGTTTATGAAAATATTTGAATGCTAATAGGGTAGAACCGAAATCAAATCGAAACTGCACTAATAGAGCGGTTTGGTTATAGTTAGATTTTACATTTGCAAAATGGTTAGGTTTCAGTTCTCATTTTTTCCGGAACAGTTAAAAACGGTTTGGTTACTGGATTCTTTTGGAATCGCACCAATCCGAACCATAAACACACCGGTCCACCACATGACCACAGCGTATTCCTATTCGACGACGTCGTATTATCACCGCCCCTCTCCGCTCTCCCGTGAATGCCAATTTGAAGGCATTTTAAAGGCACAAAACAAACGAGTAGTACCACACAAGTTTTCAGAGAGATTTCCCGCCTGAGCTTCGTCTTCTTCCCGCTTTTCTCAGATCCAATGGCCCCGAAGTCCGACAACTCCGAAGGTCAAATCTCTCTCTCTCTCTCTCTCTCTCTCTCTCTCTAATTTGGCACAGCTTGTAACTCAGATGATTGCATATGTATATATAATCCTAATATTGTAGAGCTTTGAATGAAGCTCATGTATTTGAAGACTGATGACCAAATCCTTACCTCTGGATTCCTTTTCTTTTTTTTTTTCTTTTGCTTCGTTTGCAGGGATTGTGCTCAACTTCGTGAACGAGGTAAACTGTTTTTAGAATACAGTGTTGTTTTTCGCTTGATTCGTAAATTAACAATACTCTCTGGCTATTCTCCCAAATTAATGGCTTATTTTAGGTCTTCATGAATGGAATTATCTGTTTGTGCTACTTGCTTTGAATTCCTAATTCAAGGATTCATTCAGGTTAAAATATGTGTATGCTTCGTGTTTGATTACCAAGTGAATGTTAGTGGTAAGTGGAAGGGTTGACTGTAGAAAAATGTTGCTGTTAAGCATATCTGCCATAACATAACACACGGATGCATTAAAAATGGTATAGAAGTATTTCCAAACTCAAAATAACAAGTCAGAAATAAATGAGCAATTCAAATCTCATGGCAGGTTTTGAGGTTGATTTTACAGTGGTAGGTGTCCCGAGTTCTATTTACGGCTCTTGTGATTTCTCTTGGGTTAATGGGGGCATTCTAAGCTCCATTTGTTTGTTGAGAATAGAGGAAAAGGGAGAGGGAAAAGGAATTGATTCTTTTGGTAGGTTATTGTTGGTCCCAGCGTTCACCCTCTTTCCTAAAGCCAATCTGGCTTTGGGTGAACTTCAGCTTTTTGCATTCAAACTTGTGTTTGTGTATATATGTTGTTTGTTCACTTAGAAATGAGAAGCCCTCCCCAGCATCTGTCAACTTCTGCATCCCTCATTGGACTGTGCTTTCAGTTCTTCCTAAACAATGAACCACTTGAAGTTCAAACATCCATACTAATAATTTCTTGCTTTTTTTCACAAAATAAAACGGCCTCTTAACTTTGAGCCAATTTCTCTCTTACTGGTACTTATTCACTTGGCAGAAAGACTGTACGTGGGTTACAATGTGGGAGTGGGGAGAAGAAGCTAAACTACTCAATTTTAATGCAATGTTCATTCTTCCCTGCAACTGATTTTGTTTCATATCATCACTCGCTACAAACACCTGTGAATAGAGCCATGTTATCCTTACATATCGATGTCGAATAAGATAATGGGAAGAAAACAAAGTCCCCCTCTATGCTGATGGATGTGCTTTTGTGAGTCCAGTCTTGAATAAAATACAAAGAGACTCTCTCAAAGCTACCCAGGAATTATTTTCTGCCATAGCAAAGAGAATGTGCTTCTGAATTACTTTGCTTGCTCTTGTGAGTACTTAAGACTACTTTGCTGCAGCTGCTCTTAATTGCTGTTTGAGTTCATTGCCCCTGGTAATTATATAATTATTCTCTATCCAGCAAAATAGACCGTTAAATTCTCAAAATGTGGCTGATTCTCTTCAAAAGTTCAACCTCAAAAAGGCTGCAGTACAGAAGGCACTGGATACTCTTGCTGATAGTGGGCGGATATCATTCAAGGAATATGGTAAGCAGAAAATATACCTTGCTAGACAAGATCAGTTTGACATTCCAAACAGTGAAGAACTTAACCAGATGAAGGACGAAAACACCAAGTTACAAGAGAAGCTGAGTGAACAAAGAAGAGCAATTAGCGAGGTTGAGGGAGGTATTTCCTTTAAACTCCTAAGCAGGAACATGGGGTTTTGACAGAATAAAAATTTGCATGCATATTGTTTAATTTTCCTTACTTTTCGGTTATAAGCGCTTATTCTTTGATGCAGAAACGTGCTTCAATGTGATAGTAGTCTGAGTCTATGATACAAGTTTTCTATTTGGCTGATGAAATTTATGCTTTTTGCAGAAATTAAAGTTCTGCAGTCAAATTTAACTTTAGAACAGATACTTGCTAAAGAAGCAGGTCTGAGAAAGCAGGTATATGATTTCTCCTTCATACCTGTATCAAAATGTTTGTGTTGGGGATTTGGACCAACATTAGGAACTGTTCTGTATCAGGTAGAGGAGATGGAGGACAAATTGACTAAAATGCGTGGTGGAGTAACTCTCGTAAGCCCAGAAGAATGCAAAGCTGTTGAGGCAATGTACACGGATACGATAAGCCAGTGGAGAAGACGGAAGAGGATGTTCAAAGATGTATGGGATGCTATAACTGAGAACTCGCCTAAGAACCTCAAAGATTTCAAGGTGCTCTAACGTCCATGTATTATGCTCATGTAAACCAATTGCAAAAGTCCCTTTCAAAAAAAAAAAAAAACTAATTGCAAAAGTTATTGCTTAATGGTGTCTTCTTTCACAGGAGGAACTTGGCATCGAGTATGATGAAGATGTTGGTGTGACTTTGCAGTCTTTCTGTGATCAGCTGCAAAATGGGAAGAAGCGAGCTAGGGGGCAGTAACTTTTCAGTTCTCTGCAAAGGATGATATGGTAAATCAATTGATTGGTGCCTTTGTAGAGGTAAATCTGGCACATACGTCACTGATGCTGTATGTTGAGAGTTTTATCTTCCTGCGTACCAGTAAATTTACCGTCTAGAGATAAGCCTTTCACTTGTTTATGTACAGTGCTTTAGACAAATGTTTATGTAGTTGGAACAGGTTGTAGACATTGTTCGGGCCAAAGAATTTGAGTTTTAATTTCTCAAAGGAAGCTTAGACAGCCTGCACTTTTTCTCAATTCGTTGGTGAAATAAACAATTTAAAGGAAAGCAAAGCACAAAGCAAGTTTACATGCCAAGGAAGTAGAGAAAATCACCATGGCACACAGACATAAACCTATCTCCTATGCTTTACAGCCCTGGAATGCAATTACTAGAAGTATAAGCTTTAAATGCTCACCACACTTGAAAACCATATTCCTCTTCTAAATCGACAGTAGTTTGTTTTTGTGGTTCTCTGCTCAGACTGCTCTGCTCTAGTGTATTTTCTGGAGGTCCTAACTCAAACACCTAAAAAGAACCTGAGGTAGTGCTTATCATAATGGACATTGATGGTGAAAATAGCCCTTGGATTATTTTCTGTGGAGTACCATGGACTTGCTTGATACGTTTCTATTCTTGTTATCCTTCTTCTTAATAGGTCTGATTTTGTTGTTTCATGGGGTTTTTCTTTTTTTGTAAGTACTCAATCTTATAAAAGCCCAAACAAAAGAACACAAAATCCAAGGGGCACCCCAGGTCATAACCAGGACTAGCAACATATGGGTAAACCCATAACCAAAACACAGCTATACAACTCTATCACTAAATTCCCTACTGCCAAACCATATACAGAATCTTTAAAATGTTGGGCAACGCCCCAGCTGCTGCACAAACTCACTTCTCCTGGGATGACCAAGCTAACTTCCTCAAAAAAATCTCTAACTGAATAACTTGCTATATGTTTGTGCTCTGAGCTTGGAAAATCCTCTTGTTTCTTTCCCTCCATATAGCATATACAGCAGCTGCAAAAGAGCACTTCAAACTGGTACTTCTGAAACTCTTCCACTTAGCATTCAGAAGAAGCCAATCAATAACCAAATCCAGATTACCAGGCACTCCAGACGCTAAACTCTTCTCCATAAGTTTCCTCCAAATTGAAGAGGAGAAAGGGGCAGTCAAAAAACAAGTAAAAAATCAAAAAACTCACATATAGTCACAACCAAAACCATCACACTACAACTAAGCTATTAATATGTGCAAACAATTCAGAAAGTAAATGTGCACACAGAACCTATACCGTTACTAAGAACAACCACTCCCTATTATGGTATTATGATATGCTTCTCAACGCCCTTGAGCTCATCTAGTCCTCACAGATACCGGCGTTCAACCGATACAAACTTTGTACCCTGGATCCTTCACTAGAATCTGCTTTGGCATTTTCAAACGCTGACTCTGTTTCCAGCCCTGCTTGAAATCTCAAAGGAAACCACTTTTGAGATCGAGAAAGCGTACTATCCTTCTCTGATAGGTCTTCATCTTGGTTTGTATGAAACTTACCAGAACCCAAGCCTTCATTTATATTCAAACGGTGCTTAATATCAAAACCCAACTCATGGATCCTTGACCCCTTTTCTCCACCTCTTTCGTTCCTCGTCTTGTGATCACTCGCATAACAAACAATGCCCTCCAATGGCCTAGAATGAGCTTCGATTCTGCCCTCTTTGGTTTCTTCATCCTTTTCATCACCGTGAATTTCGTCTTCAGAATCAGAATGGTACCTCTGAATAGGATGAACCTTTGCAAATCCAATAACATTATTCTGATCCTTGGTTCTTCACAAATTATTTTCCTCAGTATTTTGAATTTTGAATTTCTTCAAAATTTTCTCGTCAGTTACCGAATCAGAACTATTTTGATCAGCAGGGTCGTGGGATTCAGATCTAGAAAGTTCCACTGCTGCTCTTGCTGCTGCTGCAGCATAAGCTGCCGATTTAAAAGCTTCTTCAGCTGCATCAGTTACATCCTTGTATTTTCTTGTGCCTTTCAGTGATACCAACAAACCCTCCATGCTTTCTATCTCATTCACCAAATTACGTAAGCCATTACGATGCTTAGATCCTCCTGAAATAGCTGTCGACTCTGGGTCATTCTGCTTCTGTTCTGTTTTGAATTTCTCCTGCAATTATGCAACATCTCATGAGAGATGTGTCTAAATATTACGGTTAATATATGATTCTCATACCAAAAACATTAAACAAGATTTGTGTGTAGAAGCATTAATGTTTGAATCAATGAACGGTTTTCACAATGTGTTCTGATCTTCGGGAAAACACAACAAACTTAATTGGTCTGATTTTTCACAACTTGTTTTTTGGGAATTTTCTCAAGACCAATGTTATTTTAAAAGCATTCCCGCTGGTCGCTAGATAATCAGTCAGATTCCTGTGACTTTTGTTTCCAAAGTCAGTTTCCGAAAAGCATTCTACAAAACTTGTTTTGAAAAACTACAAGAGATTATTATACCTCAGTTGCCGCTGAAGACTCTTCCTCATTCTGCAAAACTATGTTTTTCTCAGAAGCAATTTCCTTAAGCACACTCAATCTGTTTTCCAAACTTGGCGGTCTAGTTGACAGCTTCCATATCATCTAAATTTACATCCACACAAATTGCAAACACATGAATTCCATGTTCTTCCTATTCTTCATTAACCCAAATGAATGTAAAGCTTGAATATCAGGTTAGTAAATACATACAGTGGGATGCACCCTACAATTGTTCGTTAATTCAATGGCACAAGTCACAAACTCCTTCCCGAATCGAGATGTGAAGATCGTTCTCATCTCCTGAAGCTCTGGAAACTGCCCACATTTCCTAGCTGCATAGACCAAGCTTGACACTGCCTCCTTCAACTCTTCAGGACATACTCTAGATCTACATAACCGAAACCCCTATACTTTAAACCAGAAACCAGAGGGACTGATTAACAAATCAAAGGTGGTTTAGCAAACTAACCTCTCTTCTTGAATGAGCTCGATCCTATCCAGCAACAAGTGACAATAGCTTTCAATCATGAAAAAGCGTCTAATGTATTCTGCTCCTTGATAACTGGCTCTACCTGTAATGAGACACCAATTCAACCCCCAAGTTGTCTAGAAAACAATATGCAGGTCTGTTAGGTATTTTGTTTTGGCAAGTAGCTCTATTTGGTATTGTTTCCAGTTCGTCTTTGTTCTCTGTCTTCGTTGTTCATGTTCTTGGAACCGAAAACCTTGGAAAGATTGAAATATTCATGCTTCATATTGCCTTAGTTTTCGTGTGGAAATTTGAAATCCTAAGTTAGCAGCATGTTTAACTTAGATTGTTGTCAGTATATTTCCCCGCATATAAAGTCTTCAAACGGCTTGGTAAACAATTTTCTGCGTTTTATGAAAAATACAAGGAGAAACTGTTGGGGACAGTTTGCATGGCGAATTTTTTCAACTTATTTCTTAGAAAGTACAAACTTTTTTGAACTGTAGAAACTACAGACTGTTATCTGAAAAAAAAAATTGCGGTGAAGTTTTCCTGTAACTTGACACCCTGAATGAAATGACCGACTGTTTCTTCTAATGGTTCTTCTTTCCAAGAACTTCAAAAATAAAAACCAAAAACGAAGAACCCGAAAATAGCAATGAGTCTGAAAGTTACCCGATGTAGAGCACGGTCATGATGGCCGAGGTCAAGTAGCTGAACAACGTCAGAACGGGCAATAGAACACCGAGCCCGGCGCTGGCTCTTGAGGACAGCGAGCCGGTAAACGGGAAGTTTGACGAGGGCCTTGAACTTGGATTTATTTAAGTGTCTCCTTCCCAACAGAGCATCAAGCTTCTTTCCCATGCCTCTGAGATCTTTCCTTCGTTTTTTTTTTCCCCCTGATTTTGCTTGTTCTTTCTTCCCAGGGCCGTGCATTTAACTGTCTTGGTTTGCTTGTTTGATGGGTGCTTTTGGTAGTTATTTTTGTTCTTGTCAAAATACGGATAGAGACTCTGGAGTGTGGAGAAGGGAGTTGTGGTAATGTAGAAAAAAGCACAAGTTGTGACGATGAGTGTGTGTTTGTGTTTTGGGTTTTATGTGTTCATAAAAGTATAGGGCAGGCCCATTCTCCCTTGCTTCTTTTTGTCTAAATGGTATTTTTGGACTCATTTTGTCTTTTGAGTTAAAAGACAACTCATTCTCCCTAATTTTCGGTATTTTTTGATTTTATCTACTCTCGTAATTTGTTTTTCTGTCATCACTTTTAGGATTAATTATTCTTGTCGACGAAAGAAATCAGAAACATAAAAAAATAGGAACTAAAGTTGAAAAAAGTTGCACTAAAGACAAAAATCAGTTTTTTCTAATTATTTCATTTTTAGTGAGCATTTTTTTTTGCTTTTAATCATAATTGTTTACTTTTTAGACTCCTCTTATAGAAACAGATGATTAATTCAAAAAACATAATACAAATTTAGCAAAAATTAAAAAAAAAAACGAACAAATTGCACATAATAAAGAAGGGAAAAAAATTTAAAAGAATGGAACCTTAACCATTGAAGATGGCGAGTGAGGAAGCAGAAAGAAGAGGAGGCCTCAAAATGGGAAAGAGGTTCCAAAAGCGGTTCAGCCGTCAAAATCGTGGAAAGGGAAAGGCCCCAAATGGTCCATTGTGTAATTACATATACGAGAAACTTACTTATCTCATGCAGTCAAGCATTTTGAGCTGCGTGACGAATGAACACACCACCTACCCCGCCACCCCAAAGATCAAACGAATGGCCTTTCCAGTCGTATGATTTATATTTTTCATTTTTTAAAACTCATCAAAAACAAAATAATACGTCAAAAAGTATGAGCATCTTGACATGAAGTGGTGAGTAAATTTTTACTTTAAAAAGATATAGGAGCATCAATACGCCAAAAATCATGCTTGGGTGCAGGCGTATTGACATGAAGTGGCGAATAAATTTTATCCTTGAAATAGATAAGAGCATATCTAAGACATGCATCAAAATATGGCAGAATACAATTGTGAAGGGAGAGGGTGAGCTGCATGGGTGGAATGGGTGTAGTTCACGGACGGTAATTGAGGCTATGAGAGTAGCATTTAGACCTGTTGTTGCCTTTCAGTTTCTGGTGAAGCTTCCTAATCCAAGTTTTACAAGGAACCTCAGAAAAAAGGACCCTTTCTAGTAGTTTCTCAAGAGCCACAGAAACCTATTAGTCAACTTTGGGCTCTTAACTGAGATCATCATAATAATTCATCTAAGTTGCATACTCATTTAGAGATACAAATGTGGAGCCAACCAATGCGCGCATGGCCCAAATTTGTGTGAACGTATGTACAAATGAGTACCTATAATAAGTATGGTTGTAACATGATTGTTAAACTTGTGAATCACATTTGATACAGAATTCTAACGATTGTTACTAAATGTCTAAATGTATAATTTGCTAACGCATTAGATAATAATACCCGACAAAACCGCAATATGAAGGTTCTTGAGGGTTTTTCTCAACAAAACCACAGTTTGGAGGGGATGGCAAGACTGTTGTTGATGCTCCAAGAAGCCAGTGTTTTTGGTGATCACGAAGTATTGAGGGACTCAAAAATGGGAGAAGCCCACAACATGAATCACGTCATAGGCCTTGTAGGCTCACTGCAGCATATCAGCATATGAGAGCCCCACAACAAAAGGTGGGGTTTCCAGCTCCACTGGCCTGCTCTACCAATCTCTCTCATTCTGCTATTAAAAATGCCAAGTCGGAGAAAAACAAATCCATCACGTGTATGATATTACTGTGTGCCAGCATCCTGAACTCAATTTAACACCAACCTCCATATTATAGTTGCACCAAAGATTACCAGTGCAACTCTGATATTTGCCCAACATACCGCAACATTGATATTTGCCAAACTCGTGTCATTGACAATGTCAAACTGACTCCTCCCTGAGTCCAATAAATTGCACACGACTAGACTTTTCTACATAACTTCAAGAACAACTACTATACGAATTATATCATATGCCACATAAAAATTGCTCATGTGCATTCACCTCCCAAAGGTTTAAATAGTTCGTGAATTCATCATCATGGTTACACATTGGATTGCTCGTACTGAATACTTCCATGTTCCAGATCACCAAAAAATACTACCAAGATACAACCTATAAGACAACATGGAGCTAGCATGAAGTATTGAAACCATAGATTATCAGCAATTGTAATGTAGAGTCGAGCAAACAAGCATGCGTCCATCTTTTCTCAATAGTCATGACTAAAATGAGCAACAAACTACAAATGTTAGTAATATTTAAGGTCTCATACAACAGATTGTGTTGCTGAAATATACAGAAAAAAAATGTCAATTACTCCTTTAGAATCTAATATAATTTTACACATAAAAGCATTAACATCAAATCCAACACTTCGTATTCTCTACGGGTTAAAAAAAAAAAGAAAGGATGCAACTTAATAATGTTTCTATAAGAAAGGCAGGTCAATAAAGCCTCCGCAACCTCTTTCTATCTTTTATTTTATCCCCCTTCAAATGGGACATACTGAAATGTCCTCTGTACGCATTGAAACCACAGAAAGATATCAATCATTAACAAATAGTACATGTCAAATCCGTGGTGAACAGATAATTTCAATCTGAGCATCATCAGCTGTTCAATGCTACAATCCAGATCCAAGACTCGCAGAGTCGCAGTATTGTCTTGAATGCTAAAATTTGAAACCAAACCACAAAAAACACACAAAAACAAATAGCAAAATAGGCCCACCCATCTGTCACTGTTGGGATACTTGGCTCACCCCAGGCTTTATCCAAGCGCATGCGAGACATTGCATAGCAATCAGTCAGTGGTACTTAATAGTTGCAAGCACCCTGTTACCAAAATTCTTCTTTCAAAAGTCCCATTGACAACCCAACCAAAGCACTTCACCTCAATTACAATTCCATTATTCCAGCCCCAGGACAGCATACCATTTTTCTAAACCAATGACAAAGGGAATATGTGCAATAGACTGGCGCGAGGCTTGTTTTTGTTTTGGTATAGAACGGGATTTCATTTCCAAGTTCCAACAATGCAACGAAGGATCTAATTAAAAACTTATTTCTAACAGACGCATCTCAAATCGAAGTGCCACACAGGATCACCACCCGCAATCCATCTCCATACTCGTGATATATCTCTTGGGCACAAGCAAAGATCCAACTTAAGGTTTAAACCCCAAAAGGCAGGCCTTGGTGATTCGGGGATGGGAACATTATGGCATTCTCAAAGCACTAAACATACACGTGTAAAAAATATACAGAGAGTTTAGTATCCATTAGTGAGAGAGTGAATGTGTGCGTATCTACAGAACGTATAAATAGCTGGGGCGAAAACAACAGAGGGAAACGAGAAGGAAACCCAGTTACAAAGACAAACAATAACAGTACCCATGTAATCCCCAATTTATGGGGGCATGGACGGGGAGGACCAGAGACTGATCTAAACTTTGATATATGCACAAAGTGGCTACTTAGTGCTTACCACTAAAATAGCCGGCCCCTATACCTCCAAAAATTGAGAAACTCAACTGGCGTAGGCCATGATGAACCCATATCCCCAAATCAACGCCGGAAGGCATTACAGAGGGCCAACCTAGAGACCCGATTCTTGGAACAAAGTAAGCAAATTGCCAGATGCATTCAACAGGTTGACAACATCCAGAATGCTATACATAACCAAAACATCAGAAAAAGAATGAAAAGAAACACATGAGGAAAGTCATTTTAGGTCAGGGTGAAATTAGTGTATACAGCTCTATCATTTAAAAGTAGCCTATGCAATAACTATACATATAGAATTGCAGGTTGGAAATAAAGCAATGGTACAGTGAGTAAAACGCTGGTGCATTCCATATGCTATGCATGCTCTAATGTAGCTGTTGTAAAATGTGAAAATGCCAATGTCCTAAAAGTTGGCCGCCTAGGCCGATTAGTTCCCGCCTAGCGCCTAGGCAGCGGTCCAACGCCTAGATTAGGCAGCCAACTAGTCAGGGTCTAGGCGGCAGACTAATCAGCACCTAGGAGCTAGATGCCCCTTTTTGCCCGACTAGTGCCTAGCGATTATTAGAATATTGGAAAATGCAGAAGTAGAACGCTCATAAGTAGACAGTACTTCTTGAGCTAATATGAGCCACTAAAAGTACAAACAACTTAACAAAGATGCATGTTAACAATTAGGTCATATTTCATAAGCAACAGATCCAGCATAAACATCTAATATCTTATAGCAAAACAAGTGCAGCATAGTAGGAAATTCTGAATAGAGATTATGTAAAAGATAAGATAAGAGGTGTTATGGGGGAGCATGTTACTGAAGAGATTTAAAGGGTAGAGTTGTTCAGATAGCATGAATGCTTAAAGTGCACAGGTTACCACCCCCTCTTTTGTTTTTCATGTAAAAGCACAGACACGACACGGGACGAGGCAATTTCCTAAATGTATTTTTTTTTTGGTAAGAAACATCAAGGGGATTCCACCCATTATGCTAAACGGAATGACATAGAGACAAAAGGAATTCGACAATAGGTAACAATCCCTTATATTTTTCATGTTCCCACAAATGCGAATATCATATCCAAACATTTTTATAGTAAATATCAACTTAAAATATGAAATATTAAAGAGGGTGACCAATAGCATACAAAAGCCGCCTTGCAAACAAGGAAAATAGCAAAAAGTAACAATGGAAGTATAAACCTCTAAACTGCATCTTAGTTTAATCCATGACTTTCCTAGTATAAATCTAGCTCCTTCAAATTCCTTCATCCCTTCCATCTTAAGCACAGTAAACCACTTTTCCAGCCAAAAACTACCATTGTTAATAATCACATCATGATGATGAATCTAAAGAACCTCTTTCTCCCAAAACGTGAACTGTAAAGATTTGATCATAAATTTGTAAATAAATAGAAAGCACTAAACCCATTCAAGAAGCATTACAAAATGATCCAACGCTTGTTTGGTCATCGGTCAGCTTTGTCTGATGGGAATTGCCTTTTGGTTAAAGGTCATCAGTGGGCCTAAATTAATGAAAAGTTTGTTTTGAATGATGATAATGTAATCTCCATATGTAAGGTGTTGACTTATATGACGGGTGTGATCTATGATCCAATATTACTTGGTTGATTCTGTACTTATACACAAAACTATTACTCACAGACACTTGCATTTTCTAAGGTGGTGGCATGCACGCGTCCGGCAAGTTTTGTACCACAAGACTCTAGACAATAAGTCTTCATCACACAATGAAACACATGTCCATGCCATATTGTGAATTTCGATAATAAGTTATTTCACACAGATGACACTCTCCAAAGATGATTCCTATTAGTTGTTTCTTGAACAAAAGCGTGCCACACAAGCCCATCACTCATTGGAGGTATGCGCAGGGGAGAATTGGAACCTTTAACAATATATGCACAAAGTGAATGCTCTCATAATACCATAACTGAAACAGTGGCCCCCCGATACCTCCAAGAACCGAGGAGCTAAAGGGACGTTTTGCCGCAGAACCATACCCCAATCAAAGCCAAAAGGCATGGCAGGTCTAGAGAGCCAATTCAATTTCTGTGCACATTATCATGCTTCCTTCATTCATAGTCCAAAGCATCATTATTGCACAAGAGGATGAAACACATTAAGTATGGAAAAATAACCTGCAATCAAATGCACCAATGAAAAGATTCTCATTTACATTTTTAACTTTTAAGAATTCTAAATCTTGAACTTCCAATTTGGTTATTGAAAGGAAATCCAAGATAAATATTGTTTGTTTAGTTCATAAACGCTTACCAATCCGAGTCAATACACTTAATGTATAAACTCAAATCATCATTATTCTCATACTTGCATAATAACATACTCCCTCCGTCCACCTTTGTTGGTCCATTTTGGGGATTCCAACTTATTAAGGAAACAAAATATTTGTAAGATAAATTTCCTTTTTTGCCCTTCAATAAAAAATTTGGGCCAAAAGTGAAATTTTAAATACACAAAAAAAAAAGAAGGGCGAGAAAGGAAAATCACTCTCTTTTGCACATTGATGTGACTAGATGAACAATCTTTGTGGGACTTAAAAAAACATGTTTGTGGACTAACAAACGCGGACGGAGGGAGTGTGTATAATGGTAGACATGTACATGGCATGTCGGGTCCTGATCTTTTGTGCAAATATTGTATCAATGTGTAATATGTATAGTGTTGTCCCAATTATTCGACATGATAGTCCCAATGATTCACAACTTGTTGTCCAGAAGAAGTCAATAGAAAAGGTGTTACATAACCATTTGAATCCAAATGATCCAACTCATATCACATTAAAGTAAATTCATCTTACAAGAATGGCAAGTATTTCAGCCTTACACAACTTTAACATATCAATGTTCTCCAAACATGGTTTAAAACCTCTTTAGTGCGTGTTTGCGAGAATTGTTTTTGCAGATTTTAAGATTCTAGCTTTTCAAAATCAGTTGGAATATTTGCCAAAAATTCTAGACAATGGATTCTAGGATTCTACAGATTCTGAAAAAGCCAAAAAAGGAATAAAATTCTCAAAATCCCAAAACTCAGTTTGGGTACCTTTCGGGATTCTGCAACACAAATTCTCAAAAAAGGAATGAAATGCTCATAATCTTGCAACTGCTACAACCAAGTTTCTCAACTTCTAACAAAATCTAAAATCTAAAATCTGCAACAAAATTTGAAGCTAAAATCTGTACCTACAGCTATCACAAACACGGCCTTAATCCTGTTTGGCTCCAACTAAAATTTCCTAATCGCTAACGAACGCCAAATACGCATGGGAATTGTTAATAGCCAGGATAAACACTCCACCAAGACATTTCTCAAACTTCAACAGCAAAAAAAAAAAAAAAAGTTTCAAAAAACATTACGAATTCTGAGGCAACAATTTCAAGAGACGAATATATCGCAAACTGTGAATTGACCCATGAGTTGTAGGGTTCACCACCAATACAAGGCCAAAATGGATTCATCTATCGAATGTGTACTTATTTCGGTTAAATTTTGAATTGAAACAGAAACTGAAAATCAGGAATCATAAATTTTTGACAGCTATTGTTGCATGATCACTTAAGTGACTAGCCACATTACTCTATAGGGGGTTGACAACTAAGCATGAAGGCTTTGAGTTTGGCTCAAGTTGCCTAGGTGCCCGAACCCTTCACTCATTTTGAAGGATGATTGCTTGAAACTACAACCTGGCCCCCACATCTATGCATGTGAGAGGGTTGTGGTTCTTTCTACTCCTGTATTAGGAATCACAATAGGTGTCCTAATAAATAATAATTGTTTGGTAAGAAAGAGAAATATCCACAGGGATACAACAACATATTGGCCCTGAATACGCTGGCCATTTGGGAATTCTTCAAGCTCTAGCAGATGGGACAAAATTGATTTTAGAAGAGAATCTTCTTTCATCTAAAGGAGATACTCATTTATTCAGGATTGGGCTCCATAGCAGTTATATCCATTTTATTAAGTTATTCAGTAATTCCTTGTGGTGGGATCTATCTTAAATTTTGTCCATTTTGTTCCATCTCTATTGTTTCTTCTCTACTGCAACTACGGCATCCCTCTTGTGCTACAGACACTATTGCTCCCTACACCCTTTCCTCTGTTGCAGATCTAGTCTACGATCCCCGTCTGCTGCCCCTCTCAACCATTGCTGACCTCTGCTCTGCTACTGCTGCCTCCATTTCTCCTACCGTTGCCACTGATTTTTTTCCCTCATGGCTTGGTGCCACATTGGTTTCAATACAAACTTCATCAACATAGGGCACTACATAATCGTTAATCGACAATGTTGAATTGAGTTCCTTTGTTTATTCCACACAATATCTTCGCAAATTATGTGGCGGCTTAGTAACCTAATTTTTGCCTAAATATTTGGAAGGAGCTTGCTGGATTTTACCGTAATTCATGTTTTGAAACATTAAAGTTGCATGGAGCAGTCAGCGTTCCACACAATTGCCTATTCATGATATCTCGAAACCCCCTAAATCCCAATCTCTTCATCCACCCTCAGACAATGGTTCAATAAATAATTTCAACCTTAGTAGCAGGAATCTTCTAAAAAGGGTGCGCTCCCTAGACGGGAGCTCACTCCTAACTTATCGGGCCGTTAAGGCAATTATTCTCTTACTTTTAAGGGAATTATGCCATTGTGGAAATAAGAAAATGAGAATCATATTAGTCAAGAAGTTTTGCAAATTGAAAATATATATCTTCCAATAATTACACTTTAAGGTCGGAAATTTTTTTGGTATCTGTCACTTTTCCTTTAATGGTTAATTATTTAAAGATTTAAAGATATTTTATATAATTTATATATGCTCCTTAGGGCGCTCCCAACCTTAGGAGCTTCTAGGTGCCTCCGCTCTCCCGCCCCCGCTTCATGCTACTAAGATTTCAACACAAGCTTCACCCACATTAGTTTGCTTGGTGGTTTAGTACTATGACGAAAAGTCAAAAACACTGCACTTGTCTTAAAGGAAAGAGATTAGTTTGCACCCTATCAATAAACAACGTTCATTGCGCCAAAATAATGCTTCAGTAACTATATCAAAAGAGGCAAGATAGCGTGGCACTATTGCACATAGCATTCATTGGCAACCAGCCTAGAACCATACATTTTCATAACTGAGGTTATTTAATGCTTTGTTCTCTTTGCTCTTTGAAAAGAATTTTTCAAAAAATTCCCCCTAGATTCCCCCTACTTCCAACATTTCTCTCTCTATCTCTCTCCACTTATTACCCCTACTATTTTTCAAAAAACTTTTCAAAACACAAACCAAACACAGCATTATCCTTTTCTACAGATACCTACTATCAAATATTGCATCCCACCCCCTTTCCAAATGGGGGAAGAAGCACGTTACCAGCATACCTGGACCACTAACATTCCTATTGAAATCCTTTCAGCATATCAAAACATCAATAGCAGATTTCCCACAAACAACAAATTTTTAAGTTCTTATACCTACAGTGCAAAAGCATGAACTTTTGCTTAGACTCCACTTACTACTTTATTTAGTTGTAAGAAAAGTATCCCAGGATGGAGGTCCATATCAGATTACGGAAACATGACTCTTGAATGCTTTCCACGGCTAGGGTTACAATTCACGATTCTTCTCCATTCAATACGGCTAGGGTTACAATTCACGACTTGACACAATTCAATGGGTCATCGATACGAATAGGTTCCATGAATCGAAAATAGCTGTGAGTCGTAAGTGAATTGGTGGACCCAATCGGCGAATCATTCAATTCACTTTCAATTTGCTAAATTCAATTTTGACTCTTTTTTGGACTCTTCATTGTTGTAGAATGGTTCAACTATTTTTTTAAGGTCCTTAACATCATTATAAGCCATCTTTTGACTATATTTCTCTTATTTAATCTCAAATACAGATTTCCCTTTTGTTAAGTACTATACACAATAAAGGGGAAGATTTATTATAACCACCCTAAGGACCTTCGAAGGGTTTGTTTTGTACTTTTAACCTTAGTAGCAGGATCCTTCTAAAATAGGTGCACTCCCTAGAGAGAAGCTCGAATCGGTGCTCCCAAGATGAGAGCTTGATGGTAGCTTGCTCCAAGACAGGAGCTTATCGGGCCGTTAAGGCAGTTATTCTCTTACTTTTAAAGGAGTTATGCCATTGTGAAAATAAGAATATGAGAATCATATTAATCAAGAAGTTTTGCAAATTGAGAATATATGTAACTTCCAATAATTACACTTTAAAATCCAGAAGATTTTCAGTAAGTATCACTTTTCCTTTAATGGTCAAGTATTTAAAGATATTTTATATACATATTTTTATATAATCTATATATACTCCTTAGGCGCTCCCAACCTTAGGAGCTTCTAGGTGTCTCTACTCCCCCACACCCACTCCCGCTCCCTCTTCCGCTTCATGCTACTAAGCTTTTAGCTCTTTTCCATAGAGAAGACCATAACTACGTTTCACGAATCCTTACCTATTACTCCACATGATTATCAATTCATCGTTTAAAACAAGCTTTCAACTGATTTAGGTCTACAATTTTCCTCATCTCTTGCAAGTTGCAATAGAAGCAACTTACCTATTACTCCACACTCCACATGATTATCAATTCATCGTTTCAAACAAGCTTTCAACTGATTTAGGTCTAAAATTTTCATTTACAGCACATACATAAAAATATACACACATCTGTCACCAATTCAATAAATTTGCATTTCGGTCTAAAACATTTGTTACCCAAACCCATAAATATACTTTCCCACGTAGTATAGAAATAACGACCCAATCAGAGCGATTCACGATTCGACTCAATTCAAATCATGATTGGACAACCTTGCGACCCTGTCAACTAAAATGATTGGGTGCGTAATACAACCAAAATTTTCCAATAGAAGAAAATAGAACAATTTGCATCTCAAACTTCAACTCCGTCAACCTTAACCAAAGAACAAGGGGATTGCAAGGTTATATTGCGAAGGTATCAACATTGCTAGTACAGCATGGGCCAGGGTGAGAACACAACACCTTAGAACAGAAGAAATTGCATCATTATGTAATTCGATGTTGGTAATAGAGTGAACTGAAAAAGACATACCGAATCTACATCTACAAGTATAAGAACTTCAAAAAGGAAGATATAAGATTTTACAATTATAAGAGAGATAAGAATCTACAAGTATAAGAACTTCAAAAAGAAAAATATAAGAATATCCAGATGGAACCACGTAGCAAATCACACAAGGATCTAGCCAACATAAAACATAACACCAGGAACCTTAGAACCTAAAATGATACTCAATAACTAGATGGACAGTTTAACACCAATCAGAAAAAATTTAAGGATACTTACATGTGTGGCGGAATGGAGACATGACCCCTGAAAAGACGATAGGCATCTTAAACACATTTTACTTTATATGATATGCACTTTGATATCATCTTATAAACAAGAAAAACAGGAAAACAAACAGGGCGACTCACTGAAAAGTAATTTCACGTCAAGGCTGCAGCAATACACCTCCTGCGCATAGTCCTCCAGAATGACAAAGCCATGGATCAGATGCAATGCAACTTCATTAGAATGTGTATCTATTTGAAGACGCAAATAATACAAAACAACAGCAACCATTCATAGACAGCTCTCTCACTAAAATAGCAACCTCACTACAAGGTAATGAACACATTTTTAACTAACAAGAAGAAACTATTAAACTAAGAACATGCTAATGCATGTCCAGCCAGCAAACATAGTTGCATAGTTAGAAAGGTTCAGCAGATGCATTTCACTCCTAAATGGTTCAAACTGCAACAACCAGAAACCAATAACCAGAGAAATTCGCCAAGTGAATTACCATTCTGGAACTACCACGTCACTACTACTAAAAACCATCATGGAAAAACAAAAGCACAACTTCAATACACAGATCAAGCTATGTAGTTCAACGGGTCATAGAAAGCTCCTAGAAAACAAACCAAGGTACCTTCTCCAGAGTGCCTTTTATGCATCTAAAGCACTGAATGGTTGCTTCATAGCACTGGTAGAATCTCCTGAATGAAAAATAGAATTAGATTCTCCAAGATCCAAGTAGAAAATTAAATTGACAAGATTGATCAATTAAACTAAGAAAGACAAAAGGTAGTCAATGTACTACTGCCAAGGAACACTATCAATTAAAAACCCCAGAAACAGGATAAAAGTTCATACAACCACAATTAACCTTCAGGGCAAAGGAGGGAAAAGAGAACACAGAAATGGATACCCAGCAATCTTGGGAAGTAGTCTGAAAAGCTAAAAAATAACAAACATCTACAACTTGTACTCCAATATTCTGAAGCATTTCGTACCCACAGATGAAGTTCCAGGAACTCATCCGAAGTACAAACATATCAAAGATAAATGAGTATTTCACGTTTTTATTTTAAAAAGAAACAAAAAAAAACTATTAACGGTCACCATCAAGAATTATTACAAGCGGAAGAAAAAACGCCTTCGGCGAGTTGTCTTACAATAGAAACAGAAAACATTCCACTGCAAGGACCGCCAAGAGGTCTCCAGACTCTCCACACCAAACATCTTCTCTTCCAACTTCCACCACGCCAAGAGCTGTCCCCGGAGCTCTTAAGCCAGCATAGAGAAGATAAAGAAACATAAATGCTAACGGATTAGAGACTCATATAAAGATAGCCATTATGCACAAATATCTAGTGCAACTGCGTTTCTGGACTCAGAAAATCAGCATCATTTTTCACTTGCCCGTGATGAAAGGATGGCTCAGTGCCTGTGATACTGTTATCCTCTTGTCTGGATCTAACACAAAAACTTTTTCCAGAAGATCTCTGAAATTGGCTAGCATCTTCGGATCCTCACCAGGAGAGCTCATAAATACTGTAGCTATATCTTTTGGTTTGATTGTAGGGATCAACCTCTTCATAGTCTGCATAACAAATAAGAAAATCAATTAACTTGTACGAACAGGACACAGGTACATCTCAGAACAGGAAACAAGAAAAATATTACTTCAGGTTCTATGTCTACCTTCTTTGTAACAGGATCCTCTTCTGTGGCAAGAAAATTCAAATCCTGGTCAAAATGCTGTTCTGTAAAAGCTCCCTATCAGAAGTGGAGAAAAAAGAGGAGAGAGAAATTAATCAGAAACAAGAGAAGTGATGATGAAAACTAGATACCTAGTTAACTGCTAAATATCCCAACTAAAAGTGATAAATGAACAAGAGAAGTTAACAAAAAGAGGAACTTATACACAGCTCTGAATAAGTGAACCTGATACTTACCTTTCTGAGCATCTTCTTTGGGAATGAACCTTTTAATTCCATATGAAGGCGAAGCATGTCATTATTTGTAGCACCTGGGAAAAGGACTTTCCCGGAATAGAGCTCAAATAAACAACAACCAACTGACCAAATATCCATTGGGTGGTCGTAAGACAAGCCCAGAACTGCAGTAGAAGCAAAAGAATTTCTCAATGGTTCTCTTCCAGAAAAATAAAACATTATCTAGACATCCAGTGACAATAAAACAACTACAATACTTCGCTTATTGATAAAATCAATACAAAACTTGAGAGTAGTACGTACTTATTTCAGGGGAACGATAAAAGCGGCTCACAAGGTAAGGCGTAATTTCATTTTTACCAGCAAACATGGCATTACCAAAATCACAAAGTTTCAGCACATTTTTCGCTTCATTTACCTGAAAGGGAAAATGATCAGGACTGCAGAAGTTAAGACCAGCAAAGCAAATAAGTAAGCCAACTGTAATAGAATTCTCTGTACCTACCAGCATATTGTCCGGCTTTATATCACAGTGAAGAACACCACAGTTTCTGAGATGCTTTAGAGCAATAAAAAGTTGCTTCGCATAAGTTCGCACCGCAGTTAATTTAAGCCCAATGTTGCGACCAAACTTCTTTAAGACCTCACGCAGATTCATATGAAGGGATTCAAAAACTAAACAAAGATGATTCCGGTACTTAAAAGACGAAAGGAAACGAACACAGTGGCGCTTGTTGTCAGGATCAGCACCAACTAGCTTCTTTAATATGATCAATTCCTCCTTACCAGCCTTATGCCTGCATACATTCAAGTAAGAAAAGTAGTTAATTCACAGAAAATCAGGGCCTCTAGCAGTGTTGCCAAAACAGGGAAACAAAAAAAAAAAAATCCAAAATTAGCTCAAGAAAGCAAGAGGAAAGAGATTCATTAGTTACATGGTCTCATTGTTACGTATTATCTTAATTGCCACTTCTTCTGGATCACCAGGTCCAGCCTTAAGATCCTTCGCACGCACTACAGTTGAGAAGACACCTTTTCCATGAGCAGCAGTAACCTCATATCGGCCATCAAGTATTTCACCAAACCGGTGGCCTGCGTACAAAAATGTGAAAGCATGAGAAGAGGTGAAGATAATCAACTCAAAACATCACAAGGCAACAGGTTGTGAGACAACATTGAAAACATACAGGGAAATGATTAATAAGCAACGAATTACTTACTATAATACCCTTCAGCATCATCCCAATTGTCATGAATACCACTTCTTTCAATTGCCAAACCATCTCCTTTCCCCTGTAAGACCAAAATACATGCATGGTGACTCAGTTTAACTATGAACGACATCGGTCACACATGGATAGTGCAGAAAGCAATGTGGGAGGACCAACAGAAATTTAAAAAGCTTTCACATCTACTAGAAAAATTTATCACAAGCTGAACTAATCATCATTGAGCCAGGAAAATGCAATATATTATGCGGATTAAAAATGCAACACGGTATTAACATGAATAGATCTTAATTCATCCACAGCAGATAATCATCCGTCCTTGACTCAATCAGATGGAAGTCGGTAATCAATTATCAATATAGAAAACGTAGTTTTAGCATCCGATAAGCGAAACCTTTGATCAGTCAAAATATCCAATCAAAGTGAGCTGGATCGACCATTATTTAGTGAGTAGTTGTCGACAACTTCCCAAAAAGAGCTGTCATTTGAGAGCGGCATCTTCTTCTCCAATTCTAAAAGTAAGACACTATCCGAAAGTAAAAAGACTTGGATAAGAAATATCAACCTAAAACAAACAATAATAGGTAGGCAATGTAATTACACTTATACAATATATATACATGTAACTTTGGAAACATATTACAGATTCAATAGTAATGTACAACACATTGAAAAGCAGCTCTTGTTCAGTTTCTCGAATACTGACATCGTCTAGCTTTCAAAAAATGTCAAATAGGATGTTATAAACACAACACTTACTGTTTTACGAACTCCAGCAGGCGACTCTCCAAAAATGTCATCCCGAAAGATATCATCTGACCTTTCACTCTGCGAAATCAAACGGAAGAAAAATCATTGACCCATATAGAAACCACCATAAAAATATGTAGATAGGATACTAACAATAAAATAATATGGGAATCAAGCTTTTTGTCAGAAATCAGAATCAGGGACACATAAGAAAAGAGGCAATCCAAGCAGTAAAGAGACGCAATACTTCAACAAGTACATTAACTTTTTGGCAACAAATCACACCTTAGGAGTACCCTCTCCCAGTCCTCCAGCACCACAAGTCCTCTCAAAAGAAGATATCCCATTTTGTTGCGGAGATTTTCCCACATTAAATGATAAGTCAGTAACACAGGTATCGACACCTACACTCCTGTCATCAAGAGTTTCTGGAGTACCACTGACGGTAGCTGCCACCTGAGAAGTTTGTTCAACATCGTCTGTACCTGTCCATGTCCATTAATTGTCAGCATAAACAGATATCACATCGTAATACAACTAATATTGAAATGCAAGATAAAGATATGTGTTGAACTGTCAGCGTCAATTATCAATGTCCCTAAAAACATAACTCGCAATTAAGCACATCCAAATACTGGAGGAACTCAAAGCATTTAAGCTAAATCCAACTAGTTAAAAACACTGGCTAATTAATGAACAAATAAGGTATTGCACAATTGACCCTCACGTGCAACACGTGGCAATTTACATGAATAGGTCACACACAATAAACCCATAAAATGTCAGAAATACAAAGGCCTAACAATACTGGTACACAATATTTATCTAAACTTCAGTGAGCTCAATGCTTGAAAGCAAACTAGGCCAATTGATCCACTAAAAATTCTAAAATTACTAATCTCTCTAACCCAAAGCAACTACTTGACAATTTTTAGACATGAAATAGCAAGGTGTGTATCTCAAAGAAACTCACCCTTATCCTCCGACTGAGGCTCGTGTCGTTGATTTAACTGCTTACATTTATATTTTTCAAGGATAGCTTGCCTTCGCCTTCTACTTTCCTCCTTGATTCTGTTAAGATCTTCTTCCTCTTCCTGCTCCTCAAGTTGCAAAACCATCCTCTCTTGATACTCATCTTGTTCAACTTTATCTCTGCCGCCAAAATAACAAAAGATGTAAGCATCACAATGAAGCAAAACTCCAGTTCCCAAAACAAACAGGGGAGTGATTTTCACTCCCTTTATGATATCCACGCTCCCTTTATTGTATTTAGTGTTGGAAGTGTATCTACTTTTCATCACTAAAAGACAAAAAAGGAGTGTGGATATAAAAAAATGAAATGTGAAAATCAATTTCCAAACAATAATATGAATGTTTATGAAGAACAACAACCTTTTAGATTTCTCTTCATGCTCAGCCAGAGTACCAATTTTAGCAGAATGAGTTTTTTGTGGATCATTTTTCCTGGCCCCGTCCCTGTGGTCTGTTTCATCACGTCTCCTACGCCTGGAGTCATAGTACCAATCTCGATTATCAAAACCATCATCAGCGTGTTTCTCGTAAATACGATGCCTGGTAGACATTTCTTTATCCCTTTCTCTGTCTCTACTTCTTTCCCTTCCGCTCTCCCTATGCCATTTCCTCTCCTTCTCGCTCTCCCTCCTCCTCTCTCCCACCCTTTCTCTGTCCTCTCTTTCCCTGTCCTTTTCTCTCTCCCTATCTCTATCTCTATCTCTATCTCTATCTCTATCTCTATCTCTATCTCTATCTCTCTCTCTATCTCTATGCCTGGCCCCACCAATTCCTCTCTCCCTGTCCCGGTCCTGTTCCCTCTCCCTTTTCCTATCCCTATCCATGTCCCTACCCGCCCTATCTCTGTTCCAAGTCTCCCGACTACCCTCCCTCTCTCTGTCCCAAGTGTCTTGGCTGTGGTGCCGGTCCACTCGCCTTGTAGTAGATCTGCCATAACTAGAACTACGTTCCCTTTCTTTATCCCCAAACAAATCTCTATACTCATGTCTGTGTTCTCTATTCTGTCCAACCATTTTGTCATCATCAGAATCACAAATACTTCTCCTGTTATCCGGGTATTGTGGAGAATCCCTTTGATCTGTTTTTTTCATGAGGGAAGCCCTTTCTAGAACACTTTGCGACCCAGACCTTCCCCTTTCCTCATCATGCGACTTTGATCTATTCCTACCAAGAACCTCTTCACACAATTTGGCATTTAAAGGTGAGCCTGGCACATTTTTCTGCCTGTCCCCATTGTTTTCAGACGTCAAGGACTTCATATGGACCCTCGAATCAATGTCATCATCATAGTAGCTCCTTACCTTGATGCTTCCTTCAAGAGGAGGGGACTCAGACCCTGTATCTGGCATATAGTTTTCCCTAATAGATTCCAGTCCAATATCACCATTCATGCAAAGATCAGAACTTGCATTCCCCAGCAAACCAACATCTTTAAGGATTTTACTACCATCAATCGAAATAAAATTTTCAGTTGGGGTCACATTAATCACCAAAACCTCATCACTCTTGTCCTCCTCTGACAACTTTGAGTGAAGAAAACTTCTACCCAAACTGCCTTCCACAGTATGACTAGATTTAAGGCCATACTCATCATGAGCTATGTGAATTCCCTGCATAAATAACATACATAAAATTGATCAAGGGCACAAATTCCAGGTACATAAGCACCCAACATGAGGAGTAAAAAAGGATGCTCGATAAAAACATGTAAAAAACAAAAGCTTCTAACCAGTTAATAAAATATTGAAAGCCATCTGTCTTCGGGACACAGCTAGAATAAATTCTGCCTGAAAAAAATAAAAAGAAATCGTGGAGTGCAAATCTGTTTGGAATACAAGTCCCGCATCTGTATGGTGGTTCTAACACGTTTAGAAGGAATCAGAAACTCCATGTACTCCAACAATGTCATTATGAACACAGTTTACGATAAAATCACTCAGGAAAACACAAATCAATAGGCAGCTCTGCTTGTTTGCTGAGAAACCTACCTACTTTGGTTTCTAACTTTCTACCCACCCAATTTAGTGTCCCACTTGATTTAGAGCATCTCCAACACTACAAGAATTTAGGTGGTCCAAAAACCTTAAAAAGTGTAGAATTCCCAACTACCCACCGGCTACGAACATACTCACGCCTATATTCTCTATTTTAGCTATTCATCCAATCTAACGTAACATGGTTGAATGAACTTGATTATCCCCCAATGGAGGTCTAAACTTAGCTAGTGAAAAGAACCAGAGTCGTTTTAGCTATTACACTAGGTATTTACTCTGGAAAGAATGTTCCAAAATCTCACGAAACGCTAAAAATTTAGTGATCCAAAGCGACCCCCGTGGTTTTAACTTTTCCAGTAATGTCAGATGTTATAAACTAAACCATACATGGATTGGAGCTTTGGTAAGACAACATATGAATTGGTCATTTCTCCAAATATGTGCATTCCAATATCTTAACAATAACCCACAATCAAGCATGTCACTTATCACCATTCCAGCTAATATAGGGCCGGAGGTATTTTCCCTAGACAAGTAAACTAGGTCACTAGAGAGTAGAGTTTTGGAGCAGTGAAAACAGCTCGTGGCTGGCTATTTTCATTTGAGCCTTCCTTTACAGGCCTTTAGGATTGAGAAGAAGCGACAAAAAAGGAAAGAGTTCGGCATTTCACCAAAATAGATAAAGAGTTCGGCATTTCACCAAAATAGATAGATTTCGCGAGAGATAAAGTTGGGATTCAGATCCTCACAATGCACAAGAGTATGAGTCCTCTGTGGAACCCATACGAGATACCTCCAACAAACTGTTTGGAGCAGTTACAGGACAGGATCCTTTTCTGTAAACATACTAAACACAAACCAATAAAAACTCGTACTTTTTCTTCAATTCTCACTTCTTCAGTAGTTCCAACAAGTGATAGAATTCTACTTCTATTCCCCCACCCCCCCCCCCCCCCCCCCCCCCCCCCCGGTTTGAGAAGCTCTACAACTACAAAGTGAAAAAAATTTCAGAATTCTACTTCTATTCCCACCCCCCCACCTGTTTGAGAAGCTCTACAACAACAAAGTGAAAAAAATTCCCTATGACCCAATTACCAAGACATAGAAAGAACAAATTCTGCGGATATCTTGCCCGGCGTCTCTCGACAACCAAGCACATAACAAAAGAAAATACGAAACTTATGACACCGAATTGCGTTTATGGGATTCACTCCGAACTTCAGCCGCCTTAATTCCACCAGACTCCACGTCCACTCCATTCTCCTCTCTTACAAAATTGAAATTTTTACTCTCCCCCAAATTTACCAAGTGCAAAAAAGAACAGATTTTGCAGATTCCAAGCAGTTAATAGAAGAAAATACCAAATGTAAACGAACAGTAAAGAGGAATTTCAACCCACCGAATTGCGATTATCGGATTCACTCCGAACTCCGCCCAAGTCCTCGTCTTCTTCGACAATCTCCCCTTCCTCCATATCATCATAATTAGGTCTCGAATTCGAGGACGGAAGAGGGAGAGGGAGAGGGAGAGTAACCTCTTCCACCTCTTCTTCTACCTCCCGTTTTCTTTCGTCTTCGACTCGGACTTCTTCTTCTCCGTGCTTTCGGCTGCTGTGGCGGCGGTGGTGCCGGTGACGATGGTGCCGGTGCTTGCGGCGTTTCGAGGGCTCTTCCGCGTCGCCGTCGGGAGAGGAACGGCGGTGCTTGCGACGGGTGGGTTCTTGGGCGTCGCTCGCCATGGTACTCTCTCTCTCTCTATCTGGAAGAGGAAATCTAGGGTTAGGGTTGGGGGAAAATTGGGGGTAAGATCGAGATGAAATTATTGAAATTATTGGGGAACTTGAATATGCAAAAGGAACGAATATGTGATTTGGATTAATGGCAATCTGTTAAGGGTAAACAACGTTAGACCCCCCTCAACTAACCCTCATTTTTACTTTGCCTCCTTAATTTTTGAACTCAATACTTAACACCCTCCTACTATATGTGTATCAGAAATAACTATTGACGCTGCAACTGCCCCAGACCTGTCATTGGCCTAGCTCCGTCCGGATGGAAACAACTGCAACCTCAGGATCCGTCGTCCAAAGACTGAATCGAGCCAAAACTTCTACACATGTTTCCACGGCATAAAAGTCTGTTTTAAGTTCTTCAATCCTTCGTGAGATGGTCGCTATTTCACGACAATTATTTTTTGAGATCGGCCACTTTATGCATGTATTGTAAAAATTAGGCTGACTTCCACTCTTTCACGGATTCGAAATCACATGAATTTTGTTATTGTTGTCGTGATAAGGTGAAAGTAGTGAACTTTGATAAATGTAAAAATAGTAAATCAATCTACTTCCCTATGCACGGTGATTGATTTTATTGTGTTATTTTTGGCATTTGAACAGATGGAGCCCACCTCAATTCAAGTGGAATGAAAATGGAAGAATTCCGACCCATGCTTATTCAAAATTGGTGCAATAATGGAGAGTGCACCTTCAGGGAAAACAAAAAATGGAGAGAGCTAATTAAGAAGGACCAACCCTATTAGAAGCAGCCCGAAGAGGTACATTTAAAACTTCTAAGCCATTCATTCTACTTGATTCGATTAAATAAATTTAGCTACCAAAAATAAGCCACGCAGTTGCGTTTTGTGTATTGGTAGACTCCGTTCCAGAAACTTTCTTAAAAAATAAACAGCTTATTTCACATTTTCAAACTAAAAAATAATATAAATAAAAATAATTTTTAAAATTTTTTTTACATCGTATAAAAGATCTCATCAAGATCTTTCAAACAAGATCCATATTGTATATTTTTAAATTTTAATAAGCCCATAATTTTTGAGCTTGAAATCGCCTTCTTAAAAAATAAACAGTTTATTTTGGTTCTGGAACGGGACCGTAGTGATATAAATAACAAAAGTTCAACCTATGACTAAGTTCTAAGAATATTTACAATACTATAACCAAAAGTAAAACGTTTTTAAAGTTAACAATGTTAGTGTAAAATATGACTCACAATACTATAATAAAACTTAACAACCTCCTTAGAAATAATTAGAAATAATCAAATTTTAAACTTTGGATAACCAAAACTAGCAACTTTTTGAAAATAACTAAATTAATAGACCCTAATGTCCGAGATGTTCGGCGTTTTCCGGGAGATGTGTTCCGGGAAGTGAGTTTATTACTGTTTTTCTGTGTTTTCTACCGGCGGGTCTCTCCCGTCCGGTGTCTGTACCAGGTTGTAACGGTGTAGACACCCCATTTTGGACTGTTCAGATAATGCCATTTTCGATCTTTTATTTCCCCTATGATGATTATGATACAGAACAGTCTGAGGACGATGGTGTGTTTGAGCTTTGAGCGTCCCGAACCTCTTTCAAACCCCCTTCAAGCCAGAGCCAAACAGCCCCAACAAAATCCATACTGGCTTACGCCATTGTTCCATTGGCGCACGCCAGTTAACTGCCACGTGTCGGTCATCGACCGTTGACTCAGTTCTAAATGGCGCACGCCAGTAAATATGTGGCGCACGCCAGTCAAGCCCAATAAAATCAACTTTATTAAGCCACATGGACGAGACTTTTGTGCCACCCTGACGTCGGCCACAGTCTCCCTGATGATTACATTCGGCAGGGACGTCCTCCTTCTCTCCTACACCCCCCATCAAGCCAAGTCCCATGCATTTAATGCATGGGACGCTCCCTTCTTGACCCAACCAACCAAATAAGGCCTTAGCCCAACTAATCTCAGTCCCTCTCTCCTCTATAAATACCCCCTTTGCATTCATTTGCATGGGGTTAGCCACATTAAGGAGTGCAATCCTTCTCCTTCTCTCCTCTTGCTCTCTATCTCTCCTCTTCCATTGAAAGAGAAAAGAGGGCAGCTCTCTTCCATACACCCCACTAATGTCTAGTCACCATCCAACCTCCATCTTCAGCCTTTAAGCTCAAATACCACCTTCAAAATCTCAATACAAAAAGGTATACCACATTTGTGTTCCATTCTGTTTTCAACTCCTGATGGGAACCAGTAAGGCCCAGGCTAGTAAGCAATACTAGTCCTGGCCTTAAACTGGTAAAATACGACAATCGTATGAGATGAATCATGGCGCACGCCAGTACAGTTATGTCGTACGCCAGTCACGGCAGTACGTGCAATGTTGGCATGGGGATCATCGATCATTATTTTTGCTTACTTACATTTCTGTCAATCACCCTTGCATGCTAATAATCAGTTTATTGTTTTCTGTATGTTTAAAGCTGCTTAGTTGTAATGGTTAATGCTTACTTCTTATTTGTTTAGAAGGCCTCTCGGATCCCTCTGGTCATGATCCAGAACCCAGATGATGCAAAGTCAAGCATTGGATTAAGGACAAACTGGCGTACGGTCTTCTATGACTGGCGTACGGCAGTGTTGCCCAGGATCCAATGGCTGGCCCTTGCATCTTAGCTTAGTTTTGGCCTCTTTTTTGTCCCCACACTATTTTTGGGGCATTCTGTTGTCTTTCATGGCTCTAAGTCATCTCATCTGTCTGTAACTATATATATCCTGCTCTGATTAACTGCGTGGTTTGTTCTGGGTGTGCACTGGTCCTTTTCCAGAGCCCAAAGGATTGCAAACAAAGACTGAGAAACTAGGTGAGTGGAGTATGCCAGTTAGGTTGTGGCGTGCGCAGGTCTTATCAGCATGCACTGGTTCGGCCAGTGCATGCTGGTGCAGAGCCTGTTCATGACCCTTCAGGGCAGCGTACTCCAACTTATTCGGGTTGCTCAGTGCTTGTTCTCAATCTACATTTATCATTGCAAGCAAGTCATCCATAAACATTTTGTCACATAATTGCAATGTGTTACAGTTTTAATCCCGTTATCTGTTCCCCCGCCCTAATTGGCTAGAAAATGATCAAATGAGAGAAAAATGCAAAAGCTTTATAAAAATGCCTGAGTAGAGACCGATCTCCGGATTGGGCGAGAGGGGTGCCATAAAACCATTCCCCTCTCGTAACCTGGCTCCCGAACCTCAGATATCAAAGGTGACGACGGACCGGTCTACGCCTTTTTCAAAATCAAACAAACGTGGCAAACGTTTTCTGAGTTCGGTTCCTTGGGTGTCTTCACCGCTAAAACCCGAGTGGCGACTCTGAATCAAGGCGTTTTGCCGCGCTTTTTCCAAAGAGGGCCGCACCCAATTTTTCATAATAAAAATTTTTGGGGGCGCATGCCCACAATCGGGTGGGTGATAATATTGTTTGTTTTTGGCTAGGGTTTAGCTTGTTTTCTTAGGGTCTGTTTTATTTCGTGTTATTGTAACCTGGATTTCGTTTTTGGTCTCGCCATGGTCTCATGGGTCTGGCTTTGCCGGTGCATGTGTCCCGTGACTGAAGCTCGCCATGACAGCGGGGGCTTGCCCGGAGTGGCATCCTTTTGCTCGTGGCTGCGAGGGCTCACTGATTTCGTCGGTGACTCTACACGCTATGAGCCGACCGGCATCGTGTTCAAAGAGCAGTTCCGTGGGGGTTACTAGAGATTGCATCAGTGTTTCGTGCCTATGGTTTAAGCTGGGTTTTCCGCTGAATACTCTACTACCAAATCGAATGGCCAAACCCAAGTCATAACGCATGTACAAGTGCGCAAGCAGTACTACGAGCGTGTCTTTTACAATGTCCCGAAGGACTAAAATTTGCAATAGCAAGGATTGAGAGCGGAGGGCCATACTGAAGGATTATGTGACTAGATCCAAACCCAAAGGGATAGAGATACCCAGTTAGCACGGAAGAGATCCAGCAAGTAACAAGTTGAGGCACTTATAGCAACTCCTCGGCACACATTGCTAGCTGCAAACTCCGCCAAACCATCAGAAATCGCTTGGGCAACCAAAATGAGTAGATAAGGCGAAAGGGGATCCCCTTGCCGAATTTCACAAGTTGGCACGAAGGATCTGGATCTCTGCCCATCAACCAAAATAGAGAGTGACACCGTGGTAATACACTGGCGTATCCAACCCACCCATTTCTGACGGAAACCCATAACCCGCAACAAACTAAGAAGAAAATCCCAGTTAACTCGATCATATGCTTTATTCTTATCCAGCTTTAAAGCAAAGAAAGCTTTCTTGCCATTCCTCTCTTTCCGTATAAATTCCAAGGTTTCATGCACAATCATAATATCATCCGAAATGATCCGCGAAGGCACAAAACCATTCTAAAATCGGTAAATCAAGCAACCCAAAATGGACCGAAGACGATTAACCAACACTTTCGAAATCAACTTGTACAACACATTGCACAAACTTATAGGCCTAAAATCCCCAACCCTCTATGGATTAGGGACCTTAGGGATCAAGGTAATAATCGTGTGATTCAATTCCTTTAATAAATAACTAGATTCAAAAAAAGAAAGCACTGCAGCTGTAATCTCATTGCTCAACCAATCCCAGTTTTCCTGATAAAAAGCAATGACAAAACCATCTGGCCCTGGCGCTTTAAAGCCAGACATTTGGAACAAAGCCTTTAACACCTCTTCAGCTGTAAATGGACGGTCCAACTCCTGGTACTACTCCTCCGTGAGCCTAGACTTAACCATCTTGAGCAAATCCGAATCAACTCCCACCTCATTGCCACCCCCCCAATTGTAGAACAGAAGACCCACTACCAACTCCTCCACTAGGTCCCTTGCATTTGGAAAGCTCCAAAAAATGCTCAAGAAACATTTCCTCAATACGACCTGGATTTGTCACTATATTACCCGTTGTATCCATAAGAGCAACAATCCTGTTTCGTCTTGACGTGATGGTCGCCGAACGATGAAAAAATTTTGTATTTCAATACCCCACCTCCAACCACCTTTGTTTAGAGTGCTGAGCCCAGTAAAGTTCCTCTTTTGCTAGCAAACCTTCCAACTCCTGCCTAACCCCCACATCTTGCTCCAACCACAAAAATCTATCCTCTAAACTTAAGCCTCTGTTAAATTGGGATTGAATATGCGACAACCTATGCCAATTCGCAAGATGCCTCAACAATAATTTTTTTTGCACCATTCTAAAAGGTTACTGATCCCGCTATGGGAATATCCCAAACTTTCCTAGTAACTTGACTAACATCCTCACAACCAATCCGGCCTTCTTCAAACCGAAATGACCTTCTCCTTTTCGGCTTCTGCCAGTGAGTATCTAAAATATAGGACTATGATCCGACCGCTGGATCGGCAAAATAGAAAGAGATGCACTCGTGAAAATCTAATTCCACAAAGAATTCCCCATAGCCCTGTCCAGCTTCTCAAAAGTAACAAACTCAACACTCCTATTATTAGACCAAGTAAAATTAACTCCAAAACTGGGGATATCAGATAACCCCCACTTGTCCACAAAATCTTGAAGCCAGCCCAACCCCTGAGTGCTCCGCCCAGAGCTGGACCACTTCTTCTCATGATTAAGCACTTGATTATAATCGCCAATAATCATCACCAGCCCAGAGAGCTGACCCACCTCATCAATCATCAATTTCCAGAAGGCCTCTCTCTCCTTCAAAACCGAAGGACCATACATCAAAAATAAAAACAAATCCCCATTAATAGCATCCAAAATCTTGAAAAGAAGAAACCTCATGGACTTCTTTATGACACAAGCATTTACCGAGTCATCCCAAGCCGCCCACAAACCACCCCGACTACCCATGGCATCAACCCCAGAGTAAAATTTGAAACCCATGTTAAGCTCCATTTTTTGCAGAGAGTCCACACTACACTTAGTCTCCATAAGGAAAAGAAGATTAATTCCATTGCCCCGAGCTAGAGATTTCGTTGTTCAAACTGTGAGGGGATGGCCCAGCCCTCGATAGTTCCAGCTCAGAATTTTCATGGCAATGGACAAGGTTGATGAGGGCCAACCTCCTCCAAAACCCCATTTTTTGAATCATTGACCTTACCTTGACTCAAGTTCCTACACCACGACCAGATGAAATGCCGAAACTCTTCTGCCAAATGTTGGTTGCACTCCAATTCTTCCACACCTTCGTCCTAAATGGATAACCGAGGCCTCCTCACCCTGGTCTCCGACCCAGACTCCTCATTGACAGAACTCTGCTGAAATCTTTGAGTCAAAAGAGCAACCGATCGATTCCACCGAAACCGCTGCAAATCTTGATTGACTTTTTGTATTGAAACATCCTTAATTTCCTCTTCCCATACCGGATTGTCATACTCATGCACAGACCCAACTCCCCCCCTCCCCCCCACCCAAGTCAACACCTAAAATCTCAGAGGTCTATTTTTTCCTTAAAGAGAGAACACACTGACCTTCTCCCTGGGACGCATTGAATCAAAATCGCTCCTTCGCTCGCCTAACCTCCACAACCCCAACTTCCTCTCCTTGCGCAAAATCCCCAGAAAAAGAGGATCCCGAAACCAAATTTGTCCCAAAAAATCAATTTTGCGAAGTCGGAGTTGTTTGTAAGTCCTAATATGCAATTAAGAGATGTGGATTGATTAAAGCGTATATTTGGTGTCAGATGTGTTGATAGACCTGGGGTCTATTTGGGTGCTAATTTGGATTTTTCTTGTCGGAAAGGGAGTCTTTTTTCTCGCGTTTCAGACAAGATTCAAGTTAAACTTAGTAATTGGAAGATCCCTTTATTGCCTTTTGCAGCCAGACTAGTTTTGGCTAGGCATGTCATGCTGACTATTCCAATCTATTTGCTCTTTGTGTTTTCACGCTCCTATGTATTTTTTGAATCAAGTTAAAAAGGGTGGTTACTCATTTTTGTGGCATGGTGAGAAGGAAAAGGATATAGTTTGGCGAAAACGGAGTATTTGTTGTTAGCAAGATTTGGGGTGTTTAAATCAAGCGTTGTTAGCTAAGATGGCGTGGAGGATTTTAAAAATCCTGACTCACTTCTTTCATCGGTTTTGCATGGAAAATATTGCTCCCACACAGATTTTCTTAATGCTAAGGCTGCTTCTAATGCGTCCTGGGGTTGGAGATGCATTCTATGGGGGAAGACGTTGTTGAAAGAAGGCTTAAAATGGAGAGCAGGTAGTGGGAATAAGGTGGATGTATTTAAGGAGGAATGGATTCCTAAATCCTCTAATCCTTATGCTGGTAGAGATATGTCTCGGCTTTTTAATAATTTCAAAGTGGCTGACTTGTTTGATCAAGGCTCTAGAGTGTGGCGTATGCCTTTGGTCTCTATGCTTTTTCCGAGAGAGAGAGCTCAAAAAATTTCAGAGGTGTATGTTCCAATCTCTAATGTGGAGAATGATGCGGTGTGGGAGCATTCTAAAAATGTTGTTCTTTCGGTTAAGTCAGCATACCTGTTTTAGTTTTCAAAATCTCATAGTCAAGTTATTGAGAAGGTTGGAGATCTGTTTGGACCATGGGGGAGAGTTTGGGGCTTGGGTTTGCCTCCAAAGTACTACTTGTTTATTTGGAAGGTGTTGCACCAGATTTTAGCCGTCAAGAATGCTTTGTTAAGAAGGAATGTGAGTGTTGATCCGAGTTGTCCTATGTGTGGTCAAGAGGTGGAGACAATTGAGCATTTATTTTGTCAGTGTTGGTTTGCTAAAAGGGTGTGGCGGGCTTCACATTTGGGTTTTAATTTTGATGTGGGCTCTCCAGTTTTGTTTGGGATTTGGTTTGCGAAGTAGTTGACGGAGGCGCCCTCTTTGGAGTTGGTTTGGGACTCAATTTTTATTTTGTGGTCTATTTGGTGGGTGTGTAATGACGATGTATTTCATAATGTTGACTGTGACTTAGTTAATCCTTTGGATAATGCGTTGGCCTGCTTTTCAGGCCTCAAGAATTCATGCAAGTTCAGGAAGAAATGTGAGTTGCAGGATGGTTGGCATTTTTAGTGTTTGTTGTGGAGCTGTTCTGAGTTGCAGTTTGTGTTTGGAAGAGGAGGGGATGATGTTCGGGGTTTGTTTCTTTTCCTTACGGATGGTGCGTGGCAGGCCAATACAAAAAGGGGTGCGATGGCTTGGGTTCAAGTAGGAGATGGTGGGCAAGAGGTGGCATATCAAGTAGCCAGGTGTAGCTCCTTTTTGGTTGCTATGGTAGAAATCAGGGCTAGTTTGTTAGTGCTAGATTGGGCCTTTAGTCAAGGGTTGCGGGAGATTTTCTTGATTGTGCAACTTTTGTGTAGGGACTTCTCAATCCTACAGATGCCGAGTTTAGCTTGCAAACAGCTCTTATGGATTTGTATTCCTTATGTAGTCATTTTAATGTAGTTAAAGTTGTTAAGGTGAATAGGCAAATAGTGCAGGCTGCTCATATGAAAGCAATGGCAACTTTATTGAACTTGTCATCTTGTGTTTTAATTTAACGCATTGAGTTTATTTGTCGAAAAGTTCTATTCACAGCGGCTCTTGTAGAGATTACTTACTCAACTGTTGAAGAGATCCATCAACAATCTGCAGTTGAGAAAGACCTTTAGTGTAAGACACAGTAGTGGTTTCTACCAAACAGCTACACGAGAAGACTTTGGAGCTCTAAAACATAATAAATTGCATTCAAAACTGCTGCCCATGATTGGAAAGGCAATTTGGCCCTTCAGGCTACTGTTATGGTACACATCAATACAGGGTAAAGGATTTCCTTCCATAGATATAGCATATAAGTCACTAAATCCTAACCTAGCCTAAGTCACATCAATGGATTACATGTACATCTAAACCGACTAACCACTTCTGAGAATCAGCTAAACTGAGAGAAAGGCATCACATAGACATAACCAAGCTGGTTTTTAGGAGGGACAGCCGAGGAACGAAATGGATATTCCCGCAGGTACTTACAGTTGTCACGGTCAACTTTCAAGGCTTTAGGAATAAAGAAACCATCAAAGGTGCCTGTTGCCACAGCTTCTGGACTGCCTTTATTTTTATCACCAACATTATCAAGCTTTTGAAATGAATTTCCACGCCTTCTCTTTCCCAATGACTTCCACCTCAGTTGAGCAAGCATTGCATCTTTTGAAGATCGACCACTTCAAACTCTTTTACCTTGTGCACGACAGAGTCCTTTTGAGATAGTTGGATCCCATTTCATCGCTGACGGTAGCTTTTTCCGGTTCCACATCAACCATAATATTCTTCGTATCAAGGCCAGACAATATCGAGGTCACAAGATCTGGTCTCTCCTTAATATTTTGCCACCTATTTCCCAGCCATTCTTCAGAAATTCTCAAGTTGGAGATACCACAGATCAAGTCCCGTTTCTCTCCTGCAAGAAAAAAAAAAGGATAAATAAATATGGTGCATCAATCTAATTTTCAATGCAATTTTGAAATATTTTTTTTCTACTATCATAAGAAGAATCTTAAGGAGCTAACCATTTCATACCTAGGAAATAAACACAAACACTATCCTGAGTTTCTTTCCGAAGCACAATCCCCTCCCACCATCCATCATGCCACCAGACATCAACAACTGCCCCAGAATTTACGAAAGTTTTGCACTTATTAGACAATAAGGTTGGCCTAACGGTTGTCCTACCACCCATTCGGAGTCCCAATGGATCGGGAACAGCAACCTTGGATGCCAAAACCCATTCCTGCAGTATCAATTAAGATAAATGGTAAGATAAGTATAAAATTTGGGCCAAAGTTAACATGAGAATTCAACATTTCAATGTTCCATTATATCTAGTTTTCCTGATCGAAGGCAAGAGGAAAAAAAAGAACTAAGGACTACTAGTATTTTCACCTCAACATAGTTATTTTCGTTATCACCATTCTTGATATCTTGATATTGCACCTTGACTTTATCCTTGTGCTGCTTGATGATAAGTGCTCTAAACCGACATCCTCTCAGGCCACTGTCATGTGAGAACACTTCAACTTGAGAACCTCTGGCTAAATGCTGTGGAGGATTTTGCAAGATGGCTTGCTTTCCAGACATACAAGCAACAGATTGGCCATTCTTTGTATTGCAAACCAAACTGCCATGAAAATTACGGATATCCAAATAGGGGCTTAATGACTCTTGTTTGTTAAAAGCCAGGTCACCACCGTCCTTTGACAGCCGAACTCTCTTCTTGGGTCTACTTTCAACGCATTCGCTAACATTTCTAACCACCTTCAGACCTTGCTGAGACTTCACAGGACCTTTTGATGGGGAAATACTGAACATATATCTGAGTATTTCTTGTTTCCAGTAACCTTTAACTTGGGTTATATCGAAAGGCTTGATATCATCATTGTCAAACTGTCTCCAGCATACATATGGCTCCAATTGATTGCATTTAGCTTCCTTCAGATATTTATCATAATGCTGGGGACTGAGGACAGCTGTTAATCCATCTACACATTCCATGCCGAGATCTTGAAGACAAAGAGAAAAGAAAATCTCTCTGTCATTATAATTATGAGGAAAAATGATACCAACCTCATCAATCTTGTGAAACCACCGTACCACAACCATCTTCTTGCCTCTCGAGTCCTCATACATATCTTCCAAGTAAGCAACAATTCGATTGTCTTCTTTAGCCAGAACATATACAAATGCATGAACCTAATAAAAAAAGAAGCAGCGAAAGCAGTCAACAAATAAGTGACGATAACAATGAATATGTTGGGAAAAAAGAACAAGAATTCAGGTAAGCACTCACAGGAATATGAACACCATTCCGGATAAATGATGGATAATGCCTTCGCCTTTTCCTGCAAGTCCAAGGAGAACCTAACCATGAAAATTCTATAGTATGATGGCCCAGCTTCCTTGACTGAACATCCTGAAGGGTGAAGCAATTAATAAAAGTCAATGAAATGATATTTCTACATCAATATGAGAGTTAGAAGTAATATGAGACTTCAACAAATAGAAGTATAACCAGCTAGTGTCACATACATACCTTCATTGTCTCTACATCAAAAGTGCAAGCATTTTTTCTATCTGAGGTGATAGCAGCATCTAGGGATGACTGATGAGGAGGTAAGTATGCATTCACAAATACGTATCATTAGTACTATAATAATAAGTATGCACACCGTAACAAAGAAAACTATCAACAATATCATGCAAATTTATCCTGAAAAGGATATCTGAAGGTATGATTAGCAATCAGAAGCTAAATGTCAAAAGCTAAATAAAAATACTTGCACAATGCCATAAGATGGAATAAAAAACGATCAAACAATGGCAAAAGATAAACAGAGTACCTAACACGGAAAAAGACTAATTAAAGATATTAAAAGGCAAACTTAGCCATGAAAGACCTTGTAGATTTTAATCTATATTGAGGGCAAATGAATTTTAATGCTCTCAACCAGCTCTTAAAAATTGATTGAAAATCCCTACTACCGAGAGCAAGTCAGTTTTCCATATCACGAAGACCAACAGAATTGACTTGATCATAGTTAGGGGAAAAATCATACACAGTCAAAGATAGGAGAAGATGAATGTCATATGATTCATATCCCCACAAGATGAGGGGGAAGTAGCTTATACATAACAACCAAGAATTCCAGCAAATAAGAGGAAACCTACTTTCATTTATTTGTGGAAGTCGGTGACTCAATACATAACCCCAATTCCACCTAAAATTTTCCAATTTTACATCAGATACTGAAAGGGTAATGTAGTTTCAATATGTTTGTCTCACACGTTCAAAGGGGATGGAACGTCGACGTACATACCTTTTGCATAGCACCATCAACAAACCAAATAGTTGCCGATAAAAAAACAAACCACAAATAATTAAGAAAATGATGATATACAAGGAAAAATAAAAGGCATTCCTTCGAAAATTGGGTCAAGAAAAAAATCAACGACTATTTCACCAAGACGCACTCCTCTACCAATGAATAATTGAAATTAAGAAATTCGTAATCAAACGAAAACCTCCAATTCCAAAAGATTTTCTTTTGTGCAGGCATCATATGTTCAAACCTTTTGGGCAGGGCATCATATGTTTCACCAGATACTAAAACTGGGATTACCAATCACATGAAATTGATCCTTCAGGTTGCAATTTTCACAATACATGTATATTGTTAAGTGAAGAGATTAAGTGGACCTTGTATGAGGGGCTATCAATTGTACATGGACTTCATCAAATCCAAAATTCCAAAAGGCCAAAACAGAATAAGGGTACCATGAAAAGAATAAACAAAATAAGGGCAATTGAAAATTTTGGATATTCTGCCCATGGGGAGAGAGAAATGATATTGTCTCATACCAAAACTTGATACGCTGACCTAAAGACATCAACAT